>JARPMR010000024.1:525549-1725549 GCA_029955525.1 Oeneis ivallda
AAAATGTGTCACAGATTATAAATAAGGCGTGATTCAGACACAAAGGCTCGGCGGTTGAGGCACGTTAATCGTAGTCACGAAGGTTCTGAAAGGCTTTTACGAGGGAGATTAAATTGAACAAAGCACTAGGAACTGCTGTCTACAATCACTTACTTATTTGTAGTTATTAGCGACTTCTTTTTTGACGTGATAGCGTCTTATAAATCGATAGCACCGGCTGCACTCACGAAAAAGGGTCACGTTCCGCCTGAGCCTGCGCGTGCTTGCGAGAGCGCGGAACAAGCGATAGAGAGGCACGATCGGCCCAAGCGTTGGCAGAGCGCCGGTCACCGGGCCCGCCAGTCATCGCGTGCGCGCTGTGGTTAGCGGTCATCAATGTTTCTTTATGACGTTATCACGTAGAACTATCGTCCGTAAACCAACTTTACAGACAACCAATTTTTTTTATGGCAGTATAAAGCGAGTTTGAATCCCAGGCTCCTCTAACTTTTCGGCGAAATGTGCGCTTTGAGCAATTGAATACCACTTGCTCTAGCGGTGAACGAAAACTCAGTAAGAAAAACTGCATGTCTGAGAGTTCTTCATAGTTTTGTCAAAGGTGTGTGAAGTTTAAAAACCGCATTTGGCAATAACCAACAGGCAGGAGACCACAGTCCTAACCACTAGGCTATCACTGCTTTAACTTTTTTTTAGTTTTGACCTTTACTACCTATTAAAAATCATCTAAACAGTTATAATATAAGGAGCGTACAGTACCTATGCAGTAAGTGTTTCAGTTTAGTTTACACTTTACACATCTAATCCCAGTTGTAAAACAGATTATCAGCACTTTGCAGCACGATGTACTCGGGTCTCGGGCTAGAACAATGGCTGCGGGTGCGTGTTGTATAATGCTCGTATAATCACCAGATAAGCGCTTTCGCTATAGACACCGCATTTATAGAAGTTACATTAGCGTTGATACAGTAACGTCATATTCATATATTACTAGCTGACCCGGCGAACTTCGTACCGCCAACTTATCTATATGAATAAAACAAATAAATTATCCTAATCCAAAAAAACTATCCTATCTTTCAAGTTGGACCAAATTACAGATAGTTACGAAGTTTGATCAAAATCGGTTAAGTAGTTTAGGAGTCCATCGCGGACAAACAACGTGACACGTAATTTATATATATTAAGATGTAGTGTAACAACTTCCTCTTTGGTCTAGTGGTTAGCGTGTTCGACGGTGGATGACAGGTTCGATTTCCGGGTCAGACAAAAAAAAATTAAGTGGCACTCGGGGACTGCCGCGGTAAAGCTAATAGCATAGCATTTTTTATCAACTTATGCAATTATAATATTTATGCAATATTTTTTTTTTGCATAATAAAAATTATGCAAAAAAATAATTAAAAAACAAACAAGAAAAGCGCACTGTTACTACTTCGCGAGTGAGATTCGAACCTGCGACATCATACACCATACGGTAAAGAAAGCGGCCACTCGCCCACTGCGCCAAACAGAGCTACTTGTGAACCTCTAAAATGTTGAACGCTTACTGAACGACGGTGTTAGGTTTATTTTCGTTACGGAATTTCTTGATTCGGTCGCCGCGCTCAAACTGTTTGTCCTAATTCAAAACCCGCGATAGAAGCTATGCAATAGCTTAAAAATTTTGGGTTTTTCTGTCAAAAAATTCTCAGTAGATACTAGCCCGGAGTTAGGAAGTGGGTGGTGTGTCACCCACGTGCCTCAGAGCGCAAGTAAAGCCTCGGTATTGCGTATGATCTCTCTCCGGTCGTGTCAGCTTTTGGTCTCATCAGACTATGAGAGTGAGGGGATAGAGAGTGCACCTGTGTTGTGTTCTATAGTACATATATCTATATAGGTTGATCTCTGTGGAGATTAGGCGCCGTGGCCGGATTCGGCCTCGAAGAACTGAGTGTAATAGATAGTGTTTTGAAAGGGCTGGCGTAAAATGGCGGCGTGTTATTTCAGGAGGAAACTACGAGCACAGTATAAGGAGGCCTTCCTTACTCTGTGCTACGAGTAAGTGTTCACAGAGGTAGGTGAAAGTAGGTGCTTTCTTATTCCATGTCGACAGATTACAGATTGATTGGATTATAAGAACCGGGTGTACAACTGTACACTTACATGATTTCCAAATCCAATCAGTTAAAATGCACACTAATATCCAAGTCTGAATCAATGGAATAGCAACGACATAGACTTGAGTTTCGAATTGTCGGTTATAAGTTTTTATTATTTGTATCTATCCGCCAGTCAATCAATCAAAACAGATGCAATCTTATCAGCCATCTCGATCTGCGATAGATGCTATTGAGAGAAACTGGTTGAAATTGTTTCTTACGTCGCGTTCGCTTATAAAACATTAATATTGATCGTAAAACAGAATATGTTATGTACCAAGAATTTGTATGAATATTGGGCTAAAAATGTATTATTTGGGTAACTAAAAGTGGTACTAGACCTAACAGCTATAGTACCTAAAAGATATCTCATAACCATAATATTATTATCTCTGTCTTATTTACGATAATATATTTATGGAAAATCTGCTCATCCGTTAAGAGAAGGAAAGAAAATACGTTTATACGTTTTGACGACCTCCCTGGCTCAGTGGTGAGAACTATTGTCTTATGACTGGGAGGTCTCGGGTTCGATTCCCGGCGGGGTCAATTTGGGAATTTATAATTTCTGAATTGTCTCTGGTCTGGTCTGGTGGGAGGCTTTGGCCGTGGCTAGTTACCCTACCGTCAAAGACGTGCCGCCAAGCGACTTAACGTTCCGGCACGATGGCGTGTAGAAACCAATTAGGGGTATGGGTTGAATTGTCACTGCCATACCCCTTCCAAGTTAGCCCACTATCATCTTAGACTGCATCGCCACTTACCATAAGGTGAGATCGCAGTCAAGGTCTAGCTAGTCATCGAATAAAAAAAAAATTACTTTACGGATTATTAGCTCTATTTTCAGCTCCAACAACCAGTGATTGCTGAGAATTGACTAAGCAACGGCAATGTTGACTCTACATTGCGCTTTGCGAATCACAACCATGTCCAAATCAAAGAGCATTATAACATTAAACAAGCAATCCCACATTTAACTTAGCTTGTATTTTCCCCGGGAACAACACCCACCGAGAAAAAGATCAAAATCAAAAATTATATATAAGTTTTACTTGTTGTAGCAGTGATAGCCTAGTGGCTAGGACTCTGGTCTCCTATTCGGGGGGTCGCAGGTTCGATCCCGGGTACGCACCTCTGACTTTTCGGAGTCAAGTGCGTTTAAGCAATTAAATATCACTTGCTTCAACGGTGAAGGAAAACATCGTGAGGAAACCTGCACACCTGAGAGTTCTTCTGTTCTTGAAAGTGTGTGAAGTCCGCCAATTCACATTGGGCCAGCGTGGTGGACTGTGGCCTATAACCCTTCTCTGAGAGGAGACCTGCGCTCAGTAGTGAGCTGTTGATGGGTTGCTAATGATGACTTGACTGTGTAGGTCAATCTGGGACGTTAAGTTGAACGTCTTGACTTGTTATAACAAGTCAAATCGCTACCACCCGGTTCGACAAAGAGATTCCGCTAAGAAGAGCCGGCAAGAAACTCAGCGGTTCCTCTTACTATCTGCACACCCGCTATGTACATAGTTCTACCTATAAAAAATCTTTTCAAAAACCCACTTCTAACGCCACTACAAAGTACAAAAATAATTTAAGTTTGTATAGGTTTGTTGAAGTCGCGCGGGCCTAAATAAAAACTATAAAACCAATGTCCAAGTCAGGCGAGCAATATAGTGGCTGAATTGAGAACCCCCTTATTTTTGAAAGTCGTTTAAAATTTTTTTTTCGATGACAAGCTAGTCCTTGACTGTGCTCTCACCTGATGGTAAGTGACGATGCAATATAAGATGGTAGCGGGCTAACTTGGAAGGGGCATGGCAGAGAACATTCAACCCATACCTACCCCTAATCGGTTTCTACACGCCATCGTGCCGGAACGCTAAATCGCTTGGCGGCACGTCTTTGACGGTAGGGTGGTAACTAGCCACGGCCAAAGCCTCCCACCAGACCAGACCAGAGACAATTCAGAAATTATAAATTCCCAAATTGACCCCGCCGGGAATTGAACCCGAGACCTCCCAGTTATACCCATATAGTCCCAGGTGAGGCAACAGCGCTCACCACTGCGCCAGGGAAATCGTCAAAAAAAAGAGAAAGTCAAGGGACACCCGGATGGAACGTAGTACCTTAGTAGTAGTATTTTAGTGAAGGAATTGTAATAAACTAGTGGTGTCTTCTAGTATTAAATTGATTAACTACGATGAATTATTTTTAGTTTATTTCTATTGCACTGATACAACACCAAAGAGTTACTCTGGTGGAGTTACTGTTTTTTCACAGATGGCGTTATCCAATTTATACAATAAAAAATTAGGGAAAAATTCCACATTTAGAAATTATTTAAAATAAAATTGAAAATAGAAAATTCAGTCTGTCGAGCTGGGATTCGAACCATCGACGTTGAATTTATAGGCGACTCTCCTAACCACTAGGCCATGCAGATGCCGAGTTCTAAGGCGAAAATACCGAATACAATGCAAAATTCACATTCAACAAAAAATGACGTTTCAAAAATGTGTCGTGTCGGTTTCCTTAATTTTTTCCGTCTAGCCCCCTTCCGTACCGCGCGATAAGGAACTATGTTCCAAAAGTCGGCAAAACACAATCTAACAAGCGATCGGATCGGTAATAATGTCGGTAAGGACTAAGCAGGTAGGTACCGCACTGTCATATTAATAAAACATCGGCCCCGCGCTCCGGCCTGCGGGGATCGGCTCGGATATCGGTTATGAATTATTTATACCATTTATGGTGCAGACGCCAATAACATTGTATTCAAATGTTATCTCGGTGCTTAGAGATAAACTGCGTTTTGTGCAATGGCGGAAAATTTTGGGACGTTATCGCTCCAGCCGAGCGACTGGACAGTTTACTGTTCTAAACTACTGAATGAATTAAGGATTATTATACGGGCCTGCCCGCGAAATTCAAATTTAATTTGGTTTTTCGCAATTTGTAAACTAATACGACAAACTAGGCTAATGGCATTCTAATTGCGCCAGTAGAATTATAATCTTCACAGGATTACCTATAAATCTTTACTTGAAAATGACCAGTTTAAGAAATTAATCAAAATACTGAGTTGGACGTGAGTTACTCACAAATTTATTTATTTATTTATTTATTTATTTCAGTTGCAGATTCTTTACAAATACCCCGTTAGGGTGTAGCAACTTGGTCTGGAATCGACCGTAGTAGAGAGACCGATTTTATTTATTTTTATTTGCATCGTCAAAAAAATCACTTAAACTGTAGTAACATTTTTCTAATAAAAAGTTTTTTAATATTTTATAAAATTTGTTTTCTTTTTCAACGTTTCGGATGCAGTCTGGCAAATTATTATATACTTTTATGGACATTACGAAGGGACTGGAGGTGTAAAGTTTTAGTTTTGATGGTGGTAGGGTTAGTTTATTTCTATGTCTTTCGGGAAATCGACGAGGTTTCTCTTCTTTTTTTTTATAAAAGTGTAGGTTTTTCCGAACAAATTTACATATCTCAAAGATATAGATGGAAGGTAGGGTTAAGATTTTTAATTCTTTAAAATGAGGTAGACATGAGTCTGTAGATTTTATATTTGCTAATATGCGGATGCACTTTTTTTGTAGTATGAAAAGGTCCGGGGCATCGGCGCTATTTCCCCAGAGAATAACACCATATCTCAAAAATGCGTACCCATAAGCATAATACGCAGCTAGTGCGGTTTTTAAGTTGGTGGTTCTTTTTAATTCTCTGAGGCCATAAATAAATTTACTTAGTTTAGTTTTTGTCTGATTTTGAAATTAGTCGATATTTTGATTAATTTCTTAAACTGGACACTTTCAAGTAAAGATTTTTATATAAACCTGTGAAGATGATACTGCCATTGTCACAATTAGAATGCCATAACCCTACTTTGTCGTATTAGGTTACAAAATTGCGAAAAACCAAAATTTGAATTTTGCGGGCAGAATCGTGACTTCAACCTTAACTCAATACGAGTAGGTAGGTATACTTCGTAGAGCAGCGTTCGGGACGCTTCCAGATGTCTTCTCTAAGGGTGAGATATATAAATGACACTCTCACTCAGCTCAGACTCAAGACCGAATTAAAAAAACATAGATTTATGTCAGGACCTATTTGTGTTTAATTTTAACTCTATCTTGAGTCTTGAGCAGAGCCACAGTACAATCTATAGATCTCAGCCTTAGAAAATACTTAAAACAAAATCTTAAAACAGTGCGTGTTCTAGTGATGACTGAGGTACGGTTCCAAACCATAGTCGTTAACTATGGACCTCAAAAGAAAGGCTCAGAGTCACTCAGCGGGTGATGGAGAGAACTATAATGCTCCTAAGCTACGAGATCAAATCGATGAGGAACTCCTTAAGAGAACCAAGGTACATGCACAGCTCAGCGAATCGCAAAGCTGAAATGAAAATGGGCAGGGCAATAGGCAAATAGTTCGAATAACTGAAGAACTGAATTCCCAAGTGGCCACCCCGCACCGGTAAGCGTAATGTTGACAGTCCGCCCCACTAGGTGGACATTGGACGAGTTGCAGGGAACCGCTGGATACAGGGAACATGGATTGCATCGCCGCAAGACCGAGACCTGTGGAAGTCCATGCAAGAGAACTTTGCCCAGCCGTCGACGTCTATCAGCCAATTCTGCTCAGGTGGCTTCCATCTGACGCTATACGTATCATGATTTTAAGTCAGCGTAATCTGTCATTGAATGAAAAATGCAATGTATTTTTGAAGCAATAATACTAATTGAAGGATACAAGGAAATAAGTGCATAGTTTTGTGGCAACAATTTAATGCGTCTTTATCGCGATTTGAGGAATCTCACAAAGGGGCAGTTAAACGCATAATTATTATGTATGCGAGCTTCGGACATGTTCTGCTGCTTCACAAATGGCCGATAATTATATTGACTTGTACCACACACGTATCGCTTGGAACACTAGTGGTTTCGCGTGACTCTACGTTCGTTCAAGTGTCTCGTTTTCATACTTTTTAACCAGCCTTTTGAGCCTATATAGCCCAACGGTAACAGAGGGCAGAAAGTTTAAAAGGTCGATGGTTCAATCCCCACTCCTTAGACCCTGGTTGTACCCACAGTCAACACTAATTAATACAAGCTTTACATTTATTTGGAGGGGCAAGGGATCTCATATCCGATTTATAAGCTATTGCATAGCTTTTATCGCGGGCTTTGAACTAGGACAAACAGTTTGAGCGCGGCGACCGAATCAAGGAATTCCGTAACGAAAATAAACCTAACACCGTCGTTCAGTAAGCGTTCAACATTTTAGAGGTTCATAAGTAGCTCTGTTTGGCGCAGTGGGCGAGCGGCCGCTTTCTTTACCGTATGATGTATGATGCCGCAGATTTGAATCTCACTCGCGACAGTTCGCTTTTCTTGTTTGTTTGTTTTTTAATTATTTTTTTGCATAATTTTTATTATGCAAAAAAATATTGCATAAATATTATAATTGCATAAGTTGATAAAAAATGCTATGCAATAGCTTTACCGCGGCAGTCCCCGAGTGCCACTTAATTTTATTTTTATATTCAACTAGCTAACTCGGCGAACTTCGTACCGCCAACTTACCTATATAAATAAAACTAGTGGTTCGCCCCGAACTGAGACCTCGCGGTAACGGTATCCCATGATTATTCATTCAATCGATACATGATAACCAAAACTGACATTATTATTATGCCCGTTTTCACCAAACATACCTAAATCATCCCCTAAGTAGGAGTCTCTTAACGTAGGTAGCTCCTAAATACAATCCTAAGTCCTAACATCCGTCCCAATATCCTTTTAGGTGTCCCGTACAGGATCGTGATAAATAAGTTGACAGAAAACATCAATCACCTAACTTATAGGTAGCCCGTAAAGGTTAGGGAACGTTAGTGAAAACATTGAATTATTTATCAAACATTGAATTTAACTCGTAGTTCCATGGGAATAGTTACTGACTGCGCCATCTATTAGCATTATTGTGAAGCTATGTTGATGCTATATGAATTACTGACGCCCATTAAAAATTAAATAATCTCGTTTCTTTATAATATTCATATAATTTTAGTATTTGTTGTTCAAGTACAGGATATAAGTGACCTAAAAACATAAAATCAGTTTGAAAATCCATAGCGGATTTTTCTAGAGAGCGTCTTCAAGCGAGCGTATAAAATCGCCACTTTGAAAGCCCCCCATTTCGTCAATTTTAAGGGAAAAATTAAAAAAAAAATATTTTTGTACTCAGTTCAAAATTATCTTTAAAATGATACGTAACAATTTTATGTAACGCGATTTTTTTTTTTACTTCGCATTCGCTTCTATGAGAGCCCCCCTGAAATAAAGATTTTTATAACTTTTTAAGCCATTTTCGGCTGGAGGCCATCGGTTTACATATTATATCTAAATTTGAAGTAATTACGTTCAGTAATTCAAAAGTTATAAGGCTCTGACAGACGGACGGACGGACGGACGGACGGACGGACAAGTGCAAATCGCCCTAGTTAACTCAAAGACCTTCGCTTCGCTCGGTCGACAAATAAACTACTAAAACTATCCTATCTTTCAAGTTGGACCAAATTACAGATAGTTACGAAGTTTGATCAAAATCGGTTAAGTAGTTTAGGAGTCCATCGCGGACAAACAACGTGACACCTTAGATTAATTAAGCGTGACACGTAATTTATATATAAGAAGATTAACCTCCTGCACTAAGAGCCAGTGTTTGAATATGGAGTCGACAGATGGGCATTGGAATCGTGTTCTGATAGATAAACATCGTTAGGTATAATATTTGTAATACATATGTGCAAATATTATTATATTATATACTAACATAATCACAAGGCGTTTCCTGCCACATACCAGCGTTACCGACCAACTAGATTAATGGCTCCAACGAGGAAAAATACAAACACTCATAAATATTTATGGCGTCTGTAGACGGGATTTTTTCATGGCGTCAGGCAACTAGGATTACAGGAAACGCTGGCACCTCGTAAACCTTGTCCACATCGACATCGATGCTCGTAAAGCTCATCGCACATGTAGTCTAACCGCACGCTCCGCACGACAGACAGCAATCATACATCCACAAAGTGTTGGTCTTTCCGCGTCGACACACTCAACCTAGATCACGAGTCCACTTGATTCAAGCTCATCCCACACTACGTACGCACACTCTTCCAGTGAATACATCTGCTCCATTAGCACCGTTATTTCAAGCAGTAAAGTGTTTACCAATACGTGGATTGGATTGTTATTGAAACACTTATCTATATATTATCTGGATCAAATGGCCAATCTACAATCATATTTTTGATCATTATGAAAAGAGTTTGTTTTGTGAGGTCTGCCATATTTGCATATTGAAAGGATGTTATTTATGTTTCTTAAATAATTTTATCTTTCCCAATATGTAGTGAATACTCTTCACCAAAAAATTTTAGGAGAAAAGTCGAAGTGGTACATCTTGGAAACATCCAACCAAAACATGGGGCGAGTTGGGCCACCAATATTGTTCCACTTAGATTTTATTCAGAATTTCAGTTAGAATAAATAAAGTCATACTACCTACCTACCTACTTCAACCAAATAAAATATAAGTGCGGAATTTTCGGTGTGTGGATGTGCGCTCATTTTTAATTTAGCTTTGTAATTTCAAATGATGCAATCACTTGCAGTATTAAAAAATGTCGCCCACGATACATTAGCGATGCATTTCCGGGCGCGTCGCTCTCCGTCATACGAGATGAATTCACGATAAAATGCTTGAGAGCCTATCATAATTATTATTATAACTAGTTCTTATCTAACTTGGTATGAAGTTAACATAACAGAATACACGTAAGATTTATTCAGAGTAAGTATAAAATGAAGTAAGTATAATAATATTTAAGAGGCATATAATATCGCTTATGAATATCCAGATATTAATAAATTATACAAGCCTAAAATAAAAATTTAAAACACCCCCGACATGTGAATCTATGGCCGGACTATGTATGATTCTGGTTGCAGCATCAGGTCGAAGTTATCAATTAATTGTCATTTACCGATTATACTGGCACGCGTGAAGCACTTAATCGAGTAATAATACGCCAAAAATGCCTTACATCATTTTGGAAAAGAGCTGATACTCTTACACTGCTGGACCGATATTAACCAAACATAGCTAAGAACCACCGCAAGGAAACTGGCTTTCAAATGAAAAAACCGCATCGAAATCGGTCCATCCGTTTGAGAGCTACGATGCCACAGACACACACACACACACACACACACACACACACACACACACACACAGACACACACACACACAGACACACACACACACACACACACACACACACACACACACACACACACACACACACACACACACACACACACACACACACACACACACACACACACACACACACACACACACACACACACACACACACGCAGACATCGACGTCAAACTTATAACACCCCTCTTTTTGCGTCGGGGATTAAAAAGAAGCAAGAAACTCGGTGTTTCCTCTAAAGGCTTTTCTGTTTTCTTTTTCAATTTTAGACTTTTCTTTTTAATATTAGTTCTCTCCGCATACGTGGCAAATGTATTATTGTTTGAAAATTATATTATTGCAATTTAAGTTACTGATTCTTAACAAATTATTTTCAGCTCAATCATTAAAAATAAACAACGCGTTGTACCGCGTTTCAATGTTGCATCATACCTTACATCAAATATTTTAATTAAAATTCTGTAATTAATTATTTTAGAGCTATACACTCATATTTTAAGCTATGACCATGTCTTTCACATATTTCAGTGTATATTCCTCGACCACCGCGGCCACACGGGGGTCTAACAAACGGTAATTTGTCATAATACCCTCGTATAGGAGGGCACAGAGGTGGCGTACTGGTACTAACTAATTGAATAACGGCATTGTCTCACCGGGGCGTCCTCCTCCCGTCACATGCGATGCAGTAATAGCTATAAGTTTGAGTAGATTAATGGGAAAGAAGGTTGCTTGTTCAAATTCTTGTCTAAAGAAAACAGTAGCTGTACGTTCTTCCAAATAATATCAGGAGCTACTCGGTTAATTCTATTGACTGTTTTGATTTTCCACATAAAACAAAACCTTTTTTTGTAATATTCGCAAGTTGACTACATTCGCTTTAATGATTCACCTTTGCACTAAATCCTTTGGACAAAAGCTTACCTCTATTTCATGATTTTCTTGAATAGAATAGAATAGAAATATTCTTTATTCAAATAAACTCTTTTACAAGTGCTTTTGAATCGTCGATGAGTCTACCACTGGTTCGAAATGCCCTTCCTGCCGAGAAGAACCAGCAAGAAACTCGGCGGTTGCTCTTTTTAAAACAGGTTTACAATACAATGGATACTATGGTATGCAGCGTTTCCACAATGAGGGGAAGTTCCAAAAATGCATAACACTTGCAATTCAATGCAAGTAAAGATGGGCAGACAGAAAGCAGGTGTTTACGGATGTGGATAGAACCATCGACTTCCAGTTGTCAGTCCCGACCTTACCGAGGTTATTGAGGCAGCTTTTCTTCAATCGACCAGCAGCTGTAATCGCTTCGCTTGCTTCACACAGGATGTAGAGTATAGACCCTACCTGTAATAGCGCTGCAAGAGCATTGGGCATGAGACGCGATAGGCCGAGTGGGTGTGCGCTCGTTAACAGTAAACAGATTTGATTTTTACAGTAGTAGATCAAGTTCCAAGTATCCGAAAACGTGGCAAGGGACGTGTTTGGGCAAAAACATAAAATGATGAAATTTGTTAGATAATAAAAAATCGCGAAGTTAGGTCTAATTTTTAACCAATATTCATTTATTTTCAATGTGTTGCATATTACAGAGCCAAAATTTTTACATTAAATTCCGATTTATATTATCAAGAGAGTAGCCTAGTGAATTGAAAAGAAAATGAATATTTTAAGAGTTACAAAGTATTTGGCGCTTACTACACTCCTATTCCGCGCAAAACGCTTTCTTTTGTCGCGCCTCACATGAGGTTGTGGCTATGTTTTATCTCATCGCGAAATCTGATTTTTTTTTGGGGTTACACGCGCTCTTAATTGCTGGATATTAGCAGTAAAGTGCGCTCGTGACGCGGCGCGATGGCGCGCGGTGTGGTGCATTGATCCAACCACGATCTGGCTCTTCGCGGCACCACAGTAGAATATTATAACCAGTACTGAAACTACCTACAAACGCTCGAAACGGCCTCACTCACACAAACATGCGCATCGACGAGCCAAATAGCGGGCCTCGCGGTGCTGTCAGTACTGAGGACCGGTATTTGGTCTCGTCGATGCGCATGTTTGTGTGAGTGAGCCGTTTCGAACGTTTATAGGTAGTTTCCATACTCTATCTATCTTTACTCTGGCGGCACCCATCGCGTTATTGACCGCACCACTGCACTTCCTAAACATCGGAGATTTCTCCTGATGAAGTATCGTATTGTACTTATTCTGGAGTCTTGACCCTGAAAACACAGTGCATGAAAATCATTGACATGAATGTGAAATTATATATACCCCATTCCGTCCCATCGGACTGTGACTGTGAGGTGCCGTCGCTTTTGTACTATAATATCTCCTGCTCGGATAGTTACGAGTGATTTCTGTGAAAATTGGAGCCACCGTGAGCGAACTCAGTCGTGAGAACTATTAGTAATTCATTAGGTATACAGTATACTTACCTACTCATATTTGACTGTTTAACTATTTCAACTAATTTGAATAGATTAAAAAATGTAATTTAAAATTTTTATTTTTAATAACAAGCTTTTAGTAGCTACATCATCAGACCTTGGATATCATCTAGGACCAGAGTACTTATCAAGACGAACCAAACGAGCCCAAATTCGATGACGTGACTTTGTCCGCGTGGATTTAGTTTTTAAAGTCCCTCGGGAACTCCTTGATTTTCCTGGATAAAAAGGAGCCTAGATGTTGACCCGAGTAATAAGCTACCACGGTATAAAATTTTGTAGAAATCTGTGCGGTAGTTTTTACGTGAAAGAAGGACAAACAAACAGACAAACAGACAAAAATTAAATAAAAATCTGTTTTGGGCTCAGTATCGATAGTAAAGCATCCCCCAATTAAAATTTTCAAAATATATTAAATGTACAGAAATCTTCCAGTTACAGTTTTATTATATGTATAGATTTCCCAAAGCCATCTTGCCCAAATATGCATATTTGACCAAAACATACATACATACATAGGGTAGACCGGGTACAATAGTAACACGGGGCAATAGTAACATCTTCGATATTTCGACAACTACCTAAAAAAAAGCTTCTGTGAGTGCATGCTTACGTGCCTCGAGCGGTTCTCAACCTGCTCACCAGTCGGCGACTTGATACGGTGAGAGATGGACGAGCTATTCAACAATTTTTGTTTCCCCAGTTTGTGTCCCCAGTAAAAATTTGCGCTTTATGTATTGGCTCATTATTCATTAAAAATACTTTTAATGCTAGATCGTAATTAATATTGTATCCACTAAATATCAACGCTTCAATTGTGTAGTAGTTTGAAGGTCAGTTTCATTTAAAACGGAAGTTATTTTAACTTTTCTGGTTTTGGTCACTTTGGCACAATTGTAACAGCACATTCGGGGTCATTTGAAACGTTACATTTGACCCCACGGTACAAATGACCCCAAGCCATATTTTCATATAATGAATTTTATCTGTTATTTAATTAAAATGAATTTGGTCCATATATCTACATACTTTCTACTACTACTTTTTATGTTCTCCTAACAAAACAACTGGAAGTCATTATATTAATCATGGAATAATTTCGAAATCGAATCTGGTGCCTATTTTGATTTACAAAATCTCTAAACTAAAATTTATTTGATCGGTATAAAATAGTAATACACTTCGCCAGAAGGAGGAATATTTTGAAAATGATTATTTTTAGACCAGTCAAATTACTTTAATTTAAAGATTTTGTAACTTCGAATAGGCACCAATGCTGAACTGGAGCTTGCATTCCATTGAGTTTAAAAATTATGGTTTAAAGGAGGGAAATTTAAGTTTGTTATATTTCTTACTTTCGTTTGGACGCAATGACGTAGTTGAAAAGAGCTTTCCAGAATTATAATAAGTGTGAAACGGGGTTAATAGTACCAGGGGTTAATTGTAACTCCATACAAAATGTGATTTTTGAAAAAGTGATCTCTTTTTAGTTTTTAATACAAATAGCTTACAAAAAGAAATGCGAAAGTAATGTTCTTTAGCTATATTATTTATAACAAGTTACTTACTTCCATAACAAGCTAAAATAACTATATATTCTTCGCCGTTAAACTTAAAAAAGTTATAATTTTCATTATAATGTTAATTCTGAGACTTATGACTGATGTAACATATCAGACCGATTAAGTTTAAGGAATAATAATAAAACTATTTTGATTAAATCATACATATTTCTTTAATTAACTTCCAAAGTTGTGGTACAATTGACCCGTACTTGGGGTCAATTGTAACAGTGGGTATCCCTGGACAAAAATTCGATTTATACAATGTTCTGCAACAATGCATAAAATCAGACACTACAAAAGCATAGAGCATAAAGCTGAGTATGCTATGTTTAAACCGTGTTCAATAGAAACTTGTAGATTCTGAACTACAAGCCGTTGTTTAAAAAATGTTACTATTGTCCCCGGTCTACCCTACATACATACATACATTGCAAAAGCCTGTAAAAATAATATATCGCAAAAGTAATTCTTGCTGCAACAACGAATTTTAGCCAATAGCGAGAGAGGAACGACGCACTGCAAATGTTGCAATCATTTTAGACCAACCCTCGGCCGTCTTTATTTTATCCAGTTAACTGAAAACATTTTACACTTTCACTGCTTAGTACCTGTGTCATATACCATCATCATCATCAACCCATCAACGGCTCACTACTGAGCGCAGGTCTCCTCACAGAAAAGGGTTATAGGCCATAGTCCACCACGCTGACCCAATGCGAATTGGTGGACTTCACACACCCTCGAGAACATTACGAAGAACTCTCAGATGTGCAGGTTTCCTCACCATGTTTTCCTTCACCGTTGAAGCAAGTGATAGTTAATTGCTTAAACGCACTTGACTCCGAAAAGTCAGAGGTGCGTACCCGGGTTCGAACTTGCGACCCCCCCGAATAGGAGACCACAGTCTTAACCACTAGGCTATCACTGCTTACTGTCATATACCAATACCATTTAATTACTGTCTAAGTTCGCCGTTGCCTAACACAGTGTGTTAACATTTTACAAGTCGGCAACTTCGCCTACCGTGCCAGCAATGACAATATCTCAGGCTAAGCAGCAGCCATTAAACGCAGCACTCTCGAACGCAATTTACGCACGATGTTTTCCTCGAACGATCTCCATATTTCTGTAAGTTTCACTTCACGTATTTCGCTTACAAAACGCAGGTGCTGTTGGTCGAGTGTGTTTATGCGCTTATGTGTGCAATAAACTGTGTCAATTTACTAACGACCACTTTCGTATATCTATTTGTTGGTATTGGTATAATAATTAGTCTCTAATTTACGGCTAAATATTCCTAGATAGCAATATATAAATGGTTTGGTAGCAATTGATTTAATTTTTAGGGTTCCGTACCTAAAAGGTGCCAACGGGACCCAATTACTAAGCCCAAGCTGTCCGTCCATATGTAATACAAATAAAACTACAACACATACAATACATAATACAACAACAGATACAACTCTAACAAGTGTTTATACAGATAAATATTCTCAGAATCAGTGATTCACATATTTAATTTCTTGAATTAAATGTCGCCATTAATAGCAGATCTGTACCAATTTATTAAAACTATGAATCAAGCTAGGAATTAGAACAAGACGTATGACATAGTTTCATGACTGCTGACGCGTCATACCCTCAGCTAGCAACATATAAACTCTGGCCAGCAATTAGTTGAAGCAATTAATTTTCCTATGTTAATAAAGTCTCCCGACCGAGTCCGTCCACAACGGCCAATCTCCATCTGCGCGGGAGATATTATATTGCACGAGTGTGCTCAAATACAGGTACACCCTCCATTCCCTCACTCTCATAGCACGTAAATTCGACATGACCGGAGAGATATCAGACACAGAGCGACGGCTTTACAAGCTCTCCGAGGCGTGTTGATGATACATCGCCAACTTCCTAGCTCATTGAATTTGCTGACATAAAAAGCCATTACCTTATTTAGTCCGACTCCGGAACCGAACTCGGGACCTTGTCATCCGCATCCCAACATGCTAACCATTAGACAACCGAAGCAGTTATATGTCCTATGTTTGATTTGATTTGATATCATCATCGTCAGCAACCCATCACACAACTGAGCGCAGGTCTCCAATCAGAGAAGGGTTATACATGAATTGAATTGTAGTACATAACATGAATTGTATGGTAGGTAGTACTTTTTTTTATGGAACTTTCCCTCAGTGTGGAAATATTATATTTTATTCTAACAAAGTTGCATAGGTTAAATCGGCTTGGCATCCAGCTGCCCACAAGATAGTATAAAAAACTTGTTACAATGTAATAGCTTCATAATAATATTGTAAAATGATTATTTTGAAAAGAGCAACTGCTGAGTTTCTTGCCGTCTCTTCTCAGCAGAATCCGCTTTCTGAACTGGTGGTAGAGTCATGACTTGTTATAAGAGTCACAGGCTGGCCTACGTGAAATAAATAATTTTGAATTTTGAATTTGTAGTATCAATATGCATTATGCATTCAAGCAATATGAGCTGTATGGTGAATTCAACACAAATGTGTGGTTAATAGGTAATTGCGGTGGCGCGAGGCCGCTCAGCGAAGGTTTAGGGCAATTTAGTCATTATGTGGTGTTCCGTATACCTCTACCACTACCTACCTGCATTGCAGGTTGCATGCTGCGCCATTTGTGGTATCGAATTGCTACACATTGCTTTAATTTCTTATGTTACGTATGAGTTAAAAACTTCGGTTAGGTATATATTAAGGCCGACTTGCACCAAACTTCTTAATCATGTTTAGTTAAATTTTGTAATGCTGTCACTTTCTGACAATACTATTTCAGAGTGGACATGAGAAGGACAGGTATAGAAAATTTAACTAAACATGATTAAGCAGTTTGGTGCAAGTCGGCCTAAATCTTTGTGAATGTGATATATATTAAATCTTTGTGAATGTGAATACCTAGAATAGAATAGAATAGAATAGAATAGAAATGTTTTTTATTCAAATGAACTTTTTTACAAGTGCTTTTGAATCGTCGATGAGTCTACCACTGTTTTGGAATGCGAATGCCCTTCCTGCCGAGAAGAACCAGCAAGAAACTCGGCGGTTGCTCTTTTCAGAACAAATCTACAATTCAATAGATACTATGCTATGTATGCAGTGTTTCCACAATGAGTTCCACAAAAGCATACCTAATTATAATTCAACACGTTAAGACGGGCAGACAGAAACCAGCCGCTGGTGGCACCCGTTCACGAGCATGACGTATGATCCAGCCATTGCTTCGCTCAACCATATTTGAGGGAACGTAACGTATCTGAATTCATCATCGTAACAACTCTTAAGATTAAGGAAGATTTAGGCCGTAGCCCACGCTGGCTAAATTCAGATAGGTAGATTTCACGTACTTTTGAGAATATTATGGAAAACTTTCAGGCATGCAGGTTTCCTCATATGTTTCCTTCACCGATATTATATAGCATGTTATATTATACATTTGCTTAACTCCGAAAGGTTGAATATAACACACCTGATGGTAAGTGAAGGTATGCAACCTAAGATGGAGCACGCTTGTCTAAAAGATGACTTTTCTTTCTTGATTTAAAGGTACCCAAGTTATAGTTAGTTGAATAATAAAAGCTGCATGAGCATAATATACCAAATCTTGGAGGTATAAGGATTAGGAAAGAGGGAGCAAAATGCTTCATCATCATCATCCTAAACCCATCAACGGCTCACTACTCAGCGTAGATCTCCTCAGAGAATGATTTTAGGCCATATAGTCCACCAAGCTGGCCCAATGCAAATTGGCGGACTTCACACACCTTCGAGAACATTATGGACAACTCTTAGGTGTGTAGGTTTCCCCACGATGTTTTCCTTGCGACCCCCTGAATAGGAGACCACAGTCCTAACCTATATGGCTATCACTGCTCTATGCAAAATTCTTATTATAGTGTGATATTTTACGCTGGGATAAATACCTTACATATTAAAATTGAAAGTACCGATTTTACCGCTGGTTCGTATCCATTAAAATAACGGTTTTATAAACGTTTCCTATCAACCATTAGATGAAGCCACGTGAACTCGACGAAGATAAATATGTGTCAGCCTCCGCCCCAATCTCTAGAACATGCGAGCCCATTATCATACCTAGCACGGAGAGATGCTCTGCAGCATCTCTGACGCGTCACAAATCACGCGCGCGTCTGCGTTGCCGCTAATTGGCAGGTGCCGGGCCAACACGCCACGCCACTGATCTGCTCTACTTCGATCTTATATCCATTTATCTCTACTTATATTACAAACTATCTGATGCCCGCGACTTCGTCCGCGTGGATATAGTTTTTAATCCAAATCTAGTGACCCCTAGATTTTCCGGGATAAAAGTATCCTATGTCACTCTTCAGGTCTTCAACTATACCCATGCAAATCAAGTCAATCCGTAGCTCTATTGCGGCGATATTGTAGGACAAACCGAAAAAAAATTAAGTGGCACTCGGGGACTGCCGCGGTAAAGCTATTGCATAGCATTTTTTATCAACTTATTCAATTATAATATTTATGCAATATTTTTCTTGCATAATAAAAATTATGCAAAAAAAATTAAAAAACAAACAAGAAAAGCAAACTGTCACTACTTCGCGAGTGAGATTCGAACCTGCGACATTGGCGCTCGAAAGCGGTCGCTCGCCCACTGCGCCAAATAGAGCTCGAGAGCCTCTAAAATGTTGAACGCTTACTGAATGATGGTGTTAGGTTTTTTTCGTTACGGAATTTCTTGATTCGGTCGCCTCGCTCAAACTGTTTGTCCTAGTTCAAAGCCCGCGATAAAAGCTATGCAATAGCTTAAAAAACACGTAACATCGTAAGGTAGTAGTCATCAACCTTGTTT
This sequence comes from Oeneis ivallda, assembly GCA_029955525.1. Classification (NCBI taxonomy): domain Eukaryota; kingdom Metazoa; phylum Arthropoda; class Insecta; order Lepidoptera; family Nymphalidae; genus Oeneis; species Oeneis ivallda. Next base: position 544,871 of record JARPMR010000024.1, read on the forward strand.
TGTGGGTTGTCCTTCAATCACACAGCAACGGAGAAAGGGATGGACGTGATTTTTGCATCTAGGTATTGTTTAGGACGTGGAGAGTGACAAGCAACCTTTATCCTGGAAAAACGTGAGTTGAATCACATGGAGCAAAGTCCTTGACATCGTGAAGCTCAAGCCTCAAACCGCTCGGAATGGCGTACTTAAAACTGTAAACGATATCTGTCTACTGCCCGAACCGACACAACAGAATTATTTTAGTAGCTTTTCAAAAAAACTGGTTGTCTGTAAAGTCGGTTTACGGACGATAGTTTTACGTGATAACGTCATAAAGAAACATTGATGACCGCTAACCAAAGCGCGCACGCGATAACTGGCGGGCCCGGCGGCGGGCGTAAGCCAACGCTTGGGCCGATCGTGCCTCTATATCGCTTGTTCCGCGCTCTCGCTTGCACGCGCAGGCTCAGGCGGAACTTGACACTTTTTCGTGCGTGCAGCCGGTGTTATCGATTTATAAGACGTTATAACGTCAAAAAGAAAAGACCCTAACGCCTCATTAAACTTTAAGTTACGATGCAACTATCGCCGGGGCCAAGCGGAACAGTCGCCCGCCTTTCATTTAATAACTTAATTGGCGGGTAAGCCTGACCCGCACTATTTCATCATCGGATCCGACCGCGCCGTAATCACTGGGATTAACGACAAGTAGAAAGTGCGGGAACAGACGAATGATTATTAGTGTTGTAATATTTTGTAGCAGTTTCACTTATGACTTACTGAGAAAGGCTTCTTCTTTGTCTTTATCAACCGGACTTCCACTTTTGAAAAAAAGCCTCTTGCGTGGACTTCCACAGGTCTCCGTCTTGCGCTGTGATGCATCCAGTGGCTCCCTGCGACTCGTTTGATGTCGTCGGATCTCCTTTGGAGGGTCTGTCAATACTGTGCTTCCGGGTGCGGGGTCGTTCCTTCAGCACCTTGGGCCCCCTACGACCATCAGCTCTTCGAACTATGTTGCCTCGCCCATCTCCACTTCACTTTCGCGACTCGCTGAGCTATATCAGTGACATTGGTTTTGCTACAGATCTCCTCAATTCTGACTTGATCTCGCAGGGATACTTCGAGCATAGCTCTCTCCATCGCCCGCTGAGTGACCCTTAGCCTTAAATAAGGCTTGCTAACAATATAATAGATGAAGCCAATGATAACAGTCATGTTTGCATCGCAAATAAAAATCCATAAAGAATTAGCTCAAAAACTGAGAGTAGTTACAAAAACTGGACATAGAACTTACGCAGACATTGAAAAAATTGGTTGTCTGTAAAGTCGGTTTACGAACGATAGTTTTACGTGAAAACGTCATAAAGAAACATTGCCGATGACTGGCGGGCGGCACAAGCCACCGCTTGGGCCGATTGTGCCTCTCTATCGCTTGTTCCGCACTCTCGCTTGCACGCGCAGGCTCAGGCGGAACGTGACAGTTTTTTGTGCGTGCAGCTGGTGTTCATCGATTTATACGACGTTATCACGTCAAAGTTAAATACATACCGATGCCTAACAGCCATAACTTTTTTATTGACAAGTTTAGTGGGTTGGATCCTTTTTGCATATCTACGCGCAACTGATGCCATGCGGGGAAAGGAGTAAACGTACGAGCAAACAAAAAAAATTGTTTTTCTGTAAAGTCGGTATACGGACGATAGTTTTACGTGATAACGTCATAAAGAAACAAGTTACAAGCCAACGCTTGGGCCGATCGTGCCTCTTTATCGCTTGTTCCGCGCTCTCGCTTGCACGCGCAGGCTCTGGCGGAACGTGACACTTTTTCCTGCGTGCAGTTGGTGTTCATCGATTATAATCCGTGAGCCCAAATTTCGTAAAAACGCCTACAAATGGCAGTGTTCCTTGTTATATGGTAATCGCGCACCCGATACGGCATTGTTTAGAAGTGTGTGTCCGTGTGTCTCACGGCGGGCGGTAACTTGCCCTGTACCCTGCCGCAGCTTAGCGCGCGTACAGTGGGGGCAGCCACGCTGTATGTGTGGCTGCCTCATTGGATGGTCGACCGAGCGAAGCGAAGGTCTCTGATTTTACTTGAGTGAATTTGCACTTGTCCGTCCGTCCGTCCGTCCATCCGTCCGTCTGTCAGAGCCTTATAACTTCTGAATTACTGAACGTAATTACTTCAATTTTAGATATGATATGTAAACCGATGGCCTCCAGCCGAAAATGGCTTAAAAAGTTATAAAAATCTTTATTTCAGGGGGGCTCTCATAGAAGCGAATGCGAAGTAAAATAATTTTTTTTGCATTTCATAGGGTTGAAGTACCTCATTTTAAAGATAATTTGGAATAGAGTACAAAAGTATTTTTTTTTATTTTTTTTCCTAAAATTGACGAAATGGGGGGCTTTCAAAGTGGAGATTTTATTCGAGGCTAGATCTCTAAAACTACTTTTTTTTAAAACTTGAAACTTACACATAATTTCAGTTATATTCTGTACTTGAACAACAAATACTAAGATTAGATAAATATTATAAAGAAACGAAATTATTTAAGTTTTAATGGGCATCAATGTTTTAACAAAACTTCACTATACTGTTAATAGATGGCGCTGTCTTTAATATTGTAAATACGCATCCCATCCACGAAAGCAGATGACGATTGACGTCATCAGATTCGGCGCGTTTTAATTACAATATAATATAGTTAAAACTACCTTATGGGAATTATGGGATACCGCGAGGTCTCAGTTCGGGGCGAACCACTAGTATATACTTTGTTTTTGACGTGATAACGTCTTATAAATCGATGAACACCGGCTGCACGCACGAAAAAGTGTCACGTTCCACCTGAGCCTGAGGGTGCAAGCGAGAGCGCGGAACAAGCGAAAGAGAGGCACGATCGGCCCAAGCGTTGGCTTGTGCCGCCCGCCAGTCATCGTCAATGTTTCTTTATGACGTTAAGGCGACGTTTTAGCATAGGCGATTCGCCGCGCGACGCGCGGTGCGTCGCTCGCTCGCTCTCTCTCGCCCTCATACCTTGGCCATATCGGCGCGACCGCTCGCGCGACACGCCGAACCACGCATCGCGCGGCGAATCGCCTATGCTAAAACGACGCCTAACACGTAAAACTATCGTCCGTAAATAGACTTTACAGACAACCAATTTTTTATATAGACCCGTTTTCACCAACGTTCCTTAACTTTTACAGGCTACCTTAGCGAAGTTAGGTGATGCTTTCTGTCAATTTTGTTTTCAAAAACCTTAAAGGTACACCTAAAGGTGTAAATATTATTGGGTAATTACGGGTTACCTACGTTAAGAGACTCCTTCTATGCGAATGATTTAAGTATGATTGGTGGCATTACTCTTTCAACAATCAGGACTGATTAACTGCAATTATAGCAAAAGAATTATGTTTTTCTTGGAGTATTCATCATCATCAGCAACCCATCAACGGCTCACTGCTGAGCGCAGGTCTTCTCTCAGAGAAGGGCCATAGGCTATAGCTCACTGATTGCTTGTTATCCTTGAGTATTAGAAACAATTATAAAATCCGCCTGTATCGTTATCACTTTCTTCCCCTAAAGTTCATACACATCCAAACTGTAGGGGTGGCTAAGCTGCAACGTCAGAGCACTACACGTAACCCCGTCACGGGCAGTGTGGTAATGACCCAGCAACAATCCACATAAATTGTAACGTGAGCTTTTTGTTTTAATTTGTTTATCGCACCCAAAGTGGGCACTGATTTAGGTCCTACGGAGTCCAGCTCGCTCGCGTGGATCCCACCATCATAGAACATACCTACATGAAGCGAGTGTAGTCTAAAGATATTAGTCTTATTTCGTGGTTTAATGACCCAATTGTGATGATGACGATTACGTACCACGATAATTACATGGGAACTATCAATATTTCGATCCAATTGCATGGATGGTGGTCAAGACGGGAATACGGTCCATGCAACTGGGTCTTTCATTTATCGTGGTACGTACTACTCGTATTTAATTTGTATGTGTAGTCACCATGACTATACACATGTTATAAAGAAGTATGAAACTTTTTACATTAAGGCAGGAGGAGGAGTAGCCAATCCGCATTGGGCCAGCGTGGTGGTCTATGGCCTATAATAGCCCTTCTCTGAGAGGAGACCTGATCTCAGTAGTGAGCCGTTGATGGGTTGCTAATGATGATGATGAGAAGGATGAGTGGAGGAGGTAGGTTTTAAAAATCCCACGGGAATCCTTTATTTTTCCGGGATAAACATACAGGCTACTTTTTAGTACCCTATGTCACTTTCCTTATTTGCTCCATTTGCTGCATGATTGAAAAATAAACCAACAAACATACTATCACATAATATAATTAATTATATTATGTGATAGTATGTTTATCCCTATTTATACTGTTGTATATTAATCCCTATTAATACTGTTTTAAAATTAAAATCCTGTCTCTAAAAATGTATTGCTGGAAAAATTGCTGAAGTAAGCAGAGCTTCTTTGCTTCTATAATGTGATTAGACTGAGTACCATCTTTATAAAATACTTCTTATTCGCAATGAATTAATGACTCTTTTAATTACTGTTTTGTTACCAAAACAAGACTATACTAGCGGCACGCTATGATGGCCGGTTTGACACATTACAATAGTGATGTGGAATGTCAATTTATTCTCGAACAAAAAACAATTAAGTTTTGTTTTTGTACCTGATTAAATAGGTTTAATAAAACAAAAATGTATATGTTTATTTAATTTATTTGAACGAACTGAATATTTGAATGAAAATGAATATACATACTTTATATGCACACAAGAAACATATGAATACAAAAGATACCAAAAAAGGTGCCACAAAAGGCCATAATTAATCAGATTCGTCCATACTACTATTTTCACTGTCGTCACTGCTATCATCACCTACATTAATAATTATATGTTCGTTTTCTATAATATTATCTATTTTCACATCTCTTTCATAATCTTCCCTTATTAATTTAACAGTTCTATTCACAACCTTTTCCCAGTCTCCTTTAGTCACATGTTCACAAGCTTCTTCTAATAATTTTAGCATTTTTTTTGTGGTAAATGGGGGTTCTGTATTGTGTCTTGCAGCATATCCCTTAATTTGAGCCCACACCAACTCAATCGCATTATACTCACAATGGTAAGGCGGTAACCGTATAACTCTGTGCCCATGTTCTAATGCTATTTCGTCAATGACGTATCGGATCTTGGTTGGTTTGTTTTCTTTTAAAAGACGTACTAATTCCGCTTTTAACATATTCATGTTTGCATCTACGCCATTTTTACGAAGCCATGCGACGATATCAGCTTTCTTTTGGGATTGGGCAGGTGGCTTGTCAATTTGCATCGAGTGGTATGGGGCGTTGTCCATAATTATAATAGATGGTTCAGGGAGGCTACACAACATTGAGGTAAACCATTCAGTAAACTTTTCTCCATTCATGTCTTCATGATAGTCTCCAGTGGTTTTTGACGCAAAAGCCATGAGAGAACCTTCGACAAACCCGTTGATGGTTCCGGCGTGACAAATTATAAGTCGCGATCCTTTTCCTACAGGAACTTTGGAAGTAGATGCTGCTGTGTCATCGTTCCAAGAACGGCCTACAGTATGGTTAGCATTAAGCCATGTTTCATCCAAGAACACAACATTTTGCCAATTTTTGATTTCTTTCACTTGCCGTAAAAAAGTATACCTTGCCATCGCTATATCAAATCTTTCCATCAATATTTTGCGTTTGTTACATTTTTTGTATCGAAATCCAATGGTCTTCAAAATCTTCGTTAAAGAACTTTCCCCACCGAAGAATAATCCAGCTTCCTTCAGTGAATGCACCAACTTTTTTCTTGTTGGATACTCCTTCTGTAAATAGTAGCCGTAAACATGTCTTCGGATAGCATCGGCATCAAAGCTATCGATGCCTACGACTGGTTTTGCTCGTTTTCTCTTTTTTGGTGTGTGAAGTTTATTTTCTTCTGTGCCAGTCTCGCCATATTTTTTTTTAGTTATCCGTCTAACAGTTCGTTGTCCAATATTAAGCGCATCAGCTACGCGTTCAACCACTGACGTTATAGGTAAAATTGGCCCTCCATTTTGAGCTTCACGATCGAAATAGTTACGAAGGCGTATTACGAACTCACGTGTCTGACTATTTAGAACAGTTCTCTGCGTACGTTCGGTCATATCGACGAAATCCACAACAAAGGGCTTGAACAGAGTCCAAATTAACGAGCAAGGGTCAACAGTAATGCAGTATCAATATTTGAAATCCAAAGCCAGGTCAAAACTATATCACAATCGCATTGCACTGACAGTTTATACTTTTCGAAGCAACGTCAATTCGAAACTGCTTTGTTTTGCATTGAGCATTGACGCGAGTTTGCCGGAGGTAGTAGTTGTGCTAGCCAGCGATCCTATGTGACGATCGTATTAGATTCCATTTTTAAAAATTTTCAATTTAGAAAACCAAATGCCGAGTTGTGGTATATATCATATAAAAATAAAAAATTTACCTTTTGTATGAAACAGCTGATATTTTTTTGCGATTTCAGAGGTTTGTCCACATAGTGAAAATTGTTCATATTCACAAGTACATTCACCCCTTAAATGGTGCAAACTGATTTTTCTACACTTGTATACATTTTAGAAATCAATTTAATAAATAAATTTTGAGTCCTAAACCTAAAACTACATTCGATAAAATTTATGAATCTCTGCACATCACTATCGTCAATAAAGTAATACAATTATTTCCTTCAAAGTCTTTATCAATTAATACGGAACTTCATGAGCGGACAAACGTCAAACCGGCCATCATAGCGTGCCGCTAGTGTAGGTAATTAAAAGGTCATTCGTTTTAGGCCGTGGTCCTTAAATTAAAGTTGTAAGGGACAACTCGCACGGCTCTTTGCTGTTAGTTTTATGTTTCTATTGCCCTGATGAATGTAGAGCTCGGGTTTCTAATGGGGTTACATGACGGCGATGAAAACACGTAATTCTTGAGTTTACATTTTTTAGAAGTCCACAGGGTAATGACAAAACTATGAATATGATGTGCTGTACGAGGTTATTTGCAATATCAATGCATAGATTTAACAAAACATCTTAATAAATAATAGTTTAAAAAAACTAAAAACACGCTTTTTATAGAAAACCAAACTAAAAAATAGAAAATAAATTTTAATAAATTTAAATTAAGAATAGGGTCCTAAAATTTCAATAAATATAAATTAATAAGTGTAAATAAAAAAATGTATTTTATTTTAAAAAATCGGCCAAGTGCGAGTCGGGCCTCGCTCTTTTATGGTTCCGTTAAAAAAAATTAAATTAAAATATTTCCATGTACCCATGGAAATATTTTTATTTCATTTTTTTAATTTAATTTAATTTTTATTATTTGTTGTTATAGCGGCAATAGAAATACATAATATGTGAAAATTTCATCTGTCTATCTATTACGGTTTACGAGATACAGCCCGCTGACAGACGGACGGACGGACGGACGGACAGACAGCGTAGGCTTAGTAATAGGGTCCCGTTGGTACCCTTTGGGTACGGAACCCTAAAAAAGCGTGGGGTGCATGGTGTCAATAGTTATAAATATTTTATTGACAGATATGAGTAGAGTGATTATCATTTTGATAATATCTTAAAAAGCACCACCCGCTTTTTTTAAAATAAAATACATTTTTTTTATTTACACTTATTAATTTATATTTATTGAAATTTTTGGACCCTATTCTTAATTTAAATTTATTAAAATTTATTTTCTATTTTTTAGTTTGGTTTTCTATAAAAACCGTGTTTTTAGTTTTTTTAAACTATTATTTATTTTCAACTTTTTAGTTTGGTTTAGTTTTAATAGCTTGTTTTTTTAATTTTAATATATATCTATATATATCCATGTAAAATTAACATGGATGGTGATATATCTATATCTATAAATATTATGTACATTTATTTTACCAGGGACGCTAGTGCAGTACCTTCCTAGTATATTATAATAGCTGTTTTTTCGGCAACTAATTTTGAATGACTTTTGTTTTTTTTTTTTCAAATTAAGTTACAAACATTGTTACGAACATTGTTCCAAACATTGTTACAAACATACAAGTGAAGCTAATAAAAAGCGTATAAAAAGGGTTTTAATACAGTTGAAAACTGTCATTTACCTGACTACAAAATATACATATATGGTGACAATCCCGTATTGGAACGAAGTTCCTTATCGCGCGTTGCGAAAGGGGGCTAGACGGAAAAAATTAAGACCAAAAGTTGTAACAACACTTTTTGATGGCCTAAAAAACTTATCTAATCGGTCCACTGGGGAGGCTGCTATGAGGGACCAGACAGATACACGCGTTGAACTTATAACATCCCTCCTTTGACGTTGGGGGTTAAAAAACCCGAAATCTATAAAAAGTTTCGGGCATCAACTAGTGGAATAATAAAATGTGCTATGATGTCAGTTCCCAGGGTGGTGCAAGTCATGCGCGCTAATGGGCCGCACCCCGGCCCTGCGCCGGGCAGCTGCCGGGAACGGACCGGAAACGGTTTGTTACTGACATTCCTATCTGTTGACTGTGGCGCGGGCGTTTGAAGTCAGTTTTTGGAACGTAAGTTCCTTATCGCGCGGTACGGAAGGGGGCTAGACGGAAAAAATTAAGGAACCGACACTCGACATATTTTTGAAACCGACACTTTTTTGTTGAACTTAACTTATAAGTTATAAAAAATTAGGGAAAAATTCCACATGAAGAAATTATTTAAAACTAGCTGATGCCCGCGACTTCGTCCGCGTGGATTTAGTTTTTAAAATCCCTCGTGAAAACTTTGATTTTCCGGGATAAAAAGTAGCCTATGTCCTCAACTATAGTACCCATGCAAAAAATCACGTCGATCCGTCGCTCTGTTGTGGCGTGATTGAAGGACAAACCAACAAACAAACACACTTTCGCATTTATAATATTAGTATGATTAGAATATTAAATTGCATAGGAAAACACTGTAGCATTAAGTCCATACGATGTATTACATCCATACCTACTATGTAGTATGTAGGTATAATGATCGTTTGGCAAAATCTGACGCCTTTGGAGTAGTTTGACTTTGACAAAATAGGGCTATCCACGATGGCTATATACGATAAAGTACGATTGCCAGCTTAAGATGAGCCGTTCATTCAAAGTATCTTGTAGATTCCGGGGTTCAAGTTATTTGGACCTTATACTGAAGATCGTGATGTCTATAATTTCTGAACTAGGAAATTGACGACCTTGAAATAATTACAGGACAATCTCTAAAGAACCTGCTTTCTAACAAAAAAAGAATGGATTAAATCGGAATACGCCTTAATGAATTACAGCGAAATACACATTTTGACTTTCATCCCCTCTCCCAAGGGAACCGTGCTGAATTTCGGGATAAAAAGTATTCTATATTATACCTCGTAGTATTAACTTAAATCGTGCCAAGTTTTATTTAAATACGTCCAGTAGTTTCGGCGTGATGCGCGGCCAAGATACAGACAGACAGACAGACAGACAGACAGACAGACAGACAGACAGACAGACAGACAAAAAATTAAAAAAAAATTATTTTGGCTTCAGTATCGATTATAGAGTGCCCTCAAACAAAAATTTTCAAAATATCTTCAATGTACAGAATTGGACCTGTTACAGTTTTATTATATTATAGCTGATGCCCGCGACTTCGTCCGCATGGATTTAGTTTTTAAAATCCCTCGGGAACACTTTGATTTTCCGGGATAAAAGTAGCCTATCTCACTCTCCAGGTCCTCAATTATACCCATGCAAAAAATCACGTAGATCCGTGGCTCTGTTGCGGCGTGATTGAACGACAAAAAAACAAACAAACACACTTTCGCATTTATAATATTAGTAAGTATGATTAGAATATTAAATTACTTACATAGGAAAACACTGTAATATTACGTAAATACGATGTATTACATCCATACCTACTATGTAGTAGTATGTAGGTATAATGATCGTTTGGCAAAATCTGACGCCTTTGGAGTAGGTAGTTTGACTTTGACAAAATAGTATCCACGATGGCTATATATATACGAAAAATTACGAAAGCCAGCTTAAGATGAGCCGTTCATTCAAAGTATCCTGTAGATTCCGGGGTTCAAGTTATTTGGACCTATACTGAAGATTGTGATGTCTATAATTCCTGAACTACGAAATTGACGACCTTGAAATAATTACAGGACAATCTCTAAAGAACCTGCTTTCTAACAAAAAAAGAATGGATTAAATCGGAATACGCCTTAATGAATTACAGCGAAATACACATTTTGACTTTCATCCCCTCTCCCAAAGGAACCGTGCTGAATTTCGGGATAAAAAGTATCCTATATTATACCTCGTAGTATTAACTTAAATCGTGCCAAGTTTTATTTAAATACGTCCAGTAGTTTCGGCGTGATGCGCGGCCAAGATACAGACAGACAGACAGACAGACAGACAGACAGACAGACAGACAGACAGACAGACAGACAGACAGACAGACAAAAAATTAAAAAAAAATTATTTTGGCTTCAGTATCGATTATAGAGTGCCCTCAAACAAAAATTTTCAAAATATCTTCAATGTACAGAATTGGACCTGTTACAGTTTTATTATATTATAGCTGATGCCCGCGACTTCGTCCGCATGGATTTAGTTTTTAAAATCCCTCGGGAACACTTTGATTTTCCGGGATAAAAGTAGCCTATCTCACTCTCCAGGTCCTCAATTATACCCATGCAAAAAATCACGTAGATCCGTGGCTCTGTTGCGGCGTGATTGAACGACAAAAAAACAAACAAACACACTTTCGCATTTATAATATTAGTAAGTATGATTAGAATATTAAATTACTTACATAGGAAAACACTGTAATATTACGTAAATACGATGTATTACATCCATACCTACTATGTAGTAGTATGTAGGTATAATGATGGTTTGGCAAAATCTGACGCCTTTGGAGTAGGTAGTTTGACTTTGACAAAATAGTATCCACGATGGCTATATATATACGAAAAATTACAAAAGCCAGCTTAAGATGAGCCGTTCATTCAAAGTATCCTGTAGATTCCGGGGTTCAAGTTATTTGGACCTATACTGAAGATTGTGATGTCTATAATTCCTGAACTACGAAATTGACGACCTTGAAATAATTACAGGACAATTTCTAAAGAACCTGCTTTCTAACAAAAAAAGAATGGATTAAATCGGAATACGCCTTAATGAATTACAGCGAAATACACATTTTGACTTTCATCCCCTCTCCCAAAGGAACCGTGCTGAATTTCGGGATAAAAAGTATCCTATATTATACCTCGTAGTATTAACTTAAGTCGTGTCAAGTTTCATTTAAATCCGTCCAGTAGTTTCGGCGTGATGCGCGGCCAAGATACAGACAGACAGACAGACAGACAGACAGACAGACAGACAAAAAATTTAAAAAAAATTGTTTTGGCTTCAGTATCGATTATAGAGTGCCCTCAAACAAAAATTTTCAAAATATCTTCAATGTACAGAATTGGACCTGTTACAGTTTTATTATATTATAGAAGATAGATAAAATTGAAAATAGAAAATTCAGTCTGTCGAGCTGGGATTCGAACCTTCGACTTTGAACTATTAGGCGACTGCCGGAGCCACTAGACTACGGAGATCCAATGTTGTATCGCGAAAATACCGAACACAATGTAATCGAAAGGAACTACGTTCCATCCGGGTATCCCTTGACACCTCTCAAGTTTTTTAATAATTTAACTAGCTGACCAAAGGAACTTCGTACCGCCAACAAACATATTTAGGGGTGGGTCACCCTTATCATTTAAGGGTATGAAAAATAGATGTTGGCCGTTTCTCAGACCTACCCGATATGCACACAAAATTTTCCAAAAATCGGTGCAGCTGTTTCGGAGGACTTTCGTAACAAACACCGCGACATGAGAATTTTATATATTAGATATAAAAAAATATTTTTAAAAGACCGACTTCAAACGCCCGCGCCACTACAAAGTATACTAGTGGTTCGCCCCGAACTGAGACCTCGCGGTATCCCATAATTCCCATAAGGTAGTTTTAACTATATTATATTGTAATTAAAACGCGCCGAATCTGATGACGTCAATCGTCATCTGCTTTCGTGGATGGGATGCATATTTACAATATTAAAGACAGCGCCATCTAGTAACAGTATAGTGAAGTTTTGTTAAAAACATTGATGCCCATTAAAACTCAAATAATTTCGTTTCTTTATAATATTTATCTAATCTTAGTATTTGTTGTTCAAGTACAGAATATAACTCAAATTATGTGTAAGTTTCAAGTTTTAAAACAAAGTGGTTTTAGAAATCTAGCCTCGAATACAATCTCCACTTTGAAAGCCCCCCATTTCGTATGGGAGCCCCCCTGAAATAAAGATTTTTATAACTTTTTAAGCCATTTTCGGCTGGAGGCCATCGGTTTACATATCTATCTATAATATAATAAAACTGTAACAGGTCCAATTCTGTACATTGAAGATATTTTGAAAATTTTTGTTTGAGGGCACTCTATAATCGATACTGAAGCCAAAACAATTTTTTTTTAATTTTTTGTCTGTCTGTCTGTCTGTCTGTCTGTCTGTCTGTCTGTCTGTATCTTGGCCGCGCATCACGCCGAAACTACTGGACGGATTTAAATGAAACTTGGCACGATTTAAGTTAATACTACGAGGTATAATATAGAATACTTTTTATCCCGAAATTCAGCACGGTTCCCTTGCGAGAGGGGATGAAAATCAAAATGTGTATTTCGCTGTAATTCATTAAGGCGTATTCCGATTTAATCCATTCTTTTTTTGTTAGAAAGCAGGTTCTTTAGAGATTGTCCTGTAATTATTTCAAGGTCGTCAATTTCGTAGTTCAGAAATTATAGACATCACGATCTTCAGTAAAGGTCCAAATAACTTGAACCCCGGAATCTACAAGATACTTTGAATGAACGGGTCATCTTAAGCTGGCAATGTACTTTGTCGTATATAGCCATCGTGGATAGCCCTATTTTGTCAAAGTCAAACTACTCCAAAGGCGTCAGATTTTGCCAAACGATCATTATACCTACTACATAGTAGGTATGGATGTAAAACATCGTATGGACTTAATGCTACAGTGTTTTCCTATGCAATTTAATATTCTAATCATACTAATATTATAAATGCGAAAGTGTGTTTGATTGTTGGTTTGTCCTTCAATCACGCCACAACAGAGCCACGGATCGACGTGATTTTTTGCATGGGTACTATAGTTGAGGACATAGGCTACTTTTTATCCCGGAAAATCAAAGTGTTCACGAGGGATTTTAAAAACTAAATCCACGCGGACAAAGTCGCGGGCATCAGCTAGTCATATCTAAAATTGAAGTAATTACGTTCAGTAATTCAGAAGTTATAAGGCTGTGACAGACGGACGGACGGACAAGTGCAAATCGCTCTAGTAAACTCAGAGACCTTCGCTTCGCTCGGTCGATAATTTATTGTTGATAATTTAAAAACCGCTCGACCGATTTCGATAAAATTTCAATTGGACCACCTGAAAAGGATACCATTTAAAACAAAAAAAGAATTTTCGAAATCGGTTCAGGCGTCTTCGAGTAATCGGTGAACATACATTAAAAAAATGATTCCGACGAATTAGGAAACTCCTCCTTTTTGAAATCGGTTAAAAAAAATTTTAAAGGATGTTTTTTTAATTTTCAGTCTTTTAACTTTGACTATGCTTGATTCTGCACTGCACAACTAAAATTGTTTCTCTATTCCGTGAAAATTAATACTCTTTTGAGTCGTCAAAATGTCTATTGGTACTAATCTAACAACACATTTCCACACCTGTTCAATTATTATCTAGTAGGAACTCTGTATGTACTATTTGTACCAACATTTTGACAGTCGATCCAGTTGTGCGGTTTATCTGATCTGTGCCGGCTCGGCTGGCTTCTCATCGGCTTATTAATTCACGCCTGACTGCTGCTGTTGGCTGACATTTAGTTAATGTGAACAGTTTTTATGCCTTATTACTTTTACCGGCATCAAATGTAATGTTGCATTTTTAAGTGTGTTGAACAAGCTAATTCTTATATTATTGAAACAACATTCACATTTGTAATAATCGTATAAATTATTTCTAAAGAGATATCAATTAACATTTTTTTCATCTCCCCATCTCGGAAAGAGTATTTTTGCTCTTCGATATCGGAGTGCAAAAGCCGTTTTTATCCTCTAGAGGATAAAGTAAATTGAATTTAGAACATCGTGTGCACTAAGTTTGTGAATTCAAAACACCATTAAACCTATTTACTTCTACCTCCATGGTGCCGAATTTATCATACAACCTTTTTTAATTTGTTAAAAACTCAGACTTGGAACCTTCTTGGTGTACTTTTTTTTAATTTGCTTTGCGCGCGCCATTTTCTTTTCACGTCATATTGTTTGAATGGGGAGATGAAAAATTACGTGTTGCACTCGAGTGCAAAGATTTTTCACCTTGTGCTCTTTTGATTCCCTCGCTAACGCTCAGGATTCTAATTTTTGAATCACTCGCTGCGCTCGTGATTCAATTTTAGAATCCTTCGCTTGCTCGGTCATCAAAACTGAGCACGCGGTTAAAAAGCAACTTTGCACTTTTGTATAACAAATAACTATTAATTTGTTAATGACCCCTGTGGCACAGTGTAAAAGGTGATCTGTATTAGTTCGATAAATAAAATTAACGATAATCCGATTTGAAATAGTGGTGTACTTGCTTAGGTGTTATAGAATTTTAAGCTAATGCATAGATTTTATCACGGGCTTTGAACTAGGACAAACAGTTTGAACGCGGCGACCGAATCAGGAAATTCCGTAACGAAAAAAAACCTAACACCGTCGTTCAGGAAGCGTTCAATATTTTAGAGGTTCACATTTAGCTCTGTTTGGCGCAGTGGGTGAGCTGCCGCTTTCTTTAGATGTCGCAGGTTCTAATCTCACTCGCGAAGTAGTGACAGTGCGCTTTTCTTGTTTATTACTAAAATTTCGTAGGTACATAAGGATTTTCTATTTATAATCCAATCAGACCCTGGCACTCGAAGTGAACCTGTGAGGCATGAAACAAGAGAACAAGAGAACTACGCGCATTCCGCGCAACCAGTCCCAAATATATCAAACCATTGCGAAGATATTAACGAGTACTGACAAATCAGATGAACACAAAGGTAACAAAAGAAGTTGAATGGCAACTTTACCCTCCAGGGCCAACCGTTAAATAGTATAGAAAGAGAACCATCATATTTACGAGTACATTATTATTGACGTGATAAATGTCTTATAAATCGATGAACAGCGGCTACACGCACGAAACAGTGTCACGTTCCGCCTGAGCCTGCGCGTGCAAGCGAGAGCGAGGAACAAGCGATAGAGAGGCACGATCGGCCCAAGCGTTGGTTTGTGAATTGTGACTAGAGAGCGCCCGCCGCCGCCCGCCAGTAATCGCGTGCGCGCTGTGGTTAGCGGATGTGTCGCCTTTATGACATTATCACGTAAAACTATCGTCCGTAAACCGACTTTACAGACAACCAATTTTTTATAATGATAAATAAACAGCTTTTTATCCTTACTCATCATTATCACCGTTCTAACGCTTTAGTAAATCTCTTTGTGGCCGAGCCCAACCGCTGCACCCGCTGCAATAATTAATCGAGACTGATGAACTTAGCCCGGGAATCTTTCCAAGAATCTTGTTTTATTCAACTATCAACTCTAAAGTGAAGGATATAGTGTGTATATTAGAGTGTTTAGACGAGGCTGTGTGTCGTACATAACAGAGATGCCAGCCGTCAAAACAATGCCGCAAGTACTGTGTGTTGCCCGAAATCGACCCCCGCTGCGAGCGTAGCGGGCGCTATACACTACACAATGATTTAAGCAGTATATAGCACCACAAAGTAGGTGCCAAGTGCAGCAAAGTACCTATAGATTAATCAGCAATAAGCGGATTTAAACAAGTATAAATTAAAAATTTTATTTTTAAATGCAAGCTTTTAGTAGATACATCATTATACTCTGGATATCATCTAGGATCAGAGTACTTGTTATGGCGAATCAAACGAGCCGAATTTCGATGGGGTTACGTCGTTTTATTACAGAGTTCCGATAGCCATCTTCCGTCTCCATCATCAGATCAGCTCCATGTCACAATAATATTGCATTGTCATCTGATTTACACATAAATGCAAAATTTCAGCTCGATCAGAAACCGGGAAGTGGGTCTAATTCATCTTGCAAGATTTGACCCAAACAAACAGTGCAAGTAAAAGCTTGTAAAAAAGAAGGACATTTTCAGTTCAAGGCGTGATATATGGTGTAAATACATATCATTGAAAAACAAAATTCTTTTTCGTACCACTTGCTCAAAAAAGTGACATTCTCTGCCACAAAAAGCGAACATAATAATAGTCATTTTTAATCTGTTAAAAACAGGGAAAGAAAATTGTACTGAATTTCATTCATCCTCTAGGGGGAGAATGTGATTTAAATTTGGAATACTTACCGAAATTTATACCGAACTAAATCTGTGTTTACACCATTGAGTTTGTATATAAAGCAATAAACATCTTTTTGAAAAAGGAATACGCATTTATTATGCAGTTATGATTATTAAATAAAATTACGAAAACTGACGAGGCCGTATGAGCTTGATGCCTTTGCTTTTCCGACAAAAAAATATTAGTCTAGCAATTTGCCGCGTTTTTGTTTTCTTCAAATACATAAACGTTAAGTTTATTTTAATTTATTTTTATAAATAAGTTAATGTTCTAAAAATACGTTACGATGTTAAATCAAAGCGACAGTGACAGTGAATTGTCGGATTCCATCAGTGCAAAATGCTCAGACGCAAGAACAGAGAAATACTCAAATCAACTCATCTATAATCTATTAATATAATAAAACTGTAACGGATCCAATTCTGTACATTGAATATATTTTCAAAATTTTTGTTTGAGGGCACTCTATAATCGATACTGAAGCCAAAACAATTTTTTTTTAATTTTTTGTCTGTCTGTCTGTCTGTATCTTGGCCGCGCATCACGCCGAAACTACTGGAAGGATTTAAATGTAACTTGGCATGATTTAAGTTCATACTACGAGGTATAATATAGGATACTTTTTATCCCGAAATTCAGCATGGTTCCTTTGGGAGAGGGGATGAAAGTCAAAGTGCGTATTTAGCTGTAATTCATTAAGGCGTATTCCGATTTCATTCATTCTTTTTTTGTTAGAAAGCGGCTACTTTAGAGATTGTCCTGTAATTATTTCAAGGTCGTCAATTTAGTAGGTCAGAAATTATAGACATCACAATCTTCAGTAAGTGTCCAAATAACTTGAACCCCGGAATCTACAGGATACTTTGAATGTACGGCTCATCTTAAGCTGGCAATCGTACTTTATCCAATTATAGCCATCGTGGATAGCCCTATTTTGTCAAAGTCAAACTACTCCAAAGGCGTCAGATTTTGCCAAACGATCATTATACCTACATACTACATAGTAGGTGCGGATGTAATACATCGTATGGACGTAATGTTACAGTTTTTTCCTATGCAATTTAATATTCTAATCATACTAATATTATAAATACGAAAGTGTGTTTGTTTGTTGGTTTGTCCTTCAATCACGCCACAACACAGTCACGGATCGACGTGATTTTTTGCATGGGTACTATAGTTGAGGACCTGTAGAGTAACATAGGCTACTTTTTATCCCAGAAAATCAAAGTGTTCACGAGGGATTTTAAAAACTAAATCCACGCGCACGAAGTCGCGGGCATCAGCTAGTCAACAATATAAATGTACCAAACAAAAATGTAACTCTCTCTATCAATAATTGGACCAATGTTTCGAATGTTAACTTTTACTTTTAACTGTCATTATTTTTAATAAATACTTATCTCATATTATTATTGTGTTAATTTTTTCGCAAATGGTACGAAAAGTAGAGTATTTTCCTCGGTGATAAAGCTGTCTTAGTCTTGGGTGTACTTAAATCCCTCGCTACACTCAGGACTCGTCTTAAATCCCTCGCTTCGCTCGTGATTTAAGTTTTTAACACCCTCGCTACGCTCGGGAGTAAACCTCGATCCTTCGTTACGCTCGCGATTTAAATCGTCACCCGCGACAGAAGACACTGCTTTATCCCCTTGGTTAATAATCTACTATTATACTACACCTGCTCGGAAAGTACCTTCTGATTTATGTCATATCGAAAAAGAGCGAGAAAGAAAATACGTCTTTACGTGGAGACAAATCAGCGGGCTGAAAAAATGTATGAAATTTCATTACTTACGTGCTTTAGCGGGCTGAAAAGTTGTATGAAAATCCATTACACACTTGGTTTTTTTTTTTTTAATTTTTGATAAAATCAGTTCAGTAATACCAATACTTAAAAAAATTATATAAAAAAAAAATAGAAATCTGTTTCAACAAACAAGACTCTTTATTTTCATATATGTATCTAATAAATAAATAATTAGAAAAATATATAAAATAGTGACTAAATTATAACTAATAATAATAATCTTTTCGTACCACTTGCTCAAAAAAGTAACATTCTGTGCCACAAAAAGCGAACATAACAATAGTCATTTTTAATCTGTTAAAAACAGGGAAAGAAAATTGTACTGAATTTCATTCATCCTCTAGGGGGAGAATGTGATTTAAATTTGGAATACTTACCGAAATTTATACTGAACTACATCTGTGTTTACACCATTGAGTTTTTATATAAAGCATTATACATCTTTTTGAAAAAGAAATACGCATTTATTATGCAGTTATGATTATTAAATAAAATTACGAAAACCGATGAGGCCGTATGAGCTTGATGCCTTTGCTTTTCCGACAAAAAAATATTAGTCTAGGAATTTGCCGCGTTTTTGTTTTCTTCAAATACATAAACGTTAAGTTTATTTTAATTTATTTTTATAAATAAGTAAATGTTCTAAAAATACGTTACGATGTTAAATCAAAGCGACAGTGACAGTGAATTGTCGGATTCCATCAGTGCAAATGCTCAGACGCAAGAACAAAGAAATACTCAAATCAACTCATCAACAATAAATGTAGTAAAACAAAAATGTAACTATCAATAATAATTGGACCAATGTTTCGAATGTTAACTTTTACTTTTAATTGTCATTATTAACCGACTTCCAAAAAGGAGGAGGTTCTCAATTCGGCCGGTATCTATTTTTTTTTTTCTATGTATGTCCACCGATTTCTCCGGGATTACTGGACCGATTTACGTGATTTTTTTTTTATTCGACAGAGGATGTTTGCGAAATGGTCCCATAAAAATGTTAACCTTCAACTCCTCAAGCCTGATGCTGCAGGGATATTGTTCACCTAAAATAAAGAGATTTAGGAAATGTCGATTACGAATTATTATTGTAGGTAACAAGTATGGACTACATCATGGAGCTCTAGGTCCTAGCTCCTCAATCATAGGATACTACACTTAAAAGCTTAAAATAAAAATTCTTTTCAAAAAACCGACTTCTAACGCCACTACAAAGTATAAAAATAATTTTAGTTTGTCCACGTTTGTTGAAGTCGGGCGGGCCTAAAATACAAACTATGAAACCGATGCGCGATGCTCGCTCGACTTCTACAAACGAGTCTCTCATATTGTGTAGCGTTTCATAGTTTGTATTTAGGCCCGCCCGACTTCAACAAACGTGGACAAACTAAAATTATTTTTATACTTTGTAGTGGCGTTAGAAGTCGGTTTTTTGAAAAGAATTTTTTTTTAATAAATGCTTATCTCATATTATTATTGTGTTAATTTTTTCGCAATTGGTACGAAAAGTAGAGTATTTTCCTCGGTGATAAAGCTGTCTTAGTCTTGGGTGAACTTAAATCCCTCGCTACACTCAGGACTCGTCTTAAATCCCTCGCTTCGCTCGTGATTTAAGTTTTTAACACCCTCGCTACGCTCGGGAGTAAACCTCGAGTCCTTCGTTACGCTCGCGATTTAAATCGTCACCCGCGACAGAAGACACTGCTTTATCCCCTTGGTTAATAATCTACTATTATAAAGAGGATATATATATTCATATTCTATTACATACTTATTCTATGAAATAAAATAAAACTGATTACAAAGTTAAAAAAAAAAACAAATTGTTATCTTGTTGTTCCTGGTCTGTGGTTACTGGCCACTTGCGTTTTCTGTAAGTCATACCTACGTATTTTAAAAAAATGAAAAATTTCGCGCGAGTCGCATTATTTTGTTATATCTAAATTTTGAATTTATAAAATTACTTACAAGCTTTTAGTAGAAACCATAAACTTTACTCTATATTAAGAACTCAAAATGTCTATTGTTGATAGCAGTGTGAATTCAAAATGTCTGTGTATGAAAAATGAATTTCCCGAGAAATCTAGAAATCGATAAATACAACAAAGCATTTTATGAAGATTTACTACAGTGGAAAAGCGAGAAAAAATTCTACCATGAGTTTTTTAGAGTTGAGTTGAGTTTGAGAATTGTAAATTAATAGATATATGAATTTCAATTATGTGATTTGTCTATTATTTTCCTCGTAGGTGTAGTATAAAGCACTATGTATCACTCGGGAGAAAGTGCGATTCCTTACTCGGGTGTATTAAGGCCCTCGGCTGCGCCTCGGGCCTCAAATGACACCCTCGTATGTAATCAGTCACTTTCACCCCTCGTTGAACAATGTACTATTGCAATTATTTTAATTATCATCCGCAAAACCAGAAAGTCTGTATGGTACGCTTACGCTGTCCCCTGCCGCTTTTGACGTGATAACGTCTTATAAATCGATGAACATCGGCTGCACGCACGAAAAAGTGTCACGTTCCGCCTGAGCCTGAACGTACAAGCGAGAGCGCGGAACAAGCGATAGAGACTTAGAGAGGCACGATCGGCCCAAGCGTTGGCTTGTGACCGCCGCCGCCCGGCGCCCGTCAGTCATCGCGTACGCGCTGTGGTTAGCGGAGGTGTCGCGCGCTAGTTCTAGCAGCACGCTGTTCATCTTTATGACGTTATCACGTAAAACTATCGTCCGTAAACAGCAGTAGTTTCAATAAATACAGAAACAACCCAACACAAATTACATGAAACAACTGCACATGGATTTTGATAAGTCATTTTTTAAGAGACCCTGGGATAAGAGTCGTCTATAAGCGGCCATTTTGATAAGCTCTCGAATCGAGGAATGTTTGAAGTAAAATTAAAAATTATAGTTTTGTGTTCTGTTTAAACATTTAATATTTTCAAGATACCTCGCAAAACTATGTAAAGCCAAATGTTTGTCCACAATTTGCTTGGCCGCCCATGCCCCCCTAGAATAGCTTTTTGATCTTTAAACCTAAGATTTGAAGACTCTATTTATTATGTCTCTGACGTATAACTATCAGTTATCTAAGAAAAATCTATTTATTTACAGAATACTTAAGAAATAATAATAAGTCAGTATAAGTATTTAAGTTTTCTGTAAATAAATAGATTTTTCATTACCCATCTCGGAAAGAGTATTTTTGCTCTTCGATATCGGAGTGTAAAAGCCGTTTTTATCCTCTAGAGGATAAAGTAAATTGAATTTAGAACATCGTGTGCACTAAGTTTGTGATTTCAAAACTAATTAAACCTATTTACTTCTACCTCCATGGTGCCGAATTTATCATACAACCTTTTTTAATTTGTTAAAAACTCAGACTTGGAACCTTCTTGGTGTACTTTTTTTTAATTTGCTTTGCGCGCGCCATTTTCTTTTCACGTCATATTGTTTGAATGGGGAGATGAAAAATTACGTGTTGCACTCGAGTGCAAAGATTTTTCACCTCGTGCTCTTTTGATTCCCTCGCTAACGCTCAGGATTCTAATTTTAGAATCCTTCGCTTGCTCGGTCATCAAAACTGAGCACGCGGTTAAAAAGCAACTTTGCACTCTTGTATAACAAATAACTATTTCTTAGATAACTTAGAAATAAATCGCTTACTATTTGATTGAATTTCAAGGATTATAAGTAATAACATGTTTGTTTGAATTTCAAACATGTAATTACTTAATATCCTGCCGGCTGCCTACGTGTGTAAAGCCTCCTTTAAGCGCTAAAAACATAAAACAGTATGTCGT
Organism: Oeneis ivallda; assembly: GCA_029955525.1. Classification (NCBI taxonomy): domain Eukaryota; kingdom Metazoa; phylum Arthropoda; class Insecta; order Lepidoptera; family Nymphalidae; genus Oeneis; species Oeneis ivallda. Next base: position 567,078 of record JARPMR010000024.1, read on the forward strand.
TGCGTATGTGGTTACTTTTGCAATGTTTTGACCGTCGATACGATCTTAATGATGAATTCGAAATACAGACAGACGGACATAGCTCATGCTTCACTTATGAAATACTCGCTTACACTGGTCGCACATTGCTCGTTCGCCGCAAGAGCCGCTCGCGATGAACACAATGCAGTTTTCGAACGTAGTTCCTTATCGCGCGGTGCGGAAGGGGGCTAGACGGAAAAAATTAAGATAAAATTGAACCGACACTCGACACTGATCGACACTTTTTTGAAACCGACACTTTTTTGAATGTGAATTAATCGAAAGGAACTTCGTTCCAACCGGGTGTCCCTTGACACCTCTTAAGTTTTTTTATCAACAGAACAAATCCGACAAAACAAAACATGAATTGAATTTTGGTACTTTTTTTTTTGGAACTTTCCCTCATTGTGGAAATATTATATTTTATTCTAACAAAGTTGCATAAGTTAAATCGGCTTGGCATCCAGCTGCCCATAAGTTAGTATAAAAAACTTATTACAATGTAATAGCTTCATAAAAAGAGCAACATGCTGAGTTTCTTGCCGGCTCATCTCAGCAGAATCCGCTTTCCGAACCGGTGGTAGAGTCATGACTTGTCATAAAGCCACAGGTTGGCCGACGTGAAAAAAAGACGTGAGTGTGTCAGCTCCGACGCACGACTAGAGTTTACGCGCGACTCGGGTCCGAGCGCGCCGCTCGGACCCGATCAGTACGCGCTCGGCTTCCCGAAGCGAAAGCTCTTTCGCACGAAAACCAACCTTATTTACTCAACGTTAGGGTAGAAATTTGCATCGTAGTGAAAAACGTAACGAGGTCATTGATAAGTTGATTTTACTGCTCGGATTTTTCTCATACCGGGCGCCTAAAATCGATTCTTAAGGAGTAAATTCCAATAAATAATTTTGAATTTGAATTTTCCTTTTTAATTAAGCGTCAAGCTTGTGCTGTGAGCATGATCACATCCTATTCAGTGGGCACGATAATAGTGCAAAAGGTGAAGTTTGAACCGTTTCGCCGTCAATCTTTCCGATTTCAGTTCAAGCCCTTTGCTCATTGAGCAACATGATGTTGAATTTTGATTAGCGACAGCCGTGATTACTCACTTAGGTCACAAACTTAGGTAAAAATGCATATAACGTACGTCGGCTCTTACAACTCATCCCGAATGTTTTTTTTTATTTTTATTCGATGACAAGATAGTCCTTGACTGCGGTCTCACCTGATGGTAAGTGACGATGCAGTCTAAGATGGTAGCGGGCTAACTTGGAAGGGGTATGGCAGTGAAAGTTCAACCCATACCCCTAATCGGTTTCTATACGCCATCGTGCCGGAACGCTAAATCGCTTGGCGGCACGTCTTTGACGGTAGGGTGGTAACTAGCCACGGCCAACGAAAGCCTCCCACGAGACAAATGATGAATGTGCGATCAGCATCAACAAGCAAAGTGCTTGCGGAGGAAGTACACGTCATTAGTTACGACGTTGTATCGATAGCCGTATCTCATTTACATACGACATAATGGACAGATGAAAAGTTCACTTGAAAAAACCATTTATTTAAATATAGCGTTGGATACCTTTTAAGCGTCTATAGACAACGATTTCAAACTCCAACTTAGGTCGGCGAGTTTTAATTCATCTATAGACTACTGGCTATTCTAACCCATCAACGGCTCACTTCTTACCGCAGGTCTCCTCTCAGAGAAGGGTAGGCCATAGTCCACTACGCTGGCCCAATGCGAATTGGCGGACTTCACACAACTTCGAGAACATTATGAAGAACTCTCAGATGTGCAGGTTTCCTCACGATGTTTTCCTTCACCGTTGAAGCAAGTGATATTTAATTGCTTAAACGCACTTGACTCCGAAAAGTCAGAGGTGCGTACCCGGGATCGAACCTGCGACCCCCTGAATAGGAGACCACAGTCCTAACCACGAGGATATCACTGCTTCACACACACAGATTGATACAAACTATTACTAAATTGATACTCTGTAGCCACTATTTCAGAATAAAAACACCTAGGTATTTAGATTTCCTATAGTGGTGCAATAAACTGTTTAAGACTTAAGTAAACTGAGAGGAATTTATCTCGGTCTTCAATCCGTTAAACAACCATCGCAGGAAATGTAAATCCGACGTCCAGTACGAATCTAAACAGCCGCAATTACTACACTGCACGAAACGACATCGATCGAGCAGACAGACGGACAGACAACACGTCTTAATACAAGTACATAGGCACAAGCACAGACCACGTCGTACTACGGTGGTTTATGGCACCAATGAACAGAGTTTTATTGAGCTTTAGGTAAACTGTATTAGGGAGTTACGAAAATATTTATAGCAATAGAGGACGTTAAATATGTATCTCTGAGTAATTTTCTTCAATAACTATCTTCATAATACATAAATTCAATTGTATAGAGGTCTGAGGTGATAACCTTGTAGTAATACTTACTTCAAAACCTCTAACTTTGTTAGAAAGGTTATTATTAAGAGAAGACTAATTAATAGTAGATTGTTACACAAGGGACGTAAGTAAGCTATTACAGAACAAGATCCAATTTGGCGCCAGTGCGAGCGCAGCTCGCATAGGGCGCTAATGGATCGCGTGCACCCGAGATATTTAGTCACACGAGCGAGCGCAGCGAGCGAGGGTGAATATAGTTCGAGGGTGTAATAGCTACTTGCAACCGAGGTAAGCATTCTACTTTATATCATTCTTGCGAGGTAAATAAAACATTGGTAATGCAAAATGAAATTTTAATTAGAATAATTAGCAAATTTAGAGAAAAAATAGAAAAAAGTTGCTTTTAGCATAGAGTAAAAACACCACAATGACGGTGGTTTGTAGCTTTTTGACAGCATCTATAATATAATAAAACTGTAACAGGTCCAATTCTGTACATTGAAGATATTTTGAAAATTTTTGTTTGAGGGCACTCTATAATCGATACTGAAGCCAAAACAATTTTTTTTTAATTTTTTGTCTGTCTGTCTGTCTGTCTGTCTGTCTGTCTGTCTGTCTGTCTGTCTGTATCTTGGCTGCGCATCACGCCGAAACTACTGGACGGATTTAAATGAAACTTGGCACGATTTAAGTTAATACTACGAGGTATAATATAGGATACTTTTTATCCCGAAATTCATCACGGTTCCCTTGGGAGAGGGGATGAAAGTCAAAATGTGTATTTCGCTGTAATTCATTAAGGCGTATTCCGATTTAATCCATTCTTTTTTTGTTAGAAAGCAGGTTCTTTATAGATTGTCCTGTAATTATTTCAAGGTCGTCAATTTCGTAATTCAGAAATTATAGACATCACAATCTTCAGTATAGGTCCAAATAACTTGAACCCCGGAATCTACAGGATACTTTGAATGAACGGCTCATCTTAAGCTGGCATGCGTAATTTATCGTATATAGCCATCGTGGATACTATTTTGTCAAAGTCAAACTACTCCAAAGGCGTCAGATTTTGCCAAACGATCATTATACCTACATACTACATAGTAGGTATGGATGTAATACATCCTATGGACGTAATATTACAGTGTTTTCCTATGTAATTTAATATCCTAATCATACTTACTAATATTATAAATGCGAAAGTGTGTTTGTTTGTTGGTTTGTCCTTCAATCACGCCGCAACAGAGCCACGGATCTACGTGATTTTTTTACATGGGTATAATTGAGGACCTGGAGAGTGACATAGACTACTTTTATCCCGGAAAATCAAAGTGTTCCCGAGGGATTTTAAAAACTAAATCCACGCGGACGAAGTTGCGGGCATCAGCTAGTATTGAAATAAGAAAGCAAAACACATTCTGCCAAAGATGTAATTCCTTTCTTTGCACGCCATTTGTTGAATTCTTCGTAAGTTTTCACGTAGCGCTCTTTGGACTTATCCGGCAAAAGGTTTTGCATCATTTGTTCTGCTTCAAGCAAACAAAAATCAGGCTCTCCTCCTTTTTCATCATCTGATGAAGTGCTTGACATTGTTGTAAATAACTTAAATCCCTTTACGAACAAACTTCACAAACTTTCAGATCAAATGAAATGCCGCCATTTCCATTTTTTTTTCGTAAATAGTTTTCTATTTTTTTTTACGGCTCTGAGTTCCAAGGAGTTTTGCATAGTTTGAAATGTATGGAAATGAAATGCCGCCATGTTCAGTGTTTTTTTTTCAGTAAAAAGTTTTCTTACCATTTTATAAGAAAAGAGATTGTTTACCAAGGAGTTTTGCATAGCTTGAACTGTAATGTGAACATTACAATTCAAGCATAGTGCGACGTAATGTTGCCTTGAATTGCAAACACCAACTTACAAGGAGACTTTCCACCATAGTAATCCCTAGTTACTGAGCAAGTATGATATAATAGTAGATTGTTACACAAGGGACGTAAGTAAGCTATTACAGAACAAGATCCAATTTGGCGCCAGTGCGAGCGCAGCTCGCATAGGGCGCTAATGGATCGCGTGCACCCGAGATATTTAGTCACACGAGCGAGCGCAGCGAGCGAGGGTGAATATAGTTCGAGGGTGTAATAGCTACTTGCAACCGAGGTAAGCATTCTACTTTATATCATTCTTGCGAGGTAAATAAAACATTGGTAATGCAAAATGAAATTTTAATTAGAATAATTAGCAAATTTAGAGAAAAAATAGAAAAAAATGGTTACTTATTATAATTAATTATAGTAATTTCACGTAGCGCTCTTTGGACTTATCCGGCAAAAGGTTTTGCATCATTTGTTCTGCTTCAAGCAAACAAAAATCAGGCTCTCCTCCTTTTTCATCATCTGATGAAGTGCTTGACATTGTTGTAAATAACTTAAATCCCTTTACGAACAAACTTCACAAACTTTCAGATCAAATGAAATGCCGCCATTTCCATTTTTTTTCGTAAATAGTTTTCTATTTTTTTTTTACCGCTCTGAGTTCCAAGGAGTTTTGCATAGTTTGAAATGTATGGAAATTAAATGCCGCCATGTTCAGTGTTTTTTTTTCAGTAAAAAGTTTTCTTACCATTTTATAAGAAAAGAGATTGTTTACCAAGGAGTTTTGCATAGCTTGAACTGTAATGTGAACATTACAATTCAAGCATAGTGCGACGTAATGTTGCCTTGAATTGCAAACACCAACTTACAAGGAGACTTTCCACCATAGTAATCCCTAGTTACTGAGCAAGTATGATATAATAGTACATTATGATACAAGTGCGCGAAGTTGGTCATTACAGTCGAGGCGGTATTGCACAGCCCGCGCCGCAAGGCGAGGGCTGTAATAGAGCCAAGAATCATACTTCTTAACATGGAATAAATACACCACAGCGTGTTGGGCTTATATTTGTTGGCTAACTCATTAAAGTAAGCCAAAAACACGTTCTCCGAGAACGACTGGGCTTTTTTGTCACATTTCCATTTCATGAAATTTTCGTAAGCCCGTATGTATTTTTCTCTTGATTTTGATGGCAACAAACTGTCACTAGCGTTTTGTGCCTCAATAATAATATCTGGTGGCGTCGTATCCAAATCTAACTATACTTCGTCACTTGTACTCGACATTTTTCAGTCACAAATCAGCAAATTATAAACGAACGAATGTTTGCACAAAATGGCGCGGAGGTTTATTTTTTCGCGCGCCGTATCTTTGGTTGAATAACTATGCGCGCGCAGGTTAAGTCCAGAGGCACCGAACACCGCCATTCAGCCACAATATATTAAACTAAATAATTATGTATTTCTGATAAGAATTTACGGTAATTAATGATTTAAAATATTGTATTTTTTAAATGCTTTAATAGATAATTAGATGAAGTATATCTTATATATATATCTTATCTTATCAGATTTTGACTTCAACAAGTTTATTTATTTACAAAATAATAAATCTTTTGGTAACAACCTCTTTACGGATATTAAAAAAAAGTGGAATAAGAAAAACACTAGTGCGGCAATGAAAAGTAAAACGCACTAGTGTGTAATAAACCGCATTACGGGCGTAAGACCAAAGAAAAAATAGCAAATTTACGAGCAAGTGTGTTGAAAAATAGGATTTGCTTAGCTGTTAAACAAAACATCGTGAGGAAACTGCACGCCTGAGCTGATCCATGATGTTCGCGAAGGTGTGTAAAGTTTCCAATTTGCGCTAGGAAAGGAATTTTATAAAAAAAAACCATACCTATTTGAAAAAGGTACATAAGAATTTAACAATATTATAATAACTTCGGACAAGTCAAAGAGAAATCGACTTAAACCTTGTACCAGAGTACCAGATAATATACCTACCTATACATTCATCTGTCGATCTGAGATAGATTTTGTTTTTATTTTCACCAATTAGTGCATGTTGCAAAATTGAATGCAAAAATAATCCGCTTATGTCGATACGAGACGGTTTACGAAACATTAAAGTATCCAAAGAGTTGGATACTAATCTAGAAATTCTCAATCTGCAATTAGACTGAAAGAAAAAACCAATCTTAAATTGACAGACTAATCCCATATCGTATTGAAAATAAGATTAGTCATGAAATAAAATTAATCGCTTTATTAAATTCATTAGAATCGTATTTCTCTTTGAAATGTTTTGTGCTTAGAATAGATATAATCGACCGAGCGAAGCGAAGGTCTCTGAGTTTACTTGAGTGAATTTGCACTTGTCCGTCCGTCCGTCCGTCTGTCAGAGCCTTATAACTTCTGAATTACTGAACGTAATTACTTCAATTTTGACGTGACAACGTCTTATAAATTGGTTTGCCGGGTGACACTTCAAGAAACTGCGTTACGCTCCGCTCACGTTATGCGCTCACAATGAGAGCGAGTGAGAGCCACTCGGGCATGGTTAGCCCGCCTAAGAGCGAGAGAGACAGACATAAAAAGTGAAAGGCACGCGTCCCTTCCACTCGAGCACAGTTAGCCCGCCTAAGAGCGAGAGAGACAGAGCGAGAGAGAGAGAGTGAGAGAGATAGGCATACACACCGGTTCATGTCTTGCGCTTCTATTTCGGTTGTCACGTAAAACTTTCGCCCGTATACCGACTTTACAGGCAACCAATTTTTTTTTTAGATATGATATGTAAACCGATGACCTTCAGCCGAAAATGGCTTAAAAAGTTATAAAAATCTTTATTTCAGGGGGGCTCTCATAGAAGCGAATGCGAAGTAATAGTAGATTAGTAGCCAAGGGCTGTAAGGCATCAATTGCAGCCCGAGATATTTATTTTATTTTTATATTTAGATTTATTTATTTTTGCAATTGATGTTTACACCCGAGCTAACTACTCTGCTTTACATCTCGATTGTGAGGTAAGTAGAAAAACCGGCATAACAAGAATAAAACATTTTAAATTTTGAAAAGTTCTTGATATTGATGTCGTGTTTAGTACTCATAGTTGCTTTTAACATTGAAAAAATGCACCACAAACTAGATGGCTGCACCTTTTTTGATAGCTCACTAAAGTATGTTAAGAATACAGTCTCAGATAAAGACTTTACTCGTATTTCTTTTCGCCACTTCATGAACTCGTCGTAAGTTTTCAAATATCCCTCCTTAGAACTTTCAGGCAAAATATTGTTAATTGCTGCTTCAGCTTCCATTTTCATTGAATCGGGAGTGCAGCTTATATCTTCATCACTTGCAGAACTCATGTTTTTTCCTAATTAGCATGTAATTATAAAAAAATCCCAAAAGCAAACAATATTTAAAGTAAAAGTTTTCTATTACTGCCTTTTTTCATCTTTTTTTTTTAATTTTTTTTTCCAAGAACGAAATTGAGCTTCGCCGTTCGATATTTAAAATTGATGACTATTATACTCATACAAAGACAAGGCTGAATAGCGAAGCGACCTCTTTTGTCATAGATGTACGCGAACTTTTTGAAAGAGTGAAGAGTTTTTTTTTAATTACTTACCGCCCTAGGGCTTTTCTAGCTACATTATTACCCTAGAGCGCTAATTGGTCACTTACAAGCCCCATTTGGGGGTAATAAGGACCTACTTACCGAATATGAGAGATGTAAAATATATTTTACTACACTAATATATATATATATATATATATATATATATATATACTATACACTAGTGTGTAATAAACCGCATTACGGGCGTAAGACCAAAGAAAAAATAGCAACTTTACGAGCAAGTGTGTTGAAAAATAGGATTTGCTTAGCTGTTAAACAAAACATCGTGAGGAAACTGCACGCCTGATCCATGATGTTCGCGAAGGTGTGTAAAGTTTCCAATTTGCGCTAGGAAAGGAATTTTATAAAAAAAACCATACCTATTTGAAAAAGGTACATAAGAATTTAACAATATTATAATAACTTCGGACAAGTCAAAGAGAAATCGACTTGAACCTTGTACCAGAGTACCAGATGATATACCTACCTATACATTCATCTGTCGTCTGTATTATACTCATACAAAGACAAGGCTGAATAGCGAAGCTACCTCTTTTGTCATAGATGTACGCGAACTTTTTGAAAGAGTGAAGAGGTTTTTTTTAATTACTTACCGCCCTAGGGCTTTTCTAGCTACATTATTACCCTAGAGCGCTAATTGGTCACTTACAAGCCCCATTTGGGGGTAATAAGGACCTACTTACCGAATATGAGAGATGTAAAATATATTTTTCGTACCACTTGCTCAAAAAAGTGACATTCTGTGCCACAAAAAGCGAACATAACAATAGTCATTTTTAATCTGTTAAAAACAGGGAAAGAAAATTGTACTGAATTTCATTCATCCTCTAGGGGGAGAATGTGATTTAAATTTGGAATACTTACCGAAATTTATACTGAACTACATCTGTGTTTACACCATTGAGTTTGTATATAAAGCATTATACATCTTTTTGAAAAAGGAATACGCATTTCTTATGCAGTTATGATTATTAAATAAAATTACGAAAATCGACGAGGCCGTATGAGCTTGATGCCTTTGCTTTTCCGACAAAAAAATATTAGTCTAGGAATTTGCCGCGTTTTTGTTTTCTTAAAATACAAAAAACGTTAAGTTTATTTTAATTTATTTTTATAAATAAGTAAATGTTCTAAAAATACGTTACGATGTTAAATCAAAGTGACAGTGACAGTGAATTGTCGGATTCCATCAGTGCAAATGCTCAGACGCAAGAACCGAGAAATACTCAAATCAACTCATCAACAATAAATGTACCAAACAAAAATGTAACTCTCTCTATCAATAATAATTGGACCAATGTTTCGAATGTTAACTTTTACTTTTAATTGTCATTATTTTTAATAAATGCTTATCTCATATTATTATTGTGTTAATTTTTTCGCAAATGGTACGAAAAGTAGAGTATTTTCCTCGGTGATAAAGCTGTCTTAGTCTTGGGTAAACTTAAATCCCTCGCTACACTCAGGACTCGTCTTAAATCCCTCGCTTCGCTTGTGATTTAAGTTTTTAACACCCTCGCTACGCTCGGGAGTAAACCTCGAGTCCTTCGTTACGCTCGCGATTTAAATCGTCACCCGCGACAGAAGACACTGCTTTATCCCCTTGGTTAATAATTTACTATTACATCTCTCATATTCGGTAAGTAGGTCCTTATTACCCCTTTGCACCCTCGAACTATAGGCGCCCTCGCTGCGCTCGTGCGCCTAAATATCTCGGGCTGCAATTGATGCCTTACAGCCCTTGGCTACTAATCTACTATTTTTGCATTTCATAGAGTTGCAGTACCTCATTTTAAAGATAATTCGGAACAGAGTACAAAAGTATTTTTTTTTTATTTTTTTTCCTAAAATTGACGAAATGGGGGGCTTTCAAAGTGGAGATTGTATTCGAGGCTAGATCTCTAAAACCACTTTATTTTAAAACTTGAAACTTACACATAATTTGAGTTATATTCTGTACTTGAACAACAAATACTAAGATTAGATAAATATTATAAAGAAACGAAATTATTTAAGTTTTAATGGGCATCAATGTTTTCAACAAAACTTCACTATACTGTTAATAGATGGCGCTGTCTTTAATATTGTAAATACAGTTTTGCGTCAGCTATTCTTATTTTGTCTATTACTAATTATGTTATTCAATTAGCAAATTATTATCAATAAAAGTATCACATTGTTTTTGCAAAAGTAAATCCGTTTCTATTTACAATAATTAGACGTTAGCACCTATTTACTATTGTACCGTATGATGGTATGAATGTAAAGATGAGCGCGCATCTAGAAATGCTCGCCGCAGAATCCGCAAGCGCGCAGTCATGGCAGTTTATAATTTTTTTTTATTATGAAATCGTATACTACGTAACACCCGTTCAGCGAACCAGCTGAATTTTAGTAAAATACTGTAGGCATACGCATCCCATCCACGAAAGCAGATGACGATTGACGTCATCAGATTCGGCGCGTTTTAATTACAATATAATATAGTTAAAACTACCTTATGGGAATCATGGGATACCGCGAGGTCTCAGTTCGGGGCGAACCACTAGTAAAGTAATATTATATTCAGTGGAACGAAATGCAAAAATCAAGAAATATTGAATATAAACATATAAAGGTTTTCTTGGTATAAAAATGTGTTCACAGCTCTCTCACAGACTCACAGCTGTTTTGTAAGTAAAATATAAGTCGAACTATTTATCTATAATCTTTGATCTTCTTCTTCTTCTTTATCAACTGATAGACGTCCAATGTTGAACACGGGTCTCTTGTGTGAACTTCCACATGCCTCGTTCTTGCGCCGCCTGCGTCCAGCGGCTCCCTGTGACTCGTTTGATGTCGTCGGTCCACTTAGTGGCTGTGTCTGCCAACACTGCGCTTCCTGGTGCGGGGTCACCACCCCAGCACCTTGGGACTGCAACGACTATCAGCTCTTCAGAATAGAATAGAAATGTTTTTTATTCAAATAAACTTTTTTACAAGTGATTTTGAATCGTCGATGAGTCTACCACTGGTTCGGAATGCCCTTCCTGCCGAAAAGAACCAGCAAGAAACTCGGCGGTTGCTCTTTTCAAAACAAGTTTACTATGCATGCAGTGTTTTCACAATGAGGGGAAGTTCCACAGAAGCATACCTAATTACAATTCAACACAATATTTTAAGCCGGGCCACAGAAAGTAGCCGGTATTCCCGCCGGTGGAACCCGTTCACGAGCATGACGCTTGACCCATTGACGCCATTGCTTCGCTCAACCATATTTGAGAACTTCGAACTATGTGCCTCGCCAGTTTCCACTGTCGATGACTTTGGTTCTCCTACGATCAGATGAATATCAGATTATAAATGAAGTCATTTCTGATATTCATCTTTGATACACGAATAAAAACATATGGGCAAAGCGGTCAAACGTATAACACCCTTCTTTTTGTAAAGGTAAATAAAAAAACAAGTCATCATCATTAGCAACCCATCAACGGCTCACTACTGAGCGCAGGTCTCCTCTCAGAGAAGGGTTATAGGCCATAGTCCACCACGCTGGCCCAATGTGAATTGGCGGACTTCACACACCTTCAAGAACATTATGAAGAACTCTCAGGTGTACAGGTTCCCTCACGATGTTTTCCTTCACCGCTGAAGCAAGTGATATTTAATTGCTTAAACGCACTTGACTCCGAAAAGTCAGAGGTGCGTACCCGGGATCGAATCTGCGACCCCCCGGAATAGGAGATTACAGTCCTAACCACTATGCTATCAGTGCTTCCAATAAAAAACAAGTGCGTTAATTGAATGTCTTTGAACTTGTCTAGGAACTGGCGCTCTGCCATATACGGCGTCTGCAGCGAGCTCGATTAGCGCTCAATTACCGCACATCACGCCGACCTAGACGGGTGACTTTCCTGTTTTTACTCGACACACGCGTTTTTATGCTTTGCAAATTAAGTTTTTTGCATTCAATCGTGCAAAGCAAGATAATTATTGACGTGAGTTTTTATAGGAACGACTATTAAGGCTTGCATCTAAATTTAATCTGGCTTCTTTAAATATTACACAGCTTGGCGAATCGATATGTCAAGGCGCTTGAATGGTGACCTCGCACCAAGAATGGTAGCGTTAGAAGACCCCCCATACTGTGCCCCTAGGTAAACGGTAGCGAGTTCCTATGAGCAGCTGGATATAATCTGCACAAGATCACATTGTGATGCCATCCCTGCAAGAGATCTTCATATAACTAGTGGTTCGCCCCGAACTGAGACCTCGCGGTAACGGTATCCCATGATTATTCATTCAATCGATACATGATAACCAATACTGACATTATTATTATGCCCGTTTTCACCAAACATACCTAAATCATCCCCTAATTAGGAGTCTCTTTACGTAGGTAGCTCCTAAATACAATCCTAAGTCCTAAAATCCATCCCAATGTCCTTTTAGGTGTCTCGTACAGGATCGTGATAAATAAGTTGACAGAAATCATCACCTAACTTATCATAAGTAGCCCGTAAAGGTTAGGGAACGTTACTGAAAACATTGAATTATTATGTAGGTCCTAACGAGTGAAACCGGGTTACGGGCATCTGTACAAATCTTCATCTATCGACGCAAATAGAAAATATACAAAATGTAGTAATTAATAGTTTATTGAAGTTTGATATTTAACTAAAAAATAATTTTAATTGAATAATATGGTATTATATTATGTAACTAAATAATAGTGTTAGTCGACGCAAAACTGTTTTTGGGATAGGTCGTAGTCATAATCTCCTAGTTCCATGGAATAGTTAATGACTGCGCCATCTATTAGCATTATTGTGAAGCTATGTTGATGCTATATGAATTACTGATGCCCATTAAAAATTAAATAATCTCGTTTCTTTATAATATTCATATAATTTTAGTATTTGTTGGTCAAGTACAAGATATAAGTGAAATAATAAAAATAAAACAGGTTGAAAATACGTAGCGGATTTTGCTAGAGAGCGTCTTCAAGCGAGCGTATAAAATCGCCACTTTGAAAGCCCCCCATTTCGTCAATTTTAAGGGAAAAATTAAAAAAAAATATTTTTGTACTCGGTTCAAAATTATCTTTAAAATGATATGTAACAATTTTATGTAACGCGATAAATTTTTTTTTACTTCGCATTCACTTCTATGAGCGCCCCCCTGAAATAAAGGTTTTTATAATGTTTTATGCAATATTCGGCTGAAGACCATCAGTTTACATATTATATCTAAATTTGAAGTAATTACGTTCAGTAATTCAAAAGTTATAAGGCTCTGACAGACGGACGGACGGACGGACGGACGGACAAGTGCAAATTCACTCTAGTAGACTCAGAGACCTCGCTTCGCTCGGTTAATTATATTATCTAGCAGTAAACGTCTACCCGTTGAAACGACCGACGATGAGTCGACTTCAAATAAAATGCTAGCAACAAAAAGGCGGACATCGTTACGAAAGTATATAAAAGTTCCTTGTTTTACCTCTCCGGACCTTATGAGGAGTTCTAGATTCGACGCATGTTTCTCCAAAATAAAATAAAATACATAAAAGTATTTTATTCAAATAAAGTTTTACAAAGCGCTTTTGGATCGTCAAGCGAATCTCCCACTGGTTTCGAATGCCTTAAATGCTCAGAGGAATCAGAAACTTGACAGTTGCTATTTTATGTTGTTTCGGAGAGGAACTCACAATAAGTAAACTAAACAAATAAATTAAGTGGCACTCGGGGACTGCCGCGGTAAAGTTATTGCATATCATTTTTTATCAACTTATGCAATTATAATATTTATGCAATATTTTTTTTGCATAATAAAAATTATGGAAAAAATAATTAAAAAACAAACAAACAAGAAAAGCGCACTGTCACTACTTCGCGAGTGAGATTCGAACCTGCAACATCATACACCATACGGTAAAGAAAGCGGCCGCTCGCCCACTGCGCCAAACAGAGCTACTTATGAACCTCTAAAATGTTGAACGCTTACTGAACGATGGTGTTAGGTTTATTTTCGTTACGGAATTTCTTGATTCGGGTCCGCGCTCAAACTGTTTGTCCTAGTTCAAAGCCCGCGATAAAAGCTATGCAATAGCTTAAAACTTTATTTGTCAAATAATATCTAACATTTGATTTGAAATTTTGCTTACATTGAGTTCTCTTTGTTTGTAACGACTATCGTTAAACTAAGCGCATTGTTTGCTAGTTACGGTATGGTATGAGGCTGGGTGTACCGCCGCGCGGCCCGTCTCGCCGTGTTATCTATAATTGAGATCATCCCAACAGGCCTGCAGAGCTCTACACTCTACTTATTGTCTCGTCTAGTGTAATCGTTAAGTACAATGAATGCTTTCAATATTTTGATTTTGTAAACTACACTAAGTAATTTTATTAGTTGACAATTCAGGCACGTAATGCGAAACTATATCGTGTGTGTTGCGCTTTGAAAAAATTAAGCAAAAACTTGAGAGGTATCAAGGGACACCCGGATAGAACGTAGTTCCTTTCGATTACATTGTGTTGGGTATTTTCGCGATACAACACGGCGTCTCCGTAGCCTAGTGGCTCCGGCAGTCGCCTAATAGTTCACAGTCGATGGTTCGAATCCCAGCTCGACCGAATTTTCCATTATCTATTTTATTTTAAATAATTTCTACATGTGGAATTTTTCCCTAATTTTTTATAACTTAAAAAATTAGGGAAAGGTTATATATTGTATAAGGCGACTGCCGTAGCCACTAGGCCACGAAGACGCTGTGTTGTATCGCGAAAATACCGAATACAATGCAAAATTAACATTCAACAAAAAAGTGTCGGTTTCAAAAATGTGTCGAGTGTCGGTTCCTTAATTTTTTCCGTCTAGCCCCCTTCCGTACCGCGCGATAAGGAACTACGTTCCAAAAATTACCTCACTCATGTCAAGACTCTACCACTGATTCGGAATTAGCTGAATACGAGCCGACGAGAAACTCAGCAAATGCTCTTTGAACACAAAATGTTACAATGTCTCGTGGACAAGCTCTCAACTTTATAAATATGTTTTTAGGTTTTTATACATTATCTTAATTTGTGAAAGTAACTGTTACTTTTCGAATATTGAATAGAATCAAGCGTTATATTGCGGAATACCATGATTTAGAGAAAAAAATTAATATTCCTTTATTAATTTCAATAAAATAATATTAATTCCACACAAATTCGCAATTGCAAAGTCAATATTGGGGAGTCAACATCTACTCCTGTACGTTGATTGTTAAAAGATTTATTCTGTTTGGCGGATTATATCAAAGGAATATTAATTTTTCTTTACTTTCCGAATGTTAAATTTTAAAGAAGGACTGTGAACTGATAATTTCAATCGAGTCGCTGGTAGTAGCTGGATACAGACGGCTAAAGATCGTGTTTTGTGATCAATGACCTTCTATTTTGTGATGATCCTTTGAAGAGATCTGTCCAGCAATGTATCTATAGCTTGAGATGATCTATAATATAATAAAACTGTAACAGGTCCAATTCTGTACATTGAAGATATTTTGAAAATTTTTGTTTGAGGGCACTCTATAATCGATACTGAAGCCAAAACAATTTTTTTTTAATTTTTTGTCTGTCTGTCTGTCTGTCTGTCTGTCTGTCTGTCTGTCTGTCTGTCTGTATCTTGGCCGCGCATCACGCCGAAACTACTGGACGGATTTAAATGAAACTTGGCATGATTTAAGTTCATACTACGAGGTATAATATAGGATAATTTTTATCCCGAAATTCAGCACGGTTCCCTTGGGAGAGGGGATGAAAGTCAAAATGTGTATTTAGCTGTAATTCATTAAGGCGTATTCCGATTTCACTAATTCTTTTTTTGTTAGAAAGCAGGTTCTTTAGAGATTGTCCTGTAATTATTTCAAGGTCGTCAATTTAGTACTTCAGAAGCTATAGACATCACAATCTTCAGTATAAGGCCAAATAACTTGAACCCCGAAATCTACAGGATACTTTGAATGTACGGCTCATCTTAAGCTGGCATGTGTACTTTATCGTATATAGCCATCGTGGATAGCCCTATTTTATCAAAGTCAAACTACTCCAAACGATCATTATACCTACATACTACATAGTAGGTATGGATGTGATACATCGTATGGACGTAATGTTACAGTGTTTTCCTATGCAATTTAATTTATTTATTTATTTATTTATTTATTTATTTATTTCCTATGAACTACCAACATGAATACATGACAATTTTCAATTAAATATAGTTATGGGCTTAAATGGTAAACAGTCATGTAACCTGATTTACAGGTAGTTACATCATGCATTGAAATATAGTCTTACACATCTAAATAGTGACTATGATAAACTACGTATCTTAAATTTAAATTTAGATAGTTTGTCGCTAAACAGATCAATGGAGCTATCCTTAAGTGAGTATTCCTTATATAATGTACTAAGCCTAGGTATAAGAGAATGACGACCCAGATTGGTTAATATTCTAATCATACTAATATTATAAATGCGAAAGTGTGTTTGTTTG
This sequence comes from Oeneis ivallda, assembly GCA_029955525.1. Taxonomy (NCBI): domain Eukaryota; kingdom Metazoa; phylum Arthropoda; class Insecta; order Lepidoptera; family Nymphalidae; genus Oeneis; species Oeneis ivallda. Next base: position 583,552 of record JARPMR010000024.1, read on the forward strand.
GTGGTTTGTCCTTCAATCACGCCACAACAGAGCCACAGATCGACGTGATTTTTTGCATGGGTACTATAGTTGAGGACCTGTAGAGTGACATAGGCTACTTTTTATCCCGGAAAATCAGTGTTCACGAGGGATTTTAAAAACTAAATCCACGCGGACGAAGTCGCGGGCATCAGCTAGTGATAAATAAAAAGTAACAAAGAAGAACTTTTGCACTAACGGAACGTAATATGTACAGGTTATTTATGATTGTGTATAGGAAATGTGAAGTCAGGCTCAGAGAATATAAATTAGCAGCTTTATAGAGCAAGTGTGCTAATGTGGCAATGAGATAGCAAGGAGATGTGAGGTGCGACTCGCGGTATAACATACGAGCACACAACCCGCCGGCGAACATTATTTATATTTATTATTATGTCTGGGCCAATTACGTATTAATATTAATATGATTTACATTAAACATGCTACAGTTAGTTTGTTAAATCAAGCTCCTTATTATTACCTGGATGATTGAAGTCTTTAATAAATCGTATTAGAGAATCTTTTGCAATTTTTTCAGTAGGACAGCAACCCAATAGAAACATCGAAGGTTTTCAAAATACGGCTCAAGGTTTTAAGCTCCTCTGAATGATGATACCATAAAAGAAAAACCATCGATTCAATTGCTTGTAAGATATCTAAATACGAAGGATTTATGACCATCGATGATGTAGGCTATTGTACCAGATCAGACCACTTATTTTGCATAAGAAATTCTGTTGTTTTACGCGAAATCCTACGATTGTGATGCATAATAATTATCCTCATTAATACGCAATGAGACCATAATAATACTCATAAGAGAAACAATGAATTAACAAGAATCATCATCATCATTAGCAAACCCATCAACGGCTCACTAATGAGCGCAGGTCTCCTCTCAGAGAAGAGTTATAGGCCATAGTCCATGAAGAACTCTCAGATGTGCAGGTGCTCACGATGTTTTCCTTCACCGTTGAAGCAAGTGATATTTTAATTGCTTAAACGCACTTGACTCCGACAAGTCAGAGGTGCGTACCCGGGATCGAACCTGCGACCCCCGAATAGGAGACCACAGTCCTAACCACTAGGCTATCACTGCTACAATAACAAGAATAGTCCATGAGGATTAGCAAGTTAAAGTGACAGGTCATGTCTTTTGCAGAACCGATGGCTGTTGGTAGAGTCTCATACTTTCGGTAGAATTAAGGACGAGCTCTGGACCGGACGGCGGCGGGAAATCGATGGAAAAGAAGAGCGGAGAACAGTGTGTTGTGACATGCTTTCTAAAAGAACTATGTCCACCAGTGGAAGCTTACAGGCTGTGCTGTACGAAATTTAAATAAATAAATAAATAAATTACGATAGTTTACGGATAGTTTAGCAGTGATAGGTTACGACTGTGGTCTCCTATTCGGGGGGTCGCAGGTTCGATCCCGGGTACGACTCTGACTCCTCTGACTTTTCGAAGTTAAGTGTGTTTAAGAAATTAAATATCACATGCTTTAACGGTGAAGGAAAACATCGTTAGGAAACCTGCATACCTGAGAGTTCTCTATAATGTTCTCGAAGGTGTGTGAAGTCCGTCAATTCGCATTGGGCCAGCGTGGTGGATTATGGCCTATAACCCTTCTCTGAGAGGAGACCTCGCTCAGTAGTGAGCGGATGATGGGTTGATAATGATGATGATGATGATGACGGATAGTTTACGAGATGGCTCGTATGACTATTGAGCTGCCACGCAAATGAAATCACTTAAGTGCGCTCAATTTTTAATCAATAGTAACGGTCCGAGTTGTCTCAACGTTTTCGACTTCCGCCGCCGCCCGCAGCCGAGTCGCTCTAATCTCGAAAACTGCCTTCGAACAGGTTTGCTACCCGTTCAACCCAGTCTGTTGTTAATTATTTATTTAGTACCTACCAGAAAACATTAAGTAATAAAACATAAACATATCGGAAATGAGTATAGTTGGAACGCAAACGCCACCTCGCAGCGTTCGATGGAGTCTACGCGGTATTATACCGACCAGAGAAGAAGCAATGATGGCGGCGGGGCGGTCGGCTGGTAAAGACGCGTGGAATCAATCGGGCGTTCCATATTATTTATCCTACGTTAATAAGCGCTAAGTGATTGTGATATATTGTGTTTAGATTATTTGATTGGACATTATAATTTGTTTGAGTGGATTCCTTCTTTGATTGCAAGCCAACATAGCCTGCTGATAATTGCCCACGAGGATTAGCTTAGAATGAGCACTGAAAATAATAACGACCATCCTGGCTCAGAGTCGTTAAACATATAAAGTACCTGCACAGGGACAGCTTATCACTAAGGAAGTGATTTATTCCAGAAGAGTAGCGATTTTCAGTCCGCCTTCTTGAGCTATTGATAAGTTTTTCATATCGTTATAAAAACACCGAAATATTTGAGCTTGATACTAATACTTATAAATATTTGTTTGTTTCAAGCTCAAATATAGTCTTCTGTTCCTAATCATAAAATGGGCGCGTTTTCTTGAGATTTATCTAGGTACCTATAAGGTTTACTCTGCCATAGATTCGAATACGTCATGGGCGTATATTGAATCCTTGTAGCTTTAGGCCTAGCGAAAACATACAACTTTTAGTTGAACAACTATTTAGTTGTGTTTCATAAGTTTATAGGAATGTACTGCGATCATAGAATGTGAGCAAACTATCAACACGATAGTTGCTCGACAAAAAAATCAAAAAGCCGTATCGATTTGCTTTTGATTATAGTTTAGTTGTGTGGAATTCACGAAAAGTTTCTTTTACATCGACTAAACAGTTTAGTCGATGTAAAAGTTGTATGTATGCGCCTTACCTTAGTCAAATACGGTGACACACCATCCCCAAACTATAAAAATACGTTTAATTGCATAGCATTCGTCTAGTCGCACGCACACAAACACCGTACCGAAGTCTGCTGAACTAAAACGACGTTAGACGATGCACGGCTTCCAACGCCGCACCGCTGTGCCGGTATGAGTGGGGGTGTTAGGTTTATTTTCGTTACGGAATTTCTTGATTCGGTCGCCTCAAATCCCGCGATAAAAGCTATGCAATAGCTTAAAAATATAAAGGAATGATGCATAAGTGCACAATGAAGCTGCCCATAATGATACGGTTCTCGACACGACCCAAACGTTAGACCTGTGCATGGAAATGCGCCTTTTTCGCGAAGAGCTGAGAGAGGTTAGAAAGGAGTTGAAGGAGTTCCGTACGGAACTTTTCGACATCCGTAGCGCTGTCACAGGCTGCAGCCGGCGTATTGATGGTATCGAAGAAAGGCTGGGGGCAATTGAGAAAGGTGCTTTAGTAACGGATCAGGGTGGGCCAGATCGAGTTGTGGAGCTGCGTGTCTTGAAGGAGACAGTGGCTCAGCTGCAGGAGGACCTTAATGAACGTGATCAGGAGCTTCTCCAGGCTGACCTGGAGCTCACTAACTTACCAGAAGTGAAAGGCGAAAATCCCACGCATACTGTTACAGTCTTAGCCGCCAAACTCGGTGTTAACCTAGATAGCAAAGATGTCATATTTGCTGAAAGAGTCGGTAGGCTAAATGAAAGCGTCGATCAGTTGGGTGGAGCGGGTCGAGGCAGGCGCTTGGTGGTGCGGCTGGCGCGGCGCAGCCAGCGGGACGAGTTGCTGCGTAGCGCGCGCGTTCGACGCGGAGCCACGACGCAGGACATGGGCCTCGACGCGCCGCCCCGCCGCTTCTATGTCAATGAGAGGCTGACTAGGAAGAACCGACATCTCTTCTATCTTGCTCGGGAAGCGGCGCGAAAGATGCAGTGGAAATACACGTGGACCAAACGTGGGCGCATCTTCGCGCGGAAGGGAGTAGAGCAACCGGTTCATAGCATCAAGGCAGAGGCAGACATTGCTCGTGTTTTTGGCGTCAACCAAGTTGGTGGAGACTAAACAATTGAATCGAGTTGTCGTGACGTTGTGTTGTCGTAAACTTTTTTGCTACTTGAATTTATATTGCAATATTTCTCTCAGCTCTGTATTAACTTGCTCACTACTTATAATAATTAATTGTTTATTAATTTTGGACTTGTTCCTCTACCGTTATAAACTAGTGGTTCGCCCCGAACTGAGACCTCGCGGTAACGGTTTCCCATAATTACTTATTCATTCAATAGATACATGACGATCAAAATTGACATTATTATTATGCCCGTTTTCACCAACCATTACTAAATCATCACCTTTGTAGAAGTCTCTTTACGTAGGTAGCCCCTAAATACAATCCTAACATCCCAATGTCATTTTCACCTTTAGTTGTCCCGTAGAGGTTTGTAATAACAAAGTTGACAGAAAGTGTCAACTAACTTAACATATGTAGCCCGTAAAGGTTAGGGAACTGTTATAGTGTAATCCTCAAGGCCTCAATCAAACTTAGGTATAGTTTTTTGGAACATTCAAATTAAATTACTTGTACACAGCGTCAACTATCGACACGATCAGAAAACATGTAAAAACAAACTGCAACGTGAAGTTTTATTGATGTTTGATAAATGACTAAATAATAATTTTTAATTGAATATAATATGTTACATATAGCTGCATTTGCTATATGAGATGAGAGCGCCATCTATTGACATCATTGTGAAGTTCTGTTGTTGCTGCTCATTAAAAGTTAAATAATTTAGTTTCCTTATAACATTTATCTAATTTTAGTATTTGTTGTTCAAGTACATGATATTACGCTAAAATTATAAAACTTTCAAGCCCCAGCTTTCAATGGTTATTCCGTTGTGAGGTCAAATATAATCTCCACTTTGAAAGCCCCCCATTTCGTCAATTTTAGGAAAAAAATTAAAAAAAAAATACTTTTGTACTCTGTTCCAAATTATCTTTAAAATGACGTACAGTAACCCTATGAAAAGCAAAAAAAATTTTTTTTCTTCGCATTCGCTTCTATGAGAGCCCCCCTGAAATAAAGATTTTTATAACTTTTTAAGCCATTTTCGGCTGGAGGCCATCGGTTTACATATTATATCTAAAATTGAAGTAATTACGTTCAGTAAATCAGAAGTTATAAGGCTCTGACAGACGGACGGACGGACGGACGGACGGACGGACGGACGGACGGACAAGTGCAAATTCACTCAAGTAGACTCAAAGACCTTCGCTTCGCTCGGTCGATTAATCGGTGTATATGTTTTTATGACTGATTGTACAACTTTAGGAATTGTGGTGCCAAAATGGTGCATTGTAAAAAAATCCTGGTATATACTTTTTTGCGATTATATATTATTTGCTACTTATATATTAGTTGACTACTACGTATTGTATGCTATTAATTTAATTTATATTTTATACAACATTCTGATTGGAATGCTAATGTTGGATTATATAAATAATTTTATATTTTATTATTCTTATATTTATAACAGGTACTAACACAAATAATAAATTATTAGTAGGATTACTTAATCCCGGCTCTTTAGGTACAGCACACGATGAGTTCATCGTTGCCATGCAGAATCACGGAGTGGACATAATGGTTATCAATGAGACGTGGTTAAAGGAAGGAGAAGAAGGTCGCGCGCCAAAAGTACCTGGTTACAAGTTGTGCCATATCCCGCGGCCGTCTAGTGTGCGCACGCGTGGAGGCGGAGTAGGCTTTTATGTGCGGCAAGGTATGAATATTAAGCTGTGTGCTCACCCGGAAAGTCCACCAGTGGAACAAATGTGGCTGGCTTGTCAGTTTAAAGGGTTAAAGCTTGTCATCGGTACGGCATATCGTCCACCTTGGCTCGATGTAACAATTTTCATAGATGCCTTGACCGCCTCGGTTAGTTCGTTTTCCAACTATGACCATACCATCTTACTGGGTGATTTTAATATCGACATGTTACAGCCTAGTACTATTAATGCCAAGAAGCTGAATGATTTTCTGGGATATATGAATCTTGCGCAGTATATTAGGGATCCTACACACTTTACAGACCACAGCTCAACCCTGTTAGACCTCATTTGTGCTGATATTAATATCTTTAATATTAACATTGATTTCATCCCTGAGCTGAGCAGGCATGCATTTATAACGTGTGAAGTTGATGTCATAAAAAATAAACGAACATCTAAGAAAATTGCACTTAGGTCTTTCAAACATATAGACAAGGACTTATTTGAAGAACATCTTAATCTAATAGATTGGGAACTGATTATTGACATGCATGATGTAAACTCCATGCTTGATACATTTAATTCTTACATTATGTTGCTATTTGATGTCCACGCACCGCTTAAAACTATCACTACTAGTGGTTCGCCCCGAACTGAGACCTCGCGGTAACGGTATCCCATGATTATTCATTCAATCGATACATGATAACCAAAACTGACATTATTATTATGCCCGTTTTCACCAAACATACCTAAATCATCCCCTAAGTAGGAGTCTCTTAACGTAGGTAGCTCCTAAATACAATCCTAAGTCCTAACATCCGTCCCAATATCCTTTTAGGTGTCCCGTACAGGATCGTGATAAATAAGTTGACAGAAAACATCAATCACCTAACTTATAGGTAGCCCGTAAAGGTTAGGGAACGTTAGTGAAAACATTGAATTATTTATCAAACATTGAATTTAACTCGTAGTTCCATGGGAATAGTTACTGACTGCGCCATCTATTAGCATTATTGTGAAGCTATGTTGATGCTATATGAATTACTGACGCCCATTAAAAATTAAATAATCTCGTTTCTTTATAATATTCATATAATTTTAGTATTTGTTGTTCAAGTACAGGATATAAGTGACCTAAAAACATAAAATCAGTTTGAAAATCCATAGCGGATTTTTCTAGAGAGCGTCTTCAAGCGAGCGTATAAAATCGCCACTTTGAAAGCCCCCCATTTCGTCAATTTTAAGGGAAAAATTAAAAAAAAAATATTTTTGTACTCAGTTCAAAATTATCTTTAAAATGATACGTAACAATTTTATGTAACGCGATTTTTTTTTTTTTACTTCGCATTCGCTTCTATGAGAGCCCCCCTGAAATAAAGATTTTTATAACTTTTTAAGCCATTTTCGGCTGGAGGCCATCGGTTTACATATTATATCTAAATTTGAAGTAATTACGTTCAGTAATTCAAAAGTTATAAGGCTCTGACAGACGGACGGACGGACGGACGGACGGACGGACAAGTGCAAATCGCCCTAGTTAACTCAAAGACCTTCGCTTCGCTCGGTCGATAAGGAGGAATCTTGTCCATGGATCACCCCTACCATCATGCAAATGATGAGATTACGTAATGAAGCTCATGCTAAGTCACGTTTAGAAACCAGGTCTAAAGGTAGCGTGGAGTACTATAAAGATTTTAAACGTACAGTAAATCTAGCGTTGTATAGGGAAAAGGAGGCCTTCCATAATCATTATATAAATAAACACATCAATGACCCAAAGTTACTATGGAAAAATCTAAAAAAATACGTTGTTCCGAAAAGTAATACTTTTGATGAGGATATTTTAAATATATTTAAAGACCCCAATATCATTAATAATCATTTCCTTGATATACAAGTCAGTAAACAAATCAAAGAAAGTGATATTAACTTTTTTAAAACCAACAGCATTGGTGATTGTAAGTTCCAGCTCCATTCTGTTACAGAAGATGAGGTAAGGAAAATTATTAATTCTTTGAGTTCAAATGCTACTGGCATTGATGGGATATCATTGGATATGATTTTATTTACCTTACCTACAACTCTTAGGGTAATAACGGCAATTATAAATCGTTCAATCGAAACTAGAACCTATCCACAAGCTTGGAAAACAGCTATAGTCAGACCAATTCCAAAAAAAGCGAATGTTACTGCTCTTAAAGACTTGCGTCCAATTAGTATTCTCCCGTGCCTCTCAAAGATATTAGAAAAAGTTGCTTGTGGACAACTGGCTAGGTACTTAGAGGAGAATAACATTCTGCCTGAGAGACAATCTGGGTTCAGAAAAAACCGAGGGACTGCCACTGCACTGATTGATGTGGTTGATAATATACTCGAATCCCAAGATGCTGGTGAAGTGAGTTTGCTCGTGCTTCTAGATTTCTCGCGTGCCTTTGACACTATCAATATAATGTTACTACTCGCTAAGCTATCATACTACGGCTTGGACTCAAATTCGTTGCAATGGTTTGCAAGCTATCTCAACAACCGCTCTCAGTTTGTACAGTTACGAAATTCCAATGGCAGCACTGTCGATTCAACGCCAAAACCAGTGACTAACGGTGTTCCGCAAGGTTCTATTTTGGGACCACTTCTCTTTATAATATATACAGCGGACATCGTTAAAAGCATAAGAAACTGTAAATACCATATTTACGCAGATGATACTCAAATTTATACATCCTTCAAGTCAAATAATATCTCACAAGCAGTAGCTTTAATTAATGAAGACTTGGAAAGCATTGCGGAATGGTCCGATGCAAACCAGCTCGTCTTGAACGCAAATAAAACAAAATACATGTATCTTGGGACTCGTCAAAGTATTGAAAAAATTGCTTTCAGTATGCCTCCGGTATGCGTTAGAGGTGAAGTGTTAGAACGCACCTCGGAAGCTAGAAATTTGGGAGTTATTACTGATAGCAATCTTCGTTTTGAAAACCACATACTTCAAGTAGCCCGAACATGTTTTTATAAACTTAAAATCCTCTACCGTGTACGTAACTTTCTTACTACTGAGACGCGTCTTAAGGTTTGTGAAGCGTTAATTCTTTCCAAGTTGAATTATGCTGATGCACTGTACGGGCCAAGGTTGTTGGGTCGCACTCAGCGACTTGTGCAGAGAATACAAAATGCCTGCATACGCTTCTGTTATAATGTTCCCCCTAGATCCCATATCTCACCATACATTAACAAAGGGAACCTGCTTAATATGGAAAACAGAAGGAAGCTGCATTTGGCCTCATTACTGTTTGGCGTGATTCAGTCTCAAAAGCCCCAATATCTCTTCAATAAACTTGTATGGGCAAAAAAGACTGATACACGACCAAACAGGGTCTGGACTTTGAGAACTCCTCACCATGCTACTAAAGCATTTCGTAGTAGCTTTAAATTTGCTGCTACGAAGTGCTGGAATGATTTACCTCCTCCCATGCGCGACGTTAGCAAATCAAAAAATTGGTTTAAAACCAATCTAAGAAAGATATTGTTGCGCCAGCAAAAAGGTGAGGTTGGTTAAATGCGCTAGAGCTCATGTTATTTTAGAACTTTCATTTGCCATATCTTAATATTATTATTATTGCTATAAGTTTATATTATATTACACTACTATTACTAGTGGTTCGCCCCGAACTGAGACCTCGCGGTAACGGTATCCCATGATTATTCATTCAATCGATACATGATAACCAAAACTGACATTATTATTATGCCCGTTTTCACCAAACATACCTAAATCATCCCCTAAGTAGGAGTCTCTTAACGTAGGTAGCTCCTAAATACAATCCTAAGTCCTAACATCCGTCCCAATATCCTTTTAGGTGTCCCGTACAGGATCGTGATAAATAAGTTGACAGAAAACATCAATCACCTAACTTATAGGTAGCCCGTAAAGGTTAGGGAACGTTAGTGAAAACATTGAATTATTTATCAAACATTGAATTTAACTCGTAGTTCCATGGGAATAGTTACTGACTGCGCCATCTATTAGCATTATTGTGAAGCTATGTTGATGCTATATGAATTACTGACGCCCATTAAAAATTAAATAATCTCGTTTCTTTATAATATTCATATAATTTTAGTATTTGTTGTTCAAGTACAGGATATAAGTGACCTAAAAACATAAAATCAGTTTGAAAATCCATAGCGGATTTTTCTAGAGAGCGTCTTCAAGCGAGCGTATAAAATCGCCACTTTGAAAGCCCCCCATTTCGTCAATTTTAAGGGAAAAATTAAAAAAAAAATATTTTTGTACTCAGTTCAAAATTATCTTTAAAATGATACGTAACAATTTTATGTAACGCGATTTTTTTTTTTTTACTTCGCATTCGCTTCTATGAGAGCCCCCCTGAAATAAAGATTTTTATAACTTTTTAAGCCATTTTCGGCTGGAGGCCATCGGTTTACATATTATATCTAAATTTGAAGTAATTACGTTCAGTAATTCAAAAGTTATAAGGCTCTGACAGACGGACGGACGGACGGACGGACGGACGGACAAGTGCAAATCGCCCTAGTTAACTCAAAGACCTTCGCTTCGCTCGGTCGATTATCTGTTTACTTCACTATATTTTATTTTATTTCGTTCTTCTTATTTTACACTAACCTAATACGTTTTTCTAAATACTTCTATTTCTATTTTATTATAATATTATCTTGTTTAGTCTTCCGAAACGTTTGGATCCACGGAAGACCAGCGCTGTGCCTGTGCTTCCTCCACAGGCATAGCATTTATGCTGAGTGGAGACCATTTTGGGACCACATTTATCTTGTTCTGTTTTTATTTTGTATATTCGTATTTATAACTGTATGAGTTCCAAATAAATGCTTTTTCTTTCTTTCTTTCTTTCTTTTCTTTCATAAGCCAATTGAAGGTCTACTTGAATTGAATTCAAGAAAACAACACTTTGTCTCATCAATGTAATTTAAGTGCGTAGCCAATTTGTTGGGTCAGTAGTGAATATAAGTTTTGCGTGCACCATGAACTATTCTTCTACTTCTCTTCTCTGTAAAAAAAATTAAGTAGCACTCGGGGACTGCCGCGGTAAAGCTATTGCATAGCATTTTTTATCAACTTATGCAATTATAATATTTATGCAATATTTTTTTTTGCATAGTAAAAAAAATATTTAATAATATTTTTTTTAATATTTTTTTTTGCATAATATTTATGCATAAATATTATGCAAAAAAAAATATTAAAAAAAATCGGCCAAGTGCGAGTCGGGCCTCGCTCTTTTAGGGTTCCGTTAAAAAAAAAAAAAATTAAAATATTTTCATGTACCCATGGAAATATTTTAAATTAATTTTTTCAATTTAATTTAATTTTTATTATTTGTTGTTATAGCGGCAATAGAAATACATAATATGTGAAAATTTCATCTGTCTATTTATTACGGTTTACGAGATACAGCCCGCTGACAGACGGACGGACGGACGGACAGCGTAGGCTTAGTAATAGGGTCCCGTTGGTACCCTTTGGGTACGGAACCCTAAAAACTTGAGACGTGTCAAGGGACACCCGGATGGAACGTAGTACCTTTCGATCTCAGAGTAACTATTAATAGTTACTCTGAGCTTTCGATTAATTTTAGTGAAGGAATTGTAATAAACTAGTGGTGTCATCTAGTATTAAATTGATTAACTACGATGAATTATATTTTATTTCTATTGCAGCAGCAGCAGCACTGTTACAAAACCAAAGAGTTACTCTGGTTTTTAACAGATGGCGCTAGTAGTACAAGAACATTTTATCCAATTTATACAATAAAAAATTAGGGAAAAATTCCACATGTAGAAATTATCTATATATATAAAAGAAAGTGGTGTTAGTTACACTATTTATAACTCAAGAACGGATGAACCGATTTGGCTGAAAATTGGTGGAGAGGTAGCTTAGAACCAGGAGACGGACATAGGATACTTTTTATTATTTATTTATATTAAACGTGTTATAACAAAAACGCATCTGACATGGAATAACAAAACGCAAATGACAGTGGAATAACAAAACGTAAATGACAGCTAAACGTAATTTTGTCTTTGGTTAAGTATGTTAAAAAATTTGACAATTATAAAAAGTGTTATAATAAAGCATTTCTGATATTATAAATGCGAAAGTGTGTTTGTTTGTTGGTTTTTCCTTCAATCACGTCGCAACAGAACAGCGGATTAATGCGATTTTTTGCATGGGTATAGTAATGTATGTAGTAGTGGTTCCTGAAACCGGGAGAGCTACTTTTTATCTCGGATAATGAAAGAGTTCCCGCGGGATTTTTGAAAACTAAATTCATGCGGACGAAGTCGCGGGCATCAGCTAGTTTAAAATAAAATTGAAAATAGAAAATTCAGTCTGTCGAGCTGGGATTCGAACCATTGACGTTGAATTTTTAGGCGACTGCCTTAGCCACTAGGCCACGCAGCCACCGTGTGGTATCGCAAAAATAACGAACACTATGCAAAAGTGTCGCTTTCCTTAATTTTTTCCGTCTAGCCCCCTTCCGTACCGCGCGATAAGGAACTACGTTCCAAAAACAAACAAACAAGAAAAGCGCACTGTCACTACTTCGCGAATGAGATTCGAACCTGCAACATCATACACCATACGGTAAAGAAAGCGGCCGCTCGCCTACTGCGCCAAATAGAGCTACTTGTGAACCTCTAAAATGTTGAACGCTTACTGAACGACGGTGTTAGGTTTACGTTTCGTTACGGAATTTTCTTTACGGAATTTCTTGATTCAGTCGCCACGCTCAAACTTTTTGTACTAGTTCAAAGCCCGCGATAAAAGCTATGCAATAGCTTAATAAATATTATATCTGCACGCGATAGTAAATCTTTATTTTGGTCGAGTGGGAAACTAACCAGACTGATCCAAGCGCGCAAATAAATGAGGCAAGTAACGCGTTGAGATAACATCTCTAACAGACGAACCAAATTAATTGGAATCACGTCACTTTGTTATGTTAATGCGGTTTCAGATTAAGTCTCTTTTTTATGGAATACATATTGGGAATATTTTGTTGACATGATTAATACGGTTCCTCCCCTTCATTAATTCAATTTTTTTTTCAATTCGTATAGAACAGTGAGTTTTAAATTAGAATCTAGAAGATTGTTCAAGCTCTTATTGATTCTCTTTGTTTTACTGAATTTTTGAATCTCTTATAGTACGAGATCCGAACATAACATCAACCTTCACCCATCTGTTTACCGAATGAAACATTTTTTTTATAAAATTCCAAAGCAAGTAAAGTTGCGCAAGAGAGAAATCCGAGCTTATTTAGTGTAATAAAGAAGGATAGAGCATAGTGGCTGCGAGCGACGCCTTCGTTGAATAGAAGAGAGTACGTATGCTCTTTTTACATATGGTTGAGAGAGACAGCATATCTCTGTTGTGAATCATTTTGGAGAAACTGACAATACATACAAATTTATTCTAAATAATTATTTTAAATTTCAATCATAAATATATATATATATAAGAATAAGCTATATATATATATATATATATATATATATATATGTATATATTCAAATATAAAAACATTTTCTTTGCAATTAAATACATAAAAATTAAACCCGATATTCTTTAAAAATGAAAATATTTTTTTAAAGAATATCAACCAAGTTGAACATGACTAATATTCTCCTCTCCCCTTCAAATAAGCGGAAAGCTTGTGTCAGGAGTGGGTACGACAATAGTGCAACGGGTGGGATTCGAACCTGCAACCTGTCAGTTTTCAGTCCGCACCTTAACCGTTGGGCTATTGAGGCTTACTTTATTATTGAAACCAGTAGGATTTATTGGTGATCAGACGCCTTTCAAGATAAACGACCTTCTGGAAATGACACAAAATGAAAAAAACGAAGAGTTATCTGAGTCCGAAGATCTTGATACAACTTGTGATGTTTCAGATGTAGAATAAATAATATTTATAAATGTTACAATTTTTTAATAAATAAAAAAATAAAAATAATTAAATTTTTTTATAAATTAAATAATTATAAATTAATTAAATGTTTTGAATATTTTTTTATTTGTTTAATTTTTATGTATTTAATTGCAAAGAAAATGTTTTTATATTTGAATATATACATATATACATATATACACATATATATATACACAGTTTCTCCAAAATGATTCACAACAGAGATATGCTGTCTCTCTCAACCATATGTAAAAAGAGCATACGTACTCTCTTCTATTCAACGAAGGCGTCGCTCGCAGCCACTATGCTCTATCCTTTGATTGCTTTGATTTTTAAACTTTAAATCCTGGCAATAGTGTTTCATGAACGGTTTATTGCAGGCAATACTATATCATCGCGTTTGTTATTAAATAATCTTTTTTTTGATATATATTTTTTTTGGTAAACAAGTGGGTGAAACTCGCTAAAAAAAATTAATTATTATTTTTTTAATCGACCGAGCGAAGCGAAGGTCTTTGAGTTAACTAGGGCGATTTGCACTTGTCCGTCCGTCCGTCCGTCCGTCCGTCCGTCTGTCAGAGCCTTATAACTTTTGAATTACTGAACGTAATTACTTCAAATTTAGATATAATATGTAAACCGATGGCCTCCAGCCGAAAATGGCTTAAAAAGTTATAAAAATCTTTATTTCAGGGGGGCTCTCATAGAAGCGAATGCGAAGTAAAAAAAAAAAAATCGCGTTACATAAAATTGTTACGTATCATTTTAAAGATAATTTTGAACTGAGTACAAAAATATTTTTTTTTTAATTTTTCCCTTAAAATTGACGAAATGGGGGGCTTTCAAAGTGGCGATTTTATACGCTCGCTTGAAGACGCTCTCTAGAAAAATCCGCTATGGATTTTCAAACTGATTTTATGTTTTTAGGTCACTTATATCCTGTACTTGAACAACAAATACTAAAATTATATGAATATTATAAAGAAACGAGATTATTTAATTTTTAATGGGCGTCAGTAATTCATATAGCATCAACATAGCTTCACAATAATGCTAATAGATGGCGCAGTCAGTAACTATTCCCATGGAACTACGAGTTAAATTCAATGTTTGATAAATAATTCAATGTTTTCACTAACGTTCCCTAACCTTTACGGGCTACCTATAAGTTAGGTGATTGATGTTTTCTGTCAACTTATTTATCACGATCCTGTACGGGACACCTAAAAGGATATTGGGACGGATGTTAGGACTTAGGATTGTATTTAGGAGCTACCTACGTTAAGAGACTCCTACTTAGGGGATGATTTAGGTATGTTTGGTGAAAACGGGCATAATAATAATGTCAGTTTTGGTTATCATGTATCGATTGAATGAATAATCATGGGATACCGTTACCGCGAGGTCTCAGTTCGGGGCGAACCACTAGTTAATGATAGTCATGAACATATTTTGATAGGCAATACATACAAGACGTATTTGTCTATGTATAGAATTTTATAAAAAAAATGTTTCATTCGGTAAACAGATGGGTGAAGTTCGATGTTATGTTCGGATCTTAGACCATTAATGAAAACAATAGTTTTACGTTTAGCTACGGTTTTTACAATCATTAGTAACATTAAATTCTACTTTCTGAACCGATACAGAAGCAGATTCTGCTGAGAAGAGAATACTGCTCCTTAGTCTACTTTTTTAAACATTTCTGAAAAAAGTTATAGTTTTATGTAGAGATTACACTTATCAACATACATCAAAGCTGGTAATGGATCCAAGATTCGAATAGCAGCCTTTAAATCCACGGCTTAGAAAGAGAAAGATGTAAAGAATCATAAACACAAACTGATCTCAACATGGGCTTATCAATCAAGTTCTCTCTGTCAGTTCGGAGCAGCTCGCTCGACTTGAGTGGGATACGAGATGGATGTTGAAACGTGTTTTGACATCGCATTAAGTGCTTTCAGTTTACCGCTCCACTTGTAATTGACTTTTTATTAACACAGCCACAAACCAACTAATAATTTTGGTGTAGTACACCCGGGAGTTTTCGAGGCCCTTTCCTGTTCTTTGATTTTAATAAAAAGTCGACCAGGATACCTTTTTTCGCAGGTGTGTAAACAATAATATGCTCTTGAGTGAACAGTTTCAACCTCATGGGAACTGCTTAGGGCCAGGGCACACATGATACTTTTAGCAGTGGCGATCGGTGTTTTTTGCGTTCAGACGCGGCATGGAGCTTCCGAAAATTGCCGCTGCTAAAAGCATCGTGTCTTTATAAAATGAATAATTCTTCTTCTTCTTCTTTATCAACCTATAGACGTCCACTGCTAGACAAAGGTCTCCTACATGGACCTCCACAGGCTTCGGTCTTGCGCCGCTTGAATCCAGCGGCTCCCTGCGAATCGATTGATGTCGTCGGTCCACCTAGTGGGGGGTCTGCCAACACTGCGTTTCCCGATGCGGGGTCGCCACTGCAGCACCTTGGAACCCCAACGACCATCAGCTCTTCGAACTATATGTTCCGCCCATTTCCACTTCAGTTTCGCGACTCGCTGAGCTATGTCGGTAATTTTGGTTCTCCTACAGATCTTCTCACTTCTGATTTGATCTCGCAGGGATATACTGAGCATAACTCTCTCCATCGCTCGCTGAGTGACCCTGAGCCTTCTTATGAGGACCATAGTTAGCCCATGAATAATTAGTTTATATTAATATTATATTTATGAAAAATTAAAATTATTATTAAATTGTTATGCAATAATAATCTTCGTTGGTCGTTGGTCAACGCGTTCGTTGGTCAAAAACTCTTCTGTTCCAGCGTGCAGTTTTTAATTTTTATTTTTCATTCTTTTACAGTCTCAACTCTCAATCGGAAGGGGTCAGCAGTGAATGCCAGGGCTGTTACACTTAGATATTTATTTTTCTACTTGTCCAGTGGGCGGGCTTCATTACCGATTACGCGGTGATGCAGTACCCCCCCCCCCCCCTCCCCTCCCCCGGCACGATCGGCCGCATTCCTCGTACCGCGCGTCTCGGTGATCTACTTTGGTGTTTTCTTTGTAATTCGCCAATTTATTTCTCGAACAATGAGATCTGCTGGACGCGGCTTCACGATCTCATGATTTGTTGCGCGGGACGGGCTCCTCTATAAAAGCGCATTTCATTTTATGTACAGTCCTTACTGGTTCTACCGACCGGGCGGGGTAACCTTACCGGCATATTGCAGAGTTCGCAGTTTATCACGGATTGAGTATTCCGTATTACAAGCACAATATCAATGGTCCATTGCATGTTAGAACACGCATTGGATTCCTAGACATGCTAGTACAGAAACTCCTTTATATTAATCGACCGAGCGAAGCGAAGGTCTCTGAGTTAACTAGAGCGATTTGCACTTGTCCGTCCGTCCGTCCGTCCGTCCGTCCGTCTGTCAGAGCCTTATAACTTTTGAATTACTGAACGTAATTACTTCAAATTTAGATATAATATGTAAACCGATGGCCTCCAGCCGAAAATGGCTTAAAAAATTATAAAAATCTTTATTTCAGGGGGGCTCTCATAGAAGCGAATGCGAAGTAAAAAAAAAAATATCGCGTTACATAAAATTGTTACGTATCATTTTAAAGATAATTTTGAACTGAGTACAAAAATATTTTTTTTTTAATTTTTCCCTTAAAATTGACGAAATGGGGGGCTTTCAAAGTGGCGATTTTATACGCTCGCTTGAAGACGCTCTCTAGAAAAATCCGCTATGGATTTTCAAACTGATTTTATGTTTTTAGGTCACTTATATCCTGTACTTGAACAACAAATACTAAAATTATATGAATATTATAAAGAAACGAGATTATTTAATTTTTAATGTACATCAGTTATTCATATAGCATCAACATAGCTTCACAATAATGCTAATAGATGGCGCAGTCAGTAACTATTCCCATGGAACTACGAGTTACGACTACGACCATTATTATTTAGTTACTTATTTTAATACAATAATTGTATTGTAATTTTTTTTGTACCATATTATTCAATTAAAATTATTTTTTAGTTAAATTTTAGTTAAATATTGTATATTTTCTATTCGCGTCGATAGATGACGATTTGTACAGATGCCCGTAACCCGGTTTCACTCCTTAGTACCTACATAATAAATAAATAATTGAATGTTTAATAAATAATTCAATGTTTTCACTAACGTTCCCTAACCTTTACTATAAGTTAGGTGATTGATGTTTTCTGTCAACTTATTTATCACGATCCTGTACGGGACACCTAAAAGGATATTGGGACGGATGTTAGGACTTAGGATTGTATTTAGGAGCTACCTACGTTAAGAGACTCCTACTTAGGGGATGATTTAGGTATGTTTGGTGAAAACGAGCATAATAATAATGTCAGTTTTGGTTATCATGTATCGATTGAATGAATAATCATGGGATACCGTTACCGCGAGGTCTCAGTTCGGGGCGAACCACTAGTTATTTAGATAATACCATAGTGTTTATTCAAGGCATTGTCTCATCCAACTACGCCTTAAAATGAATTGAATTGTAGATTTTTTTTTGGAACTTTCCCTCATTGTCGAAATATTATATTTTATTCCAACAAAGTTGCATACGTTAAATCGGCTTGCCATCCAGCTGCCCACAAGATAGTATAAAAACTTATTACAATGTAATAGCGTCATAATAATATTGATAAATGATTATTTTGAAAAGAATAACTGTTGAGTTTCTTGCCGGTTCTTCTCAGCAGAATGGCCGCTTTCCGAACCGGTGGTAGAGTCATGACTTGTCATAAGAGCCACAGGTTGACCTACGTGAAATAAATAATTTTGAATTTGAATTACGCACTTAATTATAACTATAACTCGATATTTTTTCTTACGATAGTCGTGATAATTTTTATTAAATATAACTTTAGAGTATAATGTGTGCTAATAACTACTTATTTAAAATTATCGGATTTTAAAATATACTAGGTTAGAAGATACGGAGGCGGAAACATCTCTCTTACGTGGAATTGCCAACTGGGCACTCATTAGGTATTTGACTTTTCGAAAAACTTTTTACGAAGTGTCAATGATTTGAAAATATACCTTTTTAACAATGTGGCTCTCGATGGTGTTCGTTTTATGAGTATTAATACGCCTCTGTATCAGTTATCAAGTTTTTTTAAACTTTCGTTAAAGATTTAATAGTTTCTGAAGAAAAACTAAGTTACAGACTAAACTGTTGACCGTTTAATAGACCGTGGTTTTCAAGAACCCATAGAGTAAAAGTCGTAATGTAGCGTTTTATAATTTGAACTACACTAAATGGCCAGCGCTTTAGTTGCGGCTACAGTAACAGTTCTCGCAAACCGACGTTCAACAAAAAGCAGAACACAGTTCCGCCCGCGACCACAAATTACTTCTTGAACGTAATATTATGTTATCGGCATAATAAAAAATAAAACCGGCCAAGTGTGCGTCGGGCCACGCGCAGTGTAGGGTTCCGTAGTTGAAAGTCTCAAATATTATTGCTGACCTAGGATAGTGCTTTTATTTTATTTATGAATATTGAATACATTTTGAGTTCCATGGTTTAAACACTATAATATTCTACAAAATATGCATCTTAAACTACGTGTAATACCTAACTTAGAAAAAACAGATATAACTCCTTAACTTATGAACCCTACTTAGCCATGATAGTTTCCCTATAAAATTCTTTATATATACACTACTGCTGTGAATTTTTTCATGTATCCTATAAACAACCATTTAGCTGGCAGAAGGGGGGCAAATTGCCTCTAATAAAATTTAGCACTTTAGAACCAATAGAAATAGTCTCTGAGCTAAACCGCGGAGGGACGGACAGACGGACGGACATGGCGAAACTATGTTCCTTGTTTACTACGGAACCCTCAAAATTAAAACGCTCATGTGTAGAGCTTAGCGGAACTTCGGGGAAACGGTTGCGATTAATTATTTCTTGTGGTCAATATTATTTTGTCAGCATCTAGAGTAGCGTCCCGCTTATGTTATGACGAGGACATTTTTAATCGATGACTGTAATCTACTGTACCGTACCTTGACAACAATCTCATCTGGTAATAGTCTAGTAAAATCTAAGTAAGTATTTATTTTAGTTAATATACATAGATTATAGTCCACTTCAAAAGTTTAGAAGGGGTTTTTGATTAAACCTAAACGCTTAATTGCTTTCTTCGTAGCATCATATACCGGATCTCTAAATTATTCTTGTGAGAAATCTAACCCCAGACCTTCTATTAAAAGATCACAATTCACAGCACTCACAACTGCGCAAGATAGGAAATCTCAGGTCAGGTTTCATGGATTTTTTTTTGAACGAAGTTGCGGAGGGCACCCTAGCCGGCAAAAAACGTCCGTAACGTTAATAAGGAACTTCGTTCCTATCTGGTGTCCCACGACAACACAAGACTTTTTTTTATCAGCCAAGTTGCAGTTGACTCATATCCTCCTCTCCCCTCCAAATAAGCGGAAAACTTGTGTCAGGAGTGGGTACGACAATAGTGCAACGGGTGGGATTCGAACCTGCGACCTTTCAGTTTTCAGTCCGATCCTTATTATTAATGAATTAAAGTAGTAAGTAAATGTAGTAAATTAAATGTAAAAGTAAAATGTCCTCTCAGAATGAAAAGGGTTCAGGCCACCACACTAGCTAAGCGCGGATCGGCGACTTCAAATACCTTTGAGAAAAGCATGGAGAAACCTCAGGAAAAGGAAGCCTACATGAGTTTTCCTTCTCTGAAGTGTCATTTAATTGCTTAAATCGTAAAGAGAAAATTAATATTCCTTTGCTATATTCCGCCAAACAAATTGCAAAGCTTTGCCATTGTGAATTGTGATGCTCCGGTATCGCAGCGAAATGTACGTCGAGTGTTAAAGAAGTTATTCTGTTTGGCGGAAAGTAATAATAATGGAGATTGGCGAATTCCATAGAGTTTCTGACCCAAACGAACTGAACCGTGGGCCTCAAGCGCACGTTCACGAATCAAACTTCTCATGCTTGTTCTAGTAAACCAGTCTAACAAAAAAGTTCATCAAAGTCTATCAAATAAAGTTGGGAGAAAAAAGATATTCACTTGTATTGCCATGTAACGGTTATATATTATAATGTGTATTTGTGAATAATTATATTTTTGATCCCCATCTTCTAAAAATATCGGGTTTACACGGAAAAATACTCTGAAAAATATTAATTAAAATGAAATGATTTCTGAATCTGCACGGTTTTAAAAATGCTGGGTCTAAATTCGCCAACCTCCTTTTCTTCAAATATCATGAAATTCCGCAAAGTAACGCCTGATTCTATTAAATAATTTGCTTTTAACACTTCTTTGCTTTAACTTCGCACATTAACTCCGAAATGTCATAGATACGTGCCTGTCCATACCGTGCTCCACCCGATACCGAGGTCAAGTTAACCCCCTGCTTTTTTAGCGTGAGAACTGATAATTTTATCATAAGTGCAGTAACATCTGAACGCAGCCTCGCCGTGTGTTTAGCGTGCTTAGTGCTTTTTAAGCTATTGCATAGCTTTTATCGCGGGCTTTGAACTAGGACAAACAGTTTGAGCGCGGCGACCGAATCAAGAAATTCCGTAACGAAAAAACCTAACACTGTTGTTCAGTAAGCGTTCAACAGTTTAGAGATCCACATTTAGCTCTGTTTGGCGCAGTGGGCGAGGGGCCGCTTTCTTTAGATGTCGCAGGTTCGAATCTCACTCGCGAAGTAGTGAAAGTGCGCTTCTCTTGTTTGTTTGTTTTTTAATTATTTTTTTTGCGTAATTTTTATTATGCAAAAAAAAATATTGCATAAATATTATAATTGCATAAGTTGATAAAAAATGCTATGCAATAGTTTTACCGCGACACTGCCCGAGTGCCACTTAATTTTTTTTTAATATATAGACTAGCGCTTGACTACAATCTCACCTGATGGTAAGTGAAGATGCAGCCTAAGATGGAGCGCGCTTGCCTAGAAGATGCCTATTCACTCTTGATTTAAAGGTGCTTAGTGAACAAGTGTAGTAGTTTAGTGGTGGATGAATAATATTTTTTTTTTTATGTGTACATCATGCGATCAGTCGCCAGACTATGAGCAGATTCGTTCTGGGAATTAGTATCGTTCGGAGACAACTTCCCCGGCAGGAAGAACTCTACATGTCCTATGAAGCCACACTATCCAGTATATGCCGTCTCTTTAAGCGGCGTATCGCTTCTGGCATCGTTAATTGTACTGCTAGGTCATTTGGATGACCAGACAGCCTTGCCTTGTAAGTACAGTTGAAGTTCATAATTTCTTGCTTCACTGTGTTCACATTTAGGTGTTCATGAAGTTCCGACGTCCGTAGGAACCATGGCGCGTTGGAAACTTGTTTTAAAATATAGTTTTGCGATCTTTGGATGATTTCAATGCTGGAATCGCATGCTGATCCCCAGAGCTGTATTCCATATGTCCATATTGGCTTTATAGCTGTCTTATACAACAGAAGCTTGTTATCCACGGATAGCCTAGAGTTCCTTGCTAACATCCAATATAAACCTCTGTATTTGTGGTAGATTTCATCCCTCTTGGTTTGAATATGCCTTTTCCATGTAAGTCGTCTATCCAGATGCATGCCCAGATACTTTACAGTGTCATTTTGCGGTAGCTGGTTGTCGCGTAATGACACAGTAGGACAGTTCCCTTGTCGCAAAGTGAATGTCACGTGGACAGATTTAGTAACACTAGCTTTTATTTTCCATCTAGTCAGCCATTTGTCGATCTGATCCAAACTACGCTGCAGGATTGCAGAGGCTTCCTGAGGAGATCTGCTACGAGCTAGAATAGCAGTATCATCTGCGTATGTAGCAACAGTGACATCTTTAATATGTGGTAGGTCACTTGTATAAATTGTGTAAAGTACAGGTCCCAGAACTGAGCCTTGTGGAACGCCAGCTTTAATTGGATAGAACTGAGATGTGTGCTCTTCTTCCTTGACTTGAAAAATTCGGTCAGAGAGATAAGATTTTACTAATTCAAAAAACGTATGGGGTAAAAGTGATTTGATTTTGAATAAAAGACCTGTATGCCATACCTTATCGAAGGCTTGCTGCACATCAAGAAAGGCAGCAGAGCAGTATTGCTTGCGTTCAAGTGCGTCTCTGATGGTTCTGCATACTCTGTGGATCTGTTCTACAGTGCCATGATGTTGTCGGAAGCCAAATTGATGATCAGGGATAATGGATCTTTCTTGTAGTTCCCTCATAAGTCTTCTCAGCATAACCTTTTCAAATAGTTTTGATGTCACAGGTAATAAACCAATTGGCCTGTATGAGGTTAATTCATGGACTGGTTTGCCAGGCTTTCCAATCATAATAATTTGAGAAACCTTCCAGAGTGCTGGGAAATAGCCAATTCTCAGGATGCCATTAAACAAGATAGTAAGGAATACGATACCTTTTTTAGGTAGTTCTAGTAGAACTTTTTTGTCTATCAGATCAAAGCCCGGTGCCTTTTTGTCTTCTTTATGTTTTATTATGCTAATGATTTCTTTTGGTGTAGTTGGCCTAATAGGCAGATCCAATTGAAAAGGCTGTCCGAGGACATTTTCTAGTTCTGTATCATTAGTATCGTGATCAGGTTCATTTGGCGTAAAAATTTTTGCCAAGTGTTCTCCAAAAGCATCAGCTTTCTATTGCTGACTTCTTGCCCAAATGTTGTTCTCCAGTTTGAGCGGTGGTTTAGAGTTTGTAGGTTGGTTAATATTTTTACAAGCTCGATAGAGTGAGTAGTTAGTGGCCCTTGTTGCAGACAAAGATTCCAGAAATGATTCCATTGAGGCATTATTTAATTTAGATATGGTATTTTTTAGGTCCTTTATTGCTTTATTTAGTGCAGATTTATCTTCAGGATGCCTACTAGTGTGCCACACTCTGCGTAACCTTCTTTTCTCCATAATTTGGTGCTTTATTTCAGATGGAACTAATTTGTGCCGCGATGAAGAGTTGGAAGTGTCTGGTGTGCATTTCCAACATGCTGATTGAACTGTAGTCATGAACTTGTGGGTTGCATTGTCAATATCGTCCTCAGATTTAAGGGCTATTTGAAGATGTAGTTCATCAGTTATTAAACTTCGGAAAGCTTCCCAGTCTGTCCATTTATTGTAGAGTTGAAGGCGTTTCATATTATTTTTCACTTTGGAACTTATGGTTAGGATCACGGGGATATGATTCGAGGACCCATCTACGGTAGAACTGACAGTGAATACTAGTCGAGATATAAGCCTTTAGATATAAAAAAGTCCAGAACATCAGGCAAACGGTTCGGATCTGTAGGCCAATGTGTAGGTTCTGATGTGGCAGTAGTAGTTAGATGGTTAATATCTACACTCTTTTTTAATTCCCTCCCTCGTGTGGTTATCAGCCTGGACCCCCAGTGAATGTGTTTTGCGTTCCAATCTCCTCCAACTATAAAGCGACATCCTAGGCTTTCAAAGAACTTTGAGAATAGCTCCTCAGATATTCTGTGCTTAGGTGGACAGTACACAGCTGATATATTAAAGTCACCATTTTTATCTGAGATTGCTACTGATGTTGCTTGGATTGGTTCAGTACTGTATTGTGGTAATTCGTAATGCTTTATTGTCACTTTTATGATGACTGCAGTTCATCCATGTGCAGTACCATCTGGGTGATTTGTGTAGTAGATATTGTACCCTTTTATCAGACTACTAATAAAATGAGTTTCTGATATAAGTAGGATATCAAGTTTGTGCATGTGAAGTAGTATTTCTACTTCATCTTTGTTGGGAGATAATCCGTTAATGTTCCAAGTAGCTATGTTAAGAGCTATTTTGGCGTATTGGAAATTAACGTTGTTATGAGTTGAAGGAGTGTACTCATTTGTTGTAGGAGCAAATCAATTTTTTCAGATTGCTTGATAAACATGTTTTCTAGGGTTTTATACGAGGATGATCTTGTGTCTGGTCCTGGTTTATCAGGCTTTGAGTTAGTAGCTTCAGCATATGTTTTCTCTTGCGTTTTAGCATTTTGTGTATGTGGTGGTCGGTTACCAGCAGAATTCAAATTTATTGGATGTTCTTGCGTATTGTCACCATCTTTGTTTACTTTATGATCATTTCTTTGTTTTCTTGGGTAAAATTTATATGTTTTTCTGGTTAAAATCTCCTTATACACTTCACACCCTTTGTAATTAGCAGGATGTGGGCCCAAGCATAGAGCACACATAGCTGGAGTGTTGCGATCAGTCTTTGTGCATTCTGATGTTTTGTGAGCCCCTGCACATTTAACACAGCGGAAGGGTTTCATACAATAGTTTTTTGTATATCCATACTGTTGACACCTCTGACATTGTACTATTGTTTTTCGTTTTCTTTGATCTTCTATAATAACAGTTTGGTGATATATAACCTTTATGCTTTTGACTGCCTTATTTTTGGGACCAGGTAGAAGATTTGCGAAAAATGTGGTAGTAGGTTTTTTATCAGGTCCAAATTTAGCATTTATTATTTCTCCTGTCACAGTATTGCCTGTTTCCTCAATGGCTGCCTTGATAGCATCAAAAGGAGTTGTGTGGTGTAAGTTTCGTATGACTATTCGGTAATTTCTATTATCTTTTCGATTAAAGGTGTGCCCAATCAAACCATTTTCCCGGATTACCGATATTAGGAGCTTGTATATTTCAATGTCGTAAGTTAATATTTTAAGTTGATTTCTGTTGATTATTTTATAGCTAAACTGGGATTTCTCTGTAACTGACTCCAATAGTTCAGTGAGTTTATTTAGATCTTCAACACCATAAAAGATGATCGGCGGTGGTTTATTTGGCTTCTTTATCTTCGGTTCGTCTGTCTGTTCGTCAGTTAAATCAACAGTTAATCCACTAAAACTGTTACTTATTTCCATTTTATCAGGTGAGGGTGAATTCGCAAATTTTTTCCTTTTCGGGTTTCTGATCAAGGGAACTCTTTGCCAATTAGGGGGTTGAGTGGATGTAGATTTTAGTGGTTCTAAATCAAGACATTGGCAATGAATTGGGGATGAATAATATGGTGCAACTTGTTACAGCGCCTGTGAACGCCGCGCTATCGCCCGGCCTCTACCCGGCCTGCCCTCGGCCGCTGCTGTACACTTGCCTGGCATTATGGGTCCCTAGTCCCTACTCCTTGCTACTTTACGATTTCCAATTTAATTTGGTTAAGAACTAGCTTATTTACTAGTTTTCGCTCGCGACATGGATTTAGATTTTGACGTGATAACGTCTTATAAATCGATGAACACCGGCTGCACGCACGAAAAAATGTCACGTTCCGCCTGAGCCTGCGCGTGCAAGCGAGAGCGCAGAACAAGCGACAGAGAGGCACGATCGGCCCAAGCGTCGCGTCGTCCGCCGCCGCCCGCCATTCATAAATGTTTCTTTATGACGTTATCACGTAAAACTATCGTCCGTACATGGACTTTACAGACAACCAATTTTTTAAAACTAACGTTGGAACTGAGACTGCATTGATTAAAAGTACTTATGAATCAGCATTCGATTTATTTTCTTACTGTCGAAATCGGATCAATAGTTTAGACGGGAAAAGGAACAGATAGACAGAGTTACTTTTACATCAATAAAACTATACTACCTTCTGCCCGTGACTTCGTTCACGTGAAATTTTCTGAAAAAAAATCTTAAAATCCCGCTGAATTTTATGAAAAAAGTTGTCTATTTTGTCCAGGCTCCTCAATTACACCCTCGCAAAAAGAAACATCAATTCGTTGCTCTATTTAGGCGTGATTGAAAGACAAACCAACAAAAAACACTTTTGCATTGTAGGGATAGTAGAGATAACAATAGATTAAAACGGATTTTAGATAATGTCTGAAAAATCTTGATTAAATATTGAATATCGACTACATCTAAGAAGTCTCGAATAATTCAGGCCACGGCACTACCCACTCCGCTATGCTCGTCGCATCGCTATACAACCGTGTCCGTGGCCCGGCACAAACAGTCACACAAGTGGACCTAAGTTGAATCGCATTCTAGATAATCGACCGTGGTAACTCACCGCCATCCAAGCAGAATGGAAACATCTTGTATACAGATATTCAACCTTTATATTAGTGACAGACAGGACACTTCAGATTCGTGTTTAAAATTGATTTCCGTATCCTTTTATTTATTGAAATTAGTTTAATCAAATTGACGTTTGGCTTTAAAAGCGCAGGCACGCCATCTTGCGCGCCATCTTGCTCATCATCATCATCATCGCTAATATTAGTATAAAACGGCTGCTTTGACGATACGAATTCAGTCTCTGCCCAGACAGAGACTCATCCGACTAGTAGATGCTTTCGTGTCTAGGTCGTTGTATTTGACTGTGGGATTGCGATAGCAATCGCACCCTAATCGAGTAAATATTGCCTGTACGCTTAGATTAGTGTAATCGTAATTGATATTTAGATGTTTTTGATAACTACCCTCACGTTTAGATGGTGTTTGTCTGTCGTGTTTGTGGTTAAATTGATTAGATGTGAGGAAAGGGGTCGTTATAAGGGTGGATGAGACGGCTATAGGTAGGGTTTTAGCGTTTTAAGAGATGTATTCTCTTGAGGCGCGATTTGTTTTGAGTGATAAATCCCACTTCTGAGTTGTTGGCTTCATTGCAGAGTTAGTGGCACATGAAACAATTTGACATAAAAAGTGATCTGATTACTATCAAGCTCATAAGTATTCTAATAAAGTGTTAAATCTTACTAATACTAGTGGTTCGCCCCGAACTGAGACCTCGCGGTATCCCATAATAAAATTCCCATAAGGTAGTTTTAACTATATTATATTGTAATTAAAACGCGCCGAATCTGATGACGTCAATCGTCATCTGCTTTCGTGGATGGGATGCGTATTTACAATATTAAAGAGAGCGCCATCTATTAACAGTATAGTGAAGTTTTGTTAAAAACATTGATGCCCATTAAAACTTAAATAATTTCGTTTCTTTATAATATTTATCTAATATTAGTATTTGTTGTTCAAGTACAGAATATAACTGAAATTATGTGTAAGTTTCAAGTTTTAAAAAAAAAGTGGTTTTAGAGATCTAGCCTCGAATAAAATCTCCACTTTGAAAGCCCCCCATTTCGTCAATTTTAGGAAAAAAAATAAAAAAAAAATACGTTTTTACTCTGTTCCAAATTATCTTTAAAATGAGGTACTGCAACCCTATGAATTGCAAAAAAAATTATTTTACTTCGCATTCGCTTCTATGAGAGCCCCCCTGAAATAAAGATTTTTATAACTTTTTAAGCCATTTTCGGCTGGAGGCCATCGGTTTACATATCATATCTAAAATTGAAGTAATTACGTTCAGTAATTCAGAAGTTATAAGGCTCTGACAGACGGACGGACGGACGGACGGACGGACGGACGGACGGACGGACGGACAAGTGCAAATTCACTCAAGTAAACTCAGAGACCATCGCTTCGCTCGGTCGATAATCCTACTAATATTATAAATGCGAAAGTTTGTGAGGGTGCATGGTATTTTTGTTACTCTTCCATGCAAAAACTGTTGGACTTAAAGGCTGTATTTTATTCCAGAAAATTATACAATCCCGCGGGAATCGAAAACCTCTAATCCGCACGGGCGAAGTCGCGGGGATCAGTTAATTACATCAGTAAAAACATCTCTGATATCATGGGCTTCTTTATCGAGCCTCAAGTACCGTTGAGTTTGGATAATTTGAGCCATCGTTGAAAAATAAATGTGAATTCATTCATTCATTCATTCATTCATTCATTCATTCATTCATTCATTCATTCATTCATTCATTCATTCATTCATTCATTCATTCATTCATCTCAATCCAATGAAAAGGGTATAGGCCACTGTCCACCGGGACGTCAAGCAGCAGTTTACACGCACCTTTGAGAACATTATGGAGAACTCTCAACATGCAGGGTTTCTCACGATGTTTTCCTTCGCGTTGAAGCATGTGATTACACAACATAACTCCCAAAAAAATTGTATTCTTACAATTATGTTTAGCAAAGTTGAAGCATTCTAGATCCTATTCGGGGGGTCGCAGGTTCGATCCCGGGTACACACCTCTGACTTTTCGGAGTCAAGTGCGTTTAAGCAATTAAATATCACTTACTTCAACGGTGAAGGAAAACATCGTGAGGAAACCTGCACATCTGAGAGTTCTTCATAATGTTCTCGAAGGTGTGTGAAGTCCGCCAATTCGCAGTGGGCCAGCGTGGTGGACCATGGCCTATAACCCTAATCTGAGAGGAGACCTGCGCTCAGTTACGCTAAGTTCAATTTTTCAAACCCCTATTTTACTACCTTAGGGGTGGAATTTTCAAAAACCTTTCTTAGCGGATGCCGGCGTCATAGTAGCTATCGGTATGCGAAATTTAAGCCCAATTCCTCCAGTGGTTTGAGCTGTGCGTTGATAGATCAGTCAGTTAGTCAGGCAGTCGCCTCTTCCTTTTAGATATTTAGATATCCGCTCTTTTCCTAATAAATCTAAGGTCTGGGTCCGCTCCGGCCAGCGTGGTAAATAAGTAATTGTTCCAACTTAATTTTGACATTTGAGGTGAACGCGTCTCGTCCAGCGCGGAATGCGTGCGCGGACAAATTACCGGACGGTGGACATTCTTCTTTAATGTACTAGCTATTTGATATTTGGGGCTTGCGAGCAAAAAGCTACTTGTGGTTTCGATTAATGGATTCGTAGCTTTTTGATAAGCAATTGTAGTACTTCATGTCTTTACCTCGGCTTTATTAGTTTGTGTAGAGCTCGATTTTAAAATACCCAACGCAGATTTTTCTTGCTTTTTGCCATTTACTATCAGAGATCAAGGAAATTTCTAATGTTATCTCAGCAGAACCGACCGCAACAGATCATAAAGACAAATTATACCAACCTATTAGATAGGTGTATATTTTATTTTTCAGTGTTTAAAAATGGAAATATTATGTGGAGTCTTGATAGTTTGCCCTACTTGGTACCAACCTATATATTATGTATTATAATGTATACTCAAAATTTTGCCTTGTCTTGTCCTAACACTTAAATCTGTTCATCATCATCATCATCATTAGCAACCCATCAACGGCTCACTACTGAGCGCAGGTCTCCTCTCAGAGAAGGGTTACAGGCCATAGTCCACCTATTTAAAAATATCTTATCTTAAATAGATATCGAGAACTCGTAGAGGGTGAAAAAACACAATGCAAAGGAGGAACATATACCTCAGTTAAGCAGAGAAGGACATATAAAACCACTGAGGGCACTTGTGTAAAAGAAAAAAACATCACTGCTTTCTTCTACAACCCCACAAAACAAAATGGGGAATCACAATGTGATGTCTTTCACTTGTGTCGGGAACTTAAGAACTTAAGTTTAAACTACGAGAAGCAAGAGTTAACAATAGTTTCTCCACAAGCAGTTAGACCCGATAACATGAAAAAGATTCTGGAGGCTGTTTTTCATGAAACAAACTTCAAAATAAAACTCAGAACTAGTAAGAAAAAGAAGGTCTACAAAGAAAGGAAAAAAATACCTGAAGATAATGTTATAATAATTAATGAAACAGCTACTTACGCAGAGACTGTTAAAAAACTCAAAGATGGTTTAAAGGATAGTAACGCTTTGGAGTATATAAAAAGAGTTAGGAAAACAAAATCGGGAAAAGTTCTAGTTAATATCTCAGATAAGGTGGATAAGGACATTGTTGTAAATAGAATCAAGGAAAGCTGTAATATAGAGGTGCACAATAAAATGAAAATGAAGTTTTTGCATATTAAAGACGTTGATGCAACCGCAGAAAAGGAAGACATTAGGGATGCCATAATAAATACAAACTCAATATCACATCAAGAACAATTAGAGGTTAAAACACTTAGACCGATGATGAACGGAAACCAAACGGCCACAGTCTGGCTGGAAGAGACAGACTGTAAAAAAGTTTTGGACTTGCAGAAATTGAAAATTGGGCTTAACACATGTCAAATAACGGAAAGAATAGAAATACTGAGATGTTATCGCTGCTGGGGCTATAACCACAAGGCTGCCCGCTGCATTGGAGAAGACAGGAGTCAAAAATGTCGTAAATGTAACGGAGACGACCATAAAGCAATACACTGTAAAGAAGAACCTTTCTGCCCACTCTGCGAAGAGCAGGGGCACGCAGCCGGTGGCAGTAGATGTGGAGTCTTCCAAAAAGCTCTGCAAATGGCGAGGAATGATATAGACCGCAGGAAAAAAACAGGATATTCACAGTCCTTCAAGTAAACACAAACAGGAGTGTGAGTGCACATGATATGGCCAACGTCATTGCAGCAGAGCGGAAATGTGATTTTGTTGCCATCAGTGAACCAAATTTAACAACGTGCAAGCGTGGGGGACAGCATAGTTACAGTGACACCGATGGAGATACCATGATTGTAAACTTCAGTAAAAGATACCAGGTCCGAGCTTATCGCTCAGCCGAGGGCTTCGTGTGCGTAGAAACAGCGGATACGGCACTGTACAGCGTCTATCTGAGCCCAAATAAATGTAGTCTGGAGGAATTCAAAACAATTTAAATATAATCCAAAATGATATAATCGAGGCAAGAGAAAGGAACAAAAAAATCATAATCACTGGAGATCTAAATGCGAAACATCCCTGCTGGGGCGGAACGCAAACAAATAAGAAGGGTGAAGAGCTGCTGGAATGGATCCATAGGCTAGATCTAGTAATCCTAAATGATGGCATGGTACCCACCTGTGTTCGGCAAAACGGAAAATCCTTCATCGACGTAACTATTATTGGTGGATACAGTGCAAAGGAGAATATCACGTGGTCTGTTCTGGAAGAAGAGTCATTGAGCGATCATAAACTAATCTTAACGAATATAATAGGTAAGAAAAGAAGAGACACTAAACCTAAATACGTGTACGGAGAGACAAAACTTGATGACTTTAACACTTACTTTAGAGAAGAGACAGATAATGAAGAAGCTGGATTTGGACAGTGTCAGAGAGCTCTCAGTGTTGCTTACAAAAAAAGTACACTTCGTGTCAAATGCAATGATGATTACAAACTCCCATATTGGTGGAACGTAACCGTTCAAGTAAAGATCAAAGAAACAAGGAAAAAAAGGAGAATTTTTCAAAAATGTAAAGAGCCAAAGGAGAGAGAAATATTGAAAGAGGAATATAAAATCTTTAAAAAAGAGCTTAAAAAAATTATAGCTGCATCAAAGGCCCAGGCATGGAATGCTCTATGTAATGACCTGGAGTCTGATGTATATGGGGATGCGTACAAAATTGTAAAAAGACAAATGAATATCGCAAACCCTAGAATATGTCTGAGCTTAGAACAAAAAATAGATATTTTTAAAGGCCTGTTTATAACCTTACCATCCGCAGTAAAACTAACTAGAGAAGAGGTAGTGGATTCAAATTTTGAAGATATTGCATTTACTCTAGATGAAATAAAAGAATGTGGCAAAAGAATCAAATTAAAGAAGGCCCCTGGTCCGGACGCGCTTCCCTCTGAGGTAGTGAAGTCGGCTATCTCTAACAACGCGAGGTATTTTGCACGCCTTTTCAATGAACTGTTAAGACAAGGCAGCTTCCCAGACAGCTGGAAAAATGCAAAACTTGTACTCATAGAGAAGCCAAAAAAGCACCAAAACGAGCAAACAAAGTACAGGCCTATATGCCTTATAAATGTTGTCGCAAAGGCGTATGAAAGACTAGTAAATTTTAGGTTGACACAGGAGATTGACAGGAATGGCGGACTACATCAAAATCAACATGGCTTCAGGCCAGGGAGATCAACTGTTGATGCTATCATTGAAGTGGTCCACATAGCAAGGGAGGCCAAGTTAAAAAACCTGTGGAATTCACTCATTCTGATTGATGTCCGAAACGCGTTCAACACAGCCACGTGGCCCATCATAATTAATAAACTAAAACGCAGGAACATCAATAAACACATCGTAAATGTTATTGTGGACTATTTCACAAACCGAACCATACAACTGGAGACCAAAGTTAAGGAACAAATAACAGGGGGAGTCCCGCAAGGTTCTGTGCTAGGTCCTACTTTGTGGAATGTCCTTTACGATGACGTGATGAGCATCGAAGTCCCAGACGGAGTAAAGCTGGTCTGCTATGCAGATGACCTTGCGATTTCTGTTACTGCAAGGGACGCGCATGAAACAGTAGTTAAGGCAAATGAGACACTGCATGCAGTAGATTTATGGATGCGCCAGAATAAATTAGAAATTGCGCCAGAAAAAACTGAAGCAGTTGTCTTTAACAGAAGACTAAATGCTCATTGTATAAAGTTCGACTGTGGAGGAACACTGGTAGCCCCAACACCCAGTGTAACTTATCTTAGTGTCAAGCTAGACTGCGGTCTCACCTTTGGCCCGCACCTAAAATCTGTTTGCGACAAGGCCTCTAGAACTGCAGGAGCCCTGTGTAAGTTACTACTTAATACAAAAGGACCCAGTGACTGTAAACAGTGACTCTGGCTATGGCTAGCCAGGCAATAATCTTATACGCGGCACCTGTCTGGGAACCATCAATGAAATTTGCCGTGCATAAAAGAAGGGTCCTCAAAGCGCAACGCGTACTAGCACTCCGAGTATGCTCTGCCTATAAAACCGTCTCGACGGACGCAGCGCTCGTGATAGCAAATCTGACGCCCATACATTTGTTAGCTTTAGAGAGATCTGAAACAGGAAACACGAAAGACTCCGTTAGCATTAAATGTGCCAAAAAGAGAACAATTGACAGATGGCAAATTGAGTGGGATAGCTCAAGCAAAGGCCGATGGACACACCAATTAATTCCAAATTTGGAAAAATGGACAACAAGAAAACATGGCCGACTGTCCTACAGACTGACGCAATGTTTGTCCGGGGACGGTGTGTTCATGGACTTTCTTGCGAGCATTGGCAAGAGAAACGACGATAAATGCATGTATTGCAGCGAAACCGATGATGCAATGCACACCATATTTGCATGTGTAAAATGGGATTGCGAAAGACAAGAACTTATAAATAAATTAGGAGAACTGGCTACTGAAAACTTAGTTAATAAAATGCTAGAAACGGAGGAAAACTGGAAAGCAGTAACAGAATATATTGAAAGTATAATGAAGGAAAAGGAAAAAGAAGAGAAAAGAAGACTATGAAAAGAATGTAGTAAAAAGACAATAATGTTGCCATGTTGTAGGCTGAAAGGCGGGTACACGGTCAACAGGGAGACAGTAGGGGTTTTTAGCCGGTAAAAGTCCGGCACTACCCAATTTCTGGGTGTCCATGAGGATTTTCCCCTACTGTATAAATAATAAAAAAAAAAAGGCCATAGTCCACCACGCTGGCCCAATGCGAATTAGCGGACTTCACACACCATCAAGAACATTATGAAGAACTCTCAGGTGTGCAGGTTTCCTCACGATGTTTTTCCTTCACCGTTGAAAAAAGTGATATTTAATTGCTTAAACGCACTTGACTCCGAAAAGTTAGAGGTGCGTACCCGGTATCGATCCTGCGACCTCCCGAATAGGAGACCACAGTCCTAACCACTGGGCTATCACTTCTTAAATCTGTTGCTGTATGTAAAATACACGTGCTACGTATTATCAAGACCAGACAAAACTATTGAATAAACAACCTCGTCAGGTTTGGGCGTGGATAGCCGAATGATCGTTCTAAAAAGCTTTAACCTAACCTAACATTTCATTTTATAAATCCAACAGCTATAAGTTATTAACCAGCGCAAAACAACAAACAAACGTTGTACAGCGCTCAGATTTCAATATCGCAGTTACGATTCTGTAAAGCGTGCAATTCGAACTGAATCCGAGCATAAATCAAAGCTACCAGCCTCACGAGCGCAGCCACCGACGATTCATCAGGATCGTGATACATTACCGCGCGCCCTCCCGCAGCCGGCCGACCTGCCAGTGTACACGCCGCCATGCTCCGCGCAGCGGCTTTACATCAATGTGAAACCTCCATTAATATTATCATTGCTCACACCTTTGTGTACTACCCCCATTCTACTCCTTACCGTGTTTCCTGCAACTTAAAGTCTAAATTACAATGTAAAGCGAAATTATATTTCGAAGTACAGCATTTAAACGTTTCACGCTATGGTGATTTAGCTGGTAGGAGTGCGGTCATATTGGTTCCTGGCGCAAACTGACGCGTTAGCTCGCGCTCACTTCGCTCGGAATGGCGTAGCCGGCGAGCTGGTGGGTTTCGTGGAGGTAATTTAGGTATTAAGTGTAAAAAGATACATAATCTCTTTTACCCGCTACATAGAACAGATAAATAATTAATTGCCCGGATTTATAAAGGAGGATTGCTCGAAAAAAATGTGAAAGGAATATTTAGAAAGTATTTATCGCGCCTATTGTGAAGGCTTCTTAAAAATATCAGTTTTGTTATCTGAAATTACCTTTCAATGAATATTTTATTAATTTATTTCTGTTACCTTTTACAATCAATCTTTCAAATTGTATCAAGAAAAATGTCATCACCATCATACATTTTAAAATAAGTGTTACCCTTACGAGTGTAACATAACGATATCCAGACACTTTTAACAACATATTTATTTTGGCCATCATGCTAGATAGCATGATAGACCGACCAATAAAGGCCACTTACTCTCTCTCTAATTTCTAAAGTCAAACATTATTGCCAACTGTCACAAGTTACTAATAAAGCGCTAGCACAGCCACCTAGATTCTCCTGTGGAATTTCGGAACTTTTGCTAAGTTGTCTCCCAACATTGTCCTGTCCGTAACTTGCTTTACCCTGCGGATCGGGCCTTTTGCCAGGGTCCACGTTATAGCATCATAAAAGCGGATCAGTTATTCATAATTCATAATTCATTTATTAATTTGTGAATATGGTACAGTCAAGATGATACACTATACAATTTAGAATGTGCATATCCTACCAAAGTGTGGTGTACAAATATAGGAATGTTATTATTATGTCAAAAAAATATTATACAACAGTTAAAATTTTTCCATAAGGTAATCACAGATTGTATAATATGTCTTATCTATCAAAAAAACATCAACTTTTTTTAAACATGGATCTCCTGCGTTACCCTGTCAATACATACCGCCAGCTCTCGCGTAATAAGTAATGTAGTGTTATTACCCGTGTACAGAGATGAGATAGTGAGTGGTTGCGGTGCGGCGCGGCGCGGTGTCGGCGCGGTGTCGGCGCGGTATCGGTACAACGCTAGCGCCTGAGAATGTTTCGCGGAATGCGCTGATTTGTGTGATGCGAACTGACTTCTGAACTTTATGCTTAGCTGAGCTGTTTCATTACAGGTACAGATAAAATTCACGTGCCTTCCCATAAGAACTTACTAGAGAAGTGTGCAATATAAGTTCGACTGCCTACCACTATCTTTCCATCATCCTACTTCCTACTAATATTATAAATGCGAAAGTTTGTGAGGATGGATGAGTAGAATAGAATAGAATAGAAAACTTTTTTACAGGTAGGTACTTTTGAATCGTCGATGAGTCTACCACTGGTTCGGAATGCCCTTCCTGCCGAGAAGAGCCAGCAAGAAACTCGGCGGTTGCTCTTTTCAAAACAAGTTTACAATATAATAGATATTATGATATGTATGCAGTGTTTCCACAATGAGGGGAAGTTTCACAAAAGCATACCTAATTATAATTCAACAAATGT
Organism: Oeneis ivallda; assembly: GCA_029955525.1. NCBI lineage: Eukaryota > Metazoa > Arthropoda > Insecta > Lepidoptera > Nymphalidae > Oeneis > Oeneis ivallda. The sequence continues at coordinate 619,960 of JARPMR010000024.1, forward strand.
TAAGACGGGCAGACAGAAAGTAGTAATTCCCGCCGGTGGCACCCGTTCACGAGCATGACGCATGACCTAGCCATTGCTTCGCTCAACCATATTTGAGGGAACGTAACGTGTGTGGGTGGATGTTTGTTACTCCTTCACGCCCCAACCAATGAACCGATTTGGCTTATACATTTTGGAAAAAAGATAGCTCTTAACAAAGATTGACACATACGCTACATTTTATAAAGGAAAATTAAGGAGATCCCGAAGGAATTAAAAAAAAATTTGTGTGTGTCAGCACGACGCGCAACTGGAGTTTACTTCATACTCAACGTTTAAATTTCTACCCTAACGTTGAGTAAATAAGGTTGGTCTTCGCTTGAGTTGTCGAATGCCCGCGCTACGCCTTTCACAACGATGCAAATCTCCACCCCTAACGTTGAGTAAACAAGGTTGGTTGACTATTTGAATAGCCACGGGTGTTGTACGGAGTACAACACCCGTGGCTATTCAAATAGTTTACACATAAGCCGAAAGATGGCGCTGATATACATGTGAACGAAAACCAACCTTACTTACTCAACGTTAGGGTAGAAATTTGCATCGTTGTGAAAAACGTGACACGGGCATTCGACAACTCAAGCGAAAACCAACCTTATTTACTCAACGTTAGGGTAGAAATTTAAACGTTGTGAAAAACGTAACAAGGTCATTGATAAATTGATTTTACTGCCCGGATTTTTCTCATACCGGGCTGATAAAATCGATTCTTAAGGAGTAAACTCCAAAAAAGGATTGTGTGGGTTTATGAAACCACGATAAAAGTGAAACTTTTTGTCACATTATAGACATTTATACACATAAATGAGTAATAGTCTTTACACTACACGGTCAGCTGCTGCGAACTATAGGCTCCGCCATATTGGCCTTGGCTGCTCTGACGTCACCGTCACGCGACATGCAACACACAGACGAAAAAGTTTGAGACAATGTAATAAAAGTTTCATTTTAAAACCTTAATCCACACGGACGAAGTTGCGGGCATAATCTAGTACGTATATGCCGGTACGTATGTATAAATGCAGCGACAGCACAACACACCACAACCGCAACATGTCTGTGGTCACTGCATGGGGCCGACTGCCGACTGCCACCATTACCCATTACACTTATGAAGCGCAATTGCTGCAGAGCCTCCCGCGAAACGTAACGACCTAGGTATATTGTGGTTTGAGATATCTTCGTTTTTCTCTCTCCGCAGTCCGCTTGGAAATACCACAATAAAAGTACTTTGATTTGTAGCTGTATTTTGAATTAAAAATAGTAACCTACGATCCCAAAGCACTTAGTAAAAGTTTATTTGAATTGGGCTGATTTCACTAATGATTCAATAAGTCTTATCCGAGCGTGATATTTTGACACTATTTTCAATACAAAAACTGTCAGAACGTCCAATTTATTCCTCGGTTTATCGTTATATTCTACTAGCTGATGCCCGCGACTTCGTCCACATGGATATAATTTTTAAAATCTCTCGGGAACTCTTTAATTTTCCGGGATAAAAAGTCTATGTCACTCTCCAGGTCCTCAACTATACTCATGCAAAAAATCACGTCGATCCGTAGCCCTGTTGCAGCGGGATTGAAGGACAAATCAACAAACCAACAAACAAACACACTTTCGCATTTATAATATTAGTAAGGATTTTTAACCGACTTCCAAAAAGGAGGAGGTTCTCAATTCGGCCGGTATCTTTTTTAGGGTTCCGTAGTAAACAAGGAACCCTTATAGTTTCGCCATGTCCGTCCGTCTGTCTGTCTGTCTGTCTGTCTGTCTGTCTGTCTGTCCGCGGTTTAGCTCAGAGACGATTGGTGCTAGAAATCTGTAATTTGACAAGGGTATAAATATCAATCATGCCGACAAAGTGGTGAAATAAAATTTTGAAAAATATTTTTTTTTTTAGGGTACCTCCCCTACATGTAAAGTGGGGATGAATTTTATTTTTCTCGATTATCCCATACTGTGGGGTGTCGTTGAATAGGTCTTTCAAAAATATTGTGGGTGTGGGAACACCATTTTTCAATTCAGGGATCCGTTTGTGAAATATGATATTTTAAAGTGCAAAATTTTATTAGAGTCAAGTGTCCCCCCCCCTCTGCCAGCTAAATGGTTGTATATAGGATACAAGAAAAAAATCACAGCAGTAGTATATATAATGAATTTTAAAGGAAAACTATCACGGCTAAGTAGGGTTCATTAGTTAAGGAGTTATATCTGCTTTTCCTAAGTTAGGTATTACACGTAGTGTAAGTTGCATATTTTGTAGTATATTATAGTATTTAAACCATGGAATTCAAAATGTATTCAATATTCATAAATAAAATAAAAGCACTATCCTAGATCAGCAATAATAACTGAGACTTTCAACTACGGAACCCTACACTGCGCGTGGCCCGACAAGCACTTGGCCGGTTTTTTATTATATCATGTAGGCCAACGTGTGGCTGAATTTTTTTAATACACTGGGTAGTGGGTACCAACGATTCGGAAAACAGATTCTGCTGTGAAGAGCCGGCATGAAACACAGCAGTAACTTTTCAAAACAAAAGTGTTACAAGTTACAAAATTTAACTTACATAACTATTAAAATGACCTACTTTAATGGTGAAGGAAGACACCGCTAGGAAATCTTTGCATGTCCGCACTTTTGACGTGATAACGTCTTATAAATCGATGAACACCGGCTGCACGTACGAAAAAGTGTCACGTTCCGCCTAAACCTGTGCGTGCAAGCGAGAACGCGGAGCAAGCGATAGAGAGGCACGATCGGCCCAAGCGTTGGCTTAGAGAGCACCCGCCGCCGCCCGCCAGTCATCGACGTCAATGATTCTTTATGACGTTATCACGTAAAACTATCGTTCTTAAACTGACTTGAAAAAAATTGGTTGTCTGTAACAAGCAATTTTTTTTAAGCGTGGTGGACTATGGTCTATGGCCCAAATATTTTTTAAGTCTTTCACTCTTAGCCAGCGTGTTAGATCTTTCTCATACGAGAAGAGACTATGTCCAGTGGTGAGCAAGTGATGGGTTAAGATCAATGAATGTTATACCATTTACAGCAGTTCTGGTGAAGCCTCCACATAATATCAGCCCACCTATCACCCGCAAGTGCATAAACACGAGCATTGCATTAATTAGAATTAATTACCCCTCGCATGTAAACACGGTTGGCTCGCTTTTCACGCAGCAATATCGGGGCCCTCATTAAGGGGGCCTTTGCCCCGTTACCGTGAGAGGCCCCTGCCCCGTGTCACGTCGTGCCGGGACACTTTACACTCATTAGAGGCGGCGGAAGAGGCCCCGGCAATATGCTAATGTAGTGCTGTTACAAGCTAAGCTTGGCACGGGCGCCGGGCGTACTTACGTTAATTCGAGCTTTGGCCCTCAGATATAATGATCCAAACTGGACACGGTAGCCAAAATCCAGACTTTAGCCATCCTTATCTATCACGAGAGTTATTATAGGGCACAAGGGTGTGCGCTAACATAGGTGCACTCTCTATTCCCTCACTCTCTTAGTCTGTTGGGACGGAAATGCGAAACGAGCTGAGAGATAAGGTCTTTACGTGCTCTTCGAGGAACACTGCCTGTTATCTTACTCCGAGCTGTTGCCTGCTGCTGACAATTTCCTAAAATATTTTTGGGCCGACCCGAGAATCGAACCCGGGATCATCTGCATCATGCTAACCACTACATTAAAGAGGCAATTTTCCCTTTCATCTATAGAAGTATACTAACCATAAAATATCCCACAACACTGATTTATAGTCTAAGATCGTAGACCATACAAGGCTAAAAAATTCAGTAAGAGGTCGCGCATGAAGCTGAAAAATTACACTTTACTGTGCAGTATATTTTAATGGTCGCAGGGAGCCGCTGAATTCAGGCGGCGCAAGCGCGAGGCCTGTGGAAGTCCGTGCAAGAGACCTTTGTCCAGTAGTGGACGTTTATCGGTTGATAAAGAAAAAGAAGAAGAAGATATTTCATCGTGATTTGAGTAAACATTTTTCAATATGAACGTGGGAAAAATAAAAATTTACCAAACTCTTTTTGGCAGTTATAAACGTTCCATAGATAACGAAAGCAACGCTATAGCAACTTCGTAATACGAAGTTGTTTTTTCCATCACACCACGTTCACATAGTAGGCACGATTAACTGCTGCAGGATTGTCAAAAAATGATTGCATCAGTGACTATCGCAATCACCTGATTGGCTTTTATGGCCGCGTCCTTGCTGCAACAATGCATTTTAGCCAATAGCAAGTGAGTATCCGCTAAATCAGAGGCAATAGCATTCGTCATACTGCAGCAGTAGGTATTTACAAGCTTTTATTTAGCTTGACCAGTTTATTTATTTATTTGTTTGTTTGTTTGTTTGTTTGGGTCAAATCTTGCAAGATGAATTAGACCCACTTCCCAGCTTCTGATCGAGCTGAAATTTTGCATTTATGTGTAAATTGGATGACAATGCAATATTATTGTGACATGGAGCTGATCTGATGATGGAGAGTATGGAGACGGAAGATGGCAATCGGAACTCTGTAATAAAACGACGTAACCCCATCGAGTTTGGGCTCGTTTGATTCGTCATAACAAGTACTCTGATCCTAGATGATATCCAGAGTCTAATGATGTAGCTACTAAAAGCTTGCATTTAAAAATAAAATTTTAAGCTATTGCATAGCTTTTATCGCGGGCTTTGAACTAGGACAAATAGTTTGAGCGCGGCGACCGAATCAAGAAATTCCGTAACGAAAAAAACCTAACACCGTCGTTCACTAAGCGTTCAACATTTTAGGGCCGATTTCACCAACGTAAAATAAGTCTTATCCGAGCATAAAGTTGATATTTTGACAGTATTTTCAATACGAAAACTGTCAGAACGCCGAATTTATTCTAAGGATAAACATTACGCGACGTCGTTGGTGAAATCGGGGCTTAGAGGTTCTCAAGTAGCTCTATTTGGCGCAGCGGGCGAGCGACCGCTTTCTTTGTATGATGTCGCAGGTTCGAAACTCACTTGCGAAGTAGTGACAGTTCGCTTTTCTTGTTTGTTTGTTTTTAAAATTTTTTTTGCATAATTTTTATCATGCAAAAAAAATATTGCATAAATATTATAATTGCATAAGTTAGCAAGAAAAGGTTAGAATTATTTTGCTATAATCCGCCAACAGAAAAAATCTGTATAATTTTTACACTACTCTCGACGCACGTTTCACCCCGACACCGGAGCATCCTCAGGAGATGTTGACTCTACAACGATGCATTGCCTGCTTCTATCCAATATTGCATAAGTTGATAAAAAATGCTATGCAATAGCTTTACCGCACAGTCCCCGAGTGCCACTTAATTTTTTTTTAATTAACACTTGTTCCACGTTCATTATGAACAAGGTATACTCCCCCTTCCGCCCGCCGCACGCCCCGCACGCATTGCATGCGGAAATATCCCCGTGTTTACATACAGGCTGTATGCAGGTATGCACTAAGGCTCGGCGGCTCGCGGCACCGACCGCGGCCACATAGCTGCATTGATTCGCTTCCACGCATTAAAACAGTCGCACACTCATTAACACACAATTATAATTGTTCACTTTACAGACACTTGTGGGGTACAACCACTGACCTCTATAATAAAACTAGCTGACCCAGCTAACTACGTACCGCCAACAAAAATATTTAGTGGTTGGTCACCCTTATCATTTAAGGGTATGAAAAATAGATGTTGGCCGATTCTCAGACCTACCCGATATGCACACAAAATTTCATAAAAATCGGTCCACCCGTTTCGGAGGAGTAAGGTAACTAACATTGTGACACGAGAATTTTATATATAAGATTAATCTATGACCTACACTGGACTGGCTGTCTGGACAAATGACCGCTTAAATTATGGATCTACAGAATAGAATAGAAATATTTTTTAATCAAATAAACTTTTTGACGTGATAACGTCTTATAAATCGGTGAACACCGGCTGCACGCACGAAAAAGTGTCACGTTCCACCTAAGCCTAAGCGTGCGGAACAAGCGATAAAGAGGGACGATCGGCCCAAGCGTTGGCTAAAGCGCCCGCCGTCGCCCGCCAGTCATCGTCAATGTTTCTTTATGACGTCATCACGTAAAACTATCGTCCGTAAACCGACTTTTACAGACAACCAATTTTTACAAGTGCTTTTGAACCGTCGCTATGAGTCTACCACTGGTTCAGAAAGCCCTTCCTGCCGAGAAGAACCAGCAAGAAACTCGGTGGTGGCTCTTTTCAAAACAAGTTTACAATACAATAGATACTGTGTTATGTGTGCAGTGTTGCCACAATGAAAGGAAGTTCCAAAAATGTAGATCTTTTTTAAGCGCCACATTTGACATACGAGTGTCTCTAGAACTAATAATATAGAGACGCAGGGAGTACCAAAAAATATCAGCTGTCAGTTGTCAACATGAAATCGGGGGTCACAGGTTCGATCCCGATACCTCTGACTTTCATCTAAATATCACATGCTTCAACTTTGTGAGGAAACCTACACGCCTAAAAGTTTTCCATAATGTTCTCAAAGGTGTGTGAAGTCTGCCAACTTGCATTGATGGTCTATAGCCCTATAACCTTTCTTGGAGAGGAGATCTGCACTCAGTAGAGATATCCCTTGATGGGTTACTGATGATAATTGGAAAGTTCCTTCAAGTAAATTGATTTTGTGGATTTTCCATTACAATTCCATAAATCCATGGCTACTATCTAGCGACGTTATAAAATACTTGTATTATTTTTCCTGGATGTCTTATTATGTCACCCTTTCCACTTTCACAACAATAACTCATGTTAAAATATCTAAGTACCCTCGACACGTACAAACATCTTCAGTTGCACTTACGGAGCTTTTAAACAACAATAATAAATTTCAAAAATACAAATAAACACTTAAGTGAGTAAGCTTAAGGTCACACTTGCGACTCGTGGTGCGACAAAATGTTGCTTTATCTATTCAAAAACAAAGACAACTACTACTACTACTACTTTATGACTACATTCATTTCTTAATAAGCATTAATGTAATAAGCATTAATGTAATAAGCATTAATGTAATAAGCATTAATGTAATAAGCATTAATGTAATAAACAAAGACCTCTATCATCGTTGTTGGATAACAAAATCGACGTTTGTCTCATTTTATTTTCATTACGTTATTTTGCATCTCGATTTATCTCTTTTTCTTTAACTCTATATACATACGAGCTTTTCCTGCGGCTTCAATCACGTTAAGTTCGATTTTCAAAAACCCTATTTTACTTTTTGTTTTGTTACGTTGAATTTTCAAGAATCCTTTCTTAGCGGATGCTTACGTCATAATAGCTATCTGTATGTCAAATTTCAACCCAATCCGTCCAGTTGTTTCAGCTGTGCGTTGATAGATCAGTCAGTCAGTCAGTCAGTCACCCTTTCCTTTTATATATTTAAATTACCGACTTAACTTCTATCAAAACTTATTTTGTAAGTATATACTAAGTTTTGGACTCCCCCTAGTACTAGTTTGGACTAAGTTTTGTTACCAAGTTATAAGGAAATAGCTGAGGAAAAAATACGTGTGGCACTCGGGGACTGCCGCGGTAAAGCTATTGCATAGCATTTTCTAGTCGCACGCACACAAACACCGTGCCGAAGTCTGCCGAACTGAAACGACGTTAGACGTGTGGGGTGTGTTAGGTTTATTTTCGTTACGGAATTTCTTGATTCGGTCGCCGCACTCAAAGCCTGCGATAAAAGCTATGCAATAGCTTAAAAACAGAAACAAAGACTGCTGAAGCCAACCCTTTCGTAGTCGGCTAATAAAGCAGCTTTTTGGAACGTAGTTCCTTATCGCGCGGTACGGAAGGGGGCTAGACGGAAAAAATTAATGAACCGACACTCGACACATTTTTGAAACCGACACTTTTTTGTTGAATGTGAATTTTGCATTGTGTTCGGTATTTTCGCGATACAACACGGCGACTGCCAGAGCCACTAGGCTACGGAGACGCCGTGTTCTATCGCGATACCGGACACAATGTAATCGAAAGGAACTACGTTCCATCCGGGTGTCCCTTGACACCTCTCAAGTTTTTGTCTCTATTGTGTTATAGTGGTAAATGCAAGAATACGTCAAGACAAAATATTGTCAGCCATAAAATCTCAAGTGTGTATGGACACTAGTTTACTAGACAGTGTTGTCGTCTGTCGGTTGTCGCGCAACAATCGTATAAACAAGTCGCGTCCCACTGCGCGGCCCTAGACCCTCTTGTGTTGTTGTATAAATAACTTACTCGTTTAATATAATCAGTACAAACTCATAGCAATTTGTATTAGAAGTAATGTTGTTATAACATCGTAAGTCATTGTGGACATCTAGCAATAGAGACGAGCAAAATATTACAGTAAATTTGGCTGCCATCTTCTTTTTTAACCCCCGACGCAAAAAGAGGGGTGTTATAAGTTTGACGTCGATGTCTGTCTGTCTGTATGTTTGTGTGTCTGTCTGTGGCATCGTAGCTCTCAAACGGATGGACCGATCTCGATGCGGTTTTTTTCATTTGAAAGCCAGTTTCCTAAGCGGTGGTTCTGTTTGGTTAATATCGGTCCAGCAGTGTAAGAGTATCAGCTCTTTTCCAAAATGATGTAAGGCATTTTTGGCGTATGATTACTCGATTAAGTGCTTCACGCGTGCCAGTATAATCGTTAAATAACAATTAATCAACGATGTTATATTTCCTAATAGTTCCATGCAATTAATTGATAACTTCGACAGCCATAGATTCTCATGTCGGGGGTGTTTTAAATTTTCAATTTATAATATTTTAGTGTATCATGTATCTAGCAGCAGTTATTTCTTAATGTTATATTTAGATTCATTTTGAAATAGGCTACAAGATTTAATGATAATTCAGATAGTGTGTCTGGTTACTTAAACTTTCCACATTATTCGCTAAAATCAGCCAATCCGCACCAGGCCAGCGCGGTGGACTATGGCCTAAACCGAGAGGAGAGACATTCGAGAGGAGTCTTGTGCCCAGTAGAGGGCCAACGATGGGTTCAGATCAATGATTAGCTAAAAAAATTGGTTGTCTGTAAAGTCGGTTTACGAACGAAAGTTTTACGTGATAACGTCATAAAGAAACATTGATGATGGGCCGATCGTGCCACTCTATCGCTTGTTCCGCGCTCTCGCTTGCATGCGCAGGCTCAGGCGGAACGTGACACTTTTTCGTGCGTGCAGCCGGTGTTCATCGATTCATAAGACGTTATCACGTCAAAACGTATACAATTTCACCAAAAAAGATTATAAATGTAGCAATCATTGCCATAGAACACGTAGTGCCTAACCTTCCCTTCTCAATCCTTCTTAAAAGCCTTTCTCAATCTGAGAGGACCCCAGTGCCCAGTTGCCAGCGGCGATGGATGATACAAATTAATCATTAGTTCAACCTATTGTCGGACAACTATAACAGACTGGGCGCAGGTCTCCTCTCAGAATGAGAAGGCTTTCAAAGTTCCGATTACAACCAAGTTAATAAAACTTGTTACACACCCTATTTAACAATACGTCCTCGGAATCACCTCCCGCGTGGTTCAGTAGTCACGTTTCACGCCTCAGTGCCGAAACATAACTATGTATTTAAAAAGACTAAAAAAAACATGGCTGCCGCAAAGTTGCCGCCGCTCTTCCGACAGAGGGCGCTGCTCGTTGGGGAGTCGGGTTATATGGCCGCTAAACCAAAATCAAATTATGTGGCCCGACAAAAAGTTAAGCGTATCTAATGTCCTAAAAAGGAGTGATGACTAGAAATATTTTGGAATCGTGTTTTATACTTTCAGTTTTATTTTTAACAAGACCTTAATTGAATAAGTAGTTGTAAAGCGAACTGAATTTTATATTCCGTAATGTCTTCACGTCCAAAATCCCTCAGTGCTTGATAAAAAAAGTTTTCGAACATTGCATGCACGCAATGTTATGATGACATATGGATCCGAATCATGGTCACTAATTTATGGACCTCATAAAAGACTCATAGTCACTCAGCAGCCAATGAAGTGAGCTAGGCTTAGAGTAGGTATCCTTGCGTGACCAAATCAGGAATGAGAAGATCCAAGGAAGAACCAGAATTACCGTCATACTTATTGAGTCGCAAAACTGAAGTGTTGTTGGCAGACATAGCTTGAAAACCGATGGACGTTGGGGGCCCAAAGAGTAGGAAGAGCGACCCCGCTCCAAGAGGCCCAGCGTTGGAAGACGAGATTAACGGACGATCTCTAGCATGTCGCTGGCAGTCATTGTTTTGGGAGATCCTTCCTTATCATGTTAAAATAATATTATAGTGATGAAGTAGCCGTATCTCAAGATTCATCATTAGCAACCCATCAACGGCTCACTACTGAGCGCAGGTCTCCTCTCAGAGAACGGTTAAGCAGTGATAGCCTTGTGGTTAGGACTGTGGTCTCCTATTCGGGAGGTCGCAGATTCGATCCCAGGTACGCACCTCTGACATTTTGGAGTCAAGTGCGTTTAAGCAATTAAATATCACTTGCTTCAACGGTGAAGGAAAACTTCGTGAGGAAACCTACACATCTGAGAGTTCTTCATAATGTTCTTGAAGGTGTGTGAAGTCCGCCAATTTGCATTGGGCCAGCGTGGTGGACTATGGCCTATCTCAAGTTTAAATTCAAGTATTTACCGATAAATACAATTGTAATATTATGGTCTTTACCCTTCTCTGAGAGAAGACCTGCGCTCAGTAGTGAACTGTTGATGGGTTGCTGATGACGATGATGATGATGAATTCGAATAACAAGCAATGCCGTTAAAAGGGATAAGGGATAAGTAGGTAACTTTTATGCTTCGCTGCCGTTTATACTTTATATTGTTGGTCAATTATGTTCATTACTTCTCCCTACTTTAGCTGTTATTTGAACAAGTTTCCAGAATACAAATTACGACTCACGTAATCATAGGTTGAGGGAGGATAGGTAGATTTCATATGAGATGCGATATAAAAGCTTTATTTCATAAACGCAGAAATACTTCTCTATTTTTCAACTAGAAATAGCTGTTCAGGAGCGTGCTACACGCATAAAATAGGGTTCCGTGGCTTTAGTGAAAGAAATCACATCAGTCATGAAATAAAGGGTCTGCTAAGGAAAACTGTGAAGAGGCTAAACTTAATGCCTCTATCGAAATTACAGATACCATTTATCTCGAAAATGATGGGTTAACGATATTGTTTTATTGAGCACGCAATGAAACTCGAACAATGCGATCACAACGCTCTGCGATCAACGAACGTCGATACCTACTGCGCAAGCGGCGGTTTGTACTTTGATATAGGTAAGTATGAAATTCTTATCACGCGTTTATGAAAGTTTAAATGTACATTGCTGTTTTGTGTTAAATATCGTTTGTTTTTCAATTGAAATCTATAGGCATGAGATAGAAGAATCCATGTTGTAAATTGTAATTAAAATAAAAACATTGTCAATGTCTCAAAGTCATGAAAAGATCGGTGAAAAATTCCAACGCTGATCGATTCGGAATCATGTATTGAATGAATCCTTGGTTTCAGGTCTCATAATTCAGGTAGGCATGCAGTCACAAACCTTCAAGAACATTATGAAGAACTCTCAGATGTGCAGGTTTCCTCACGATGTTTTCCTTCACCGTTGAAGCAAGTGATATTTAATTGCTTAAACGCACTTGACTCCGAAAAGTCGGAGGACCCGGGATCGAACTTGCGACCCCCCGAATAGTAGACCACAGTTCTAACCACTAGGCTATCTTAATATCGGTAGAATAAAATGAAGAAAAGTCTGAGAATAGATTTAACTTTATTGACCGAGCGAAGCGAGGTCTCTGAGTTAACTAGAGCGATTTGCACTTGTCCGTCCGTCCGTCCGTCCGTCTGTCAGAGCCTTATAACTTTTGAATTACTGAACGTAATTACTTCAAATTTAGATATAATATGTAAACCGATGGCCTCCAGCCGAAAATGGCTTAAAAAGTTATAAAAATCTTTATTTCAGGGGGGCTCTCATAGAAGCGAATGCGAAGTAAAAAAAAAATATCGCGTTACATAAAATTGTTACGTATCATTTTAAAGATAATTTTGAACTGAGTACAAAAATATTTTTTTTTTAATTTTTCCCTTAAAATTGACGAAATGGGGGGCTTTCAAAGTGGCGATTTTATACGCTCGCTTGAAGACGCTCTCTAGGAAAATCCGCTATGGATTTTCAAACTGATTTTATGTTTTTAGGTCACTTATATCCTGTACTTGAACAACAAATACTAAAATTATATGAATATTATAAAGAAACGAGATTATTTAATTTTTAATGTACATCAGTAATTCATATCGCATCAACATAGCTTCACAATAATGCTAATAGATGGCGCAGTCAGTAACTATTCCCATGGAACTACGAGTTACGACTAACGACCTATCCCAAAAACAGTTTTGCGTCGACCATTATTATTTAGTTACTTATTATAATACAATAATTGTATTGTAATTTTTTTTGTACCATATTATTCAAATAAAATTATTTTTTAGTTAAATTTTAGTTAAATATTGTATATTTTCTATTCGCGTCGATAGATGACGATTTGTACAGATGCCCGTAACCCGGTTTCACTCGTTAGTACCTACATAATAATTCAATGTTTTCACTAACGTTCCCTAACCTTTACGGGCTACCTATAAGTTAGGTGATTGATGTTTTCTGTCAACTTATTTATCACGATCCTGTACGGGACACCTAAAAGGATATTGGGACGGATGTTAGGACTTAGGATTGTATTTAGGAGCTACCTACGTTAAGAGACTCCTACTTAGGGGATGATTTAGGTATGTTTGGTGAAAACGGGCATAATAATAATGTCAGTTTTGGTTATCATGTATCGATTGAATGAATAATCATGGGATACCGTTACCGCGAGGTCTCAGTTCGGGGCGAACCACTAGTTATGATTACATCAATAATCTAATAATAATCTATACCATTAATTATTTATCATTGAAAAGCACTAACATTAAAGTAAATATGAATTTGCATAACGCTGAGCTAATTACATCGCGGTCGCGTGCTGAAGTCATCAATAACGTTTAATGACTATAAATGACCATTAATAATTACTACAGCCACAATAACGTCGTGAATTACCGATTACGAGCGGACCACCGGCTCGCAGACATTCCTGAGAAATAAGTACCGAACTACTCAGAGGTCTTATTCTTGTCTCTTGAATATTCAAAACATAATTCCGGACGTCTTGGTAGTTAAGTTAGTGTTAGTTAGTTTTAAGCTATTTCATAGCTTTTATCGCGGGCTTTGAGCGCGGCGACCGAATCAAGAAATTCCGTAACGAAAATAAACCTAACAACGTCGTTTCAGTTCGGCAGACTTCGGCACGGTCTTTGTGTGCGTGCGACTAGAAAATGCTATGCAATAGCTTTACCGCGGCAGTCCCCGAGTGCCTCACGTATTTTTTTTTTTTGTTAAAATGTATGTAACGATGGAGTTGGTATGCCAGCTGGTAAAAAACTCCAAAAAATATAGATTTAAAAAAAACATGCGTGGAAGCAATTGGGATATACTCGTACCTACCGAACTAGGAATTCGTTCGTTTGAATTCAGAAAGCTCTTTGATTTTTCAGGGTATTAAAATTCTATTTTATTACTAGCTGATGCCCGCGACTTTGTCCGCGTGGATTTAGTTTTTAAAGTCCCTCGGGAACTCCTTGATTTTCCGGGATAAAAAGTAGCCTAGATGTTGACCCGAGTAATAAGCTACCACGGTATAAAATTTTGTAGAAATCTGTGCGGTAGTTTTTACGTGAAAGAAGGACAAACAAACAGACAGACAGACAAAAAAAATTTAGCTTCTGTTTTGATATCTGTATCTTGAACACAATTAGAAGCAAAACCCTTTTTAGGGTTCCGTACACAAAGCAGCAGCAAAACCCGTATTAATTAATTTATTTCGAAGAGTATATAATTGTGTAATATGGAAGTGCTGTCATCAAAAAAGCCCTTAGGGATAGAATTTCCCAAAGTCGTAATAACGACTCACGCGCTGAATCAATCTCTATGTTTGGTACAGTCAGCTGTCATCCCAACTACTTTTTATCTCAGGAAATCAAAGAGTTGAAAGAGTTCCCACAGCATTTATAACATATTTATATAACAAATCCTTAATCCGCACGTCATCAGCTAGTGATTTATTTAATTTATCAACTTATGCAATTATAATATTTATGCAATATTTTTTTTGCATAATAAAAATTATGCAAAAAAAAAAAAACAAACAAATAAGAAAAGCGCACTGTCACTACTTCGCGAGTGAGATTCGAACTTGCAACATCATACACCATACGGTAAAGAAAGCGGCCGCTTGCCCACTGCGCCAAATAGAGCTACTTGTGAACCTCTAAAATGTCGAACGCTTACTGAACGACGGTGTTAGGTTTATTTTCGTTACGGAATTTCTTGATTCGGTCGCCGCGCTCAAACTGTTTGTCCTAGTTCAAAGCCCGCGATAAAAGCTATGCAATAGGTTAAAAAATTGTCTTTTAGAGATAACATTAAAGTGGCAATACAGAATAAGGCTGCTGTTGTGATGGAGAGTAATTTTAATTAGGTATTTTAACTAGCATTGAGCTGCTACTGAACTACCACTTAAAAAAATGGTTTGCGTGGAATTGTCTTCTCACGCCCACGCCATTGTTTTGCTCGGTGGGTGGGACTAATAAAATTGTCTACGTAATTTCGAAAAGCTTTGATTCCTTAGAATAACAAAAAAATTCGTTAGTTAAAATAACTCGATAGAATCAATACGATATTAGTGAATTGTTTTCAAATTCCTAAAAATACAATGACTCCGCCGATTGAGCGCTTGATAGCTGAACGTCGGAGGACCCACGATAATGAATTATGAAAGATAGGTATTGTCCATTAAACTTTTAAGCTATTGCATAGCTTTTATCGCGGCCTTTGAACTAGGACAAACAGTTTGAGCGCGGCGACCGAATCAAGAAATTCCGTAACGAAATAAAACCTAACACCGTCGTTCAGTACGCGTTCAACATTTTAGAGGTTCTCAAGTAGCTCTATTTGGCGCAGTGGGCGAGCGGCCGCTTTGTTTGTATGATGTCGCAGGTTCCAAATAATTAGCGGAAAGTTTATGTTAGGATTGCGTACGACAATAGTGCAACGGGTGGAGATTGAACTTGCAACCTTTCAGTTTTCAGTCCGTTTCGTAACTACTTTTGTGTTTATAGCAATAAGTCGTGGTGGTGGAAGTGGCTCTTTGTACGAATCCTTTTCCTGGTCTAACGGATTGTAGCAAAAGAATACCGTTTTCTTTGGAAATAGGTATAGGTAAGTTACCAATAAAAGGAGCGCGGGCAGTGGGTTCGAGTCGTGGCGTGCGGCTAATTGCCTCAATCCGCGTGTAATTGCGTTGCGGCGCTTTGTGCGCGCCGCCGCCTGCTGGCCCGGACAGCGCGGGGTAAAAAAAAACCTCAATAACCCGACCTAAGCCTCAATAGCCCAACGGTTAAAGGTGCGGACTGAAAACTGAAAGATCGCAGGTTCGAATACCACCCGTTGCACTATTGTCGTACCCACTCCTGACACAAGCTTTCCGCTTATTTGGAGGGGAGAGGAGGATATTAGTCAACTTCAACTTGATTAATATTCTTTAAAAAAAAAAAAACTACACCTATACAGCCGTTACATCGTGAGGGCCAAAGCCGATACTGTAAGGGAGACGACAGACTGGCTACTTAGCTGCAGCGATCGGCGTTTATATGCAAGTTTTACTAACTTGGTTCTAATCGGAACTTTGAAAGCCTTCTCATTTTGAGAGGAGACCTGCGACCAGCACCCAGTCTGTAGTTGGCCGACGATGGGTTGAACTAATGATTAATTTATTTCATCCAGCGCCGCTGGCAACTGGGCACTGGGCTCCTCTCAAATTGAGAAAGGCTTTTAAGAAGGATTGAGAAGGGAAGGTTAGGCACTGCGTGTTCTATGGCAATGATGGCGACACTTATAATCTTTTTTGTTGAAATTGTATACTTTTTGACGTGATAACGTCTTATAAATCGATGAACACAGTGTCAGATGAAAAAGTGTCACATTCCGCCTGCGCGTGCAAGTGAGAGCGCGGAACAAGCGATAGAGAGGCACGATCGGCCCAAGCGTTGGCTTGTGAAGCTGTGACTACATAGAGTGCCCGCCGTCCGCCAGTCATCGTCAATGTTCCTTTATGAAGTTATCACGTAAAACTATCGTCCGTAAACCGACTTTACAGACAACCAATTTTTTAGAGTTTACTCCTTAAGAATCGATTTTAGGCGCCCGGTATGAGAAAAATTCGAGGAGTAAAATCTACTTATAATCTACCTCGTTACGTTTTTCACAAGGATGCAAATTTCTACCCTAACGTTGAGTAAATAAGGTTGGTTTTCGCTTGAGTTGTCGAATGCCCGCGTTACGTTTTTCACAACGATGCAAATTTCTACCCTAACGTTGAGTAAATAAGGTTGGTTTTCGCTTGAGTTGTCGAATGCGAAAGAGCTTTCGCTTCGGGAAGCCGAGCGCGTACCGATCGGGTCCGATCGGCGCCGAGACGCAGCGAGCGCCGCGAATTCATTACGACGTTTTAAGGAGTAAACTCCAGTCGTGCGTCGGTGCTGACACACACACTTTTTTTTAGTCGCTGTTCGGTATCTCGATTCCGCGTCTGAACGCTAACATGGGCACACAACATACGCCAGTCGCAGCTATCGAGTTGCGTTTCTAGCATCGAAGTTCCGCGATTTTTAAACGTTGAATTTCAACTACTTTTAGCATCGTATGCCCGCGCTTTTGAGTCGCGAAAATGCGATGCATTCGTAAAAATGCCGATCTTCTGCATTGCTACAGTCTCAATTTGTGGTGATTGGCTGAAGTTATAGCGTTCTTTCTACAAAAATTCATTTTAGCGAATAGCGAGTGAGTATCGGCCAATCAGAGACGATTGCAATCGTTACACTGTGGCAATCAATTTTAGAGAATCGCCCCACAGCTGTACGCTGTTGACGTAAACTGTCCGTTAAGGTTAACGTTGCACATCAATCAACAAACAAACAGAGTTCTGCATCAATCTTTTGGATGCGGACGCAGGGCCTATAGAGTCCGTAATAATAATAAAAAAAACTTGAGAGGCGTCAATGGACACCCGGATGGAACGTAGTTCCTTTCGATTAATTAATTTGGCATTGTGTTCGGTATTTTCGCGGTACAATAATGGGTCTCCGTAGCCTTGTGGCTTCTGCAGTCGCCTAACACTCAAAGGTCGATGGTTCGAATCCCATTGATTGTATTTTAAACAATTTCTACATGTGGACCTACCCAATTTCCACATGTAGAAATTGTTTAAAATAAAATTGAAAATGGAAAATTCAGTCTGTCGAGCTGGGATTCGAACCGTCGACATTGAACTTTTAGGCGACTGCCGGAGCCACTAGGCTACGGAGACCTAATTTTGTATCGAAAAAAAAAACCGAACACAATGCAAAATTCACATTCAACAAAAAGTGTCGGTTTCAAAATTATGTCGAGTGTCAGTTCCTTAATTTTTTCCGTCTAGCCCCCTTCCGTACCGCGCGATAAAGAACTTACGTTTCAAAAAGTTGCATGGAAGCAATCTACATAATATCGTGTTACTATGTCGTACACACTTTTAAAATGTTATTGTGAAATAATCATAACAATAATTTCCACACAATTGCCTTCGATTTCAAAAAAATATGGTAATAAGGGTCAGACTCTCCATAAACATGTCACGATCCCGGCTTAAACCGATACTGGCACCTTATGCCTTCGTCAGTGAAGTTAAGCTATAGAGTATAGAGTAATAGAAGCTAACTAAGCTGTCTGGACATATCTACTCCAAAAGTTAATTTCTTAATCTACTACGTGCTTATTTGAATTGGGAAATTCTACACCAAGTATCACAATTCACAACGTAAATTATTGACTCCCTAAAATTAAATTTATTGACAAAACCATCAGATAGCGACTCAAGTCTTTATTGGTATGGTTCACTTATCGTATCTACACTGAGAAAACCCTTAATTATAAAATTGTCTTTTCCTAACATCTTTATTTATGTTCGCCTATCCAATCTCCTCGTCAATTGTATGAAGAGAAGCTCAAAACAAGCGCTGATAACATGGTGGTTACAACATTCGGAATTAGGTACAAGTATTATGAATATCACTTACTTAACGGTGCAGGAGAACATCGTGAAGAAACCTGCATGCTTCAGTGTTCTCCACAATATTCTCAAAGGTGTAAGAAGTCTGCCAACCTGCAATTGGTAGCGTGGGCAAGTAGGCCAGCGAAACGCGAGTTGAAGTGAATGAAATGATCGAAAAATAAAACCAAGATCAGAAACTCAGTCCTCAAATAGGTATACTTAGCTAATTATTATTAATGTTTAAAATCTAAAATTAATATTAACATCTATTATATATTTAAAGTTAAAGATGTATACAAACTAGTAAAATACACAGTTTATGATCAGTTTTATTTATTTGTAGACAAGTAATTGAATCGAACATAAAACGTGATTAGAATGGAACCACGCGCCTCTCGCGGCGCTCCTAACACGTTCGTATAGTATGCAGACAGTTTGAAATTACATTACTTTGATATACGAATATAAAATTTAAAGACTCCACTTTGTAATTAATATGATTGCATTGAGGATTTATTATAATTTACTCGCGTTAAGGGTTTAACCACACTTGTCGAATCACCGTTAGCGTTAGCAAAAAAGTGTTAGCTCAAGACGCACCCTTGTTTAGGTTACTTTTTTGTAATTGTAACGTAATAATTATGTACGAATATTGTAGTATTAATATTTATTATTGTATAGCCGTTGACTGTAATATCACCTGGTGGTAAGTGACGTTGCACTCTAAGATGGTAGCGGGCTACCGTGAAAGGAGCATGGCAATGTCAATTGGAGTTAGGAATAAGGAATAAGGAGTTTTACTCGTAATCGGTTCCTATACGGTACACGCCATCGTACCAGAAAGTTATATAGCCACAAAGACAAACCAATCCTCCCAGACAAGACCAGAATACAGGAATTATAAATTTCCAAATTGTCCCCGTCGGCAGTCAAAATCGTAACCTCCCACCTCCACAGCGCCACCACTGCGCCAGAGAGACCGTTAAAACATGCAAATACTTTTGTAGGACGGATGGGATGTGAATCTCCTAAAAAGCGTCCAAGTGCGAGTCATACTTGTGCACTGTGGATTATACTTTAATAAGGATATAAAGGAGGATTAAAGGCACTTGGGAGGATTATTTTAATAACTAGATGACAAGACCATGGTGAAATTTTTTAATAGGTACATATATTACTAAAGACGCCACTATTACGCCATTGGAACTTTTGTATGAAAATACGCATTAGAAAAGCTGTATTAAGTTTTTTATTGAGTTAAAACTAGAACTTGAAATTTTTACAGCATGAAGGGGCCATTGATATTTGTATTCAGTACAACTTACTAGCTCAAGCCGTTTCTGAGGAAAAGGGCACTGACACAAACACAGGTACCGTTTTTTTGACGTGATAACGTCTTATAAATCGATAAACACCGGCTGCATGCACGAAACAGTATCACATTCCGCCTGAGCTTGTGCATGCAAGCGAGAGTGCGGCACAAGCGATAGAGAGGTACGATCGGCCCAAGCGTTGGCTCGTAACTAGAGAGCGCCCGCCGCCGCCCGCCAGTCATCGCGTGCGCGCTGTGGTTAGCGGATGTCTCGCGAGCTGTTGTTGAATGTTTCTTGACGTTATCACGTAAAACTATCGTCCGTAACCGACTTTACAGACAACCAATTTTTTTCGCAACCCTTAAAATCGTCAACAATCAATCTAATGAGACTTCAAAAGTAGTGGAGTTAGTGTGGCGAGACCATTACGCGTTCTTTCTCGCAACAAAGCCGGGCGTGCGTGGGCGCGAACCGAATATCCCTCTAAATTACAATTCCGTACACAATACACTGCACACGACACACACGATACTAGAAGTTATCGGAAACGTTTACACCTCAATAGCGACTAGCGAGACGTAGGTATCAGTCGAATTTATCGATCATTCCATTCTTTACCTTCCAAGTTCCAAGCTCCAACATTATGAGCGTCGATCGGGCTACTTTCTAATACCGAAAATGATGTTTCAAATTTAAATGGTAGATATACTTCCTTTTAGATTATAAGAACGCAGTATAGCGATTGTATTAGCTTTCTACCGCGTTGAGATTTTATTTTTCCCATACTTTACTACTCCTCTCAATTCTAAATGTTTCCAATTCAAAGTAAAGTCAAGTCAAATATTTTATTCGAAGTAGGTAGCAATTACGCTTTTTGAAAGTCAACAAATAACAATATTCTTCGTTTAATTCAATGTCATAAATTAAATGTAGTACAAAAAATTTAAAACAATGTCCGACAACAATAATCTCATTAAAAATAAAAACAATAAGTAATAATATTTAATGAAAATAAATTAAGTTAGAATTCGTTTTATGAGAGGAGCTTTCAAAGTGATTATTGGATTTAGGTAATAACTAGCTGATGCCCGCGACTTCGTCCGCATGGATTTAGTTTTTAAAAATCCCACGGGAACTCTTTCATTATCCGAGATAAAAAGTAGCTCTCCCGGTCTGAGGAACCACTACTACATCCATTACTATACCCATGCAAAAAATCGCATCAATCCGCTGTTCTGTTGCGACGTGATTGAAGGACAAACCAACAAACAAACACACTTTCGCATTTATAATATCAGTAATGCTTTATTATAACACTTTTTATAATTGTCAAATTTTTTACCATACTTAACCAAAGACAAAATTACGTTTAGCTGTCATTTACGTTTTGTTATTCCACTGTCATTTGCGTTTTGTTAATCCATGTCAGATGCGTTTTTGTTATACCACGTTTTATAGTGACATGACGGAAACGCGGTCGAACGGGATAAAAAGTATCCTATGTCCGTCTCCTGGTTCTAAGCTACCTCTCCACCAATTTTCAGCCAAATCGGTTCATCCGTTCTTGAGTTATAAATAGTGTAACTAACACCACTTTCTTTTATATATACTAGTGGTTCGCCCCGAACTGAGACCTCGCGGTAACGGTATCCCATGATTATTCATTCAATCGATACATGATAACCAAAACTGACATTATTATTATGCCCGTTTTCACCAAACATACCTAAATCATCCCCTAAGTAGGAGTCTCTTAACGTAGGTAGCTCCTAAATACAATCCTAAGTCCTAACATCCGTCCCAATATCCTTTTAGGTGTCCCGTACAGGATCGTGATAAATAAGTTGACAGAAAACATCAATCACCTAACTTATAGGTAGCCCGTAAAGGTTAGGGAACGTTAGTGAAAACATTGAATTATTTATCAAACATTGAATTTAACTCGTAGTTCCATGGGAATAGTTACTGACTGCGCCATCTATTAGCATTATTGTGAAGCTATGTTGATGCTATATGAATTACTGACGCCCATTAAAAATTAAATAATCTCGTTTCTTTATAATATTCATATAATTTTAGTATTTGTTGTTCAAGTACAGGATATAAGTGACCTAAAAACATAAAATCAGTTTGAAAATCCATAGCGGATTTTTCTAGAGAGCGTCTTCAAGCGAGCGTATAAAATCGCCACTTTGAAAGCCCCCCATTTCGTCAATTTTAAGGGAAAAATTAAAAAAAAAATATTTTTGTACTCAGTTCAAAATTATCTTTAAAAGGATACGTAACAATTTTATGTAACGCGATTTTTTTTTTTTTACTTCGCATTCGCTTCTATGAGAGCCCCCCTGAAATAAAGATTTTTATAACTTTTTAAGCCATTTTCGGCTGGAGGCCATCGGTTTACATATTATATCTAAATTTGAAGTAATTACGTTCAGTAATTCAAAAGTTATAAGGCTCTGACAGACGGACGGACGGACGGACGGACGGACGGACAAGTGCAAATCGCCCTAGTTAACTCAAAGACCTTCGCTTCGCTCGGTCGATAAGATTAATTAACGTCACTTGAGGTTGAAACAAAAACTATAACGGCCAACTCAAGAGAAAAAATTTCAGTAAAACTCTCTTAAAGTAGATATTGAAATCGCAAGGCTTCTGTTTTGTACCAAATGGTAAAAATAACACCATAAATCAGTTCGCGCAACACCCACTTTTTAGACCCCAAGGCGTAGTTCATATCAACAAATCAACTGGGCAGTTACTTCACAGCTCTCAAATTGGTCGTAATGACGATAAACTGGGCTTTTGACTTATTGCCGGGCTTTGGCAAATGCGTCAACTTTCGATACAGTCAACAAACTTTTCGATTTCAAAGAGATACTCCTGAAAAGTGCTAAGCTCAGAAGATAGCCGGCTGACTTCAACTTCGTAGAGCGTCATCTTTGTCGGTAGGTATGAATGGCTGAAAAGACTATGAAGTTATGGCTAGCTGTTTTTCTCTTTCTATAAATTAATTTACAAAACCGAGCAATTTTTTTACAGCTTTTTAGTTTAGATGAAATTTTTTATATTTAACATTTCATTATTGATGTTTAAGATTTTTTTAAATAACTTCTAAGTACCTAGTCTTATTTCTGTTCAATGAAAGGTTTTCTTTTGTTCGTAATAGTTGCTTATACTAACTTAGTAGAAGTTGCAACTTGCAGCTTCACTGGAAACCTAACCAAAATAAGTTTTCTTTCGCAAAGATTATACACAATAATTTACACAATTAATTAATTTTTTACAAGATTACTCAACATTTTTTTTTCATAGACTAAATATTTTCATTCAACTGAGCACCAGGGTTTTCATATCAAAATTGAAAACCTAGAACCTACCTATTATAGATTCTAGCCAAAATCCGTTATCATTATTTATTAATAAGTGAGTTACTTAAATCGGTTTATTTTCAGTAAAGTTAGTCACCATCGGTTTCACACGTCGAGCGTCCCCGTCGCCGCGCCCACCATTCGTCAAATAGACCTCTCGCATTATCTCTGACAGGCGAATTTGCATTGTTGCACAACAACAACAAAATATAGGTGAGAATCACATGCTATTTGGGCAATGCTTAAAGTTTAAGCATACAGTTACAAGCGTTTAAGCCTTTTAAACGCTTGTAACTCAAATAATATGTATACTAACGTACGTACTCAAAACGACGAAAGCCGTGCGATTTTATGATAATTATTATAGACATTGAGGCATAGAAACATTAAGGCTAAATAACAAACAAAGTAGGGCCAATTTAATAGAATAGAATAGAATAGAATAGAAATATTTTTTATTCAAATAAACTTTTACAAGTGCTTTTGAATAGTCAATGAATCTACCACTGGTTCGGAATGCCTTTCCTGCCGAGAAGAACCAGCAAGAAACTCGGCGGTTGCTCTTTTCAAAACAGATTTACAAAACAGTAAATAATATGCTATATAATATGCAGTGTTTCCACAATGAGGAAAGTTCCAAAAATGCATACAGACTAACTTCTATCTTAAGATGGGCAGACATAAAGTAGCCCCATTCCCGCCGGTGGCACCCGTTCACGAGCATGACGCATGACCCAGCCATTGCTTCGCTCAACCATATTTGAGGGAACGTAACAACCCGCATCACACGACACCACCACAGATATATAGATCACATTTGAAGCCTGTCAGTCTTAATAAAGTAAATCGTAAAATTGCCATCTTTTGTCATTATTATTAAGTACAATAAATATGTATTTATAATTGAAAAAAGTTAAACAACTGTGCCGTTCTAACTTTGAAAAAATAAATAATATCGTATGCCCTCCGTTACAAGGTTACGTTGTTGAATTTCGATGAAGTGTCAAATATAAAGATTCCGACGTATTATTGTGAACCTCCTCCTTTTTTAAAGTCGGTTAAAAAGGACAAAGCGGACTGAAAACTGAAAGATCGACGAGCCAATCCCCAGGCATTGTACTATTGTAGGTACTACCCACTGCTAACACAAGCTTTCCGCTTGAACCGACTTGACCGAGGGGAGAATATTAATCATGTTCAGCTTGGCTAACAATCTGTTCTTTTAAAAAGGCTTAAATTTAGGCTACTTTTCAAGCAACTTTTAATACCTACTGCATAATTTAGGATTAAAATGCTCCACTTTGCCTTTAAAAATCTTCAAATCTCTTCGGATCGAGTTCTGATGCAATGACACTATTTCAACCCAAATAAAACTAAAAGGAATTCACATCTCACTACATAAGTACCCACATTTTACGTGTACACAGACTGGTTATTACGGTTAAAAGGGGTAATAAAAGAGCAATAAGCTAAGCAATTGCTCACTTTAACACTACGCCCGGGGACAGGCAGCGTGGGTAAGCAAACAGATGGAATCTCACCGGCCACAGAAGCCTACCCTGGGGGAGGCCTCTGTTCACGCGCCACGCCGCGGCCGGCCACGACCAGCGCACTAGCCTGCAGGCTATTGGTAATCACCTTCCTTGTATTCACGGTGCCACTAAACCAGTTTATAAAATCATTTAAGCATCCATTGCTGCATAAGATTTGTGAGATTCAATCAAATGCATGAGTAAAAGCGTAATGAATAGCGTTAACTTCATTATTTTTGCCTGAAGTGATTTATAGTAGGGGTAAGTTAAGGATTTTATTAAAGTCATTAGGAAGGTAATGAAAGATGTCCCGGGGCCGGCGACACTTTATGAAGACGTTGTTCGCGATAATGAGATAATAAAATTGTTCGTGGGAAGTCTTTACACGTGGAGTCATTATGCAGTTTTTTTACGTGTATTGCAATCATGTAGACCTGTGAGAAAAGTTTTATTTTTATTACCATTTTAAATTATATAAAACTTATGTAAACAAGACTCTCGTACAGATGCGGTTATATTACGGTTAAATTTCATTAATCAGGCTATGATAATAATTTCTAAGGAACTCCGTCATAAAATTAAATAAATGACTGTAATTACACGAGTTTATTAAACGAAGTCACGAAAACATAACCAGTACAATAAAGAAATGTTATTTGCATCTAATGGGCTCCTTACGTAAGTCATTTTAAAAGTTGCACAGAGCTATAAAACAATTTTAATAAATGACTCAAAAACCAGATCAATTTGTTACGATGGAAAATTAGTAAGTAGTCTAGTTTCGAGAAGGCTAGAATTATTTTAAAGACTTAGTACTTACTGCCTCTCGAGATATTCATTGAATAATAACTTATATTTTGACTAATTGTACTAATTAGATTTTTTAGATTAAATCTCTATGAGCGGTCATTAGTATATTATTATGTACTAAAGAAGCGTTTACCTGTCTCTCGGAAAACACATAAAGCCGATGGTCCTGCGCCTAATCTCTCTCCGATCGTAGCAGATTTCCGTCTCACAATGAGACAATAAAAACGAGGGAATAGAGAGTTCACCTGTGTTTGCGCATACACTTGCGCACTATAATATCTCCTGCGCTGATTATCAATATCTGTGAGGATTGGCCGCTGTGGCCGTATTGGGTCGTGGGGACTTTATTAAACGAGTATCAATCAGTAAATTCAATGATAAATCCAATGTCGTCCAAGCAGTAAACAACAACTGGGCATAATCACCTAAAATTGAAGTTAAGATTACAAGTCACGACACACAAATCATGGCAACCATTCCGCCGATCGGTGACGTTCGGAATTAATTTAGTATCGAACGAAATTGTGCACAATTTGCGATGTCGCAAGCACCTGTCGGTAATGATAGGCGAGCGAGTAATTGCACTGTCGCAGATTCGGTTCCCGTCACGAGTCAAGCCCACGCGTTGCGTTTGTACTGACCAGTATTGCCCCATGTCCATTGTCCATAACAAGAACCGACCCAAAATACTCGTTAATCTCTACCTAGGTATACTCTATGTATAAACCTTTGGAATTATTTTGTTTTATGTTTTGTTAAAATTTAATACTAATTGCTGAAAACATTTCGTAGTTATTCTGGAAACAAAATATTACCTTGATAATTGCCAAGAAATTTTCGTCATTTAATAAAGAAATCCTTGCAAGAACGATGGAAGATCTTTCTAAAATAAAATAATAATGAATTAATCTTAATATTATTTTCCGAGCTTTAACTTCCACTTTTCACGGAATCACGGTATTCAATACTTATTATTTACCCAGATTCAGGAATTTCAATTTTATTATGACTTATGAGTCCAACTTAACGATTTCAATTCAACATAGGAGCACTGTAAATTATATTATCTTTAAAACTAAACTTAAAAACTTTACCTACTCTAATGTTTAAATTATACTTGAGTAAGATACGATCTTTATTTCTATATCTTTAATTTAATGTTATTTATTTAATCCGCTACGATGTAGGTCGACACTCAAAATTAATATATTCTCAATAAATCATACAGAAACTCATATTAAACTCTTATTAAAGTTGAAAAATACTGGAATGGACCGGAAATGTATCCAATAAAGGCGTGACTTGATAGATGGTTGCAATGTTACTGCATTAAATCGTTATTTAGATGAATTATATTTACCTACTTGTTAATTTTAAGTGATTTTGTGTGCATTTTTGCTAGGTGATTTTGGCTGTGTAACATAAGACTATTATAATAATAATATTATTTGTTTCTGTGATTGGTAGCTCGATGACGTAGACAAGTTTAAAAATAATTTGGAAAAAGTTCAAGTTTTGTATGAATGTTTAATCTTATATGTATTATGGTCTAAGCAGTAATTTATACCTCCTTAACTAACTAGTAATTTATACTTCGGCACGCATCTTTGACTTATCGTTATGTGCGTTCGAGATAAGTGCGTTTTTTATTCAGCAATTAATTATTCAACAACGTAGTGTGAAGTTTGCAAGTCACCCAGTAGGCTGGCGATGGGTAGAGTCACTGAAGAAATTCTTCAAGTCTTTTCTGAGCGTAAGCGCCTCTTTCATCACCTTCAAGTAAACTTTAACTGACAAATTTTGGCGTTTTGACAGATTGCCCATACAAAAACTGTCAAAACGTCATCTTTATTCGTCGGTTAAAGTTTACTTGGAGGTGGTGAAAGTCGCCAATTTATTCCTCGGGTAAACGTCACTCTACATTGATGAAATCGGCACTACTTTTTGTTTTCGCCACCGATGTATGTAGTACCTACGTTTTCGCTATTTTAGAGAAAAAACTTGAGAGGTGTCAAGGGACACCCGGATGGAACGTAGTTCCTTTCGATTAATTAATTTGGCATTGTGTTCGGTATTTTCGCGGTACAATAATGACTCTCCGTAACCTTGTGGCTTCTGCAGTCGCCTAACAGCCAAAGTTCGATGGTTCGAATCCCAGCTCGACAGACCGAATTTTCCATTTTCAATTTTATTTTAAACAATTTCTACATGTGGAGAACCTTTCCCTAATTTTTATAACTTTTTACTGTGTGTAACTTATAAGTTATAAAAAATTAGGGAAAAATTCCACATGTAGAAATTATTTAAAATAAAATTGAAAATAGAAAATTCAGTCTGTCGAGCTGGGATTCGAACCATCGACTTTTAACTGTTAGGCGACTGCAGAAGCCACAAGGCTACGGAGACCCAATATTGTACCGCGAAAATACCGAACACAATGCCTTTAAAAAAGTGTCGGTTTCAAAAAAGTGTCGATCCGTCTATCCCCCTTCCGAGTTCCGCACCGCGCGATAAGGAACTACGTTCCAAAAATTGGTATCTTGTGAGGGCGATATTTCATCGTGTGTTGCAACATATCGAGTTTTGAGCTACGCGGGTACATTGCCACACCTGGACGGACAGACGACGGACATGATTTGCGCAAATTACATATTAGTTGCAGCTCACAGGCCGTTGTTTATGAGACTATTACTCGCCTCACAACATATTCCTTTGCCGCATGACCTACTTTAACTAGCTTTCACTTTTGACTTTGCGTGTAATTTTTACAACCATTAAACTATTGACCGAGCCCGGTCTCCGGGTCTGCTTGCACTTGTCCATCTATCAGAGCCTTCTCATGAGCTATTGAACGTAATTATTGCAAATTCCCAAATGTTATGTAAACGTTTGAAATAAATTAATTTACCTTACCGATGCACGATGTAGAGTCATGAAACAATAATTTAATATAATTTTTTTTTAAACCGACTTCAAACTCCCGCGCCACTCTGTAAGTACAAAGTATATAATTTATTGTTGATATTTTAGAAACCGCTCGACCGATTTCGATAAAATTTATATGAAACCACCTGGGGAAGGAGACCACCACCCTTTGAAACAAATAAAGAATTTTCCAAATCGGTTCAGGCGTCTTTGAGTAATCAGTGGACATACATAAAAAAAAAGTGCGTGCGTACAAAGTACACATGTCAGAAGTGAAACTTCCTTGGCGAATCTCTTTTTCGACACTTCCATTTCCGTTGCATACTTGCGTGACGTTACATTTGTAAAAATTTTACCCTCATGCGCCTAAAGAAGTTTCACTTCAAAAACATTCCAACTAATTTATAACCTCCTCCTATTTGAAGTCGGTTAAAAATCATTTTGAATTTGAATTACTCACGCACCATACAGTGGGTATATTATGGTAAAATTCAAACGCAACTACAATTCATCATACCATTATAACATAATTCTTTGTTCCGAAATGTTTTTGACCCCAAAAACCTCCAAAATGATCTCAGGCCACATTGTTACCCGCTGCACACCGCGCAGCCTCCAGATAGCGCTATTTGGTAAAACTTGGGCAAAACCATCGCTCCATCCGAACCTGCCCTGAATTAATAACAACCGAGATGCTTTGCCGCACTAGTGAGATAAAGCCGGCGATACCATCAATGCAGTGCGCTGAGAATTTCAATATGACATTGTTTACATGCCCGGGACAACCTTTGACCTGTTTAAGAGAAATCTTCACTAAAAGCATCCTTAAAAAGCTCCTTATAATGGTACGTTGATTCTTATCGTTTTTATTTGCGTTGTAATAGGTAATTAAAGCAGAAACTCGAGTGTTAAGCTTCTTGTAAACAGAACTAATTTTCTAAGGTTTGAGTTAACTTACAATTTAAACGAAAGACTAAGAGTTTACAGTTTTACCTTTTCACTTCCAAAGCTTGCTGGAGTGCTTGGGGTCCTAATCCTAAAATCTAGGACCTACCCGTTCTAGCCAACCATACTTAAATCATCTCCAACAAGTGGGAGTCTTTTTACGTAGGCAGCCCCTAAATACAATCCCTTATTCAATGTCATTTCCACCTTTAGGGAACTAAAGGTTCGTGAAAACGAAATTGACAGAAAGCGTCACCTTACTTAGCTTAGGTAGCCCGTAAAAGTTAGGGAATGTTGGTGAAAACGGGCATTACTCTTCTTGAATACCTCCATGGTGCAGTGGTGAGCTTTGTGGCCTTTTAAGTGGGAGGTCCTGGGTCCGATTTTCAGCAGGGGCAGTTAGGGAATGTCATCATCATCTCCCTCTCCTTTTCCCACGCTATGTGGGGTCGGGACAACATGGCTTATAAGCCATGTTGTAAGTGGTTCGGCTTGACATTTTACGACCGTCCGCCTGCCTGACGTCAACCCTCCTTGGGAATGCTTTTGTTGGTGGAAAGGATAGAACCGCCACCTTTCGGTTCATTAGGGTAGTATGCGGGACTGCATGCGGGCACTATGTATTTAGCGTCCACGCATTGGATAGCTTCCAGTTTTTTTTATTCGTGGATAGCAATGTGGTATCCTCTGAAGACAGAATAGCTTCAGGGGCAGTTAGGGAATGTATTGTCTTAATTGACTCTGATGGCTGGAGCTATCGTTAGGGCTATTCTCAGTCTCAGTGACCATCGAAAGTTACTAACTAGACCTGTCAAACCCGCATTTTGTATAACGAAATGCAGCCCTTTTATCACGCCTACTAGGTATCCTATTCTTTCAGAAGGAAGACTTGATAAAAATTTGTTAACCCCTGCGATAAAGCGTTAACGATCATAGAAAGAGAACAGATACGACACTTATGTAGTTTTTTTTAATGCTGGTGCAAGTCCTCCCGAATTGAGTCCCTACACAGTTCTATTAGGATCTGCTGGTGCAAGTCCTCCCGAATTGAGTCCCTACACAGTTCTATTAGGATCTGCTGGTGCAAGTCCTCCCGAATTGAGTCCCTACACAGTTCTATTAGGATCTGCTGGTGCAAGTCCTCCCGAATTGAGTCCCTACACAGTTCTATTAGGATCTGCTGGTGCAAGTCCTCCCGAATTGAGTCCCTACACAGTTCTATTAGGATCTGCTGGTGCAAGTCCTCCCGAATTGAGTCCCTACACAGTTCTATTAGGATCTGCTGGTGCAAGTCCTCCCGAATTGAGTCCCTACACAGTTCTATTAGGATCTGCTGGTGCAAGTCCTCCCGAATTGAGTCCCTACACAGTTCTATTAGGATCTGCTGGTGCAAGTCCTCCCGAATTGAGTCCCTACACAGTTCTATTAGGATCTGCTGGTGCAAGTCCTCCCGAATTGAGTCCCTACACAGTTCTATTAGGATCTGCTGGTGCAAGTCCTCCCGAATTGAGTCCCTACACAGTTCTATTAGGATCTGCTGGTGCAAGTCCTCCCGAATTGAGTCCCTACACAGTTCTATTAGGATCTGCTGGTGCAAGTCCTCCCGAATTCGGCTGTGCTGCGGACAGTCGATGAGCAAGTGCAATATGGACTCATCGACACTTTCGTCACAGACACAGCCAGGACTATCTTTGCACTTAAATATGTGTAGGTACTCAGAGAATCCGCCATGTCCAGTGAAAACTTGGGCCAAAAGAGGCGTCAGTATAATTTTCTTTAAAACTTTATGCGCCTTTTCTACTGAGGGCAGGAATGTCTTATGTAGTTTGGCTTATGTTGTTTAGTATGACTTATGTAGTTTGGTTAGGGGGACAGGTTCGACAGTTCTTATAGTAAGCAACTATCGAAACCACTGAGATAGAGCATATCCCCACTGATCACGGGAAAGGCGATCATCGTTACCATTACAGGGTAAAAACGATCCTCACTACACCCCGTGGCCAGTGTTCCGGTGGGATACAATAAATTCGGTGATTACGGCGCATGACTTGCTCCCGCACGCCAACTGCAGCGGGGGAAGCCTCCAAATTGACGCGTTCGAGCTGCGGCTCTTTTTTATACCTACTTAAATTATTGGTTTGCACTTAATCACCGTATAATATACACGTAGGTAAATCGTAGACAGAAATTTTAATATCCCGATTTTTTTCATTAAATAATCTAATATATAAAATTCTCGTGTCACAATGTTAGTTACCTTACTCCTCCGAAACGGGTGGACCGATTTTTATGAAATTTTGTGTGCATATCGGGTAGGTCTGAGAATCGGCCAACATCTATTTTTCATACCCCTAAATGATAAGGGTGACCAACCACTAAGTATTTTTGTTGGCGGTACGAAGTTCGCTGGGTCAGCTTTTCAAACGCCCGCGCACCACAAAGTATATAATTTATTATTGATATTTTAAAAACCGCTCGAACGATTTCGATATTTAAATGGGAAAATTTAAACCACCTGGGAACCCTTTCAAACAAAAAAGAATTTTCCAAATCGGTTTGGTCTTCGAGTAATCGGTGAACATACATAAGAAATACCGACGAATTGATAACTTCCTCCTTTTTTAAAGTCGGTTAATGAAATTGCCTGTAACGTAATTTCTAGCGAACAACTGAATAATCATGCAAGTATTGAAGTATGTGTGAATTGTTTTATGTATTCCATCATAACAAATAATGCGAGTATTATCTGTTGAAGTCATGGCTGGCTGAATCCTGAAATTGCCACTTAGATTAAATTACTATTTAGATCTATTACACAATCGCATTTTTCATACAAAACGTTTTATTGATAGCAACATTAGCTTTCAATTAATATTTTGGTCTCACATCGATCCTTTATAGACTGTATCAATGATACCACGACGGAAACCATACTTTAACATTGATGCAGTGATTTAGCGATTGATGCAGCTACTCAATCTGCCGGCTGGAGGGTTAACTTCACATCTTTAAAGAGACTACAGTAGGGTTATCATTTACGTTCGTTATCAGTTACGTTACATTGTTACGTTCCCTCAAATATGGTCGAGCGAAGCAATGGCTGGATCATGCGTCATGCTCGTGAACGGGTGCCGCCGGCGGGAATGGGGCTACTTTCAGTCTGCCCGTCTTTGACATGAATTGAATTGTAGTACGTTTTGTGGAAATGTCATATTCTATTCTAACAAAGATGCACGGGTTAAATCAGCTTGGCATCCAGCTGCCCACAAGATAGTATAAAAACTTATTACAATGTAATAGCTACTTATTAATATTGTAAAATGATTATTTTGAAAAGAGCAACTGCTGAGTTTCTCGCCGGCTCTTCTCAGCAGAATCCGCTTTCCGAACCGGTGGTAGAATCTTGACGTGTCATAAGAGCCACAGGTTGGCCTACATGAAATAAATAATTTTGAATTTTGAATTTTCAAAGCTCTAACATCTCGATAATCAACTGAAATTGCAAGTAGGTATATTAAGCGATTGTAAAGATAGTGTTGGGAAATATTATTTGTTAGCTAAGCTCGCTACAGGAATAAAGCGGCTAACAGCACCGTAAGCCCCGTCAGCAGTAAGTTGTATTATGGGAGGCTGTTAACCAATTTCGATTAATTTGAAAGTGACAAGCTCATTTGCATTAGCAAGGAGCTGCGAGAACTATGTATTTATGACACCACTATGCTTATAAACGGTTACAACACACTGTAAGGTTGATGTTCTTTATTCTATTACCCGATTACTACAAAGCCAAAAGTAATGGTTATGGTTTTAGCCGACTTCAAAAAAGGAGGAGGTTATCAATTCGTCGGAATCTTTACTCGGAGTTTACGGAGTTTACTCCTTAAGAATCGATTTTAGGCGCCCGGTATGAGAAAAATCCGAGCAGTAAAATAAATTTATCAATGACCTCGTTACGTTTTTCACAACGTTGAAATTTCTACCCTAACGTTGAGTAAATAAGGTTGGTTTTCGTGCGAAAGAGCTTTCCGAGGGAAGTCGTGACCTTGTTACGTTTTTCACAACGATGCAAATTTCTACCCTAACGTTGAGTAAATAAGGTTGGTTTTCGTGCGAAAGTCGGTCGGGGCGCGCTCGGACCCGAGTCGCGCGTAAACTCCAGTCGTGCGTCGGAGGCCGGAGCTGACACACACTTTTTTTTTTAATGTTTGTTCACCGATTACTCCAAGACGCCTGAACCGAGGTGGAAAATTCTTTTTGTTTTCTTCCCAGGTGGTCCCATTGAAATTTTATCGAAATCGGTCGAGTGGTTTTGAAAATATCAACAACAAATTTTTATTTGATATAAACAACTTTGTAGTGGCACGTGCGTTTGAAGTCGGTTTTTTAAAAAGATTTTTTATATTAAATTATAGTAGTCTACGTATGTACAGTCGATCTTTCCTTACTTGAGTCCTCGATTAAACAATAATGGCCGAATGATTACCAAAGACAATTTTGGGATGTTATCGCATGAATTTACGCTTTACGAGATTTATTTAAAAGTTACGTAAACTGTAGCGCCTAAATTACTGAGCCGATCTTGCGCCGCCTGTTTCCAAAAGCTCCCTGCGCATCGTTTGATATAGTGGGGAGTTTAGCCACTCCATGACCTTGGGACGCCAACGACAATCGGTTCTTCAAACTAGCCAGTGATAAAGAAGAAATAATGATTTATTTGGGGATAAAGAGTAAACACATAGCGTATGATGAGGTACCTACTTATATTGCAGTTTTAATTACCACGGTAGTCTCCTACAACATAGTTTGAGGAGTGCAAACCGTCGTCATACACTCGCGAATGTGATAAATCGTTAACCGGCAACAAAACCTCAACGAGGTTTACGTCTGAGAGTCGGAGGCTGCGATAATTATCGCTACCATGCTAATGCTGGGTGTAGCGACAACACAATGCTGAATACTTCAACCCTGCTTATTACTTGTAGGTACTGCGCAACAGTAATACTTGGCTATTGTTTATTTGAATGTTTTTACAAGTTTTAGAATAGAATAGAATAGAAATATTTTTACTCAAATAAACTTTTTTAAAAGTGCTTTTGAATCGTCGATGAGTCTACCACTGGTTCGGAATGCCCTTCCTGCCGAGAAGAACCAGCAAGAAACTCGGCGGTTGCTCTTTTTAAAACAAACTTACACTAGTGGTTCGCCCCGAACTGAGACCTCGCGGTAACGGTTTCCCATAATTACTTATTCATTCAATAGATACATGACGATCAAAACTGACATTATTATTATGCCCGTTTTCACCAACCATACCTAAATCATCCCCTTTGTAGAAGTCTCTTTACGTAGGTAGCCCCTAAATACAATCCTAACATCCCAATGTCATTTTCACCTTTAGTTGTCCCGTAGAGGTTTGTGATAGCAAAGTTGACAGAAAGTGTCAACTAACATAACATATGTAGCCCGTAAAGGTTAGGGAACTGTTATAGTGAAATCCTCAAGGCCTCAATCAAACTTAGGTATAGTTTTTTGGAACATTCAAATTAAATTACTTGTACACAGCGTCAACTATCGACACGATCAGGAAACATGTAAAAACAAACTGCAACGTGAAGTTTTATTGATGTTTGCTAAATGACTAAATAATAATTTTAATTGAATATATGTTACTTATAGCTGCATTTGCTATATGAGATGAGAGCGCCATCTATTGGCATCATTGTGAAGTTCTGTTGTTGCTGCTCATTAAAAGTTAAATAATTTAGTTTCCTTATTACATTTATCTAATTTTAGTATTTGTTGTTCAAGTACATGATATTACGCTAAAATTATAAAACTTTCAAGCCCCAGCTTTCAATGGTTATTCCGTTGTGAGGTCAAATATAATCTCCACTTTGGAAGCCCCCCATTTCGTCAATTTTAGGAAAAAAATTAAAAAAAAAATACTTTTGTACTCTGTTCCAAATTATCTTTAAAATGACGTACTGTAAACCTATGAAAAGCAAAAAATTTTTTTTTTCTTCGCATTCGCTTCTATGAGAGCCCCCCTGAAATAAAGATTTTTATAACTTTTTAAGCCATTTTCGGCAGGAGGCCATCGGTTTACATATTATATCTAAAATTGAAGTAATTACGTTCAGTAATTCAGAAGTTATAAGGCTCTGGCAGACGGACGGACGGACGGACGGACGGACGGACGGACGGACAAGTGCAAATTCACTCAAGTAGACTCAAAGACCTTCGCTTCGCTCGGTCGAATACAATAGATACTATGCTATATATGCAGTGTTTCCACAATGAGGGGAAGTTCCACAAAAGCATACCTAATTATAATCGACCGAGCGAAGCGAAGGTCTTTGAGTCTACTTGAGTGAATTTGCACTTGTCCGTCCGTCCGTCCGTCCGTCCGTCCGTCTGTCAGAGCCTTATAACTTCTGAATTACTGAACGAAATTACTTCAATTTTAGATATAATATGTAAACCGATGGCCTCCAGCCGAAAATGGCTTAAAAAGTTATAAAAATCTTTATTTCAGGGGGGCTCTCATAGAAGCGAATGCGAAGAAAAAAAAAATTTTGCGTTTCATAGGTTTACAGTACCTCATTTTAAAGATAATTTGGAACAGAGTACAAAAGTATTTTTTTTTAAATTTTTTTCCTAAAATTGACGAAATGGGGGGCTTTCAAAGTGGAGATTATATTTGACCTCAGAACGGAATAACCATTGAAAGCTGGGGCTTGAAAGTTTTACAATTTTAGCGTAATATCATGTACTTGAACAACAAATACTAAAATTAGATAAATGTAATAAGGAAACTAAATTATTTAACTTTTAATGAGCAGCAACAACAGAACTTCACAATGATGTCAATAGATGGCGCTCTCATCTCATATAGCAAATGCAGCTTTATGTAACATACCTATTATTCAATTAAGATTATTATTTAGTCATTTAGCAAACATCAATAAAACTTCACGTTGCAGTTTGTTTTTACATATTTCTGATCGTGTCAATAGTTGACGCTGTGTACAAGTAATTTAATTTGAATGTTCCAAAAAACTATACCTAAGTTTGATTGAGGCCTTGAGGATTTCACTATAACAGTTCCCTAACCTTTACGGGCTACCTATGTTAAGTTAGTTGACACTTTCTGTCAACTTTGTTATTACGAACCTCTACGGGACAACTAAAGGTGAAAATGACATTGGGATGTTAGAATTGTATTTAGGGGCTACCTATGTAAAGAGACTTCTACAAATGGGATGATTTAGGTATGGTTGGTGAAAACGGGCATAATAATAATGTCAATTTTGATCGTCAATTATGGGAAACCGTTACCGCGAGGTCTCAGTTCGGGGCGAACCACTAGTTCAACACATGTTAAGACGGGCAGACAGAAAGTAGCCCCATTCCATTAGAGTAGATAGTTGTGACTTGTGAAAACCTTTTGAACTTTTTGACTAACGCAGTGGTGAGTTTTCATCTCAAGTCATCGCCGGCCGTCACAGGTCTCCTCTAAGAATAGGTCTTGGCCATAGACAATCAGCGTGACAAGCTAACTCGCGGCTTTTTTGCCGACAAATATGTAGATGCAAAAGCCGTACACTTTCGTGTCATCATTAGCAACCCATCAACGGCTCACCACTGAGCGCAGGTCTCCTCTCAGAGAAGGGTTATAGGCCATAGTCCACCACGCTGGCCCAATGCGAATTGGCGGACTTCACACACCTTCGAGAACATTATGAAAACTCTCAGGTGTGCAGGTTTCCTCACGATGTTTTCCTTCACCGTTGAAGCAAGTGATATTTAATTGCTTAAACGCTCTTGACTCCGAAAAGTCAGAGGTGCGTACCCGAGATCGAACCTGCGACCCCCCGAATAGGAGACCACAGTCCTAACCACTAGGCTATCACTGCTTCTTTCGTATATAAACACGAAAATGAACAGCTATTATAAAATTGTAGTAAGGATTATTATCTACTATTATAATCGCGAAAGTGTTTTGCATGTTGGTTTATTCTTCAATCACGCAGCAACGGAGCAATGAATTAAAGTTATTAGTACTTACATGGCTATAACAGAGGACCTGATATCTAGTCGGCATGAGCGTCGCCAGCCGATGGCCAAGGGGGGGCAAGTTGATATTATTGATTGAAGATTTGGCAGGGGTATCTGGATTTCAATGATGAAGTATCTACTACTACTATATTTTTCAAATGTCTGGAGGGGGGGGCAGCTGCCCCTACCTACCCCCCCTTAGCGACGCCCCTAGTCTATAGCTATAGACTTATATATATATACTTTATATAGGTTACTTTTATACTGGGAAAACAAGTGGTTCTCGTGAGATTTTTAAAAACCTCCACGCTGACAAAGTCGCACTATTCATATTATAAGGTAGGTATATCTTTCTAACCGAAAAGCATTTTAAGTGTTTAAAACCAAATTCCATAATCAGCTTTAACACCTTTAAATAAACACCATCAAAACACCATTACTGCCGCTATTTTAATAGCTATACAGATTTAACATGAACCCAGTGAAAGTTTGTTTGATGTTCCTTTTATCCGAATGCTCTGATGCTCCCATCAAGCTTCTTGAAGACCGTCAAATATCCATTCAGAGGTATTTCAAAGCGCTTTAAATCTCAGAGGTATCTTTATTAGGTGTTTAATGAGGTTGGAAGTGTCGGTGGTCGCCGGTGTGACGGTCACATATTAGCGATATCTTGTTTTGGTAGTAATTAACTGTTGGTATACGAATATACATATTAGATATGAGTAGGTATGGTACGAGTAGTTCCCACTGGAACTTTGTTTGTGAGTCTCTATAAGGTTTTGACCTTTAAAGAACTTTTTCAAGAGACAATGACGAAATTGAGCTGCTGCCATATTTTTAAAGACCTATTTGAATGACGCCATTTTGAATTTGACTGACGCCATTTTGGACGAGTGTCTCTGGAACTTATATTATTGCAAATGGCGCACCAACCTCTATAAAATTAATCTATGATGTCACAACCTACCTCTTATAATATTATGATTATATAATTATGAAATCATAAATAATTTAAAGAGGTCGGTGCGCCATTTGTAATATTTTAAGTTCTAGAGACACTCGTGTGTCAAATGTGGCGTTTCAAATTGATTCATAATTATGCTGTCATTTGTATATGAACAGCCAATCCAGTGCCAATTATAGAGGTCAGTGGTGATGATGGAGTTGGTGAGAGTTGGTGTGAATCTCTTTAGAACTGCTATACCTAACTTCAAATTTTAGATCATATTTCTTAAAAAAATGTATACTTACTTTTTATTAAGTAATTCCAGTGCTGAAGGAAACATTAAAATATCTTTCGATTGCTCAATCACGGTCAATGAAATGAAAGCGATATCAAGCATATTCTTTAAGGCACCAACTACAGGATGTTGCCACATTCACAACATTTAGGTAAAAGTCAACAGATCGATACCTATGCAAATAACTTTTATAATATGGGAGATACCCAAAGTTGCTATGTACTGTGTGTTAACAATGACAGATGCAGAGTGACCATCGCAACCTACTCTGATTGTTCGATATACTACTCTCTGACTATTGGCTTAACTGCATTGATGTAGGAGGTAAAATGATTGAAGCACTCTAGAAGTCTGGTAGGAGGCTTTGGCCGCGGCTAACTACCACCTAGGCAAATACGAGTCAAGCGATTTATGCGTTCCGACACGATGGCGTACACCTGGAAACCGATTAGGAGTATAGACAGGCCAGACATTTTTAACCGACTTCAAAAAATTAGGAGTTTATCAATTCGTCGGAATACTTTTTTTTATGTACGAGTATGTCCACCGATTAATTGAAGACGCTTGAACCGATTTGGAAAATTCTTTTTTGTTTGAAAGGGTATACTACCCAAGTGGTCTCTTATAAAGTTTATCGAAATCGGTCAAGCGGTTTTTAAAATATCAACAATAGATTATATACTTTGTATAGTGGCGCGGGAGTTTGAAGTCGTTTTTTTAAAAATATTTTTTATATTAAATAAAAGGTATAAAGCTACACGTATCTACCCGGCGTGCGTCGTCCGGACGGGCTTATTCAATGTGTTAAC
This sequence comes from Oeneis ivallda, assembly GCA_029955525.1. Lineage (NCBI taxonomy): Eukaryota > Metazoa > Arthropoda > Insecta > Lepidoptera > Nymphalidae > Oeneis > Oeneis ivallda. Next base: position 659,276 of record JARPMR010000024.1, read on the forward strand.
GTAGTCCCAAGGGGGGAAAGTTGCGCGATAGAAAGAGAGGCAACTTCTAGGTGAATATAACTGTAAGTAGTTTTAGTTTAACGCTATGCGACCTGAATTGCACTTTATTGAGTGGTAGTAAGAGTCGCAATTTATATAAATGATTTTCCGGAGTGAATCTTTTGTACCTGTACTATTATGTATTCTTTGGTATGGGCTTATTTTGCACTGCTATACAACTTCCAAGTTAGCCCGCTACCATCTTGCATTGCATCATCAAGATTGCAAGTAACCGGCGGGAATGGGGCTACTTTCTGTCTGCCCGTCTTAACATGTGTTGAATTATAATCAGGTATGCTTTTGTGGAACTTCTCCTCATTGAGGAAACACTGCATACATAGCATAATATCTATTATATTGTAAACTTGTTTTGAAAAGAGCAACCGCCGAATTTCATGCTGGTTTTTCTCGGCAGGAAGGGCATTCCGAACCAGTGGTAGACTCATCGACGATTCAAAAGCACTTTTAAAAATAAATTAAGTTGCACTCGGGGACTGCCGCGGTAAAGCTATTGCATAGCATTTTTTATCAACTTATGCAATTATAATATTTATGCAATATCTGTTTTGCATAATAAAAAACAAACAAGAAAAGTGAACTGTCACTACTTGGCGAGTGAGATTTGAACCTGCGACATCATACACCATACGGTAAAGAAAGTGCCCACTGCGCCAAACAGAGCTACTTGCGAATCTCTAAAATGTTGAACGCTTACTGAACGACGGTGTTAGGTTTATTTTCGTTACGGAATTTCTTGATTCGGTCGCCGCGCTCAAACTGTTTGTCCTAGTTCAAAGCCCGCGATAAAAGCTATGCAATAGCTTAAAAACATTTCTATTCTATTCTATTCTATTCATCATTCGTCAGCTACCATTTCACAGAGGTCCTAATCCACGTAGTTATTACGGTATCGGATTCCCACCGCACGTCAGTGACCGCTCCGAGTCACGAGTGACGCGATGACGCGTGTGACAACTGACAGCACGACATCACGCGCGTTCCCAGCACTGAGCAGTGCGATGTAGTAAAAATTAACCCATTAACATCAATTAACGCGACGACCGAGCGGTGACGGAGCGCGGCCGACGACCCGTAGGTACACGCCAAACCGTTCGCTTGACGACTTCCTAAGAAACACTGGCTAGATATACTTTAATACATACTTAAATAGTACAACAACAATAATATTCAAACTCATTTCACACACACACACACACACACACACTGTACATGCTGTACCTGTGCTAATTTAATATTGTATAAATGGATAAATTGAATCCTGTTAATATTTCCGTATATAATTAAGTCTCGGAGGTGGGCGTGACGGCTGGAACGCAGATTTAACTTTTCCAGCCGTCAACGTTCATAAATTTTAAGCACCTATGTAACAAAGAAAGGAAATAAATAATTTCAATTTCAGATACACACAGAAACGTTGTAAGTATGTGCAATGTGCATATTGGTCGGTGACTGTCAGTTTATTCGATAGATTTGATAGTAAAGTGATTAGTTTTCTCTTATTAAAACCTGGATCGTGTAAAAGCAAATGATAAAATCAATCAATGATATCATTTGCTATACTTGTTATTCATACTTGGTCACATTATTTGATTATTTCATTTGATACTATTTAAACTAGTGGTTCGCCCAGAACTGAGACCTCGCGGTATCCCATAATTCCCATAAGGTAGTTTTAACTATAATCGACCGAGCGAAGCGAAGGTCTTTGAGTTAACTAGGGCGATTTGCACTTGTCCGTCCGTCCGTCCGTCCGTCCGTCCGTCTGTCAGAGCCTTATAACTTTTGAATTACTGAACGTAATTACTTCAAATTTAGATATAATATGTAAACCGATGGCCTCCAGCCGAAAATGGCTTAAAAAGTTATAAAAATCTTTATTTCAGGGGGGCTCTCATAGAAGCGAATGCGAAGTAAAAAAAAAAAAATCGCGTTACATAAAATTGTTACGTATCATTTTAAAGATAATTTTGAACTGAGTACAAAAATATTTTTTTTTTAATTTTTCCCTTAAAATTGACGAAATGGGGGGCTTTCAAAGTGGCGATTTTATACGCTCGCTTGAAGACGCTCTCTAGAAAAATCCGCTATGGATTTTCAAACTGATTTTATGTTTTTAGGTCACTTATATCCTGTACTTGAACAACAAATACTAAAATTATATGAATATTATAAAGAAACGAGATTATTTAATTTTTAATGGGCGTCAGTAATTCATATAGCATCAACATAGCTTCACAATAATGCTAATAGATGGCGCAGTCAGTAACTATTCCCATGGAACTACGAGTTAAATTCAATGTTTGATAAATAATTCAATGTTTTCACTAACGTTCCCTAACCTTTACGGGCTACCTATAAGTTAGGTGATTGATGTTTTCTGTCAACTTATTTATCACGATCCTGTACGGGACACCTAAAAGGATATTGGGACGGATGTTAGGACTTAGGATTGTATTTAGGAGCTACCTACGTTAAGAGACTCCTACTTAGGGGATGATTTAGGTATGTTTGGTGAAAACGGGCATAATAATAATGTCAGTTTTGGTTATCATGTATCGATTGAATGAATAATCATGGGATACCGTTACCGCGAGGTCTCAGTTCGGGGCGAACCACTAGTTATATTGTAATTAAAACGCGCCGAATCTGATGACGTCAATCGTCATCTGTTTATCCATCGGTTTACATATCATATCTAAAATTGAAGTAATTACGTTCAGTAATTCAGAAGTTATAAGGCTGTGACAGACGGACGGACGGACAAGTGCAAATCGCTCTAGTAAACTCAGAGACCTTCGCTTCGCTCGGTCGAATAGTAAAATACATTCTCTTTTCCACGAAGTCTTGTGTTGAATCTGTTGGATCGAGTGAGGATTGAGTACGCAACTGTAATAGAAAATCATTATTCATGGTTTATTTGAAACCGTTAGTTAATTCATCTGCAAGTAAGAGATTCCTTTTACGCATAATTTTGTCCTCGACGCATTCACTCGGCGTCTACAACACAGCGACCGCTCGGCGCGCCTGTCGCTATATATCTTTATAAGCATATAATATAGTCGTGCGGCGCCGCGGGGCGTAGCATAGCTCGCCTTCTATTCGCTAGATAAGCGCTGAATAGAATAAATCTGAATTTGAATCGAGCGCACTAAATGCTGCCTGTCGGTGAAGTATTTCAGTTTCCCATGCTAATGCGTACAGAGCATTGCGTGTCAGACTACCACAACAACTACTGACTACCTAATAGCTGAGGCTTGTAACACTCGCAGTATTAGATAAACATTGAATAAACATTATCCTCAAATGCCAAAAACCTTTTTAGCGCGGCAATATTAAATAGTTCTAGATCAATTTGCTGAGTGTAACAGTGTTCGCCGAATTAACTCTATCATTCACTATACCTTTTGCTACGTTATGTTTGTTTCTGCAAAAGCTGTTTCATTTATTGATACAGACTCAGTTGTGATGATTGACGGAATGGCTTTTTGCCACAACGATGCATTTGAGAGTTCCCAGACTCTATCGCGTACCACTCGAGTATAGAATACGAGATTTCTACTCTAAGGGGTAACGGATATTACCTATTACTTACCTACCAGCTTCGCCTTCTATTCGCCATCATTCTACCAGATGTTAGTTATCTATACTTATTATACTAGTGGTTCGCCCCGAACTGAGACCTTGCGGTAACGGTATCCCATGATTATTCATTCAATCGATACATGACGACCAAAACTGACATTATTATTATTATGCCCGTTTTCACCAAACATACCTAAATCATCCCCTATGTAGGAGTCTCTTTACGTAGGTAGCTCCAAAACACAATCCTAAGTCCTAACATCCGTCCCAATGTCCTTTTAGGTGTCCCGTACAGGATCGTGATAAAGAAGTTGACAGTAATCATCACATAACTTATCATAGGTAGCCCGTAAAGGTTAGGGAACGTCAGTGAAAACATTGAATTATTATGTAGAAACTAACGAGTGAAAACGGGTTAGGGGCATCTGTACAAATCGTCATCTATCGACGCGAATAGAAAATATACAAAATGATATTTAACTAAAGAATAATTTTAATTGAATAATATGTTATTATATTATGTACTTACCTAAATAATAATGGTCGACGCAAAACTGTTTTTGGGATAAATCGTAGTCGTAACTCCTAGTTCAATGGAATAGTTAATGACTGCGCCATCTATTAGCATTATTGTGAAGCTATGTGAAATTTACTGATGCTCATTAAAAATTAAATAATCTCGTTTCTTTATAATATTCATATAATTTTAGTATTTGTTGTTCAAGTACAGGATACAAGTGAAGTAAGAAAATAAGTATAACTTGAAAATATATAGAAAATTTTCCCAGAGAGCGTCTTCAAGCGAGCGTATTAAATCGCCACTTTGGAAGCCCCCCATTTCGTCAATTTTAGGAAAAAAATTGAAAAAAAAATACGGTTGTACTCTGTTCTAAATTGTCTTTAAAATGATACACAGAAAACCTATGAATCGCAAATAAAAAAAAATATCTTCGCATTCGCTTCTATGAGAGCCCCCCTGAAATAAAGATTTTTATAACTTTTTAAGCCATTTTCGGCTGGAGGCCATCGGTTTACATATCATATCTAAAATTGAAGTAACAAGTGATATTTAATTGCTTAAACGCACATGACTCCGAAAAGTCAGAGGTGCATACCCGGGATCGAACCTGTGACCCCTCGAATATGAGACCACAGTCCTAACCACTAGGCTATCACTGCAATTGAACCCTACATGGGTTCAATTTATAGTGCCAAACCCCCCTAACCGACGTACTGAAACTCTCAATCGCTTGGCTGTAGGTACGTCTTTGACGGTGGTAACTAACAACGGCCAAAGCCCCCACCCGACCAGAACAGAGATAATTAAGATCATTATTCAGAAATTACTAGTGGTTCGCCCCGAACTGAGACCTCGCGGTAACGGTATCCCATGATTATTCATTCAATCGATACATGATAACCAAAACTGACATTATTATTATGCCCGTTTTCACCAAACATACCTAAATCATCCCCTAAGTAGGAGTCTCTTAACGTAGGTAGCTCCTAAATACAATCCTAAGTCCTAACATCCGTCCCAATATCCTTTTAGGTGTCCCGTACAGGATCGTGATAAATAAGTTGACAGAAAACATCAATCACCTAACTTATAGGTAGCCCGTAAAGGTTAGGGAACGTTAGTGAAAACATTGAATTATTTATCAAACATTGAATTTAACTCGTAGTTCCATGGGAATAGTTACTGACTGCGCCATCTATTAGCATTATTCTGAAGCTATGTAGATGCTATATGAATTACTGACGCCCATTAAAAATTAAATAATCTCGTTTCTTTATAATATTCATATAATTTTAGTATTTGTTGTTCAAGTACAGGATATAAGTGACCTAAAAACATAAAATCAGTTTGAAAATCCATAGCGGATTTTTCTAGAGAGCGTCTTCAAGCGAGCGTATAAAATCGCCACTTTGAAAGCCCCCCATTTCGTCAATTTTAAGGGAAAAATTAAAAAAAAAATATTTTTGTACTCAGTTCAAAATTATCTTTAAAATGATACGTAACAATTTTATGTAACGCGATTTTTTTTTTTTACTTCGTATTCGCTTCTATGAGAGCCCCCCTGAAATAAAGATTTTTATAACTTTTTAAGCCATTTTCGGCTGGAGGCCATCGGTTTACATATTATATCTAAATTTGAAGTAATTACGTTCAGTAATTCAAAAGTTATAAGGCTCTGACAGACGGACGGACGGACGGACGGACGGACGGACAAGTGCAAATCGCCCTAGTTAACTCAAAGACCTTCGCTTCGCTCGGTCGATTACGTTCAGTAATTCAGAAGTTATAAGGCTCTGACAGACGGACGGACGGACGGACGGACGGACAAGTGCAAATCGCTCTAGTAAACTCAGAGACCTCGCTTCGCTCGGTCAAATAGTAAATAAACTAGTGGTTCGCCCCGAACTGAGACCTCGCGGTAACGGTATCCCATGATTATTCATTCAATCGATACATGATAACCAAAACTGACATTATTATTATGCCCGTTTTCACCAAACATACCTAAATCATCCCCTAAGTAGGAGTCTCTTAACGTAGGTAGCTCCTAAATACAATCCTAAGTCCTAACATCCGTCCCAATATCCTTTTAGGTGTCCCGTACAGGATCGTGATAAATAAGTTGACAGAAAACATCAATCACCTAACTTATAGGTAGCCCGTAAAGGTTAGGGAACGTTAGTGAAAACATTGAATTATTTATCAAACATTGAATTTAACTCGTAGTTCCATGGGAATAGTTACTGACTGCGCCATCTATTAGCATTATTGTGAAGCTATGTTGATGCTATATGAATTACTGACGCCCATTAAAAATTAAATAATCTCGTTTCTTTATAATATTCATATAATTTTAGTATTTGTTGTTCAAGTACAGGATATAAGTGACCTAAAAACATAAAATCAGTTTGAAAATCCATAGCGGATTTTTCTAGAGAGCGTCTTCAAGCGAGCGTATAAAATCGCCACTTTGAAAGCCCCCCATTTCGTCAATTTTAAGGGAAAAATTAAAAAAAATATATTTTTGTACTCAGTTCAAAATTATCTTTAAAATGATACGTAACAATTTTATGTAACGCGATTTTTTTTTTTTTACTTCGCATTCGCTTCTATGAGAGCCCCCCTGAAATAAAGATTTTTATAACTTTTTAAGCCATTTTCGGCTGGAGGCCATCGGTTTACATATTATATCTAAATTTGAAGTAATTACGTTCAGTAATTCAAAAGTTATAAGGCTCTGACAGACGGACGGACGGACGGACGGACGGACGGACAAGTGCAAATCGCCCTAGTTAACTCAAAGACCTTCGCTTCGCTCGGTCGATAAATAATTAAAATAACCGGGAACGACGGCATATCGCGCTCTCCGAAGCACAGAGATCCCAAAAAGGCCAAATTTGGGCACCCAACGTTGAACACCCATCCAGGTACCGACTGGAATCAACGTTGCTTAACCAGCGCGATCGTTTGATATGCGATGTCACAACTAGGCCACAAATCCGAAAAATGCATTAAATACCTCTCGCCAAGTTTACTCTACGGTACAGGTACAGAAGCATAAAGCATGCAAAGCAGCAGAAAGCAGCCATCTCTCTTCTTTACCGTCGGCTACGGGCGCAGACTCGCGGATTTATGCTCGACACCTCCACCACCATAACATTATAATATACACAATGTGTAAGCCGCTTGTGAGAGTAGCACTGCAAGTATTATGACCAGTAAGACGTATTTATCACCTTCAGGACCATTGCTGCTTGAATCCCCGCATATTAACTAATATCATTGAATATTAGATAGAAGCAGGCGTTACTTTGCGGAAGTTCATGCTTAGCAAGAAAAGTTTAGAGTTATTTTGCTATAATCCGGCAACAGAAAAAATCTGTATGGTCAAACATGCTAAGCATGTAACAAGCTAAGCACCGCTCACCTTCCCAAGCAAGCAAGAAAGCAAAGTTCCCAAGCAAGCAATGCCACCACCACTCACATGCACCTCCACACAAGACTTTTACACTACTCTTGACGCACGTTTCGCACCGACACCGGAGCATTCTCAGGAGATGTTGACTTTACAATGCAGTATTGTCTAGTATTGTCTAGACTCTAGACGAAAACGAAACGTGCGTCGAGATTAGTGTAATAGTCTTGTGTGGTGGTGCATGCGAGTGGTGGTGGCATTGCTTGCTTGGGAAGGTGAGTGGTGCTTAGCTTGTTACTGCATGTTTGACCATACAGATTTTTTCTGTTGGCGGATTATAGCAAAATAATTCTAACCTTTTCGTGCTAATATCATGGAATCAAATGAAGTACCTACCTACTTGCTTAGACTTGTCGTCTTCCGCTATTTGAAAGTTGTATGCAAACTGCTATCGTCGTCTCGTCCGATGTACAATTGACGCGTAACTGAACAACTACTTCATACATTTCAGCATCTCAATCCATAGCTGCTTCACTACTGAGCATAGGTCTCCTCTCAGAGTGGGAAGGGCTTAAATCATAGTACACTAAGCTGGCCCAGTGCGAATAGGCAGACTTCACACGCCCTTTTTGAGAACATTGTGAAGAAGAGAACTGTGAAGGCATGCAAGTTTACTCACGAGATTTTCCGTCACCGTTACAGCATACTGTAATATTTAATTGCTTAAACGAACATAACTATGAAAACTTACTTACTAACTGTAATACTTAGCACTCGAAACCAGAACCTTTTAAATAGGATTACAATTGCACAGAATAATTTGATACTTTGAATTTTAATTCTTGAATGCAAACGGTTAAGGTATTGGCTGTATCCACTCATACTTTTTACCACTTGCACACACTTCTACCGCTTCCACTGTCATATCCTACTGCCGGAATTTCGCATTTTGACGTGATAACGTCTTATAAATCGATAACACCGGCTGCACGCACGAAAAAGTATCACGTTCCGCCTGAGCCTGCTTGTGCTAGCGAGAGCGCGGAACAAGCGATAGAGAGGCACGATCGGCCCAAGCGTAGGCTTCTGGCTAGAGAAAATTGTATTTTTCAATGAACTTCTTTGTATTATACAAAATAATGATAATTCAGTGATAACAATTCAATTCAATTCATACAAGTATGCAATTTTTCAACAATGTTTCTTTATGACGTTATGACGTAAAACTACCGTCCGTAAACCGACTTTACAGACCACCAATTTTTAGTAAAAGTTGATTTCTGAAACTATCATTATTCTTAAACTGCAGTTCATTAATTGTTTGACCGGTTCATGAAACACGTCGGTAACAACTTAACAAGTGACATTGCTATATGAGCGGAATTAGCGACGACAGCGAACGTCGCGCACTGACACGAGTTATCCTAAATCACACTCATTTGTTTTTAACGTGCACTCCACCATCACAATTTGTTTAACTTCTATCGTTGGGGAAATGCAATTTAGAATTGAATTCAAATCGACGTTAATACGACAACTCTTCTATTGGATATACTTTGGGAAGTACTCTCAGGAACTTCAGAACTTTGTGCCTCGTCAACTTTCTACCACAGAACTGTAAGCTTGATGATGTTAAGTCCAACCTGCTTGCACGAAACGCTTCAGTTCAAATTTTCTAAAACGAAGTGCTACCTAAAGGCGTGGAACGTTCTTTCGCTGTTTCCTGCCACAAATAAATAAATAAATAAATAAATTATTTATTTGCACAGATTGAGTAGTACAATGGTGTTAACATTATAATAAAAGTCCTTACAATCTGCCGGATAGGCATGCAAAAATAAACATAAAAAACATAACATAACCAAAATTAAACACGAGTAATACTTATATGAGTAAAAATAAACATTATATCTCCAAAAACATTAGGGGTCGATTTCACCAACTTAAAGTACGTCATAACCCAGCGTAAAGATAGTACATTCATACATTCAAGAATCTGCTGTCCCTAAACTAGGTAAAAACAACCTGTATCTTAGGCGACAGCAGCAAAGATGACATTTTATTGACAAAGATGTGTGCATGCGTGTGCGTGTGCGTGTGTGCGTGTGTGTGTGCGTGTGTGTGTGTGTGTGTGTATGCGCGTGTGTGTGTGTGCGTGCGCGCGCGCGTACTCAGTATGTCTAGTATGTCCGAAATAAATTCCTGCCTAAATCAAATCTGGGTGTATTTTGAAAGGTATTTTGCAATAAAAAACAGCTGCATTTAACCCATTCTCCCTGAAGTTTACAAGAGACAGTTTTCTGAAAGGAAATAAAGTTATCTTTGTTAACCGATAGATGACGTCCACTGCTGGACAAAGGTCTCTTGCATGGACTACCACAGGACTTGGTCTTATGCCGCCTGCCTTATCAAGCGGCTCCGTGCAACTCGTTTGATGTTGTCCGTTGGTGGGGGGTCAGCACCCAGTGCGCTTTCCGATTCGGGGTCGCCACTCTAGCACCTTGGGACCCCAAAGACCATCAGCTCTTCGAACTATGTGCCCCACTCATTTCCACTTCAGTTTCGCGAAGCAATCATTTAATTTTTATTTGAAAGTAGGTATAGTTACGTTATAGTGTGGACAATGCCACAACAACCGCTGACAACTAGCAAACTCGCCGCCGCGGCAGACAGCCTGGCTGTGGGCTGACAATAAGGCGTTCCCGTGACGCACCGTTAGCGATGCGATGCGATATCGCTAACTAGAGCCATATAGGGCGAACGGGAAGGCGCATGACTGGACAGCGGTCGAAGGACCTTGCCTCTTGGTACGGTAACGAAATACAATGATAACTGTAACGTACTTATCCACGTGGCCTTCCTTGTTTTGTGGCCACACCACTTCCCTAGCGCAGTATTGAGAGCCTTGGTCTTTTATTTGGGAGATCCTGAGTTCGACTCTCGGGAGAAACAATGTAATTTGGAACTTCACGATTTGTAGATTTTCTCTGGGATAACGAAATAGCCATGCCGCTAAGCGATTATAGCGTTTCGGTAAAATACCGCCTAGAAAGCGATAAGAGTATAGGATTAATATAAATTGACAAATAGTAAAAATCCCGCGGGAACAGGTGAATGCCATTTTCCAAGTCTTCAAATATACCTACCCATGCAAAATCACGACAGTCCGTTGCTCCTTTGCTACGTGATTGAAGGACAAACTAACAAACAAATACTTTCTCATTTTTATAATATTACTAGATGATATCCGCGACTTCGTCCGTGTGAGATGATTGGCTCTACATGATGTCTGGAACGATATCTACGTCGGTTCGATTAGGTTTCGATTTCGACAACTTCGCTGTCGATACGAGTATTCTGAATTGAAAATTCATCTTATCGTACGATAACAAGCCGAATCGATTGATAATTATGTTATCGTAAGGTTCTGAATCGGGGTGCTGATCTGACGATGCGAGCCGTAATATGATCTCAGCAAAATCTATATATATAAAAGAAAGTGGTGATAGTTACACTATTTATAACTCCAGAACGGACGAACCGATATGGCTGAAAATTGGTGGAGAGGTAGCTTAGAACCAGGAGACGGACATAGGATACTTTTTATCCCGTTCGACTGCGTTTCCGTCATGTCACTATAAAACGTTGTATAAGAAAAACGCATCTGACATGGAATAAAAAAACGCAAATGACAGTGGAATAACAAAACGTAAATGACAGCTAAACGTAATTTTGTCTTTGGTTAAGTATGGTAAAAAATTTGACAATTATAAAAAGTGTTATAATAAAGTATTACTGATATTATAAATGCGAAAGAGTGTTTGTTTGTTGGTTTGTCCTTCAATCACGTCGCAACAGAACAGCGGTTTGATGCGATTTTTTGCATGGTTATAGTAATGGATGTAATAGTGGTTCCTTAGACCGGGAGAGCTACTTTTTATCTCGGATAATGAGAGTTCCCGCGGAATTTTTAAAAACTAAATCCATGCGGACGAAGTCGCGGGCATCAGCTAGTTTTACATGAAAATGTTTTTGGTGGGATACTTTTATTTAAGTAGACAAATCATAGGCTATCCCAACGAAGATTTCTTCAAAGATCAAGTAGCTCCAAAATCTTTAAACTTTTAAATACTCAACCGCGAAGCTTGTCAGTACAAAATAACGACAGGCGTTAGATTATAAAGCGCGGCCATTAGCTACGCGTCCAGTATCTAGACGCGGTCACGACTGTCGAGGTGTCGACACTTGCACGGCACCACCACTGCACACAAACACTAAACATGGCTCCCAAGCAACCACTCAAGGCTTGGACGAGCACAAAGCGCAACGACAGCGATACGCGATGTTTGCAGCATAACGGAATAAAACGTTCTAATGGAAATGACGACAAAAACGGTTGCTGATATATCCAACACGGTAACACTACTTGCTCTTTCTGTAAGCGTATTGTGACGTTTCATGACCGAGCGTATTGTCAGTTAGGACAGCCCCTATTCGAAGTGATTTATTGGGTTAAATAAATAATTCTTCAATTTCAGGCAGCTCGAGTCCACAATACTAAAGTATTTTACAGCTTATTGACTTAGATAAACTCACTTAGTAAATTCATAAAGCACCTGGCTGACTGCTTGCTTTGCCTTAGTCAGCTTTCCGAAGGAAAAATCGTGTAATGTATTGCATTAGCAAATTAGGATTTAGTAACGCGTGTTTTTAGACGTATTCACTATTCATCCCTGGTATAACTTTTCGACAGAGCGTTGGACACGCTGTCGCCACGCGTATTGCCTGCCCAAGACTAGCTATATTTCAGTAAATCGCGTAGATCACAGATCGCTGATAGATAGAATATTCCAATGCGCGTGCGCCGATAGCATCGCGCAGAGCGCGTGTTGTGACAGACGTCGCGGGTTAATGGCCGGCTTTATTGCACGATATTTGTTTTGAATGGCGACTACATGTTATTATGCTAATCAAAGCGATTTGAATTTGGTAATACTTTTACTTTTACAGAAACGCAGTTTGTAGATTGAAGATAGACAATACTAATCGAGTTGCTGAGAGCGGCGCAAAATCGCAGTGTTCGCTACTTCTGAAGAGGTGTATAATGGATGGATGCACCAAAAACAGAATAGGGGTATGAGTTTAATTAAATACCATCTTCCAAGCTAGCCCGCTACCAGCTTCGGCTTCATCGTCACTTACCATCAGGTGAGATTGCCGTCAAGGTTATCTGACTGACAAAGCTTCTTTCCGCTTATTTGGAGGGGAGAGGAGGATATTAGTCAACTTCAACTTGACTAATATTCTTTTTAAAAAAAAACACAAAAACGTGTGTTTACATTTAACAGTTTTACGCACACTTCAATAAATAGTATCTGATCGCGGATCAAGCCTGCACACAAGATAAAAAGGGCAATCCTATCCCACTTAAAATCTGCGATCTACGGGCAAACCGCTAAATAATAGAATTAGCGTACAGTAACGTATGTATTTAAAGTAAAAAAATACTATAAAGTAGTGTGAATTTAGAATATTTTCTATGGTAGATAGATACCGGTTTACAATCATGTTTTAAAAACTTGTCACAATTAATTGAACATACGCGTAACACTAATGTTTTAACCTTTAACAACCTTTAAATAACGGGTTGCGAAACTTAAATGGTAATTGCCGAGTGTAAAAACTGGTGGCCTGTCATAACTGGGTTACAACGAGCGGTCTCAAGTGGGAACTGGGAATGGAAGGTGAAGACTCAAAGATCGTGAGAGCGTTAGTAGTAAGTAGGAAGTATGGTGCATTCGGTGGTTTAACATTAATTGACACTGCCTGTTTTAACCCATGTAAAATTAGGTCTCTTGTAGACATTTCCAAACTATGCTGTCTTGCGTTATTATGACTCATCATGATTTCATCGAGTTCTTTAAAGGTATACAAAACAAAACATAAACACATTTTTTATTTTTCATGCATTTATTCATACCTAGCACAAAATTATTTTTTATTCCAAATATTGACGATTTGGGGAGGCTATCAAAGTGGATTAAAATGGATTTTAATCCTTATTGACTTTTGTCCCGTGGTCTATCTCAAAAACGGCTTAGAGCGCGTTTGCCTAGAAGAAACCTATTCATTTGCCTTGCCTATTGTAGTATACTGTAGTATACTCGTAAATCTACTATTCATGTAGATAACACACAAACGCTCACTGACGTGCTGCTCTGTCGATGGTAGCTGCACTCATATATAATCCTTCTCTATGGCTGCACTATTGGTTGACGCGTGCAGTGGTTTCTTGTATTATGCGCCTGTCTGATTTGTATGTACCCACAACTTGGTGAATAAACGCTACACCTATTCACTCGTCTATTACCACAAGATATACTAGTGGTTCACCCCGAACTGAGACCTCGCGGTATCCCATAATTCCCATAAGGTAGTTTTAACTATATTATATTGTAATTAAAACGCGCCGAATTTGATGACGTCAATTGTCATCTGCTTTCGTGGATGGGATGCGTATTTACAATATTAAAGACAGCGCCATCTAGTAACAGTATAGTGAAGTTTTGTTAAAAACATTGATGCCCATTAAAACTCAAATAATTTCGTTTCTTAATATTTGTTGTTGTAATAATCTTAGTATTTGTTGTTCAAGTACAGAATATAACTCAAATTATGTGTAAGTTTCAAGTTTTAAAACAAAGTGGTTTTAGAGATCTAGCCTCGAATACAATCTCCACTTTGAAAGCCCCCATTTCGTATGGGAGCCCCCCTGAAATAAAGATTTTTATAACTTTTAAAAAAAAATATTTTTGTACTCAGTTCAAAATTATCTTTAAAATGATACGTAACAATTTTATGTAACGCGATATTTTTTTTTTACTTCGCATTCGCTTCTATGAGAGCCCCCCTGAAATAAAGATTTTTATAACTTTTTAAGCCATTTTCGGCTGGAGGCCATCGGTTTACATATCATATCTAAAATTGAAGTAATTACGTTCAGTAATTCAGAAGTTATAAGGCTCTGACAGACGGACGGACGGACAAGTGCAAATCGCTCTAGTAAACTCAGAGACCTTCGCTTCGCTCGGTCGATAATAGTACCTACTACGTATTACGCCAAATACGCGTGTGAAGAAAAACACTCGTACCACACCGTAGCGGTTCGTTTCAGAATAGTTCAACTAAAGCGTTTCGTGCAGTAGGTTGAATTCCAAACACATAACCTGATGCCAACGTTCACGACTTCTCGCAGTTCTGTGGTAGAACGGTGAAGGAGGAACAAGGTTGTGAAGTTTCTGAGCGCACTCTCCAAAGTATATCTGAAGATCCTGTGAGATAGAATAGAATAGAATAGAAATGTTTTTTATTCAAATAAACTTTTTTGCAAGTGCTTTTGAATCGTCGATGAGTCTACCACTGGTTCGGAATGCCCTTCCTGCCGAGAAGAACCAGCAAGAAACTCGGCGGTTGCTCTTTTCAAAACAAGTTTACAATTCAATAGAATAGTTATACAGGCACCTACTGTCTCATGAATCGCTGGAACGAATTATATCCACGCTTTTTTATCATTGACCGAGCGAAGCGAGGTCTCTGAGTTAACTAGAGCGATTTGCACTTGTCCGTCCGTCCGTCCGTCCGTCTGTCAGAGCCTTATAACTTTTGAATTACTGAACGTAATTACTTCAAATTTAGATATAATATGTAAACCGATGGCCTCCAGCCGAAAATGGCTTAAAAAGTTATAAAAATCTTTATTTCAGGGCTCTCATAGAAGCGAATGCGAAGTAAAAAAAAAATATCGCGTTACATAAAATTGTTACGTATCATTTTAAAGATAATTTTGAACTGAGTACAAAAATATTTTTTTTTTAATTTTTCCCTTAAAATTGACGAAATGGGGGGCTTTCAAAGTGGCGATTTTATACGCTCGCTTGAAGACGCTCTCTAGGAAAATCCGCTATGGATTTTCAAACTGATTTTATGTTTTTAGGTCACTTATATCCTGTACTTGAACAACAAATACTAAAATTATATGAATATTATAAAGAAACGAGATTATTTAATTTTTAATGTACATCAGTAATTCATATCGCATCAACATAGCTTCACAATAATGCTAATAGATGGCGCAGTCAGTAACTATTCCCATGGAACTACGAGTTACGACTAACGACCTATCCCAAAAACAGTTTTGCGTCGACCATTATTATTTAGTTACTTATTATAATACAATAATTGTATTGTAATTTTTTTGTACCATATTATTCAATTAAAATTATTTTTTTGTTAAATTTTAGTTAAATATTGTATATTTTCTATTCGCGTCGATAGATGACGATTTGTACAGATGCCCGTAACCCGGTTTCACTCGTTAGTACCTACATAATAATTCAATGTTTTCACTAACGTTCCCTAACCTTTACGGGCTACCTATAAGTTAGGTGATTGATGTTTTCTGTCAACTTATTTATCACGATCCTGTACGGGACACCTAAAAGGATATTGGGACGGATGTTAGGACTTAGGATTGTATTTAGGAGCTACCTACGTTAAGAGACTCCTACTTAGGGGATGATTTAGGTATGTTTGGTGAAAACGGGCATAATAATAATGTCAGTTTTGGTTATCATGTATCGATTGAATGAATAATCATGGGATACCGTTACCGCGAGGTCTCAGTTCGGGGCGAACCACTAGTTTATATAGTCTTCAATTGCATAATATGCTTTTTTCATGAGATTAGTTTTAACTGATTTCTTAAACTTGTGTAAAGGCAAGTGTCAGATCGACTGTGGAATTTTATTATAAAACGTCACGCCCATTCCCACAAATGTCTTTCGGACCCTCTTGAGGCGCAATCGAGGAATCACGAGCCTGTTTGGATATCTAACCTATAAGATAGACAGTTGGCACGTCATATCTGCTAGTTACAAGCAGCAATAGATTTCGCAATACGCATGTCCGCTGCGAAGCGGCCCGCGCTCTCGCGAATTATACGAATTACGCTAATCAGCGACTGCGGCATCATATCGGCGGCGCTACTCTCTATGAGCGCTAATAACACAGTTTGAACACAACTTGATTTACTGTCGTGAGCTGCTGTCACGTCCTATAGAAATACTGGTTATACAATACAAATGTACAGTTCAAAAACAAACCTGGTCATTATATTATGGAACAGATCAATGGGTCATTTTTCAATGGTCAATTTTTCTATCATAAACTATATATTTACCTATATGAATATGCATAATATTATATATTAATAGGCTTTTAGTATATTAGCACGAAAAAGTGTCACGTTCCGCCTGAGCCTGAGCGTGCAAGCCAGAGCGCGGAACAAGCGATAGAGAGGCACGATCGGCCCAAGCTTTGGCTTGTGACTAGAGAGTGCCCGCGCGCCGGCCGCCACCCGCCAGTCATCGCGTGCGCGCTGTGGCTAGCGGATGTGTCGCCTTTATGATGTTATCACGTAAAACTATCGTCCGTAAACCGACTTTACAGACAACCAATTTTTTTGACGTGATAACGTCTTATAAATCGATGAAGACCGGCTGCACGCACGAAAAAGTGTCACGTTCCGCCTGAGCCTGAGATAGACATAGAGCCTGATAGAGAGGCACGATCGATCGGCCCAAGCGCTGATTTGTGCCGCCCGCCAGTCATCGTCAATATTTCTTTATGACGCTATCACGTAAAAGTATCGTCCGTAAATCCACTTTACAGACAACCAATTTTTTAGATAATAATAATATGTCCAAAAACGGAAACCTAAATATTACCT
Source organism: Oeneis ivallda (assembly GCA_029955525.1). Taxonomy (NCBI): domain Eukaryota; kingdom Metazoa; phylum Arthropoda; class Insecta; order Lepidoptera; family Nymphalidae; genus Oeneis; species Oeneis ivallda. The sequence continues at coordinate 676,640 of JARPMR010000024.1, forward strand.
GGCCCATCTTACTTGTAGCCTTCCATCATTATCATCTCGATCTTTCATCACTGGGTAGTAACGATAGATAGCCACTTCTCACAACGAAAAGTATACCCTATACCCATTGAATACTTTATCTGATACCTACGTAGTCCATCGCGTCGGCTAAGAGTGGATTGACTAACTTCACAAATCTTTGAGTGGAGAACTCTCAGTTATGCAAGTTGCCTAACGATGTTTTACTTCACTAAAAGCAAGGGATATTTAACTGATTAAAACGCACTTATCTCCGAACATAACTCTATAGGTACACTAAAAGGAGCCTTTTGCGTTTGCCATTGCTGAAGCTCAAGTATATCGGCAGATCGTAAAAAAAATCTTTGGACGTAATCAAAATCGTACATGATTACGTCTTCCAACTACTATCTACCTATTCAATAAAAATTTCAGTCAACCATAATAATCAACTTAACTGCCTAGTATCTACCTCCTAATTTACAACCTAACAGACAGATATAGCATTATTAGAATAAAAAGATATTTTATCCTAAAATTATATGACGGCCTTCTGGAGCGGTCGAGTTACCCGAAGCTGCGATAAATTATATTCTAAGCTTTAATGTTTTATCATTTAACTTCGGTAACATTATAGCCGAGGGCTTCTATAAAGTGCCAACACACGAGCTGATCTGGGCGCCGATCTTTAAGTCCGCATCTTTCGCGTGACAGACGTTCGGATTGGATCATTGGACTTGCCCTAAAACCTAAGAGCCCTCTATGTAGATTGTGGAGCGACGAAATACCGAAACACTTAGGTACTACCTACTTAATGTTTCATCGCTTAAGTGTATTCGACGCGCGACGGCGAGAAGAGCAAGAAACTTAGCAGTTGCTCATTTCAAAACAGAATATGCTATTATGTTAAACTTGTATGTTGCTGTTATAATTTAAGTTACTAGCTATCTCAGGCAACTTATCATATTTTAATAGCTTCATAATAATGTTGTACATTAAGTGTATTGATTTTTCACTAGATGAAGCATAATACCTGACTACAATGAAAATCTCGTTAAACTTTTTACACTTAATTTTCACACAAGTGGTAAGTATCTGGGACTAAAAATAGGGTAAAATATTAACATCAAGAACTACAATGCTTTGTCTGAAGGAATGTCTGATGGTCTGCCCACACAACGTTACCATAAACTTTGGAAGAGCCATTGAAGCTAAGGCCAAGATTGCCGCCAAAAACTTAGCATCCTCAATAAGGTGAAGCGGTACTTCACGCCACAACAATTGCTTACGCTATATCAAGCCCAGGTCAGGTCGTGCATGGAGTACTGCAGTCACCTCTTCGATGGCTCCGCTAAGTACCAACTTGCGGCACTAGATGCTGTAGATCGTCGAGCTAGGAAACTCATTGGCAAGGACTCACCACTCTTAGCCAAACTTCAGAGCCTCGATCACCGTCGAAATGTTGCCGGCTTATCGGTGTTATATAGGATATATTTCGGTGAGTGTGCTCAGGAGCTCTTCGACCTTGTCCCCCCTTCAACTTTTTACCACCGCACTGCAAGACATCGGCAGGGCTTCCATCCCTATATCGTTGATATACCATCCGCGTGCACGAAGCGGTTCAAGTCTTCATTTCTGATTCGCACAGCTAGGGTCTGGAACGCTCTTCCGAGATCTGTGTTTCCTAACACGTACAATTTGGGTATCTTTAAAGCAAGGGTGAATAGGCATCTTATAGGCAAACGCGTTCCACCTTAGGCCACATCATCACTTTCCTTCAGGTGTGATAGTGGTCAAGCGTGTGCCTATAATGTATAAAAAAAGTGTGTGTGTCAGCTCCGACGCACGACTGGAGTTTACTCCTTAAATACGATTGTCTAAACATCGGTCGTAATGCATTCGCGGCGCTCGCTGCGTCTCGGCGCCGCTCGGACCCGATCGGTACGCGTTCGGCTTCTCGAAGCGAAAGCTCTTTCGCATTCGGACCATAGACACAACTCAAGCGAAAACCAACCTTATTTACTCAACGTTAGGGTAGAAATTTGCATCGTTGTGAAAAACGTAACGAGGTCATTCATAAGTAGATTTTACTCCTCGAATTTTTCTCATACCGGGCGCCTTATATATGAAAATCGATTCTTAAGGAGTAAACTCCAAAAAAACACAAGCTGATTTGTCCGGCCGTACAGCGATTAGAATCGGTCGTGTGGTGCCACCAACAGTGTTCGGTGTACCGATTGACTGCCTCAGTAGCTGCGAGGTACTTGTAATAATTTACTTCAAATACAGTGCTTTTGAAAGTCGATAAACATTGCGTTTTAGTAACACTCTCGTGCGCTTTGACTATTATTTTATTCATACATACAAATGAATTGAATACTCGTGTTGTGTTGGGTACTTATAACAATTAAAATTCTGTAATTTTACTATTTTTCTTTTATTTTGTAAGCTGATCGATGTAAGAAACTTTCTTAAATCTATTAGTCGAGTAATCTGATTCGTTTGGGGAAACTAAAATATTCTTAATATTAATTTAATTTTTGACGTGATAACGTCTTATAAATCGATGAACACCGGCTGCACGCACGAATAAGTGTTCGTTCCGCCTGAGCCTGCGCGTGCAAGCGAGAGCGCGGATAAAGCGATAGAGAGGAACGATCGGCCCAAGCGTTAGCTCATGTTAAGCTTAACATTTATTCAGCAATGTTTCTTTATGACGTTATCACGCAAAAATATCGTCCGTAAACCGACTTTACACACATGAGAAAAATTCGAGGAGTAAAATCTACTTATCAATGACCTCGTTACGTTTTTCACAACGATGCAAATTTCTACCCTTACGTTGAGTAAATAAGGTTGGTTTTCGCTTGAGTTGTCGAATGCAAAAGAGCTTTCGCTTCGGGAAGCCGAGCGCGTCCGAGCGGCGCCTAGACGCAGCGAGCGCCGCGAATGCATTACGACGTTTTAAGGAGTAAACTACAGTCGTACGTCGGAGCTGACACACACACTTTTTTTTTAAAGTTATTACTAAGTATTAGCTTTTTCTCGTGAATTCGTCCGAATGGTGCTTAGTTTAAAGTCTGAGAAGAGAAGCTTTTTGGAGTTTACTCCTTAAGAATCGATTTTAGCGGCCCGGTATGAAAAAAATCCGGGCAGTAAAATCAATTTATCAATGTCCTCGTTACGTTTTTCACAACGTTGAAATTTCTACCCTAACGTTGAGTAAATAAGGTTGGTTTTCGTGCGAAAGTCGGTCGGGGCGCGCTCGGACCCGAGTCGCGCGCATAGAGAAGGATATAGCGTCGCGCGTAAACTCCAGTCGTGCGTCGGAGGCCGGAGCTGACACACACTTTTTTTATGGTAGCCTTATGTCACTCTCCAAGTTCTCAACTATAGCCATCATATCAGAATCAGGTCGATCCTTACTCCGTTGTAGCGTGATTGAAGGACAAACCGACAAACAAAAGTACTAGTTACATTTATAATATTTTTAAAAGCCTAACTCCAAGCTAAAGCTATATAGCATCCCATAATACCTATTACACAATATTATGACGACCTCCCTGGCTGGGTGGTGAGCGCTGTTGTCTTATAACTGGGAGGTCTCGGGTTCGATACCCAGCGGGATCAATTTGGGAATTTATAATTTCTGAATTGTCTCTGGTGGCTGGCTTTGGCCGTGGTAGTTACCACCCTACTGTCAAAGACGTGCCGCCAAGTGATTTAGCGTTCCGGCACGATGGCGTTTAGAAACCAATTTGGGATATGGGTTGAATGTTCACTGCCATACCCCTACAAAGTTAACCTGCTACCATCTTAAAATGCATCGTCACTTACCATCAGGTGAGATGGCAGTCAAGGTCTAGTTTGTCATCGAATAAAAAAAATTAAGTGGCACTCGGGGACTGCCGCGGTAAAGCTATTGCATAGCATTTTTTATCAACTTATGCAATTATAATATTTATGCAATATTTTTTTGCATACTTAATAAAAATTATGCAAAGAAATAATTAAAAAACAAACAAATGAGAAAAGCGCACTGTCACTACTTCGCGAGTGAGAAGACAAATAAAACCGGCCAAGTGCGTGTCGGGCCACGCGCAGTGTAGGGTTCCGTAGTTCAAAGTCTCAAATAATATTATTGCTGACCTAGGATAGTGCTTTTATTTTATTTATGAACAAGAAAAGCGCACTGTCACTACTTCGCGAGTGAGATTCGAACCTGCGACATCATACACCATACGGTAAAGAAAGCGGCTGCTCGCCCACTGCGCCAAACAGAGCTACTTGTGAACCTCTAAAATGTTGAACGCTTACTGAACGACGGTGTTAGGTTTATTTTCGTCACGGAATTTCTTGATTCGGTCGCCGCGCTCAAACTGTTTGTCCTAGTTCAAAGCCCGCGATAAAAGCTATGCAATAGCTTGAAAAATATGTAAAAGAATGGTGCTCGGCGCCACAGCTATGCTGGGAACTGGACCGGGCAGTGTTTTGTCAACTTTTATTATTTCCTTGTAAGGCACCACCGTTACCCACCCGCTGCAATACATGAGCGATGGGACGCGGGGCAGCTCCGACCGCTTCTTGCGAAGGCTCATCAAATAAATATAGAGGAAATAGCGGGGCTGCCTGCGAGCGGGCGATGCGAGTAATTGCTGCTATAATACCATCGATTGCACGTTATTCAGTGTAAGGTACTGGTGTGAACTACGCTAGAAATATTATCTGTGTGTTTTTGTTGGTTATCGGCGATCGATACATTTAATCGATGTTTGAACGGAAGTGAATACATGCAATTGCACTTCCAGGTAAGTACAATTTTTATTTCATTCTGAATCTAAAGTTAAGAGCGCATGTAACACCAAAAAAAAATCAGATTTCGCGATGAGATAAAACATAGCCACAACCTCATGTGAGGCGCGACAAAAGAAAGCGTTTTGCGCGGAATAGGAGTGTAGTAAGCGTCAAATACTTCACTAGGCTAAAAATTCACTAGGCTACTCTCTTGATAATATCAATCGGAATTTAATGTAAAAATTTTGGCTCTGTAATATGCAACACATTGAAAATAAATGAATATTGGTTAAAAATTAGACCTAACTTCGCGATTTTTTATTATCGAACAAATTTCATCATTTAATGTTTTTGTCCAAGCACGTCCCTTGGCAGTATGATGTAATTTTTGCGTGTTTTTTTTTCGGATAATTGAAACTTGATCTACTACTGTAATAAAAACCGGCCAAGTGCGTGTCGGGCCACGTGCAGTGTAGGGTTCCGTAGTTGAAAGTCTCAACATACATTTTGAATTCCATGGTTTAAATACTATAATATACTACAAAATATGCAACTTACACTACGTGTAATATCTAACTTAGAAAAACCGATATAACTCCTTCACTAATGAACCCTACTTAGCCGTGATAGTTTTCCTTTAAAATTCATTATATATTATACTACTGCTGTCAATTTTTTCTTGTATCCTATATATAACCATTTAGCTGGCAGAGGGGGGGGACACTTGACTCTAATAAAATTTAGCACTTTAAAATATCATATTTCACAAACGGATCCCTGAATTGAAAAATGGTGTTCCCACACCCACAACGTTTTTGAAAGACCTATTCAACGATACCCCACACTATGGGATAGATGAGAAAAAAAAAAATCATCCCCACTTTACATGTAGGGGAGGTACCCTAAAAAAAATATTTTTCACAATTTTATTTCACCACTTTGTCGGCGTGATTGATATTTATACCCTTGTCAAATTACAGATTTCTAGTATCAATAGTCTCTGAGCTAAACCGCGGACAGACAGACAGACAGACAGACAGACAGACAGACAGACAGACGGACGGACATGGCGAAACTATAAGGGTTCCTTGTTTACTACGGAACCCTAAAAATCAAATCTGTTTACTGTTAACGAGCGCACAATAGCCCAACGGTTAAAGGTGCGGACTGAAAACTGAAAGGTCGCAGGTTCAAATCCCACCCGTTGCACTATTGTCGTACCCACTCCTGGCACAAGCTCTCCGCTTATTTGGAGGGGAGAGGAGAATATTAGTCAAGTTCAACTTGGTTGATATTCTTTTAAAAATAAAAATAAATTATACATCGTTTTGTTACCTTTTGTTTTAGGAGTTTTTCTTGCTAAAACTTCATTGTTATTGCACGAAAGTTTGTCGCAGATAAAGCTATCAACCTGGATACTATTCAAGAAAATCAAAGAGTCAAACAGTTCCCGCGGGATATTAATATGCTACTTACTGTACTTTTTATACCTCAACCCAATCTCTCTGTGATTGTAAATGACTGTAGGTACTTTGTACGTACGGTCGAGTTGTCAATGAAAAAAATTAATAAAATTGAAATAAGACAACTCGACCATTCGGTCGAGTTTATTGCGGTCGAGATGTACAACGACCCGTTTGTTTGTTTATACTTTGACGTAATGATAACTACTCCATTATTGATACCAACGAGACAATAAAACCCTCGTATTGCCTACACTCAATCAGCCTCCGATGATCTTTATTGCTTGTGTTTACAGCAGACATGTTCCGGCTTATCTCCAGCGAGCGGGAGCTGGATGCTGGATGCTGGACGCGTGTTTCATGCGCGATACCATCTGTATGTTAATGCTCGTGCTCTGATCTCGATAAATTGCCCGCCGCTTTATTGCTCGCTCGATGAATGTATTACTGTCATACTGAGATGTATCCGCTTTACCCGAGTTCACAATGCTTGGATGTTCAAATTATTAATATTCTCGCAAAAAAAGCCTCAGTTCAACGTTTCTAAAACAAACCGCTTAGGTATGGAACTTCTACCCAACTCTTCAAGCGTCCGTGCTTCCTACTACGTATACACTACACTACTTAAAACTATCTACTCAAGTTATGTAACTTAAGTAGATAGTTTTAACAAGAGCATAAATAGACATTTTCTAGGCAAGCGCGCTCCAAATTATATTCATCATCACTTTTCAAGAGGCAAGCGATTGTCAAGCCTTTAATGCCCAATAAATAAAAATATAAAAATTGCAAAAACGTCTCGCCTTGGGCGCATCACTATCACTAACATTATAATATTTTGTACTTCATTAAAATACTGATCACCAAAGTATAAAAACCCTGTATTGAATATTAGTTATGCCGAATTAAGGTTCGAATATTAAGTAGGTATGTGTATTGGTGATTTTAAGAGTTCCTGCGATAAAACATTATTTATTTATTTGACTGCAGAGTTTACTAACCAATTCTGTATAGCTTTCAACGTATTGTAGTATAAACAAGGCATTACATCGCGTGAAGCCCTCGATATCGCGGCTGATGTGTCGATAGTGCGGCCGCGAACATCCCGCGGGCCGCGATTTATCGACACGGATACGGCCCTACGCGATTAAACTCATATTTTAACCTAAACACACCGAACCTTTCGATCGACAAGAGCTATCTTCTATTGGTTTTGTGTGTACCTACATTTATATGGGTTTAATAGTTAAGCTATTGCATAGCTTTTATCGCGGGCTTTGAACTAGGACAAACAGTTTGAGCGCGGCGACCGAATCAAGAAATTCCGTAACGAAAATAAACCTAACACCGTCGTTCAGTAAGCGTTCAACATTTTAGAGGTTCACAAGTAGCTCTGTTTGGCGCAGTGGGCGAGTGGCCGCTTTCTTTACCTTATGGTGTATGATGTCGCAGGTTCGAATCTCACTCGCGAAGTAGTGACAGTGCGCTTTTCTTGTTTGTTTGTTTTTAATTATTTTTTGCATAATTTTTATTATGCAAAGAAAAATATTACATAAATATTGTAATTGCATAAGTTGATAAAAATGCTATGCAATAGCTTTACCGCGGCAGTCCCCGAGTGCCACTTAATTTTTATAATGATAGTAGGTACACTAGTGGTTCACCCCGAACTAAGAACTCGCGTTCGTAGATGTACCTACATTCAGTTAGTTGATTTTATATTCAAACAACGCTAATTTCGTTTCTTTATAATATTTATATAATATTTTCAATATTTGTTGTTCAACTACAGGATATAACTGTAGTTATACATAAATTACAGCTTTTAATGTAAAGCCGTTTTGAGATAGAGCCTCGACATCCCCCGTCCATCCGACGTCCCCCATAAAAAATTAAAAAAGACAAAAATTGGTTGTCTGTAAAGTCGGTTTACGGACGATAGTTTTATGTGATAACGTCATAAAGAAACATTGATGACTGGCGGGCGGCGGCGGGCGCTCTATATAAACCATAGATGTATTATAAACGCTTGGGCCGCTCGTGCCTCTCTATCGCTTGTTACGCGCTCTCGCTTGCACGCACAGGCTCAGGCGGAACGTGACACTTTTTCGTGCGTGCAGTCGGTGTTCATCGATTTATAAGACGTTATCACGTCAATAATTTTTCACTGTGTTCCAAATTATCTTTAAAAAGCTACCACACAAACTTACGTAATGCCATAAAAATATTTTACTTCGCAAGACACGTCTCGACAGCAGAAAAAGTCCCCAGTGCGATCGTACGCTTAGGTAGGTACAGTTTACAGATGACCCTCTCAGAATTGACACTAGCGGAATATTTACCTCTGCTCTTGCGCCGATATAGAAGCCATTTACCAGGATTAATGGTTCCAACTCGAGCGGAGCGGAGAGGAAGTCACGCCGAGAACCTATGGCGCGGTTCGCAGAGTTATTGCTACCTAACGTACGTGACTCGGGCCAATATTAAGGCACAAATGATAATATTGATTAGCCTGTAATTTCAGACTGCGCTCTCTGAACTAAGGTTGGATTCCCATCGGATAGTATCGTCTGAGCGAGCGCTTCATTACAGCAGTTTTGAGATTGGCTGCTAGAATGGCTAGACGGTCAGACCAGATAGCAGGGTAACCAATGAGCGCTCAGCCTAACGCTTTAATTTATGGGTATGAAAAAATCGTCAAAGTACGAAACATAGGTATCTAGTATAGTAAGGACCAAACAAACATAAAAATATATAAGTAAACACGAAAGTGTCTAGGTCTTTGGCTGCTAAAAATGATCTTGACAGGCACAGGGACAACTTGCTTCTTGAAAATCTAACATATTACATTTATATTATATTATAGCATACTTTTATCCCGGAATATGTTGAGTTCCCACGGGATCTTACTTAATTAATATTATTATTATTTTCAGTGAAAATTGACAGTACTGAAGGGTATGAAAGCATAACGTAATTACAACACATACAGACACATTTGTTTTACGACACGTATAGTTTATTGATCATTTCGTACCTGAATTAAAGTGGTAACTGTTAGATAGCTTGGAGCGCACTAGATCAATTAAGACACGGCAATTAGGAGGAGCCGCGGGCAACGCCGGGCGCGGGCGACAGTGTAATGAAGTTCCCAGATACCATCGAAAGCGATTGCTTAAGCTATTGCCAATATATTAATACCAACACTTCGTATTTCTAATGCAACTTTGATTTAGATTTACGAGTACCTGTTTGAAAATTGAGACTAACATTACTCTTTAATTGAAGTTCATCATCCGACTATGCAGAATAGAATACAAATGTTTTTTATTCAAATAAACTTCTTTACAAGTGCTTTTGAATCGTCGATGAGTCTACCACTGGTTCGGAATGCCCTTCCTGCCGAGAAGAACCAGCAAGAAACTCGGCGGTTGCTCTTTTCAAAACAAGTATAGGTACAATTCAATACACTAACTAAGCTAAGTATGCAGTGTTTCCACAATGAATTCCACAAAAGCATACCTAATTATAATTCAACACATGCTAAGACGGGCAGACAGAAAGTAGCCCAATTCCCGCCGGTGAAACCCGTTGACGAGCATGACGCATGACCCACCCATTGCTTCGCTCAACCATATTTGAGGGAACGTAAAAACCCGCATCACACGACGTGTCTCGATGATGTCTCTTCTCAAAATGAGAAGGTTTCAGAGTAGACCATACTGGCAGACTTCACATATCTCTGAGAACATTACGGAGACCACTCAGGTATGAAGGTTTCCTAACTAACTTGTATCCCTTCACCGTTGAGGAAAGTGATATACCTACTCATACCTACCTATTTGATTGCTTAAATGTTAACTTAACGTTACTCCGTTAAGTTTGTGGTGCGTGACTGGAAATTGAACCTTTGCCCCCCAGAAAGCAGGCTGAAGTATTAACAACTAGATTTTTTAAGATCATTTTATGGCCTAAACGAAGCCATTCGTATTCATATGTAAGTATGTGCAAATGTAATTTCTGGAAGATCTCAACTCAAAAATAATACGTCTTTGCTCGCACGTCGTAAATATTATTTCAATCACACTTCCAATAGCACTAATGCTTGGGCTTTCTCAATAACTTTCTTTTTAATAGAATCATTTAACGATTTAGGTACATTAAATCATTCATAAATAATATTTCAAAATAAATAAATTATTAATTTTATCAAAGTTCACGTATTAAATTATTTTGTAAGCGCCGGAGAGGTACTAAGCTATAATTTACAAAGGAATTTTTATTCAATTTTAAATTCAATAGATAACTTTAACGAGTGTAAGGTACGCGGCCGTTATGTCGTCTCTATGAACTTATCGCCGAGGTGTTAATAATAAGAGAATAAAAACAAATCCGGATCATAAATTACGGGGGATCGGTAAGCCGCGGTAAGTTATGTTGGAATATCTCTGTGTTATTTATCTTATTTGTAGGTATTTCCATAATTGGTGTCTACGTTACCGCGGCCGGGTGCCGTACGGGATACAGGGGCATAAATCTCACAGCAATTAGTCAGCTAGGTGTTGTGGCGATGGTGGGGAGTGGGGACTGGTGGCGATAACAACACTATATCACGTATTTTGTCGCACCCACTTATCGATGTTTTATGTTTTCGTGGTTACAACGCGCCGTTCATACCGCACCGTGCCCCGCAAGGGACTCTGGCCGAGCGTGCGTCGTGATAAAGATTAGTTTACATGGCATAAAATAACACTACTGGACATTTATTTGGGAAGCTTGGGAACCATTTCGTCCAATAATTAAATCGTATAGTTCCAAATTCTTTAATATCTAAAAGTATAGGAACTAAGCTTGATGTCTGTCTGAACTCTGAAGAGCGCGCTGTGATGAGGCTCGGATTTGAGATAGAGTTAGACAAACAAAAATATTATTATGTCGACATACCTATCCACTGTCTTTGGTATGAGCAGAGTGAGAAAGCGATCAGATATAGTTTTCAGCCAGAAGTATCCCGAATCTACCATCCCTTATGTACTATAGCTCAGCTCAGATAGATCACGCTTGAAAATGATGACGTTTAAGGAAAATCTCATTTCTATTTCGTGTATTGAGTTAATATTAATAAAAATGTTAAGTGGGTTTGTATAACAACGCCAGATGTGAATCCAAAATATCTACCTACGTCACGGTACTTGTTGATGTAGAGTGTAGTGCTTGAAATTTAAGGCCCTCCCACACGCACTTGACTCGGTCGTCTGTTTGTCCGCGACGTTGTAGCTCTGGAAACCAGCACGCTGTCGCCTATACAGGTTGTGTTTATACAGGGTTTAGTTAACGAGCATCAACAAAGAACCGATTCTATACGAGACGTTTTATATTTCAAAGCAGTATATGTATAACGTACCTAAATAGCTTAAGTTCGATTTGTCAATGGTAGGTTTTGTTTTTACAGAATGGAAAGTAGCCTATGTCACAAGGCCCTTAACTATGCAAGTAATCACTACGATCCGTCGCTACGTTGTGTGTGATTGAAAGACATATTATCAACAATAAACACACTTGCGCATTTATGGGTAGGAAAGGCTTGTGAAATATCATATTAAGTAGCATCCGATCATGATATTTTGGAGCCATAGGCAGATTATTCACGTTAAAAAAGTGTTACTACACTATTAAGGATTTTTAGGGTTCCGTAGTAAACAAGGAACCCTTATAGTTTCGCCATGTCCGTCCGTCTGTCTGTCTGTCTGTCTATCCGCGGTTTAGCTCAGAGACTATTGATACTAGAAATCTGTAATTTGACAAGGGTATAAATATCAATCACGCCGACAAAGTGGTGAAATAAAATTGTGAAAAATATTTTTTTGGGGTACCTCCCCTACATGTAAAGTGGGGATGAATTTTTTTTTCTCATCTATCCTATAGTGTGGGGTGTCGTTGAATAGGTCTTTCAAAAACGTTGTTGGTGTGGGAACACCATTTTTCAATTCAGGGATCCGTTTGTGAAATATGATATTTTAAAGTGCTAAATTTTATTAGAGTCAAGTGTCCCCCCCCCCCCTCTGCCAGCTAAATGGTTGTATATAGGATACAAGAAGAAATTCACAGCAGTAGTATATATAATGAATTTTAAAGGAAAACTATCACGGCTAAGTAGGGTTCATTAGTGAAGGAGTTATATCGGTTTTTCTAAGTTAGATATTACACGTAGTGTAAGTTGCATATTTTGTACTATATTATAGTATTTAAACCATGGAACTCAAAATATATGTTGAGACTTTCAACTACGGAACCCTACACTGCGCGTGGCCCGACACGCACTTGGCCGGTTTTATTTTAATGATACGGACAAACACAAGTAAAATTGGTCTCCATACTTGACTTTTATTGACTTGTATATTTTAAGGAATAAGTGTAACTATGCGCATGCAATTAATAAAGAAATAAAACTAAAATAAAATAATAATTATTAGAAATTAGCTGATGCCCGCGACGTCGTCCGCGTGGATTTAGTTTTCAAAATCCCTAGGGAACTCTTTGATTTTCCGGGATAAAAAGTAGCCTATTTCACTCTCCAGTTCCTCAACTATACCCATGCAAAAAATCACGTCGATCCGTAGCTCTGTTGCGGCGTGATTTGTAATATTAGTATAATAATCATCGACAAGCATCTTCAAGGGGTTCAAGTTATATGAAACAATTCTTTAGAAGTTTGTTTACTTGAACGGAATGTTCTGTGTTGATGTAAGTATAGTGTTGTAGCGTCGGTAAATCATAGAGAGCTCCCACTGTTCCGTCCAGTTACATAACGGAACTATAATTCACTGTCGAGCCGCATTTGGTCTATCCTTCGATCACCCGATATCTATCTTATATCTTTTCTATTCATTATTCTTGAACAAAGTTTTCATCGTACAAGTCTGCATTGTGTTGTTAACATTGACACAAAGCAATATATAGACAAAAGTCAATTGCGTTTTGTATCTTACAAGCAAAGATCGGATCTTTTGGCCAAAAGCACAATATTCTTTGGCAAAAGCACAAACGTATGAAGGAAAGGAAAGTGACAATTTAGATTTTTCATCGTCAACCCATCGTCGGCACATTACTGGGCAGCAGCGGGCAAGGGTTCTTCTCTCAGAATGACAGGGGTGAAGGCCATTGCCTACGTCTTTGTAGATTCACATACTTACGCCAGTGCAGATTGGCTTACGTCAATGCAGACTGGCATACGTCAGTGCAGATTGGCATACGTCAGTGCAGATTCGCATACGTCAGTGCAGATTGGCATACGTCAGTGCAGATTGGCATACGTCAGTGCAGATTGACATACGTCAGTGCAGATTGACATACGTCAGTGCAGATTCGCATACGTCAGTGCAGATTGGCATACGTCAGTGCAGATTTGCATATGTCAGTGCAGATTGGCATACGTCAGTGCAGATTGGCAAACTTGACACACCTCTGAGACCATTATGGAGAATGCATGCAGGTTTCCCGTCGATCTTTTCCTTCACCGTTTTTAAGTGATAATTTTCACAATTTTATTATAATTGTTTTTAGTGATTTTATTTGACGACAATATTATTTGTACCTCCTATAAATATTTTTATTTCATTTATATTGAACATAGAATAGCGCAAAGATGGTACCTGTCTAGATACTAATACAATTTATTATTCATTAGCTATAAAAAAATAGAAAAGCTTTCACACAAACCATTTGCTTAAAGTCATAAAAGTTACACTCTCGAATCTTGAATGAGCGCTTTACTGACAAAATACGTTGAATTAGTAAATATTTGTAATTCACATGCTAACGATACAATAACCGTTTCGGAACACAAACTAATGGTAATGACACTATGGCGTTGCTTCAGTGTAGGTAAATCGTAGGTTTAAGTAAGGTCAATCGAATGAAGCAATAGTTGTATTGACTTTGAAATAGAAAATCTCGTGATCGGTTTATTGATAGAGTGCGCGGTTTAAATTTAATTAATTTAAAGTTAAACTCAAGTGTGTGTTGATTTTTGTAGGGCTGCCACGCTTTGTTTTGGAATATAAAACGTACCAGCTGTTTTATTTTCCAAAACAAATTGAAATTCAAAATCATTTATTTCATTTAGGCCAACTTATGGCTCTTATGACAAGTCAAGAATCTACCACCACCGGTTCGGAAAGCTGATTCTGCTGAGAAGAGCCGGTAAGTAACTCAGCAGTTGCACTTTTCAAAACAAAAATGTTAATGTCTCATTAATCATACAGAGAACATAATCAAGTCGGGTATGTACCCTACTTAAACATCGGTGTACATACCCAATTGATCTCATAGAACCTCGATCCATTTCCAACAAAGACGTTTGTCTTGGTGTGTTGGTACCCGTTTTTTAACCCCCGACGCAAAAAGAGGGTTGTTATAAGTTTGACGTCGATGTTTGTTTGTCTGTGTGTGTGTGTGTGTGTGTCTGGCTGTGGCATCGTAGCTCTCAAACGGATGGACCGATTTCAATGCAGTTTTTTTCATTTGAAAACCAGTTTCCTTGCGGTGGTTTGTTTAATATCGGTCCAGCAGTGTAAGAGTATCAGCTCTTTTCCAAAATTATGTAAGGCATTTTATGGCGTATGATTACTCGAATAAGTGCTTCACGTGTGCCAGTATAATCGTTAAATGACAATTTATTGATAACTTCGACAGCCATAGATTCTCATGTCGGGGGTGTTTTAAATTTTCAATTTACACTTGTTACAATTATGCCAAAGGATTATAATTGCGAACTTTACATTAATTTACTTGATGTTGCTGATGATGATAATGATGAATGAATGGATGAGCTTAATAAATGGCGGTTATTTCGAAATCACTGCCATCGATCCATATATTTTATTAATTTGTATCCATTCAAGAGGCAACCCTACACAGTAAAAACAAGCACCGTTACGGGGCTAGAGGGTTGACCTCTCAGACACGAGACCACCCGCTCGTCCGTCCGTCCGTCCGGCGCGTGTCCTGGACTATTATTGCGATACGCTAATGGCCCACTGATTAAACAGAGCACGGACCACAGCGACTACTATTGTTTCCTATTTAATTGAGAACGATTGCTTGTCTACTCGTACTTCGATGGAGCAAAAGAGTTTGCTGTCTGTTACATTCCCTCAAATATGGTTGAGCGAAGCAACGGCTGGGTCATGTGTCATGCTCGTGAACGGGTGCCTCCGGCGGGAATGGGGATACTTTCTGTCTGCCCATCTTAATATGTATTGAATAATCGTAAGTAGTATGCATTTTTGCAGCTTCCCCTCATTTTGGAAACACTGCATACATTTACTTTGCAAATTAAATAAAAGTTTTTAAAAATCGGGACAGGCCGTTAAAGCGTTGTGACTTCACCACTCTTGTTCAGCATTAGATATTTTCTGTTTAAATTCGGCCATAGGTAGGTAATTCAGCAAATACCTATAGACCTCGTTAAACAGACGAATAAAGTTGACGATTTGTAATTCGAAACTTTGAAAAAAAAACTGACGAAGAAATCGTTTTGTATTTTTTAGGGTTCCGTACCCAAAGGGCGCCAATGGGACTCTATTACTAAGCCTCCGCTGCCTGTCTGTCCGTCCGTCTGTCTGTTTTTTTTTTATTAATATTTTTTATACTGCTACTTTCTATCATGTAGCAACCTTTTGGTCTGACTTTTTTTTACTACTTAACTAACTTAACTAGAAACTAGCCTAACCTATGTCTAAAATCTAAATGGTGGAACTATATCTATGGAACTACTATAGGAGTCGAAATAAAAGTTTATTTTTTACTAAAATAGCTCCATAACGGTCCACTCGCACTTGGCCGATGTTTTTTATAAAATTCGATAAGAATATTATTGATTTTTGAAATTCACTTATTTTGTGTGAGTACTGCTTTACAGAATAAAGCACAAGATTTAGCACATTACCTGACGTTGACCGCTCCCATACGCTGTTCTACATTTTTTTGTGACATGCATAGACAACGCTTCGGCGAAATCTGCATCTATCATGATAATTGTAATTACACCGTAATAAACCGCTGCTGGCGCGGTCAGGCGCGGTCGGGCGCGCGCACGCTCGCCCAATAACTCGCGATGCTCTGTTTGTGAGAGACCCATCGAGAGACCGCTCAATTACGCCGTCGCTCATATCGGTCAGATGCCCAATCATCCGCGAACACTATCATTAGCTGCCGTTTGAGGCGCAGGCTTCGATTCTTTATCTTTACTCGCATCACGCAGTTTTGCTTCGATCAAGTATATTGTGTAGACTGTGTCATTTCTTTGAATACCTTTTTGTTTTGTTTTTTTTTTTTGTTTTAAAAAAGAATATCTGCCTAGTTGAAATAGACTAATATTCTCCTCTTCCCTCCAAATAAGCGGAAAGCTTGTGTTAGGAGTGGGTACGACAAAAGTGCAACGGGTGGGATTCGAACCTGCGACGTTTCAGTTTTCAGTCAGCACCTTTAACCGTTGGGCTATTGAGGCTTACCCACGAAAAGTAGTTTCTTTATCCGCGTCAACTAAACCGACTGACGCGGCGCAAGCGTTTTGCCAGTTTATGAAGCATCATCATTAGCAATAGCAACCCATCAACGGCTCACTACTGAGCGCAGGTCTCCTCTCAGAGAAGGGTTATAGGCCATAGTCCGTCACGCTGGCCCAATACGAATTGGCGGACTTCACACACCTTCAAGAACATTATGAAGAACTCTCAGGTGTGCAGGTTTCCTCACGATGTTTTCCTTCACCGTTGAAGCAAGTGATATTTAATTACTTAAACGCACTTGACTCCGAAAAGTCAGAGGTGCGTACCCGGGATCGAACCTGCGACCCCCCGAATAGGAGACCACAGTCCTAACCACTAGGCTATCATTGCCTAGTTTATGAAGCATAAGAATGTAAATGCATGTAATGCCGAGCCTAAAAAAGTGAGCCAACTCTTCTATCAGCAAATGAGGCAATCAAACGCAGTTTGCACTAACCTAACTTAATGCAGATAGACCACAAACCATCAGTTCAAGTTTCTAATAAAATCTTTAATCCACACACACCCAAACCGCAGAACATTTTGATAGTTATAGGAGCATGTTTTTCCCGACCACAACCGGCCGATAATCAAGCTCCGTATAATCGTCGCGGATCACGCCACGGCCGGTCGTCGTTGCCTAAGAACGTGTTTGATGCGCTGAGGGGCAATTGTTTGCTGCTCCCATGTGGCACACCGCACAATCAGTGCACAATCATGAAATGTACTTACTTACCTATATCACAGAATATATAATACCTATATGTAAGTTTGGAGCGGCGCGGCGCGAGGTGGCCTATCAGTATTGTACCTACAGGTTATATTTCTTACGTAAAGTACGATTTTTCAAACCTTTATTTTACCCCCTTAAGGGTTGAATTTTTAAAAATTCTTTCTTAGCGGATGCCAAAGGAGGCTTTATGCCAAGTTTCAGCCCGATCCGTCCAATGTTTTGATCAGTCAGTCAGTCACTTAGTTCCTTTTATATATTTATTACACAGAATATATTTCTGAGTACCGACGATGGGGACCGCTCTGCTCGGAGTATCCCTGCGAGATCAGATCAGAAATGAGGAGATCCGTAAGAGAACCAAAGTCACCGACCTAGCTCAGCGAGTCGCGAAACTGAAGTGGAAATGGGCGTGGCACATCGTTCGAGGAGCTGATGGTCGTTGGGAAGTTCAGTGTTCGCAGACTTCCCACTAGGTGGACCGATAATATCAAACGAGTCGCACACAGCCGCTGGTTTCAGGCAGCGCAAGACTAAGGCCTGTGGAAGTCCATGCAAGAGACCTTTGTCCAGAAGTGGAAATCTATCGGTTGATAAAGAAAAGAAGATATTTCTGAGAGTATCAGAATAAATTTTATAAACACATATCAAAAATTCCGAAGCCAGCGGGATTCGAACCCACATCTCTTGGGAAACGCGCCCGAGTGTGTTAGCCACTTACACTATATCCACGGTCGAACTACACGTCAGCATCGAAATTAGTGATATGTATCTACTTTCTCAGTTTAAGCAACTGCTCTGAGAGTATGCTCAGGACTCAGGAGCTTTTCCACTTAATACCACCATCACCTGTCTTCCATCGAACCGCAAGGCATCCTATAGGTCTTCATCGCTAAGTACATAATATTAAATTAAATTGAATGTAGCGTAATATCACAGAGTAGGTATTAAAGTAGTAATATTTACTCGTAAGAACATATTCCTACGTACCTAGGTATTAAATACGAGAGTATTAATATAGTATCGCTACAAAAATTCTGTAAAATACCTACGAATCTTATAATTGAACCAGTCACATTCAACCGCAAGCTTTTTCGCATCTGTAAATAATTGGATCGTGATTTGACAAATGTTCTCTTTTGAGATTAATCGACCGAGCGAAGCGAAGGTCTTTGAGTTAACTAGGGCGATTTGCACTTGTCCGTCCGTCCGTCCGTCCGTCCGTCCGTCTGTCAGAGCCTTATAACTTTTGAATTACTGAACGTAATTACTTCAAATTTAGATATAATATGTAAACCGATGGCCTCCAGCCGAAAATGGCTTAAAAAGTTATAAAAATCTTTATTTCAGGGGGGCTCTCATAGAAGCGAATGCGAAGTAAAAAAAAAAATATCGCGTTACATAAAATTGTTACGTATCATTTTAAAGATAATTTTGAACTGAGTACAAAAATAATTTTTTTTTAATTTTTCCCTTAAAATTGACGAAATGGGGGGCTTTCAAAGTGGCGATTTTATACGCTCGCTTGAAGACGCTCTCTAGAAAAATCCGCTATGGATTTTCAAACTGATTTTATGTTTTTAGGTCACTTATATCCTGTACTTGAACAACAAATACTAAAATTATATGAATATTATAAAGAAACGAGATTATTTAATTTTTAATGGGCGTCAGTAATTCATATAGCATCAACATAGCTTCACAATAATGCTAATAGATGGCGCAGTCAGTAACTATTCCCATGGAACTACGAGTTAAATTCAATGTTTGATAAATAATTCAATGTTTTCACTAACGTTCCCTAACCTTTACGGGCTACCTATAAGTTAGGTGATTGATGTTTTCTGTCAACTTATTTATCACGATCCTGTACGGGACACCTAAAAGGATATTGGGACGGATGTTAGGACTTAGGATTGTATTTAGGAGCTACCTACGTTAAGAGACTCCTACTTAGGGGATGATTTAGGTATGTTTGGTGAAAACGGGCATAATAATAATGTCAGTTTTGGTTATCATGTATCGATTGAATGAATAATCATGGGATACCGTTACCGCGAGGTCTCAGTTCGGGGCGAACCACTAGTTTATCTAATAATAATTAATATTTAAAACGTGCAAAAGCAACTGTCTGTCTGTAGAAAGGTTCCATGGAGCTACTGATAATGATTTATGACACATTCACTGGTTTAACACTCTGAAATACTAAATACTAATAACACTAATAGAATACTAATACTAATACTAATAGAACCAGGATACCTGAAAAACACGAGTAGTTAGTAACGTTGAAGAACTTTGTAGTAGTTATTTGATGTAGCACTCTACATTTTTTTGATAAATTAATATTGTATTACATAAACTCAATGATTACAAATTCCTAACGGTGCCTAACATACCTAAATTAAATATAACAGCGTTTCTTAATTTTAACTTTCAAATATGAAAGGTAAAACCTTAAAGAGAAACGTCCAAAAGGACCTTAAACAACATCTCTCACGGCAGCAACCTACCTAATTATGAGGTTTGAAATCGAAGCTGTAGACTGTTAGTGTTGTATGCAGGGCATTACATTACCATATCTACAAGTGATAGAGAGCCGACGCGCGTCTAGTATTAATATGCTAATCCGTGCCACTATTTATGGAGTTACGGGCATAGTTGGGAAGGAGAGGTTTAACTTGGACAATGCAAAGTAAGTACTATACTGACAAATATTTCTAATAACTATGTAATGTCCTCAATTATTATTGGAACGTAATTTCCTTAACGCGCGGTACGGAAGGGGGCTAGACGGAAAAAATTAAGGAACCGACACTCGATATAATTTTGAAACCGACACTTTTTTGTTGAATGTGAATTTTGCATTGTGTTCGGTATTTTCGCCATACATACAACATTGGGTCTCCGTAGCCTAGTGGCTCCGGCAGTCGCCTGATAGTAAATAGAAAATTCAGTCTGTCGAGCTGGGATTCGAACCATCGACTTTGAACTGTTAGGCGACTGCCGGAGCCACTAGGCTACGGAGACACAATGTTGTACCGCGAAAATACCGAACACAATGTAATCGAAAGGATCTACGTTCCATCCGGGTGTCCCTTGATACCTCTCAAGTTTTTTATATTATTCTAATCCTATCTATATATATAAAAGAAAGTGGTGTTAGTTACACTATTTATAACTCAAGAACTGATGAACCGATTTGGCTGAAAATTGGTGGAGAGGTAGCTTAGGACCAGGAGACGGACATAGGATACTTTTTATCCCGTTCGACCGCGTTTCCGTCAAGTCACTATAAAAACATAACAAAAACGCATCTGACATGGAATAACAAAACGCAAATGACAGTGGAATAACTAAACGTAAATGACAGCTAAACGTAATTTTGTCTTTGGTTAAGTATGGTAAAAATTTGACAATTATAAAAAGTGTTATAATAAAGCATTACTGATATTATAAATGTTTGTTGGTATGTCCTTCAATCACGTCGCAACAGAACAGCGGATTGATGCGATTTTTTGCATGGGTATAGTAATGGATGTATTAGTGGTTCCTCAGACCGGGAGAGCTACTTTTTATCTCGGATAATGAAAGAGTTCCCGCGGGATTTTTAAAAACTAAATCCATGCGGACGAAGTCGCGGGCATCAGCTAGTTTGTTATAAAGAAAGTGTTTGCTTGTTGGATTCACCTTCTGTCACGCCGCTACAGTGGTAAAAATCGACATTTTTTTGCATGGATATAGTGATATAGACTCCTTTTTTATTCCGAAAAAACAAAGATTTCCTGCAGCTTTTGTAGAACACCTAATTGCATGCCTACGTACAGTTTCCTAAGTCACTGACCGTCTCTTCATTTGGAACTAAGATGAACAAAGATAAAAGAAAAGATACTTACTTGTCGGAAAATTCCAAGTTTTTTGACCTGAATAAAACTAAAAGTAATTTTGGACTAAGACACCAATACTATGAAAACAAACCGTATGAGTTTTCTAGTGTAATTGCAAAAATGACAAAATTAAACATGTTCAAACGTTTAACACACCTATATAAGTACATAGAGGTCTTGTATTGTTTTACTTTCAGGAATCAGGACTCTTTTAAGTCTCGTGTTAGGTACATTCCCAATAGGTTGCCTCATTCAGAACGTAATTCCAGGCAACCAGCTTAAAGACGCAACCAAATAAATTACGAATCATCATTACACGAGCTTAGTATGATGTGAAGCTCGCCTACACGGATTCATCAGCCCTAACATACCAAATCATCGAGTCCGGGAGATGATTAGAAACTTTATAGCCTCCTTTATCGTTAATGATGAGTATAAAATGGCGTCCATTAAATCTAACGGCAGGCCCTTTATGACGGGTCGCAGCGACCGCGGCCGGATAAATCAGGTAATTGTGGACCGCTGACGGCCCAATTTACCTTACATATATTTATTTTTGGGAATGTCGTGTAAATCTGATTAGTATTTGTGTATTTGTTGAGTTAACGACGCCGAGATAAATGACGCTCGTTTGTTAGTACATAATCTGTACGACGAATGTTTTCTTATTCGACTGATTACGAAAACGTTGGAGAGCTTTATGGAGTTGAATCGGGAGAGTGTTTGTGTAGAGTGGGAATAATGGCTGACCCGGCGAAGCGGTGGGCTTTGTAATTCAATTCTTCGAATCCAGGTGTGGTACACACGTACCTACTGACAAACTTTAAACGAGAAATGAAGAAGAAAAGAAAAGTATAAATAGTTATTTGTTATACAAGAGTGCAAAGTTGCTTTTTAACCGCGTGCTCAGTTTTGATGACCGAGCAAGCGAAGGATTCTAAAATTGAATCACGAGCGCAGCGAGTGATTCAAAAATTAGAATCCTGAGCGTTAGCGAGGGAATCAAAAGAGCACGAGGTGAAAAATCTTTGCACTCGAGTGCAACACGTAATTTTTCATCTCCCCATTCAAACAATATGACGTGAAAAGAAAATGGCGCGCGCAAAGCAAATTAAAAAAAAGTACACCAAGAAGGTTCCAAGTCTGAGTTTTTAATAAATTAAAAAAGGTTGTATGATAAATTCGGCACCATGGAGGTAGAAGTAAATAGGTTTAATGATGTTTTGAATTCACAAACTTAGTGCACACGATGTTCTAAATTCAATTTACTTTATCCTCTAGAGGATAAAAACGGCTTTTACACTCCGATATCGAAGAGCAAAAATACTCTTTCCGAGATGGGGGGATGAAATAGTTATTTGTTATACAAGAGTGCAAAGTTGCTTTTTAACCGCGAGCTCAGTTTTGATGACCGAGCAAGCGAAGGATTCTAAAATTGAATCACGAGCGCAGCGAGTGATTCAAAAATTAGAATCCTGAGCGTTAGCGAGGGAATCAAAAGAGCACGAGGTGAAAAATCTTTGCACTCGAGTGCAACACGTAATTTTTCATCTCCCCATTCAAACAATATGACGTGAAAAGAAAATGGCGCGCGCAAAGCAAATTAAAAAAAAGTACACCAAGTCTGAGTTTTTCGACCGAGCGAAGCGAAGGTCTTTGAGTTAACTAGGGCGATTTGCACTTGTCCGTCCGTCCGTCCGTCCGTCCGTCCGTCTGTCAGAGCCTTATAACTTTTGAATTACTGAACGTAATTACTTCAAATTTAGATATAATATGTAAACCGATGGCCTCCAGCCGAAAATGGCTTAAAAAGTTATAAAAATCTTTATTTCAGGGGGGCTCTCATAGAAGCGAATGCGAAGTAAAAAAAAAAATATCGCGTTACATAAAATTGTTACGTATCATTTTAAAGATAATTTTGAACTGAGTACAAAAATAATTTTTTTTTAATTTTTCCCTTAAAATTGACGAAATGGGGGGCTTTCAAAGTGGCGATTTTATACGCTCGCTTGAAGACGCTCTCTAGAAAAATCCGCTATGGATTTTCAAACTGATTTATGTTTTTAGGTCACTTATATCCTGTACTTGAACAAAAAATACTAAAATTATATGAATATTATAAAGAAACGAGATTATTTAATTTTTAATGGGCGTCAGTAATTCATATAGCATCAACATAGCTTCACAATAATGCTAATAGATGGCGCAGTCAGTAACTATTCCCATGGAACTACGAGTTAAATTCAATGTTTGATAAATAATTCAATGTTTTCACTAACGTTCCCTAACCTTTACGGGCTACCTATAAGTTAGGTGATTGATGTTTTCTGTCAACTTATTTATCACGATCCTGTACGGGACACCTAAAAGGATATTGGGACGGATGTTAGGACTTAGGATTGTATTTAGGAGCTACCTACGTTAAGAGACTCCTACTTAGGGGATGATTTAGGTATGTTTGGTGAAAACGGGCATAATAATAATGTCAGTTTTGGTTATCATGTATCGATTGAATGAATAATCATGGGATACCGTTACCGCGAGGTCTCAGTTCGGGGCGAACCACTAGTAATAAATTAAAAAAGGTTGTATGATAAATTCGGCACCATGGAGGTAGAAGTAAATAGGTTTAATGATGTTTTGAATTCACAAACTTAGTGCACACGATGTTCTAAATTCAATTTACTTTATCCTCTAGAGGATAAAAACGGCTTTTGCACTCCGATATCGAAGAGCAAAAATACTCTTTCCGAGATGGGGAGATGAAAATATTATTGTGAATTCAAAACATCATTAAACCTATTTACTTCTACCTCCATGGTGCCAAATTTATCATAACCTTTTTTAATTTGTTAAAAACTGACTTGGAACCTTCTTGGTGTACTTTTTTTAATTTGCTTTGCGCGTGCCATTTTCTTTTCACGTCATATTGTTTGAATGGGGAGATGAAAAGTTACGTGTTGCACTCGAGTGCAAAGATTTTTCACCTCGTGCTCTTTTGATTCCCTTGCTAACGCTCAGGATTCTAAGTTTTGAATCACTCGCTGCGCTCGTGATTCAATTTTAGAATCCTTCGCTTGCTCGGTCATCAAAACTGAGCACGCGGTTAAAAAGCAACTTTGCATTCTTGTATAACAAATAACTATTTTATTAAATTACATAATATTATTTTTAAACCTTAAACATATGAACAAGTTTGAACAATTTTTTACATAAGGAACAAAAAAATTCATTTGCTATAGTCCGCCAAACCAGAAGAAACTGTATAGTAGTTGCATATGGCGTGCTACTGTACACCGCCACTCTTCCTCAACTTAAATTCTATTTAAAAATCTATATATATAAAAGAAAGTGGTGTTAGTTACACTATTTATAACTCAAGAACGGATGAACCGATTTGGCTCAAAATTGGTGGAGAGGTAGCTTAGAACCAGGAGACGGACATAGGATACTTTTTATCCCGTTCGACCGCGTTTCCGTCAAGTCAATATAAAACCTGGTATAACAAAAATGCATCTGACATGGAATAAAAAAACGAAAATGACAGTGGAAGAACAAAATGTAAATGACAGCTAAACGTAATTTTGTATTTGGTTAATTATGGTAAAAACAATTATAAAAATTATAGTATAACGTAATTGATAATATCATCAGTAATATGTTTTCTCTTTGAATCATCATTAACAATGCCGCGAGCAAGACGATCAAATGTTTCCTGCTACAAAGCTACGGATTGACGTGATTTATTGGATAGGTATAGTTGAGAACCTGGAGGGTGACAAAGATTTCCCGCGGGATGTTATGAACTAAATCCACGCAGACGAAGTCGCGGGCATCAGCTAGTATAATATAGATAAAATACGTGTGGCACTCGGGGACTGCCGCGGTAAAGCTATTGCATAGCATTTTCTAGTCGCACGCACACAAACACCGTGCCGAAGTCTGCCGAACTGAAACGACGGGGTGTTAGGTTTATTTTCGTTACGAAATTTCTTGATTCGGTCGCCGCGCTCAAAGCCCGCGATAAAAGCTATGCAATAGCTTAAAAACTCTGACCGTGGAGAATCTTCAGACTCCACAATCCACAATTCCAAAGAAACCTAAAGAACTCTTTGAACCTTTTGACATATTTCCTGATTTCAGTACGGCCCTTTATACCCGTTGAGCTGTAGTGTGCTGTGTGAGGCTTTAGATTGTAGGATGTTGAGATGAGAATGGGGGGGGGGGGCGTGGCGGGAAATGGGGCAGTAATCGCGCGTGACGCGCAAAGCGCCGCAATCACGACGACCGACGACGACGGACCTTTGTTTATGACTCAGTAAGTAGTAGGTACCATGAAAGTTTCAAAGATATACTCGTAGGTCATGAGCACTGACCTCTATGGAGTCTATGGTATGGTCTTTTATCAAAACCGGTGCTAGATATTTTACCTAACTTAGTAGCTTAAATACATAAATAAATAAATGAGATCCTAAATTATTATAATTTATATTTTTGATTTTATTCTTCAAACACGCAGCCACGGAGACGAACTGATCTACTTGAACGATTTTTTGCATATAGATTAAAGACCTAGAGAGTGACATAGAATAGGTACCTAGGTACCTAATTTTTTGAAAACTTAACGCATTACGCAGCTAAAGCTGCAGGTAAAACCTAGCTTTATAAAATAAATACCTTAATAGTAAATAGCTCGATAAAAACCTTCACATCTAGCCCTAAGTTCTAATATTAACTGAACCAGTTTTGATAGAATCGGATAGGTGTAACAAAGGTCGTCGGGGCTCCCAGTGGCGTGCGGCGCGCTCGTTTGTCGGCGCCGATTTATTGCCGATGCGTCGCCGATACCGTGCCGCATAGCGCCGATCGCCAGATCTACGGACCAAGCGCTGGAAACATCCAGTGTTCACACACATTAGATCAGCGCAAGATCAAACTGTATGGAATTCAGTTCGTATAAAAGGGGTCTGCTACCAAAGATGCCTAGATTGATTCAGATGAGTTCTGGAACTTCATAACTTTAAGAATTTATTCATTTTCATTTGTCTTTTCAAAGTAGTCAAAGTTACAGAAAATTTTGAAAATGGCTGTTTGTGCCCGACCGAACATTCAGCTTCGGCCACCTTCGCCCAAAAATACCACCTTCGGCTACTAGTATGCGCCGAAGTTGCACGGACTGTTACGAATGCAAAGGGCGATGGAAGAAGCCATGCGCGGAAGCAGGGGACATAAATTATCATCCTCATTAGCAACCCATCAACGGCTCACTTACTGAGCGCAGGTCTCCTCTCAGAGAAGGGTTATAGGTCATAGTCCACCACGCTGGCCCAATGTGAATTGGCGGACTTCACACACCTTCAAGAACATTATAAAGAATTCTCAGGTGTGCAGGTTTCCTCACGATGTTTTCCTTCACCTACCTACCATACCTAGTCATATATTACAGCTAGTCATTATTTCAAAGTATTATTATTTTTGAAAAATTGCAAGGTTATTTTAATCATCCGTTAAATTATTTTTAATATTATACAGTCAACATAAAGCCCAGCCATTAAGAGCCAACGTGGGAGGCTATAGCCTATAACCCTTCTCTGAGAGGAGGAGAGGAGTTGATGGGTTTCTGATTATGTTGACGACGATGATGAAGCCTCTTGCCGAACTAGATCAGAGATTTGGAAATTATAGATTCCCAACTTGGGCCTGCAGTTTCAAATCAATGTATCACAAAGTGCAGCTTGTTTGAATTCAGTACTCGGTATCGGGTATCAGCTAATACAGGTAGTCTTGTCGCAATCAGCGTTATCAGATCGCCAATATTAGCTGTTGACTTATCGCGGGTCCATTCAGCCGGCCTTATCAGTAAATTGACTTATTGCCTGCTCGTTGAGGAGGCTTATCACTTCAATGATATCGCCGATATAACTAATGGTCTGATGTTCTGATGGAATTGTAGAGATATATAAGAGGAAATTATTACGGCTAGCCATCAACAAGAGTCACATCAAGTACCAGCATTCGTATGTGTAGTTGTGAGAGTTGTAGTCTCAGAGGGTAAACAAAATAATCCTATGCTATTCAGTGTTTCTACTTTATTTGTGTCTACTTAAGTGATGTATTAAAATGAGTATTTGAATATTAGTTTTCAATTCGATGCCTTAACATGGGCATAGATAAATTGACATGGGTAGCATAAGTATGTCACACACTCTTTAAACATTTCTGTAGCGGTGTCGAGTTGTTACGTTCCCTCAAATATGGTTGAGCGAAGCAACGGCTGGGTCATGCGTCATGCTCGTGAACGGGTTCCACCGGCGGTAATGGGGCTACTTTATGTCTGTAAATTTGTTTTGAAAAGAGCAACCGCCGAGTTTCTTGCTGGTTCTTCTCGGCAGGAAGGGCATTCCGAACCAGTGGTAGACCCAACTAGCAAAAATAAGTCATATAAGAGTTTTGCAAACGTTTTGGATATAACTGAATGGTATGCAATTAAGTCATACAATGGTCATACAAACGTTTATACAACGCGATTTTGGCGCAGTTACTATGGCTATAAAGTCGTACAGCTGTCATACAAATGTCATAAGCAAAAACTTTTAGTCAATTAGGTGTTATAAAATTAATATTTTAAGTATATTTCGTCATAGTAGTGTTGTAATTTATTATTTATATGAGTATTTAGTCGTATAGTTATCATAGCGCAGACGTTTGTCTGACCAATGAGTCGTTTTGATGCAGTATTGAAGCGCTTTCAATCATAAGTAATATTAATAAATTATATTGTCTGAGCAGCTCGGCGTCTTCAAAAAAATAAAAAACAAAAAGTAATATGTATTTAATATTTTATACTTCAGTGTAATCAATATTCACAAGTTTGAAATGGGATGTGTTTATTTTTAAGTTAGGAAAACTTAATGCGAATGTCACTTTTGCGACCAACTTTTTAGGTTTATTAATAAATTTTAAATGCCCCCTTGATTTCTTTTAAATTTAATTATATTTTTCTTTGATAAAAATAAATTATTATTTGTCATAATGCCATTATGATGTACAAAATACTTATATACGATAAATACTGCTGTGTTAAGAGTAAAAACTCCTTCATAATGCCATTATGAGTTACAAAATACTTATATACGATAAATACTGCGGTTTTAAGAGTTAAAACTTAAAGAACGCCATCTAAGACGCCATCATTACAAACCTATCAGAGTTCCTTAAAACATTTTAGTAATCCGTCATTTTGTCATTCCAAAACATAGTTCTTTTACATTATCAGAACATTTTAGAGCACATAACTTTTTTGGGAATATAACTATTGCATAGATAGGTATATTATAGACCTCGCCTAACGTTTTAGTCGCAATTGTATTTTAAGAAAGTAATAATAATTGCAAACAATTTCTATGGTATAGTATAGTACAGTTGGTATACTTACCTAAATGTAAATTTTTGTGCATCATGTACCTATAACTAGTACCTACCTACAATTTTTTTAGATTTCAAATATAGACGTGGCCTTTCTGGATGTGGACGATTTTCTTAAGAAAAGCGATTTTGAATTATTGAGAGAATTAAAATGGCCGTGGCAAAAAACACATGTTGTCAAAGTCGAAAAATGTCATAATTGTCAGTTTCCAACTTTATCCACAATGCTTAAACATTTTGTCATGCCAAATAACATAATAATAATGTTGCTTCACTATAATTATAGGTACTATATTTTAGTGCCAGCAGTGCAAAGATTTCGCTATTCATGATAATTATCCATACGATGAATGTATCTGTAATGAGTAGATAATCAAGAAGCAAATTAAAGTTTATTTTGTACTGCCATGGTAGGTTTGTTTTATTATACTAGTAACTAGAGGATGCCAGCGACTTCGTCCTCGTGGATTAAGGGTTTTAATTCCCGCGGGAACTCTTTAATTTTTCGGGTTAAAATGTAACCTATGTGCTTTAATCCTGGGTATGAGCTATCTCTATTCCGAATTTCAGCCAAATCGGTTTATTCTTTGTCGCGTTAAAGAGTAACAAACATCCATCCATCCATACATACCTACATCATCACAAACTTTCACATTTATAATATTAGTATGATGTGATTAACTTTAAAGAAATTTTTTCTTCTTCATAATTTTAATCAATTTCATAATTTTTTTCTTTGTCTTCTTTCATAATTTTACGATTTATGTACGGAACCATCACTCTCTTTCGCGTTTATTTAAAATGTCAGAATTCTAACGTTTTGAACCAAACAAATCATAAGCACTAGCTTTTAGTCATACAGTGGTTTCGGATATGACATTTATATGACTTTATTGACATGTAACATTCATAAGAAACCGAAATTATGACTAGTCTTACAGTTGCGGATATAAAAGCTTTTATATAACCAAATTGCTATAAGGTGTCATATATAAGTTGTAATACCAGCCAAAATGTCCTGGCTAAAACGTTTGTATGACTGTTTATTTTCTGCGATTAAATTGCTTTATAGCTATGTCATACAAACGTTTGTACGAGGACATTTTATTACCAAATTGCATTAAAACATAAACGCAATATACATGACGCCTGTACAACGTCATGTTTTAAAACTTGCTAATATACGATACTTATAGGACGAATTAGTCATAAAAGTTTAAAATGTTATGACAATTTTGTTAGTTGGGGAGCCAGATGATTCAACAAAAGCACTTGTAAAAAGTTTATTTGAATAGAAAATATTTCTATTCTATTCTATTCTATTCTAATTAATACAGCCATCTACCATCTTGTGAAATATTCGGGGGGTCCTGGGTTAACGGGACTTGTCATCTACATCACTACTGAGCGCAGAACTCCTCTTATAGAAGGATTATAGACCATAATATTATAGTCTACCACGCTGGCCCAATGTGAATTGGTAGACTTCACACAACTTTGAGAACTTTATGGAAAACTCTCAGGTGTGCAGGTTTCCTCGCGATGTTTTCCTTCACCGTTGAAGCTTGTGATATTTACTTAATAGTTTAAGCGGGCATACCTTCAAAATGGGCCAAAGTGACTATGGCCTATAACCCTTCTCTGAGAGAAGAACTGAGCTCAGTAGTGAGCCGTTGATGGGTTGCTGATTATGATGATCTACTATCTTAGATTCCATATTTTACCAACAATGACATCGCAGGGCTATCTTGTCAAAGAAAGAAAATAATTCAAATTCAAATTCAAATTATTTATTTGCCAGATTGAGTACATTTAAGATCTTAACAATTATAATACATTCGCTTCAATCCGCCACAGAGTAGCATGCAAATATGTAATTAGTTACATAGTTAATAGTTGTCCTTATAACTAAGTAATATTATTATTAATTTCATAAAAAAAATATTAAAACGATAATCTAAATATTAATTATTAAAATTAGATAATAAATAGAAATTTAGCTAATGTATGTATGTTATATACTAGGCATGGTTAAAAGTCTTCACATACTCTGATCGCGAGCGATTTCCTCTCATTCATTGAGGAGTTCAGTCCTCCATCTCCGAAGATATTCATCAGATCTTTACCAAATTTAAATGGGACCTACCTGCAAATACGTTCTTTCAAATTAAAAAAAAAATTATTGAAATCGGTTAAGATTTGAGTTAAGGAGTAACATCGACAAAAAAAAAACGCGTCGAATTGAGAACCTCCTCTTTTTGTATTTTTTTGAAGTAGGTTAATAATAAATAATTAATATTAATTATCATCTAAAATTAAAACTAATATAATTCTAAAACCTCATAAATACCACCGCAGTTTGGCATAGTACCTACCCATGATGTAGGCAATGCCCCTTTGAGTGGCCAAACTAATTCGTCTTTGGCCAACGTTGCTGCCAGCTCTTAGATACTCGATGATCTTCTTTCAAGCTCCTATTGAATTTTAATTGCAATCAAATGTATCGCTTCACCTATTTCTGTACAAAGTAAAAAGTAAAAGACCGTCAGACGTGCTCAACATAATTTAATTACACGCTTCATTTCCTAATTCTTCAATTATTCGATTAGCTCCAACGCGGCTGTCATGGTCGTGAGGTTTTTTACTACTGGCGGTCGCTGACCCGCCGCCGAGTAGACAAAGCTGCAGCCTTCAAAGAGATCAAGTAGACGTAATCTATATCTATATCTATGCATACAATAAAACAGAAACGAAACCAATTCTGTACATGAAATAGATTCAAAAAAGGGTTTTTGCTTCTAATTGTGTTCAAGATACAGATATCAAAACAGAAGCTAAATTTTTTTTTGTCTGTTTGTCTGTCTGTTTGTTTGTCCTTCTTTCACGTAAAAACTTCCGCACAGATTTCTACAAAATTTTATACCGTGGTAGCTTATTACTCGGGTCAACATCTAGGCTACTTTTTATCCCGGAAAATCAAGGAGTTCCCGAGGGACTTTAAAAACTAAATCCACGCGGACAAAGTCGCGGGCATCAGCTATAACTAATAAGTTACCTACGACTGGCGCGGGCGCGTTGAACTATGATCGCAAGTACCTAACTAATTGTCCGATACCTTGAAGTATGATTTGATCAGATTTTGATTGTCGATTGACAGTAATCCTCCTTTGATGCTTTTTGCACGTACTATGGAAATTTTCCACATCATTAGCTCCATATTATATTGAATAGAAGCTGGCGTTACTTTCCGGAACATAATATGATACCTACACAAGAAATAACGAATTTATTTTGCTACAACATTTACAAAGGCCGCGACGGAGAAGGTTTTTTAAAAATCTTGCGGGAACTCGTCTGATTTTCTCGGGATAAGCGCTCCTTGGCTGCGTGATTGAATAACAAACCGATAAACAAACACACTTTCGCATTAATTATAATATTAGCAAGAATGCACAAAGTTGCTTAAAAACAATTATAATATTAAAGAATGCACAAAGTTGCTTAAAAACAATTATAATATTAAAGAATGCACAAAGTTGCTTAAAAACAATTATAATATTAAAGAATGCACAAAGTTGCTTAAAAACAATTATAATATTAAAGAATGCACAAAGTTGCTTAAAAACAATTATAATATTAAAGAATGCACAAAGTTGCTTAAAAACAATTATGATATTAAAGAATGCACAAAGTTGCTTAAAAACAATTATAATATTAAAGAATGCACAAAGTTGCTTAAAAACAATTATAATATTAAAGAATGCACAAAGTTGCTAAATTGCCTTGATTAGATTGTTGAATCATTTCCGCCAACAAATCCAAACCTGCAACTCTCGACTAAAAGACGACGAGGACAAAGTTTTCAAAAGCTTTCAACCTGAGGCAAAGACTGATGGCCCACTTACTTTCAATTGCATCTACAAGCCGGCCCTGTCCAAACACCGCGAATGTCGGGTCGCCCATTACTGAGGGTTTATCTCCCGACGCCCACGGGTCCGCCCCGCCACTTCACACCATTTCTAATTACGAACAGTTTCACGTTTTCTCGCCTGGCATTTATCGCCTCGTGCAGAAGATCTGTACAGTAAAGGCTTCAACAGACGAAACGCGACGGTAACTAAGTTCGTATTTAGGATGTAGGTCGTAGGATTTCACTGAGCATACACGTACGATTTCAGAAACATTCAGTGGAAAGGACTTCAGTCTTGAGCCCCGTACCCGACAGACTTTGGTTCGTCAAGATGTATCTTTAGAAATCTATATTTTTCAAGTTAGACACGATCCTTATAAACAAACAGTGAGGTACATCAATTGTAATAAAATTGTATTAAAATTGTAAAATATTTTTTTCTTCTTTTTCTTCTTTGGTTTAATAAGAAGAAGAAGAAATAAATAAATTCTAAAATTATTTTTAAGACTTAAAACTTAGCTCTTTACATAATTATTATTATTATTCGTAAATCATGAATGCTAGTAGTATAGAAAGCCCTTACCTCAATTATTCAATGAAGTTATTATACCTACAAGTCACTTGTAGGTATAATAATAACTTCATTGAATAATTGCGTTTGTTTTTTCTTCACTTGTAACAAGTGAAGAAAAAAACAAACTTTGAAAGCGCATCGGAGTCTATGTTTACCTTTGAAGCCAGCTAAATTATAAAAATATATAAGCAGCTCGTATTATATTTCAAAATGATGTTAGATAGGTACTGAAAGAATCCACAATGCGTACCTATACGTAATAACACAGGGATGAGGAAACTGTATGAAGTCCGCCAACTGAACGAGTCGGTTGGACAAGTTTCCGCCACGCATCGTGTGCGTCCAAGCCCTTATCGCGGGCGCAGAAGATCTGCTCAATAAATATCGCTCGGGGCCTATATATCTGGGCACGTAACGACTTCCGCGAGTCGGTCGCGAAGTCAGATCTATGCAGCAACACCTCATCCATCGCTACATCGCACGCCTGGATGCAGCGCTCTGTATGCACGTCACGCCCCTGCAGCCTTTATATTTGATCAATACTCAGATCGATTGATATACAATCACGCAGTACCTATGGAGTATATGCTAAGACCCATTGGTAAGGGAGAGCGCACACTGACTAAGTAGTTTTAGCGGCAGCGATCGGCTTTTTAACCCCTTGACGCTAAAAGAGGGAATAAGTTTGACATCGATGTCTGTTTGTCTGTCTGTCTGTGTATGTGTGAGTCTGTCTGTGGCATCGTAGCTCTCAAACGGATGGATCGATTCCGATGCGGTTTTTTTCATTTGTAAACCAGTTTATGTTTGGTTAATATCGGTCCAGCAGTGTAAGAGTATCAGCTCTTAAGGCATTTTTGGCGTATGATTACTCGATTAAGTGCCTCACGTGCCAGTATAATCGTTAAATGACAATTAATTGATAACTTCGACCTGATGCTGCAACCAGAATGGTCTCCAGAGAACCCGACTCTTCGAAAACTCACAGCAGACATATCGTATTTGGGTTCAATAGATTAGTTTCAATGAGTAGGTACCTTGCAGGTTATGATCTTGCAATACGGTCACATAACACGTTGACCTGGTGCTGGTATCTAGTGTGCGGGATACCCAATTCTTCATCAACTTACAGCAGATATAGTGTGTTTGGGTTCATTAGAATGGTCTCTATGAGTAGGTGCTAGATAGATGACAGAGGATCGAGGATCGAGGAGAAGTATCTGATGATGGAGCAGAAAAGTGGGTAACAGCTTAGTACAGTAGTCCGGCCATAGATTCACATGTCAGGGGTGTTTTGGAACGTAGTTCCTTATCGCGCGGTACGGAAGGGGGCTAGACGGAAAAAATTAAGGAACCGACACTCGACACATTTTTGAAACCGACACTTTTTTGTTGAATGTGAATTTTGCATTGTATTCGGTATTTTCGCCATACAACACGGCGTCTGCATGGCCTAGTGCATCGGGCAGTCGTCTATAAGTTCAACGCCGATGGCTCGAATCCCAGCTCGACAGACTGAATTTTCTATTTTCAATTTTATTTTAAATAATTTCTACAGGTGGAATTTTTCCCTAATTTTTTATTGTATAAATTAGATAAAATATTATTGTACTACTAACGCCATCTGTTAAAAAACCAGAGTAACTCTTTGGTTTTGTAACAGAGCTGCAATAGAAATAAAATAAATATAATTTCGTCATCATCGTAGTTAATCAATTTAATACTAGATGACACCACTAGTTTATTACAATTCCTTCACTAAAATTAATCGAAAGGAACTACGTTCAATCCGGGTGTCCCTTGACACCTCTCAAGTTTTTAAATTTATAATTTACGCTTGTTTAGCTTTTAGTCGCTGTTCGGAAGCTCGATCCCGCGCCCGAACGCTCGCTATCGCTCGTGAACGTGAACTCCACTCGGACTAAGTCGGGGGCAAAAGCTAGTTAGTGTATAGGTATACGTCTAAGTACGTTGCTACGTCACGTTCATAGCTTGCAAACAATGAAAGTTTCAGAAGACATTAATAGCGTTTTCCACGATGCTCGTAAATATGAATGCGAACGTGGATTTGAAACTGAACATGTCGCTGCAGTGAGGCAGAGAGGTGCCGTGCACTAGAGGCAGAGATATCCGCAAACCACTTCAGCCTGATCAGTTTTTGACGTTATAAAGTTTTATAAATCGATGAACACCGGCTGCACGCACGAAAGTGTCGCGTTCCGCCTGAGCCTGCGCGTGCAAGCGAGAGCGCGGAACAAGCGATAGAGAGGCACGATTGGCCCAAGCGTTGGCTTGTGACTAGAGAAAATTTTAGTTTTCAATTAACTCCTTCTTTGTAGTATACAAAATAATAATAATAATAGCAAGCGGCGGTAATCACGCGGTAATACTCGTAGTCTCAGGTCTATCTGATCTCACACCTATCTGATGGACTGTTTATCATATGACTTCGCTAACTTTATTCTAATGTGAAAAAACTCATATAATATTTTTTGCCACAGCATTTGATAACAGAAGTTAAAAAAATTACGTGATAATATTCAGACTATCTTTGTAGAGTAAGGTGTGCTTTTTGGACGGTTAATGTATGAGATTGAGATCTGCAACTCTATGGTCTATAACTCAACGCGTGCAGGTAAGCGCTCGGCTATTTCATGTCGCAAAGCAATAAAACGTAATGAGCGTAACGGTGCAAGTAACAGACTCCGATTACCCCAGATCCGAGATAGCTGCAGCCTCGACAGACGCGCCAACATGTCGTCTCCCGATTCGTGACATCACTGACATCTAGTTTATCGTCATCATCTGGGACTGAGCGGATGCCAAACAATATGTAGATTTGCGGAAAGTCAGCTCTTAGTCCTAACTCATTCTAATTGGAAAAAAATTGGTTGTCTGTAAAGTAGGTTTACGGACGATAGTTTTACGTGATAACGTCATAAAGAAACATTGATGAATAAATGTGTCACAAGCTAATGCTTGGGCCGATCATGCCTCTCTATCGCTTGTTCCGCGCTCTCGCTTGCACGCACAGGCTTAGGCGGAACGCGACACTTTTTCATGCGTGCAGCCGGTGTAGACGTTATCACGTCAATAATAAATACAAGGTTGATCTACTAGCCAAACAATTACAAAAAATCCACTATCAACCTTTTGTTTATGATCAGATCGTTGAAGGTTATAAATATGCTAGATTATTAGACCACATAAGTCAGTCAGTTAACCTAGAAAGGTCGTCGAAAGTTTTATAATTTGAAGTTATGCTCATTAGGGACCACTTAAGTCCAATTAGGTGACAGGTGACAACGAATTAGTTTGTACCCACGTTTAAGGAATACTTAAATACTACGTATGATAGGTATAATATACGTTTAGAGGACGTCTCATGCTAAGGGCTCTTAACTTAGGGAATTGCTTAGGTACCGCTGATGAAATTGGGCATTAAAGGTAGAAGTTGGCACGTCTGCAAAGTGCTTGCTATATCTAGAAAGGAGGCTGGAGGTTAGAATCCTTTGGCGTGATGGTGAGTGGTGGGCAGTGGCGGGTGAAGGGCGGTGTTGGTGGGCGTGGTGAGCGCCGTGGGCGTGGTGGGCGGTCATTGGACGGCGCGCGGTCGTGCAACAATAGCTGAAACGTGACCCCGATGGCGGATGCTGGCTTTTTGGGATTATGTTGCTTTATAATGAGTTATTATACCTACTAGTCGTTCGCCCCGAACTGAGACCTCGCGATAACGGTTTCCCATAATTACTTATTCATTCAATAGATACATGACGATCAAAATTGACATTATTATTATGCCCGTTTTCACCAACCATACCTAAATCATCCCCTTTGTAGAAGTCTCTTTACGTAGGTAGCCCCTAAATACAATCCTAACATCTCAATGTCATTTTCACCTTTAGTTGTCCCGTAGAGGTTCGTAATAACAAAGTTGACAGAAAGTGTCAACTAACTTAACATAGGTATCCCGTAAAGGTTAGGGAACTGTTATAGTGAAATCCTCAAGGCCTCAATCAAACTTAGGTATAGTTTTTTGGAACATTCAAATTAAATTACTTGTACACAGCGTCAACTATCGACACGATCAGAAAACATGTAAAAACAAACTGCAACGTGAAGTTTTATTGATGTTTGCTAAATGACTAAATGTAAATAATAATTTTAATTGAATAATATGTTACATATAGCTGCATTTGCTATATGAGATGAGAGCGCCATCTATTGACATCATTGTGAAGTTCTGTTGTTGCTGCTCATTAAAAGTTAAATAATTTAGTTTCCTTATTACATTTATCTAATTTTAGTATTTGTTGTTCAAGTACATGATATCACGCTAAAATTATAAAACTTTCAAGCCCCAGCTTTCAATGGTTATTCCGTTGTGAGGTCAAATATAATCTCCACTTTGAAAGCCCCCCATTTCGTCAATTTTAGGAAAAATATAAAAAAAAAAAATACTTTTGTACTCTGTTCCAAATTATCTTTAAAATGAGGTACTGCAACCCTATGAAATGCAAAAATTTTTATTTTACTTCGCATTCGCTTCTATGAGAGCCCCCCTGAAATAAAGATTTTTATAACTTTTTAAGCCATTTTCGGCTGGAGGCCATCGGTTTACATATTATATCTAAAATTGAAGTAATTACGTTCAGTAATTCAGAACTTTTAAGGCTCTGACAGACGGACGGACGGACGGACGGACGGACGGACGGACAAGTGCAAATTCACTCAAGTAGACTCAAAGACCTTCGCTTCGCTCGGTCGATTAGCCTTTGTGTAACATCTACCTCCTTACTGTAGGTACCTATAGTCCGAGCATCCCACACGCCCAGCAGACCCAGGCCCAGCCTAGGCCGAGGTCCAAAATTCAAAGCCCTTAGGGAGACGTTGCTCGTATTCTCTTTGTGTCGTGTGATGCGGGTTGTTACGTTCCCTCAAATATGGATGAGCGAAGCAATGGCTGGGTCATGCGTCATGCTCGTGAACGGGTGCCACCGGCGGGAATGGGGCTACTTTCTGTCGTCCCGCCTTAACATGTGTTGAATTATAATTAGATATATTTAGGTATGCTTTTGTGGATTTTCCCCTCATTGTGGAAAACGTGCATACATAGCTTAGTATCTATTGTATTGTAAACTTGTTTTGAAAAGAGCATCTGCCGAGTTTCTTGCTGGTTCTTCTCGGCAGGAACGGCATTCCGAACCAGTGCTAGACTCATCGACGATTTAAAAGCACTTGTAAAAAAGTTTATTTGAATAAAAAACATTTCTATTCTATTCTTAAATCTATGCTAGGACAGAAACGTCTGTGTTTACTCTCGCTTTAAACCA
Source organism: Oeneis ivallda (assembly GCA_029955525.1). NCBI lineage: Eukaryota > Metazoa > Arthropoda > Insecta > Lepidoptera > Nymphalidae > Oeneis > Oeneis ivallda. Next base: position 715,303 of record JARPMR010000024.1, read on the forward strand.
AGTAAGAGTGGTAGAGTCATCGACGATTCAAAAGCACTTGTAAAAAAGTTTATTTGAATAAAAAACATTTCTATTCTATTCTCTTTGAGCCTTCATCATCATCATCATCATCATTAGCAACCCATCAACGGCTCACTACTAAGCGTAGGTCTCCTCTCAGAGAAGGGTTATAGGCCATAGTCCACCACGCTGGCCCAATGCGAATTTGCGGACTTCACACACCTTCGAGAACATTATAGAGAACTCTCAGATGTGCAGGTTTCCTCACGATGTTTTCCTTCACCGTTGAAGCAAGTGATATTTAATTGCTTAAACGCACATGACCCCGAAAAGTCAGAGGTGCGTACCCGGGATCGAACCTGCGATCCCCCGAATAGGAGACCACAGTACCAACCACTAGGCTAACACTGACACTACTTTGAGCCTTAGGGCTCCCCATTCTGACAAAGTTCCTGCGCCCGCCCGACCCCGTTACGCTGACATAGCGGCCAATAGGGTCCGTGCAGAATATTCCCTCTGGAAGAACAATATAAAAATAAGTCCTTTGAAACTATTTTTAACCGACTTCAAAAACGGCGGAGGATCTTTTTTTTTCTGTATGTCCTGCACCGATTTCTCGAAGAAGCCTGAACCGATTTTTAAAATTCTTTTTTTGTTTGAAAGAGTATAATACTTCCCAGGTGGTTCCATATAAATTTCATCGAAATCTGTCGAGCGGTTTTTAAAAAATCAACAATCAATTATATTATACTTTCTAGTGGCGCGGGTTTTTAAAGTCGGTTTTTTTAAAAAAGAATTTTTGGAACGTAGTTCCTTATCGCGCGATACGAAAGGGGGCTAGACGGAAAAAATTAAGACTAAATTGAACCGACACTTTTTTGAATGTGAATTTGGCATTGTGTTCAATATTTTCACACTACAATATTAGATCTCCGTAGCCTTGTGGTTTCTACAGTCGCATAAAGGTCGATGGTTCGAATCCCAGCTCGACAGACTGAATTTTCTATTTTCAATTTTATTTTAAATAATTTCTACATGTGGAATTTTTCCCTAATTTTTTTATAACTTAAAAGAAATAAAATTTTATTACAATTCCTTCACTAATTAATTGAAAGGAACTTCGTTTCATCCGGTTGTCCCTTGACACCTCTCAAGTTTTTTATATTAAACTAGCTGATGCCCGCGACTTCGTCCGCATGGATTTAGTTTTAAAACTCCCGCGGGAACTCTTTCATTATCCGAGATAAAAAGTAGCTCAACCGGTCTGAGGACAACTACTACATCCATTACTATACCCATGCAAAAAATCGCATCAATCCGCTGTTCTGTTTTTTTTTTTTTAAAAGTATCCTATGTCCGTCTCCTGGTTCTAAGCTACCTCTCCACCAATTTTCAGCCAAATTGGTTCATCCGTTCTTGAGTTATAAATAGTGTAACTAACACCACTTTCTTTTATATATATAGACTAGCTGATGCCCGCGACTTTGTCCGCACGGATTTAGTTTTTAAAAATCCCGCGGGAACTCTTTTATTATCCGAGATAAAAAGTAGCTCTCCCGGTCTAAGGAACCACTACTACATCCATTACTATACCCATGCAAAAAATCGCATCAATCCGCTGTTCTGTTCGGACGTGATTGAAGGACAAACCAACAAACAAACACACTTTCGCATTTATAATATCAATAATGCTTTATTATAACACTTTTTATAATTGTCAAATTTTTTACCATACTTAACCAAAGACAAAATTACGTTTAGCTGTCATTTACGTTTTGTTATTCCACTGTCATTTGCGTTTTGTTATTCCATGTCAGATGCGTTTTTATTATACCACGTTTTATAGTGACATGACGGAAACGCGGTGGAACGAGATAAAAAGTATCCTATGTCCGTCTCCTGGTTCTAAGCTACCTCTCCACCAATTTTCAGCCAAATCGGTTCATCCGTTCTTGAGTTATAAATCGTGTAACTAACACCACTTTCTTTTATTATAGATTTTGATTGTCACGGTAATGATTAAATTAAGCATCATTATGGTCCCCGGCCGCTATATTAGTTGTATCAGCAGTTTCTCAAATGTCGATATCGTTGTACGTATTTCATGTGCCAGGCTGCAGGTAATACACGGAAATTTATGTTTCTATTGTGCTATCGTTTGTCGTTTATTGTGATGTACTTCATGTTCAATGCGCACGATTTGTTTCGATATCAATTCTTGGTAAAATATAATTGAATACACCTTACTCGCAGTAAGTAACTTAGCCGAGGTTTTACTAAAAGATATTAACTTAAAAAACAAATTTATTATAAGTTACATTTCTTTTAGTAGGTTGAAGTTAGGTACTTAAAACACAATTTGCTTTTGCCGCCATTTAGTCCGCAATTTTTAAAGTGAAACTTTTATTACATCGTCTCAAACTTTTTCGTCTGTGTGTTGCATGTCGCGTGACGGTGACGTCAGAGCAGCCAAGGCCAATATGGCGGCGCCTATAGTTCGCAGCAGCTGACCGTGTAGTGTATAGACCATTACTCATTTATGTGTATAAATGTCTATAATGAGACAAAAAGTTTCACCTTTACCGTAGTTTCATAAAACCACACAATCCTTTTTTTTTAAACCCCGCGTTTTTCCCGAAAAGTCGGACCCGCACACGAAAGGTTCCGTACCATTGCACAAGATTTAACACCAGCTGTTATTAAGATCGAGCAAAAACAAAAGTTAATTTTATAAGTTAAAATATTTGTTGTTATAGCGGCAATAGAAATATACCTGTGAAAATTTCCAGTATCTATATATTTGCCTTTTACAGTAAATATGAGATACAGCCCGTCGCGCGTCGACAGGCGGACGGACGGACGGACAGCGGAGGCTGAGTAATAGGATCCCGTTGCGTGCGGAACCCTAATAAATGTATCTCCAGACAGCTATAAATAGGCTTGCAAAAAATCACGCTGCCATTCGTTACGAATGGGTACAATTTTGTTTTTAGAGCAGGTAATTTTGTTCACGTTCATATTACATAGTTAGTCTATACTAAAATTATGAAGAGGAAAGATTTGTTTGTTTGTTTGTACCGAATAGGCTCTGTAACTACTGTACCGATTTTAACCATTATTTCACCAATAGAAAGCTAAGTTATCAGGAAGTAACATGGCTATAATTTACTGTCAACAACTATCATATTTAAGTCACAATAGTATCTTTTGTGTTCTAAAATTTAATTAGATCGCCTTTATTATCATGGTATTAATTCTTCCTTATTAATACGTCATATTATATTACGTCATGCGAAAGTGTGTTTGTCTGTTGGTTTGTTGGTTTGTCCTACAATCACGCCGCAACAGAGCTACGGATCGACGTGTTTTTGCATGGGTATAGTTGAGGACTTGGAGAGTGACGTAGGCCTTTTTATCCCGGAATATCAAAGAGGTCCCGAGGGATTTTAAAAATCCACGCGAACGAAGTCGCGGGCATCAGCTAGTAACTCTATATAATCGTGTGTTCGTAAGAAGTCAAGGCAATTTAAATTCTGATAATTCCCCAGTGACGCTGATTAGCGTGTATAATGCCGCCGAGACATCGGCTAGACCCTAGACTGCATACAGTCATTTACCCATTCATTTCCCGCGTGTATCATCATTGCCGCCATATTTTGCGTCTTCGGACCGCGTAACTCAAGAGTCAAGTTGTTTCTCTGAATTGCATGTGTCCATTGTAATCTGTAATATGTATAAAGGCTTCTTGACGACATTTATGCCGGCTGAACAGATTATGGTATAGCATGGAGTCTTTTTTTTTAAAGAATATCAGTCAAGTTGAAGTTGACTTATTATATTATCCTCCTCTCCCCTCCAATCCAATAAGCGGAAAGCTTGTGCCAGGAGTGGGTACGACAATAATGCATCGGGTGGGATTCGAACCTGCGACCTTTCAGTTTTCAGTCCGCACCTTTAACCGTTCGGCTATTGAAGCTTATCTTATTATATCTATCTAGACTTTTATCAACTTCATCTTCTAGGCAAACTTCCTCTGACAAATAGAAAGTCTTCTAGTCTAGACGATGAAGATGATAAATTCTTAGTAATGTCTCATACGAAAATATATTTGTCTGTTGGTTTTTAGGGTTCCGTACCCAAAGGGTGCCAACAGGACTCTATTACTAAGCCGCCGCTATCCTTTTGCGATTTTTTGCATAGATAAGGACTTGGAATTACATAGATTACTTTTATCCCGGAAAAACAGATTGTTGCTACGGAATTTTTCACAAAACCTAGCTCCATGCGGAGCAAGTCGTGGACAAATCCATTAATTTAGAAAAAGTTACCTTCAAATTACACATCTTCGTTGTGGAATGTGGTCTATAACCCTCCTCTGAGAGGAGACAGACTTGGTAGTGAGCCGTTGATGGTTTGGATGACAGCCTCCAAAGATTCTTGCCATGGACAATGATTAATGCTAGTACTTTTAATTGTACACACGTCAACAATTAAAGTTTTTCGTGCCGTGAGGGTACATTGGAAAGCCGTATGGTGGTGCATAGTTCGCTATCCATCTCAGTCGAGAGGCTCGCAATTTATACGCGTCAGTCGACTCGTACTGAGCAACAGGTCTGACCCGCGCCAATCACCCGCCGACCAGAGACTAGAGACCAGAGAGCCGTTTATAAATAATCAGTTTACTCTCGGAAACCGACACGATATTTACACTTGGAATGGTTTTAATCTTATTGCTATGTAGATAGCAATTCGACTTTATTGCCACTTAATTTAACATTATTAACCTGAGCTGTATTTTTATGTATCAGTTGAACTTTTATTACAAGGTAATTTATACGAGACTAGTCTAGTACAATGGTAGGTACCTAACAAATCAAATCTAATTTAATCTTATCAAATTATTATTTGAAAAGTCAAGTGAAAAAAAAAATTCAATGAAATATTTTTTACTACCAGCCACGTGACGTTACTATGACCTTTCAAATAAAAAAAAGACTATTGAAATCGGTTCAGATTTGACAGAGTTATGGAATAACATCGCCAAAAAATAAAAAACAATTACCTAAATAAAAACCCTCTGAAGTATGCCCTATCAAAAAAAAAAGAAATGTCAAAATCCATTCATAATTGGCGGAGTAATCGTGTAACTAACATACAACAAAACATATAGTCAAACTGATAACCTCTTCCTTTTTTAAAGTTGGTTAAAAATAGGCTACTATACGTTATTTTGATTTGTGATAATTGCCAGCCTACTTTATTTGCAATAGGCTTCCTTTTAAAGATTTGTCGAGGTCTATCTTAAATAAAAGATAGTAAGTTAATAAATTGATCGTAATGTACAGGTTTAACGATTGCATTTATACTCGTAAGTTACGAGTCGTCAGTCTCAGAGCCTAGTAAGTTACTGGTCGTAAGTAGGTAACCTACCCACTAGGCCCGCGACTTCGTCGGTGTGGATTAAGCTTGACGGAGAAGATGTCTATAGAAGGCACTGGCAGGCCCTCTAAGCCCACCCGACAAACGACGCGAAGTCCCAAACACGTCCTTTTCGATCCAGACGATCAGACAACGACCGACAACGCTCCTTATCAGGTAGGGCTGCACACACAAACAACCTCTGCACAGCGTCTTCGCCGGCGAAGACGAGGTCCCCGATTTCTAAAGTCACCTGGGCGTGGTTCCTTACCACGATCAGGCGGACGTACGGACTAACTTAGTCCAGCCACTCCTCCCATTCGTCCCCCCCGTCCCCCCCCCCCCCCGGTGACGCTGTAGCGGCCAGTAGGGCCAGCAGCATAGACAATCCAAAACTACACAGGCCCTCTATCCTGATCTGAAAGAATTCCTGCTCAAATTGGATTATCTAACTATCGGAATCATGTTGTAATTGGCTTTGATTTGTTTGATTGAAGCTTATAATTGCGAGTTCAAAGAAGAATTTAGTTGTCAAGTGTCATTCATCGCCTACATATCCTCGCCAAAATAATCTTATGATGAAGGCCCTCCTGCACCATAAGCTTTTTAAGAAATCCCGCGAGAACTCTTTGTTTTACCGGGATAAAAAGTAGCCTACATCACCCTCCAAATCCTCTGTAGCCATGCAAATAACACTTCGATCGGTTGCTCCGTTGCTACGTGATTCAAAATTCAAAATCATTTATTTCTTGTATGCCAACTAGTGGCCCTTATGACAAGTCTACCACCACTACCTCTACCACCGTCTACCACCAGTTTGGAATGCTGATTCTGCTAAAAAGAACCGGTAAGAAACTCAGCAGTTGCTCTTTTCAAAACAAAAATGTTACAAAATTATCCATCTTGTGGACGGCTGAAGCTAAGCCGATTCGAATAGAACAAAAAATATATTCCATTTTATATTTTCCAATTGAAAATTGGAGGAGAAACCAACAAACCAACCTACAGACACTTTCGCATTTATAAAAAACTTGAGAGGTGTCAAGGGACACCCGGATGGAACATAGTTCCTTTCGATTACATTGTGTTCGGTATTTTCGCGATACAACATTGCGTCTCTGTAGCCTACTCGACTCGACTGTGAACTAATAGGCGACTGCCGGAGCCACTAGGCTACGGAGACGCCGTGTTGTATCGCGAAAATACCAAACACAATGCAAAATTCACATTCAACAAAAAAGTGTCGGTTTCAAAAATGTGTCGAGTGTCGGTTCCTTAATTTTTTCCGTCTAGCCCCCTTCCGTACCGCGCGATAAGGAACTACGTTCCAATATTAGTAAAGGTAAGTTACAGTCAGTTTATGTGAGATATAAAAGAGAACGGTATCTATATTTCTGCTGGTGTCGGTTGGGAGTGCGAATCCGTGTGTCGTCGGCGCATTGAAAGTCTGGAGAGTACAATTAGAGACGTGAGTAGACTGCGGCCAGAGCACTGCACAGCATACTAACTGCCCGTAATGCTGCCACTAGGGTGGCCCGCTCTGAGGGCAGCTGGAGACAGGTATCTTAGCGGAAACAGTGCTCTCACAGGTAGCTAGCTTAGCAACTACCGTCGCAAACGCTTAAGGATGATTATACGAGTCTGCCCGCGAAATTCAAATTTAATTTGGTTTTTCGCAATATATAAACTAATACGACAAACTAGGCTAATGGCATTCTAAATTGCGCCAGTAGAATAATTATCATCTTCACAGGTTTACATAAAAATCTTTACTTGAAAGTGACTAGTTTAAGAAATTAATCAAAATACTGAGTAGGACGTGAGCTACTCACAAATTAGTCGATATTTTGATTAATTTCTTAAACTGGACACTTTCAAGTAAAGATTGTTATATAAACCCGTGAAGATGATACTGCCATCGTCGTAATTAGAATACCTACCATAAGCCTACTTTGTCGTATTAGTTTACAAATTGCGTAAAACCAAATTAAATTTGAATTTCGCGGGCAGAACTGTCTTCCACCTTAAGTAAGGGCTTATTTCACCATCTCCAAGTAAACTTCAACCGACAAATTTTGACGTTTTAACAGATTGTAAATACAAAAGCTGTCAAAACGCTGTCTTTATTCGTCGGTTAACTACAACTCTACCATTGTGAATGACCCTTAGTTTCTCTTTATAAACATCGTAATCCTCACTACCATAAGTATATTTCATGTATAAATTGTCAAAAATCTGAATGTGGTTGAAATTAAACCAAAAACGCTTTAGTTTTAGTATTCAACGTTTCTAAATGAACCGCTAAGGTGTGGAACGCTCTCCCAGCCTCCGTGTTTTCTTCCACGCATAATTATTTGAGTAGGCATCTTCAAGGCAAGTGTCAGGCTTCTTCTATGCAAGCTCGATCCAACCTAGAACACATCAGTGCTTTGCATCATTGACTATATACATCATTATTATATTGATTTGTGCAAGCTTATCTTGCAATAAAAAAAGTCGGTTTACGGACGATAGTTTTACGTGATAACGTCATAAAGAAATATTGACGAAGACTGGCGGGCTGCACAAGCCAACCATCGTGCCTCTCTATCGTTTGTTCTGCGCTCTCGCTTGCACGCGCAGGCAGTGACACTTTTTCGTGCGTGCAGCCGGTGTTCATCGATTTATAAGACGTTATCACGTCAAAAACTGTAACTCTAAGCGACCTTCATTGAATCATTAAATATTTCTGAAGGAACTTATTTTGTAAACAATGACGACTCCCTGGCGCAGTGGTGAGCGCCGTGGTCTTATAAGGGAGGTCTCGGGTTCGATTCCCGGTGGGGTCAATTTGGGAATTTACAATTTCTGAATTGTCTCTGGTCTGGTCTGGTGGGAGGCTTTCGTTGGCCGTGGCTAGTTACCACCCTACCGTCAAAGACGTGCCGCCAAGCGATTTAGCGTTCCGGCACGATGGCGTGTAGAAACCGATTAGGATTGAATTTTCACTGCCATACCCCTTCCAAGTTAGTCCGCTACCATCTTAGACTGCATCGTCACTTACCATCAGGTGAGATCGCAGTCAAGGACTATCTTGTTAACGAATAAAAAAAAATCTAGTAAGTACGGTAAGATGGTCCTAGGTGTGAGGTAACGCGTGGTCCCCCCGGCTGCGATGTAAGTCATCTCGACAGACGATTGAGCGACTAAGTGATTTGTGTGGGTTTTTACATGATTAATCTCTGCGGCCTGAATGCTAAGCGACGGGTATTAAGACGTTCCACACAAAAACTTACTTCGTAACGGTATTACTCATAGTCATATTATTAGCCTTTGTAAAATTTTAAAATGTTAAAGCTTTGGATGGATTAGAGGAGCTAGGATTTGGAAATAGCCCACGTAGATTCTTATTTCTTAGTAAAATTGCAAGAAAGCAAACCGCTTTGCATTCAGCTGTCAATAAGATAGTAGGTACAATCATTTTAATTATAATATTGCTTTTTAGGGTTCCGTAGTAAACAAGGAACCCTTATAGTTTCGCCACGTCCGTCCGTCTGTCTGTCTGTCTGTCTGTCCGTCCGCGGTTTAGCTCAGGTTTTTTTGAAAAGAGAATCAGCTGAGTTGCTTGCCGGTTCTTCAATAAAATCTGTTTCCTAACCGAGGTATGTTCTTGAGTTATCGTAAAAGCCAAAAGATTCGTACATTAAATAATTTCATATAAAAAATTATTTTTGAAAAACTGACTTCAAACGGCCCGCGCCACTACAAAGTAAGTATATACTTTAAAAATACTAGTGGTTCGCCCCGAACTGAGACCTCGCGGTAACGGTATCCCATGATTATTCATTCAATCGATACATGATAACCAAAACTGACATTATTATTATGCCCGTTTTCACCAAACATACCTAAATCATCCCCTAAGTAGGAGTCTCTTAACGTAGGTAGCTCCTAAATACAATCCTAAGTCCTAACATCCGTCCCAATATCCTTTTAGGTGTCCCGTACAGGATCGTGATAAATAAGTTGACAGAAAACATCAATCACCTAACTTATAGGTAGCCCGTAAAGGTTAGGGAACGTTAGTGAAAACATTGAATTATTATGTAGGTACTAACGAGTGAAACCGGGTTACGGGCATCTGTACAAATCGTCATCTATCGACGCGAATAGAAAATATACAATATTTAACTAAAATTTAACTAAAAAATAATTTTAATTGAATAATATGGTACAAAAAAAATTACAATACAATTATTGTATTATAATAAGTAACTAAATAATAATGGTCGACGCAAAACTGTTTTTGGGATAGGTCGTTAGTCGTAACTCGTAGTTCCATGGGAATAGTTACTGACTGCGCCATCTATTAGCATTATTGTGAAGCTATGTTGATGCTATATGAATTACTGATGTACATTAAAAATTAAATAATCTCGTTTCTTTATAATATTCATATAATTTTAGTATTTGTTGTTCAAGTACAGGATATAAGTGACCTAAAAACATAAAATCAGTTTGAAAATCCATAGCGGATTTTCCTAGACAGCGTTTTCAAGCGAGCGTATAAAATCGCCACTTTGAAAGCCCCCCATTTCGTCAATTTTAAGGGAAAAATTAAAAAAAAAATATTATTGTACTCAGTTCAAAATTATCTTTAAAATGATACGTAACAATTTTATGTAACGCGATATTTTTTTTTTACTTCGCATTCGCTTCTATGAGAGCCCCCCTGAAATAAAGATTTTTATAACTTTTTAAGCCATTTTCGGCTGGAGGCCATCGGTTTACATATTATATCTAAATTTGAAGTAATTACGTTCAGTAATTCAAAAGTTATAAGGCTCTGACAGACGGACGGACGGACGGACGGACAAGTGCAAATCGCTCTAGTTAACTCAGAGACCTCGCTTCGCTCGGTCAACTAAATTTTTTTAACTTTAAATATAACTAGTGGTTCGCCCCGAACTGAGACCTCGCGGTAACGGTATCCCATGATTATTCATTCAATCGATACATGATAACCAAAACTGACATTATTATTATGCCCGTTTTCACCAAACATACCTAAATCATCCCCTAAGTAGGAGTCTCTTAACGTAGGTAGCTCCTAAATACAATCCTAAGTCCTAACATCCGTCCCAATATCCTTTTAGGTGTCCCGTACAGGATCGTGATAAATAAGTTGACAGAAAACATCAATCACCTAACTTATAGGTAGCCCGTAAAGGTTAGGGAACGTTAGTGAAAACATTGAATTATTATGTAGGTACTAACGAGTGAAACCGGGTTACGGGCATCTGTACAAATCGTCATCTATCGACGCGAATAGAAAATATACAATATTTAACTAAAATTTAACTAAAAAATAATTTTAATTGAATAATATGGTACAAAAAAAATTACAATACAATTATTGTATTATAATAAGTAACTAAATAATAATGGTCGACGCAAAACTGTTTTTGGGATAGGTCGTTAGTCGTAACTCGTAGTTCCATGGGAATAGTTACTGACTGCGCCATCTATTAGCATTATTGTGAAGCTATGTTGATGCTATATGAATTACTGATGTACATTAAAAATTAAATAATCTCGTTTCTTTATAATATTCATATAATTTTAGTATTTGTTGTTCAAGTACAGGATATAAGTGACCTAAAAACATAAAATCAGTTTGAAAATCCATAGCGGATTTTCCTAGAGAGCGTCTTCAAGCGAGCGTATAAAATCGCCACTTTGAAAGCCCCCCATTTCGTCAATTTTAAGGGAAAAATTAAAAAAAAAATATTTTTATACTCAGTTCAAAATTATCTTTAAAATGATACGTAACAATTTTATGTAACGCGATATTTTTTTTTTATACTTCGCATTCGCTTCTATGAGAGCCCCCCTGAAATAAAGATTTTTATAACTTTTTAAGCCATTTTCGGCTGGAGGCCATCGGTTTACATATTATATCTAAATTTGAAGTAATTACGTTCAGTAATTCAAAAGTTATAAGGCTCTGACAGACGGACGGACGGACGGACGGACAAGTGCAAATCGCTCTAGTTAACTCAGAGACCTCGCTTCGCTCGGTCAAAAAAAAAAAATGTGTATAAATCCTGACGTAAATCTGACTCATTTTAACTTTGTCTTAAGTATGAGCAGAGGAAGAATGCTAGATCTACAAATTCAAACCTAAGAAAGAAGTCTTCGTATTATATGCCCTTAGAAATCTCATTTATCGCGTTGGTTTACTGTTAATAATTTGCTCTTGAACGCTAAAAAAACTAAGTGTTTAGAATTTATTGTACCAAATGTTAAGAAAATTGACAAAACAATAAAAATAAACGGGGAAAACCTTATAATTGAGAACTCCACAGTTTTTCTGGGGGTGACCTTGGATAGTAAGCTTCAGTGGGACGCTCACATAGAGACATTAGCGGGTAAACTCAGCTCAGCTGCCTATGCTGTCAGAAAAATCAGACAGTTTACCGATGTAGAAACGGCTAGGCTGGTCTACTTTGCCTACTTCCATAGTGTAATGTCCTATGGAATCTTATTGTGGGGCGGAGCAGCTCATATTGAAACTATTTTTATATTACAGAAAAGAGCCATTCGATTTATCTATAAACTCGGTTCGCGCGTATCTCTTCGTGAAAAGTTTAAAGAGATTGGTATTCTTACGGTAGCTTCACAGTACATCTATCTATAATATAATAAAACTGTAACAGGTCCAATTCTGTACATTGAAGATATTTTGAAAATTTTTGTTTGAGGGCACTCTATAATCGATACTGAAGCCAAAACAATTTTTTTTTAATTTTTTGTCTGTCTGTCTGTCTGTCTGTCTGTCTGTCTGTCTGTCTGTCTGTCTGTCTGTCTGTCTGTCTGTCTGTCTGTCTGTCTGTATCTTGGCCGCGCATCACGCCGAAACTACTGGACGGTTTTAAATGAAACTTGGCACGATTTAAGGTAATACTACGAGGTATAATATAGGATACTTTTTATCCCGAAATTCAGCACGGTTCCCTTGGGAGAGGGGATGAAAGTCAAAATGTGTATTTCGCTGTAATTCATTAAGGCGTATTCCGATTTAATCCATTCTTTTTTTGTTAGAAAGCAGGTTCTTTAGAGATTGTCCTGTAATTATTTCAAGGTCGTCAATTTCGTAGTTCAGAAATTATAGACATCACAATCTTCAGTATAGGTCCAAATAACTTGAACCCCGGAATCTACAGGATACTTTGAATGAACGGCTCATCTTAAGCTGGCAACCGTAATTTATCGTATATAACCATCGTGGATACTATTTTGTCAAAGTCAAACTACTCCAAAGGCATCAGATTTTGCCAAACGATCATTATACCGACATACTACATAGTAGGTATGGATGTAATACATCGTATGGACGTAATATTACAGTGTTTTCCTATGTAATTTAATATTCTAATCATACTTACTAATATTATAAATGCGAAAGTGTGTTTGTTTGTTGGTTTATCCTTCAATCACGCCGCAACAGAGCCACGGATCTACGTGATTTTTTGCATGGGTATAATTGAGGACCTGGAGAGTGACATAGGCTACTTTTATCCCGGATAATCAAAGTGTTCCCGAGGGATTTTAAAAACTAAATCCACGCGGACGAAGTCGCGGGCATCAGCTAGTAATATAATAAAACTGTAACTGGTCCAATTCTGTACATTGAAGATATTTTGAAAATTTTTGTTTGAGGGCACTCTATAATCGATACTGAAGCCAAAACAATTTTTTTTTAATTTTTTGTCTGTCTGTCTGTCTGTCTGTCTGTCTGTCTGTCTGTCTGTCTGTCTGTCTGTATCTTGGCCGCGCATCACGCCGAAACTACTGGACGGATTTAAATGAAACTTGGCACGATTTAAGATAATACTACGAGGTATAATATAGGATACTTTTTATCCCGAAATTCAGCACGGTTCCCTTGGGAGAGGGGCTGAAAGTCCAAATGGGTATTTAGCTGTAATTCATTAAGGCGTATTCCGATTTAATCCAATCTTTTTTTGCTAGAAAGCAGGTTCTTTAGAGATTGTCCTGTAATTATTTCAAGGTCGTCAATTTCGTAGTTCAGAAATTATAGACATCAAGATCTTCAGTATAAGGTCCAAATAACTTGAACCCCGGAATCTACAAGATACTTTGAATGTACGGCTCATCTTAAGCTGGCAAGCGTACTTTATCGTATATAGCCATCGTGGATAGCCCTATTTTGTCAAAGTCAAACTACTCCAAGTCCAAAGGCGTCAGATTTTGCCAAACGATCATTATACCTACATACTACATAGTAGGTATGGATGTAACACATCGTATGGACTTAATGCTACAGTGTATTCCTATGCAATTTAATATTCTAATCATACTAATATTATAAATGCGAAAGTGTGTTTGTTTGTAGGTTTGTCCTTCAATCACGCCACAACAGAGCCACGGATCGACGTGATTTTTTGCATGGGTACTATAGTTGAGGACATAGGCTACTTTTTATCTCGGAAAATCAAAGTGTTCACGAGGGATTTTAAAAACTAAATCCACGCGGACGAAGTCGCGGGCATCAGCTAGTTTATAATAATATAGTCTTTGTGAGACAAAATATTCATCTGCATAAACAAAGAGGCAATACACACAATCGACTCATTAGAAATCGTCATAAACTAGAAATTCCATCATGTCGCCTGCGCAAAGTGCAAAAATCCTTTGTGGGGTTGAGCGTACGCTTATATGATTCCGAAAGAATTGCTAGATTTGCCACTGCACAAATTTAAACAATGCGTAAAAACTCACTTACTGAGTCGCGCTTAATACAAAGTTAATGATTTTCTTAATGACAAAGTTGCATGGGATCTTAAAAATTAGTGTTTGAATAATATTATTCAATTCGATGCTTTGATACGGGTAGACTAAGTATGTCACGCTCTCTTTAAACATTTCTGTGGTGGTGTCGTGTGGTGCGGGTTGTTACGTTCCCTCAAATATGGTCGAGCGAAGCAATGGCTGGATCATGCGTCATGCTCGTGAACGGGTTCCGCCGGCGGGAATGGGGCTACTTTCTGTCTGCCCGTCTTTGACATGAATTGAATTGTAGTACGTTTTGTGGAAATGTCATATTCTATTCTAACAAAGATGCACGGGTTAAATCAGCTTGCCATCCAGCTGCCCACAAGATAGTATAAAAACTTATTACAATGTAATAGCTACTTATTAATATTGTAAAATGATTATTTTGAAAAGAGCAACTGCTGAGTTTCTTGCCGGCTCTTCTCAGCAGAATCCGCTTTCCGAACCGGTGGTAGAATCTTGACGTGTCATAAGAGCCACAGGTTGGCCTACATGAAATAAATAATTTTGAATTGAATTGAATTTGAATTGAATTAAAGACATTTTAAACTAGCAAGAATAAACGATAAAATAAACAATTAAACAGTATTTGCAGTCGCATAATTAACTCATTGAGCGTCTGGGGCAGTCACGGCGGATCGCTGGCTGCCTGCCGAGCCGGCCGTGCCCACATGGCAAAGGTTTCCTTATTAAACTCCCTAAGCTTATCTAAATGTACCTCTCACGTCCGCAAGATAACGCTAAATTGGCACAATCCGTGACGTGACATCGCATCGATACATCGATGCATCGAGTTAATTGCGCCGATGCATCGACCGCGGCGCATGCCCGTTAGCCGACGTTGGACGTCGACAAACGACACTCATTAAACTAGCGGCACGCTATGATGGCCGGTTTGACGTTTGTCCGCTCATGAAGTTCCGTATTAATTGATAACGACTTTGAAGGAAATAATTGTATTACTTTATTGACGATAGTGATGTGCAGAGATTCATAAATTTTATCGAATGTAGTTTTAGGTTTAGGACTCAAAATTTATTTATTAAATTGATTTCTAAAATGTATACAAGTGTAGAAAAATCAGTTTGCACCATTTAAGGGGTGAATGTACTTGTGAATATGAACAATTTTCACTATGTGGACAAACCTCTGAAATCGCAAAAAAATATCAGCTGTTTCATACAAAAGGTAAAATTTTTATTTTTATATGATATATACCACAACTCGGCATTTGGTTTTCTAAATTGAAAATTTTTAAAAATGGAATCTATTACGATCGTCACATAGGATCGCTGGCTAGCACAACTACTACCTCCGGCAAACTCGCGTCAATGCTCAATGCAAAACAAAGCAGTTTCGAATTGACGTTGCTTCGAAAAGTATAAACTGTCAGTGCAATGCGATTGTGATATAGTTTTGACCTGGCTTTGGATTTCAAATATTGATACTGCATTACTGTTGACCCTTGCTCGTTAATTTGGACTCTGTTCAAGCCCTTTGTTGTGGATTTCGTCGATATGACCGAACGTACGCAGAGAACTGTTCTAAATAGTCAGACACGTGAGTTCGTAATACGCCTTCGTAACTATTTCGATCGTGAAGCTCAAAATGGAGGGCCAATTTTACCTATAACGTCAGTGGTTGAACGCGTAGCTGATGCGCTTAATATTGGACAACGAACTGTTAGACGGATAACTAAAAAAAAATATGGCGAGACTGGCACAGAAGAAAATAAACTTCACACACCAAAAAAGAGAAAACGAGCAAAACCAGTCGTAGGCATCGATAGCTTTGATGCCGATGCTATCTGAAGACATGTTTGTTTGTTTGTTTTTTTTTCTTGTGTGCATATAAAGTATGTATATTCATTTTCATTCAAATATTCAGTTCGTTCAAATAAATTAAATAAACATATACATTTTTGTTTTATTAAACCTATTTAATCAGGTACAAAAACAAAACTTAATTGTTTTTTGTTCGAGAATAAATTGACATTCCACATCACTATTGTAATGTGTCAAACCGGCCATCATAGCGTGCCGCTAGTTTAGAATCTCTTTAATGTTCGGATAAGATTGTCATTTGTTACTATTTACAAGGTTTGTACTTTCGTGGCGGCGCGCGCTTCCCACGTCTTCTTCTGGAAGGGAACATTGACTTCTCGGCTCGTATTTACATTTTAAAGGCTTTTAATGGCTCTTGTTAATCTGTTGAGCGGCGATTGTTGTATGGGATGGAGGGTCGGGAGGACAAGGTCCCGTTTACTTAAGCTAACGCCGACCGCCATGTCGAACGTCCAGGTTTTATAAGACATGGTAACATTTAGTGAGCTAACAAAATAATGCATTCTCGTACTAACAATACACGTTACCTATGTCATTGGTAAGAGTAAACAAGAATTATTATTTATCAAAGAAAAGGGAAAAGTCACAAAACTAGCCTAAAACCACATTCCTCAACGGTGAAGGAAAACATCGCGAGATCAAACAAAGATGTGTGAAGTCCGCCAATTTGCATTGCCCCAGTGTAGTGGACTATGACCTATAACATTTCTCAGAGAGGAGACCTGCAGCTCTCAGAAGTGAGCTGTATGATAGGTCGCCTGTTGATAATAATGATGAACCTAAAATTCCTTTTCTGTAACGATACATCCCCTGATGTTGCACCCAGTTTCTGCAACAATTCTTCACCATGCACCTATCGAGAACCATGTACAGTTTTGAGGTGGGCCATGGGCTACTGTGAATAGAATAGAATGGAATAGAATATTTATTTTGAATAATATGGGTAACTTAGGATCTTAAAATTGAACATTGTTGCCACAAGAGCTGGCAGCACATTATGTCCGTTTCCAAACCAACAGAATAGAATAGAAATGCTTTTTTATTCAAATAAACTTTTTTACAAGTGCTTATGAATCGTCGATGAGTCTACCACTGGTTCGGAATGCCGTTCCTGCCGAGAAGAACCAGCAAGAAACTCGACAGTTGCTCTTTTCAAAATAAGTTTACATTCAATAGAATAGTTATACAGTTAAATTACCACCTACTGTCTCATGAATCGCTGGAACGAATTATGTCCACGCTTTTTTATCATCTAAATAGTCTTCAATTGCATAATATGCTTTTTTCATGAGATTAGTTTTAACTGATTTCTTAAACTTGTGTAAAGGCAAGTCTAAGATCGACTGTGGAATTTTATTATAAAACGTCACGCCCATTCCCACAAATGACTTTCGGACCCTCTTGAGGCGACATCGAGGAATCACGAGCCTGTTTGGATTTCTAACTTGCCTATCGTGTAAATCACCCTTTTTTTGTAATTCAAAATGTTTTGTCTGACAAATATTATATTGTTGTAAATATATTGTGAAGCTACTGTAAGAATGCCTATTTCTTTAAATTTTTCTCGAAGGGAATCCCGCGGTTTTAAATTATATATTGCGCGAATTGCCCTCTTCTGCAATACAAAAATTTTTCCAATATCGGCTGCTTTACCCCATAATAAGATTCCGTATGACATAATACTATGGAAATATGCAAAATAAACAATTTTTGCAGTTTCTATGTCAGTTAACTGTCGAATCTTCCTAACAGCGTAAGCAGCAGAGCTAAGCTTGCCAGCAAGTGTTGCTATATGGGTGCCCCATTGCAGCTTTGAGTCCAGGGTTAATCCCAAGAACACTGTGGAGTCCTCACATTTCAAGGGTTCATTACTTATCTTTAAATTTTTACTGACAGTTCTGGTGTTGGGCAATAAAAACTCAACACACTTGGTTTTTTTAGCATTTAAAAGTAGATTATTTGCCGAAAACCATTCAGAAACTTGAGATAATGCAATATTTACATCGTCAAAATTGTCTTTCGTCCTATCGACTTTAAAAATCAAAGACGTATCATCAGCAAATAGTACAATATCGCAAGTATTTTGGACAAAATGTGGTAAATCATTTATGTAAATCAAAAACATGAATGGACCTAGAATAGAACCCTGGGGTACACCCATTACCGAGGCTGATCCGGATGATTTTACATCATTGACACATACTCTTTGAACACGATCACTAAGATAAGACGCAATGAGGCTAAGCGCAAAATCTCTAATACCATAGTGGCTCAGTTTAAGCAAAAGGGTCTCGTGATTAACGCAGTCGAATGCTTTTGATAAATCACAGAAAATACCAATGGCATTCTGTGAGTTATTCCATGCATCGAATATGTGTTGCAACAGCGTTGCGGCTGCATCGGTTGTTGATCGACCCTTAGTAAAACCGTACTGCTCAGGGTGAAGAAGTTTATTTAAATTAAAGTGTAGAAGCAGTTGGTTGAGCATTATTTTTTCAAATATCTTGCTGAGAGTTGGCAAAATTGAAATTGGTCTGTAGTTATTCGGGTCACATTTGCTTCCCGATTTAAAAAGAGGTATTAATTTACTACATTTCATCAGGTCTGGAAAAGATCCAGAATCTACAGACTTATTAAAAATTAAAGCAAGATAGGGCGCAATAATAACAATGATATTGTGAATTATTTTAACTGATATTCCCCATAGATCTCCCGTTTTTTTATTTTGCAATGATTTAAATGTTTGATAATATCATATGGGGTAACGTGTTTAAACCTAAATAATTTATTGCACTCAGAGACATTGCTTCTTAGAAGATTATAGGCTTCTGTTGGCGAGGAATTTAGAGAACTGGTCGTGGTTACTGGTATATTTTTGAAAAAGTTCTCAAATGTATTTGCAATTTCTATATCGGAGTCAATTACATGGTTGTTAATTTTAAGCTCCAGTTTATTACAATGTACCTTATTCTTACCCATTTCATCACCAATGATGTCCCATACTGCTTTTATTTTATTATCCGAATTGACAATTTTTTGTTTTATGTGAAGTGACTTTGCTTGTATGCACACGTTTCTAAACAATTTGGAATAATTTCTTACATATTCTATAAACGTGGGGGCATAATTATATTGTTTTTCTGCATACAAGTCGAACAGCCTATTTCTACTTTTATAGATGCCAACAGTTGCCCAATCACTAAATTTAAGATTTTTAAATAACCTTTTTTCTATTACCTTAAAGACAGAGTTAAATTGAGAGTTTAATAGATCAAAAAACTCTCTATAAATTTCATTCGGACCACCCTGTGCAACATCAAGCGTCGGCATTGCAGCTGCGATATTTTGTTTGAATTGCCTTACTTTTTTGGTGGTAACTGGCCTATATTTTACTACTTTTGTTACATTCTGCCCACTGCTCGGAATAGATATCATTTGCCCGCAATGGTCAGATCTTAAATAAGTGATAATCAATTTTTTGATAATTTTACAATCAGTAAAAATGTTATCAATACAAGTTGCCGAATGCGCTGTTATTTTTGTAGCTTCAACAAAAATATTTTCCAGGTTGAAACTTTTAAATAAGTTTAGTAATCTTCCTGTGATAGGCGTTTGATGCAAAATATCTATATTAAAATCTCCACAAATTACTATTTTCTTTGATGACCTACATAGCCGCCCTAAGGCGTCCTCCATGACCTCCTCAAAATGAACAAAATCGCCCGAGGGGGGTCGGTACACGCAGACTATAATATATCGGTCCAGCTCGACACAAGACAGCTCAATAATGCGTTCCATAGAAAGACTAACAATGTCTTTTCGCTCTTTGCAATTAATGTTATTGCGCGTTATTATTAAAGAACCCCCGCGTATAGCAGTCCTTCTGGAGAACGCACTTGACAGTAAATAATTATCAAAATGTATAATTAACTGATGAGAATTGAGCCAATGCTCGGTGAGGCATAATATGTCAATATCGAATTCTTTAATAAATAGCACAATCTCGTGTTCTTTGCCAGATAAGCCCTGTATATTTTGGTGTACAAGATTAATCTTATATTGCTCATCTGTTGTCTTATTGGTTAGTTTAAAACAATATTAGAATTATTCCTATTGGAGTCTAATGTCGAAAAACTTGGATTAGTACTACTACTAATTATGTCTATATTGTTAGTACAACATGTACTTTTGTCAACTAAAATTGAAACACTAGATTTTATTGTCAAAATACTTGAATTAGTAATATTACTAACTACGTCAATATTATTTGTACAACATGTACCATCGCCATTCAAGCTAAAAATAGCTGAATCTTGTATATTGTAAGCTATTGTAATGTAGCTATTTGTTTCCTATATCTAAACCATAGAGTATACCTTATAATTCGTTAAGAGTTTGATGAATCCATTCAGGGTTGTTAATTGCTTTTTTTTTTAAGCATCCCGTTTTTCAAGCTATTTTATTTAATTCAAAATCCCATTTCTTATATAAAACGGGGTGGGCAAGAATAGGTACCTATCCTATTATTAAGAAGAGGTTTATTTTCACGCGTATGATTAATTATATCTAGCTTATTTATTAGAGATTGCTCCATAGTGATAAGACCGCGTCTATTGAACTTGTTTCTATTTATTCATTTAAAGGGTAATTTTGGAAGGATCAAAATTCTGCCTATACCTACAAATTAATGAAGGGTAGGTATAGAATCTGTCTGTTACACTTTTAAATTAAAATGCTGTTTTAATATTACATATTCGCACTAAAAAAAATTAAACCTATATTTTTGATGCCAGTTGGGCACTTAGTTATATTAGCAACTAGCTGATGCCCGCGACTTCGTCCGCATGGATTTAGTTTTTAAAAATCCCTCGGGAACTCTTTCACTATCCGAGATAAAAAAGCTCTCCCGGTCTGAGGAACCACTACTACATCCATTACTATACCCATGCAAAAAATCGCATCAATCCGCTGTTCTGTTGCGACGTGATTGAAGGACAAACCAACAAACAAACACACTTTCGCATTTATAATATCAGTAATGCTTTATTATAACACTTTTTATAATTGTCAAATTTTTTTACCATACTTAACCAAAGACAAAATTACATTTTCTCACCTCCGGGCGGAAAGCGTCAATTTTCCTCCCGCTGCGCTAAACGAAAATGTCGCTTTCCGCCTCCGTCGAGGAGAAAAATAGTATACACACCACGGGCAGTAAATAAGAAAGCCTCAGATCTTATTTTACTGCCCTAGATGTGTAATATACTATTTCGTACCACTTGCTCAAAAAAGTGACATTCTGTGCCACAAAAAGCGAACATAATAATTGTCATTTTTAATCTGTTAAAAACAGGGAAAGAAAATTGTACTGAATTTCATTCATCCTCTAGGGGGAGAATGTGATTTAAATTTGGAATACTTACCGAAATTTATACCGAACTAAATCTGTGTTTACACCATTGAGTTTGTATATAAAGCAATAAACATCTTTTTGAAAAAGGAATACGCATTTATTATGCAGTTATGATTATTAAATAAAATTACGAAAACCGACGAGGCCGTATGAGCTTGATGGTTTTGCTTTTCCGACAAAAAAATATTAGTCTAGGAATTTGCCGCGTTTTTGTTTTCTTCAAATACATAAACGTTAAGTTTATTTTAATTTATTTTTATAAATAAGTTAATGTTCTAAGAATACGTTACGATGTTAAATCAAAGCGACAGTGACAGTGAATTGTCGGATTCCATCAGTGCAAAATGCTCAGACGCAAGAACAGAGAAATACTCAAATCAACTCATCAACAATATAAATGTACCAAACAAAAATGTAACTCTCTCTATCAATAATTGGACCAATGTTTCGAATGTTAACTTTTACTTTAATTGTCATTATTTTTAATAAATACTTATCTCATATTATTATTGTGTTAATTTTTTCGCAAATGGTACGAAAAGTAGAGTATTTTCCTCGGTGATAAAGCTGTCTTAGTCTTGGGTGTACTTAAATCCCTCGCTACACTCAGGACTCGTCTTAAGTTTTCAAGTTTTTAACACCCTCGCTACGCTCGGGGGTAAACCTCGAGTCCTTCGTTACGCTCGCGATTTAAATCGTCACCCGCGACAGAAGACACTGCTTTATCCCCTTGGTTAATAATCTACTATTAGCTGTCATTTACGTTTTGTTATTCCACTGTCATTTACGTTTTGTTATTCCATGTCAGATGCGTTTTTCTTATACCACGTTTTATAGTGGCATGACGGAAACGCGGTCGAACGGGATAAAAAGTATCATATGTCCGTCTCCTGGTTCTGAGCTACCTCTCCACCAATTTTCAGCCAAATCGGTTCATCCGTTCTTGAGTTATAAATAGTGTAACTAACACCACTTTCTTTTATATATATAGATTGGCATGTGGCAACCCTTATTCCAATATTTCGCTTTGTAATTTAGTGGTCGTGATATAACATCGAGATAAGAATTAAAAGAGCACAGTCTAATAATTCTTTGTTGTTATTGTCCGTTGTTTGGAGCGAGTGCCAATATGAGATGTTTCCAAAGTCTAAACAACGGTCGATCTTTGTGATTCTTTGTTCAGCTTTCGAAACTTGTGATGCGATGATAAGGTGTGGAAACTGGACGCGCTATCGGTCATTTCGATCTCGATTGGTCTTTACTGAGAACTTAATGTAATTACGATGCGAATCGTTTGACTCGTTACCTTTTTGTACAGTTTTATTAGGTATCTGAACTGGTATCATCGGTCTGCTTCGGCGAACGCAAGAGGAAGTTCGGTAGCATCATGTTTTTATATCTGTATGCGGTATGATTTATTTATTCCCAATTCAAAAACCTCATAATGCTCCTTCAATCACCTTCATAAGTATAATTTAGCTTTTGCTTAGATAGAGTCTAGCGCTATTACTTGACACGTCACAAGTATAAATTGAAAATTTACAAGTGTAAATTAAAAATTTTATTTTTAAATGCAAGCTTTTAGTAGCTACATCATTAGACTCTGAATATCATCTAGGATCAGCTCCATGTCACAGTAATATTGCATTGTCATCCGATTTACACATCATGCAAAATTTCAGCTCGATCAGAAACCGGGAAGTGGGTCTAATTCATCTTGCAAGATTTGACCCAAACAAACATTGCAAGTTAAATAAAAGCTTGTAAAAACACCCACTACTACGACTATACGACAGACTAGGTATGTACGATGACCTGAATTTCTGGCCAGTTCTCTGCTCCATCATCAGAACAGATAAACATGTCAAACCTATAGCACCCCTCTTTATGTCGGTGGTTAATAGAACACTAATAATGATAATGATATTATGATGGTAACGAGAGTTTTGAACGTAGTTCGAAAAGAAATAAAGATGCTCACTTATCTATTAAACCATAATGAAATTTGAAAAGGAGGAAAGCATTTACATTCGAATGTCTGTGGAGACAGTTCACTTATCCGTCGGTAGCCAGTTACTGCCCATTGGGAACATTATTGCTCAATCAATAGAAAGTCCCAGATATCTAAACAGCTTAATGCCTGCCCACCCGAACTTACACTCATAGATAAGGAAATAAAGCAATTCCGCTTAAAAATTCATCGACAATCGATGCCTTATCAAGTTATCCTTATGAATGTTGCCAAGAGACGATCGATAAAAATCTTAATCACAACATTAGTGCCTATTTTAAAATTCAGTAAAGCGATTGACACTAATTACTCATAATTATGTCAGAGTAAGAAACTGAAGTGGAAAGGGGCGGGGCACATAGTTCGAAAAGCTGATGGTCGTTGGGGTCCCAAGGTGCTGGAGTGGCGACCCCGCACCGGGAAGCGCAGTGTTGGCAGACCCCCCACCAGGTGGACCGACGGCATCAAACGAGTCGCAGGGAGCCGCTGGATCCAGGCGGCGCAAGACCGAGGCCTGTGGAAGTCCATGCAAGAGGCCTTTGTCCAGCAGAGGACGTCTATCGGTTGATGAAGAAGAAGAAGAAGTAGCTGAATTGAACATAATAGAGGACTCGATCCTTAACGTAGGTATACCTTGTGGTCAAATATAAATTACTAAGCTATTTTTAATAATTGGTGCAATACTAATAATATACAGCTATCTGTAGCTAACAAATCTGGTCTTGTAAGGTCTGAATCACCTAACAAACAGTCGAAGGATGCGAAATTCTAATAAACTGAATTCCTAGTTATGTTATTGAGCCTAAGGGGAGAGAAAGGCCTATCCTAAGTATATTCCTATCTCCTATAATGCGTAACTAGCATTAGCGCTCGTTCGAACAGCAGTTTGTAAAATTGCTACCCCATTTAAACGTGTAGTCTCCCCGCCTATTGATTCACATTTCCATACCTATGGTCCTTATTACACAAAAGCTCAAGAGATGGGATGGGCGATGGTTAATTAACATTACCATAATTACCCACGATCTCATAAATTATTCCGAGCACAGGCTCAGGGACCACCGGTGATATGGGAACGAGGTCTCTCCAAACAAGTAAACATGAGATAAGATTTTTATTGCCTCTGCTTACTTACTTGAATGTTTTAGTGACTTAGATAGGCAACAAAGAGATTTTAAATGCTACATTTATAATTTATGTACTAAGCCACTACTTCAGTAAGGTAGTACTGGTAGGTATCTATTAGTACACTGTTAATTTATTGTTTTAAGATTACGTTAACTTACCTACACTCCTCTCTGTGGATAAGGGACGGTATAGGTGATGTTATTCATGAGATGAAAGAAGATAAGGCAATGTAATTGATTAGATAATCTTTCTTATTCTTATCAATTGATAGACGTCCACAGCTGGACAAAGGTCTCTTGCATGGGCTTCCACAGACCTCAATCTTACGCCCTGTATCCAGCGGCTTCCTGCGACAGGTCTGATTTCGCCGGTACACCTAGTGGGGGTTTGCTAAGACTGCACTTTCAAATACAAAGTCGCCACTCCAGCTTGGGACCTCAACGACCATCAGTTCTTCGTACTATGTCGGTAACAATAATTAAGGTCGGTAATAATGTTACTTCAACGGAAACTTAGGGCCGAATTCACCATTCGCTATAAAAACCTAGTTTAATAAAACCAAGTTTAGCTTAACTGCGTTTAAACGTTCAATTTAAACTCGGTTTAATTCAAACCGATTTCACCACCTCTATACTTACTAATCGCGTTTAGTAAAACTAAGTTAACATGCAGTTTGTAACAATCATAGATTTATTTTGTACCAAAAAGTCCACTTTAAAAAGAAAAAGACACCCCACTTTTGCCGCCCGCGACAATTGCTCTTTAAACTTGTTTAAAGGAGCTTAACGTAGAAAATTGGGCGTTTAGAGTTTAAACCGAGTTTAGCGTTAACAGAGTTTAGTTGTTGTTGGTGAAATGCAAACTATAACCCTAAACTCAGTTAAGCGCGTAAACTGAGTTTAGCGTGAACTAATCGCGTTTACTTTGGTCGGTGAAATCGGCCCTTAGGTACCTACATACCTAAGTAGGTAATAAAATAACCCGAAAAGTGATATTTATTGAAAGTCAATCACGCTTACCATAAGCGGTGTAAAATAGTGTTAACCTTAATAAATAGCGGGAATTGGTCACGACGCTGTTCAATAGGGAAGCAAGCATGTCTGCTCTCTGGCGATAGGTGTCGGATAAACTGAGGCGGTGTGAAATAATGAAGGACAATGGTAGATGTGGCGATACGCAGGCCGCATGCGACACGCGAGGGTCGACACCGGGTCAAACACCTAGCTACGGATTTATCCTCATAAAACTGTAGCATTAAACACGTTTCAAGTTTTCTACTGTAAGTATTGATCATCATCATCATCATTATCAAATGAGCGAGGTCTCCTCTCAGAGAAGGGTTATAGGCCATAGTCCACCACGCTGGTCCAATGCGAATTGGCGGACTTCACACACCTTCAAGAATATTATGAAGAACTCTCAGGTGTGCAGGTTTCCTCACGATGTTTTCCTTCACCGTTGAAGCAAGTGATAGTTAATTCCTTAAACGCACTTAACTTCGAAAAGTCAGAGGTGCGTACCCGGGATCGAGCCTGCGACCCCCCGAATAGGAGACCACAGTCGTAACCACTAGGCTATCACTGCTATTGATCATCAGCAACACATCAAAGGCTCACTACTGAGCGCAGGTCTCTCAGAAAAGGGTTAAAGGTATACCGTATAATATTATAGGCCATAATAGGTCTAGTAGGCACTGGCCGAATCCAAATTGGCAAACTTCACAAACCTTTGAGCATTATGAAGATTGAAGATCACTCAGGCGCGCACTCTGCATGCCTGAGTGTTCTTCATAATGCCTTTGCTTCATACCTAACGTTCTCAATAATGCAAGCATTTGCATGCATAATATTCGTGCTTCGGAGAGCACGTAAAGCCGTCGGTCCAGCGCCTGATTCCGATCACTCAGGCGCGCACTCTGCCTGCCTGAGTGTTCTTCATAATGCCTTTGCTTCATACCTAACGTTCTCAATAATGCAAGCATTTGCATGCATAATATTCGTGCTTTGGAGAGCACGTAAAGCCGTCGGTCCAGCGCCTGATTCCATCAGTGATCAGACTATGAGAGTAAAGGTATAGAGATTACATCTGTGTTTATACACTTGTGCACTATAGTATCTCCCGTGCAGATGGCTAATCACCGTGGAGATCAGCCACCGTGGCCGAACTATTAGGTGTAGGTAGGTAGTATGCATTCTTCGTGGCAAGTAGGTAGTAACTTTTCCCAGCGGTTATCAGTTTTTCAGCTCCTCATTATCAAGTGTACTTGCTAATTCTGGATACTTTGGTATACCTACTTACAATTTACCTTGGTGCGCTAAAAACCAACATAATTATTACGTAACTTGTACCTACTTGTGCTACATGGAGTAGTGGCAAAGGAAATAATTGTGTTAATTTTTCGTACATTAACACACGATCTGACTTTGAAAAGATCATTGCAAAATAAGACCGCTTTTGCAAGCGTTTTAGGGTTCCGTAGTAAACAAGGAACCCTTATAGTTTCGCCATGTCCGTCCGTCTGTCTGTCTGTCCGTCCGTCCGTCCGTCCGCGGTTTAGCTCAGAAACTATTGGTACTAGAAATCTGTAATTTGATAAGGGTATAAATATCAATCACGCCGACCAAGTGGTGAAATAAAATTTGGAAAAATAATTTTTTTTAGGGTACCTCCCCTACATGTAAAGTGGGGATGAATTTTTTTTTCTCGACTATCCCATAGTGTGGGGTGTCGTTGAATAGGTCTTTCAAAAATATTGTGGGTGTGGGAACACCATTTATCAATTCAGGGATCCGTTTGTGAAATATGATATTTTGAAGTGCTAAATTTTATTAGTCAAGTGTCCCCCCCCCCCCCCTCTGCCAGCTAAATGGTAGTATATAGGATACAAGAAAAAATTCACAGCAGTATTATATATAATGAATTTTAAAGGAAAACTATCACGGCTAAGTAGGGTTCATTAGTTAGAGTTATATCTGTTTTTTTCTAGGTTAGGTATTACACGTAGTGTAAGTTCCATATTTTGTAGTATATTATAGTATTTAAACCATGGAACTCAAAATGTATTCAATATTCATAAATAAAATAAAAGCACTATCCTAGGTCAGACTTAGGAGACTTTCAACTACGGAACCCTACACTGCGCCGTGCGCGTGGCCCGACACGCACTTGGCCGGTTTTTATTATTTAATTTTGTTTACTCAGTAAGTAGGTACCTGCCTATATTTTCGTTTTCTGTTTCTGGTGTACAATTAAGTTTTTATCTGTCTATTTTCCAATTAGGAATCGAACTTAGTTTCGCTATATCGGTCATATAACCTCTTCAGAAGGGTCTTAAAACTGTTATAATATTAAAATCTATTTCAGTATATTTACTACTTGGTTCATAATTGATTGGTTTTTAGGATAAAAATAAATAAGTTAAAAGGGTTTATAAACTAGTTGTTCGCCCCGAACTGAGACCTCGCGGTAACGGTATCCCATGATTATTCATTCAATCGATACATGATAACCAAAACTGACATTATTATTATGCCCGTTTTCACCAAACATACCTAAATCATCCCCTAAGTAGGAGTCTCTTAACGTAGGTAGCTCCTAAATACAATCCTAAGTCCTAACATCCGTCCCAATATCCTTTTAGGTGTCCCGTACAGGATCGTGATAAATAAGTTGACAGAAAACATCAATCACCTAACTTATAGGTAGCCCGTAAAGGTTAGGGAACGTTAGTGAAAACATTGAATTATTATGTAGGTACTAACGAGTGAAACCGGGTTACGGGCATCTGTACAAATCGTCATCTATCGACGCGAATAGAAAATATACAATATTTAACTAAAATTTAACTAAAAAATAATTTTAATTGAATAATATGGTACAAAAAAAATTACAATACAATTATTGTATTATAATAAGTAACTAAATAATAATGGTCGACGCAAAACTGTTTTTGGGATAGGTCGTTAGTCGTAACTCGTAGTTCCATGGGAATAGTTACTGACTGCGCCATCTATTAGCATTATTGTGAAGCTATGTTGATGCTATATGAATTACTGATGTACATTAAAAATTAAATAATCTCGTTTCTTTATAATATTCATATAATTTTAGTATTTGTTGTTCAAGTACAGGATATAAGTGACCTAAAAACATAAAATCAGTTTGAAAATCCATAGCGGATTTTCCTAGACAGCGTTTTCAAGCGAGCGTATAAAATCGCCACTTTGAAAGCCCCCCATTTCGTCAATTTTAAGGGAAAAATTAAAAAAAAAATATTTTTGTACTCAGTTCAAAATTATCTTTAAAATGATACGTAACAATTTTATGTAACGCGATATTTTTTTTTTTACTTCGCATTCGCTTCTATGAGAGCCCCCCTGAAATAAAGATTTTTATAACTTTTTAAGCCATTTTCGGCTGGAGGCCATCGGTTTACATATTATATCTAAATTTGAAGTAATTACGTTCAGTAATTCAAAAGTTATAAGGCTCTGACAGACGGACGGACGGACGGACGGACGGACAAGTGCAAATCGCTCTAGTTAACTCAAAGACCTTCGCTTCGCTCGGTCGATAAACTATTTCAACATCGGTCTAGGATTTAAAAGCTAAGATTAAAAGTACCTTGGTATAAATAAATACATAATCTCACGCTTCTGTTACAGAATTACATCGCGTGATAGTTCGATACAGAGTCGGGAGAGCTCGCAGTCCAGACCTCTCCAGTCTACAAGTAACTTAGTAGTTTGAATGTAAATAAATAAAATCAAAAGTTCAGCTCCTAAATTACCCGATTGGTGGATTGGTCACGACTTCTGATGTTCTGCCGTCCGCGTCTGCGCTCGCGACAGGGCCGTATTTACCGAACTTAAGGGCCTTTTAATATGGCCCTGAAACGCCGAAATTCATCCATATTTACATTTATCGATATCTATTTTGTTAAGAAACTATTAGCTACTTATGTAAGTAATTTATTGACGTGATAAAGTCTTCTAAATCGATGAACACCGGCTGCACGCACGAGCGTGAGCGTGCAAGCGAGAGCGCGGTACAAGCGATTGAGAGGCACGATCGGCTCAAGCGTTTATAGAGAGCGCCCGCCAGTCATCAATGTTTCTTTATGACGTTATCACGTAAAACTATCGTCCCTAAACCGACTTTACAGGTAACCAATTTTTTTAAGTCCCAAGGTGGTGGAGTGGCGACCCCGCGAAGAAAAGCCGCAGAACAGTGTCTTGGCAGATTGCAGCGTGGATTGGTTAAACCTATTGATTTTGATCTAATTGTGGTGGCTTACTAAAGCAGCCCTACCCAACTCAACCATAGGGCCCAAGAGTGTCGCCAGCCGATGGCCAAGAGGGGCAGATTTGGCAGCGGTATCTGGATTTCAATAATGAAGTATCTACTACTACTATATTTTTCAAATGTCTAGGGGGGGGGGGGGCAGCTGCCCCTAACTATACCCCCCTTGGCGACGCCCATGTAGGCCCCCTAAATTAAAGACGGCCCTAACCATCGATAACGGTAGCGTTTATATATCCTACAAAACTCTATAATCTATTTTGTATTTTTTCCGATGAAGCGTAGTGCGTAGTGCACCGATAGATACGATTAAAAAGATAATATCCGCCGAGGGAAAGTCGATAAGGGGCAATTGATCGCACATTGCACAGTAATCTACCCCTCTGCAAATAACCACACCTTATGGCGTTGCGAGATAAGGCAATAAAAAACAATTTAATCCCATTTTTGTCGCGTACCACAGACAATAGAATTAGAAATGGAAGAGTGATCCACTTGTGCAGCTGACATTATAAAAACCCACAAAAAACCTGCCCTCGAATGTTACATTGTTAAGAACCCTCGCGAAAATGGCACGATCAAAATACAATGATAGACCCATTTTTGTGGAGGAGATTAATTACGTATTTGCAACAAGTGGGCAGTTTGGATCCATCGACAAATGTTTAGAAAACGTTTTGGGGTGCGTTTTTTTATTGGATGGGTTAATAAATTACTAAGGCGCCATAAATTTAATGTAGAGTTCTAACTGAACTGCACGTAGGCGTTCGGTTTGGAAACGAGATTGAGAGCAGCAACATCGATTTCAAATAATTAAAGATTCCTATCTCAAGATGAACGATTTCAAATTACAATGCCTGAAATATGGACGGAGAATATTGCGCCTTTGTTTGATTTTCTCACTGTAAACTGTTAGTTAGATTAGATACCTACCACCAACTATTTATTTTACTAACTAAGACAGGTCTAGGATATTGTGGTTATTATTATTACAGCTTTGTACTCTCCAGACTATTTATCTCTTTCCACGGGGTAGATTCTTGTCTTCCCTTCCTACTTTTAGGAAATGCTGCAGTTTTGACAAGAAATAATTGCGTCGCAACCCTGTAGGTAAATCCTAGAGCATCAAGTTTGATACTTGCAGCTCTAAGATGTAAAAGGGCGATAAGTAGCAGGCATTATGATATTTACCTATTTGTACGTTTAGATATTTATTCATCTTCAACATAATTACCTAAAGTCTATCAAAACCAATTTATGCACTTTTCGATAGTGAATTATTGATTATCCTCGATAAACTTACACTACTACCTACTTATGTAAGCTAAGCTCAAAAAAGCGAGAACTTTTTTTACACATTATAGGCCACACGCTTGACCAATATCACAAATGATGGAAAGTGATGATGTGGCCTAAGGTGTAACGCGTTTGCCTAGAAGATGCCTATTCACTCTTGCTTTAAAGATACCCAAATTGTACGTGTTAGGAAACACAGATCTCGGAAGAGCGTTCCAGACCCTAGCCATGTGAATCAGAAATGAAGACTTGAACCGCTTCGTGCGCGTGGATGGTATCTATATCAACGATATAGGGATGGAAGCCCTGCCGATGTCTTGCAGTGCGATGGTAAAAAGGTGAAGGGGGGACAAGATCGAAGAGCTCCTGAGCACACTCACCGAAATATATCCTATAAATCACCGATAAGCCGGCAACCTTTCGACGGTGATCGAGGCTCAGAAATTTGGCTAAGAGTGGCGAGTCCTTGCCAATGAGTTTCCTAGCTCGACGATCTACAGCACCTAGTGCCGCAAGTTGGTACTTAGCGGAGCCATCGAAGAGGTGACTGCAGTACTCCATGAACGACCTGACCTAGGCTTGATATAGCGTATAAACAATTGTTGTGGCGTGAAGTACCTACCGCTTCACCTTATTAAGAATGCCAAGTTTTTTGGCGGCAATCTTGGCCTTAGCTTCAATGGAGTTTATGGTAGCTGAGATGTCGAGATCTAGATCAATGTGGTCAGTGATCGGTATGTAGGTATATTCCGGAAAGTGGGAGCCAAGGTGAAAGGGCTCCGTTAAGCAGAGAGCAGACTTGTGACCCAGACCATTTCAATTTCAAACTTCCTAGTTTAGTTAGGTACTTCTTTGTTTTGTTTTATAAGTTTTTGTAATGCAGTGTTCATACAAAAACTGTCGAGCAAAATTCGTAAAAGTCGCTAGCATGAGGTTACCCCACCAGCCGAGCTATGTTATTCCTATTCGTGGAGAGCTTCGTTAGCTGCAACTTCAGTTCAGTGTAACTTACCATGAACCTATAGCAAGACTGCAGCCGCCTGTCTCGCGCAATGTCCCGACGAAGCTGTTATGTTGCACTAATCTGATGGGACGTAAAGCAAGTTTTAACGAACCAACTTAGCCGGTAAATTGTTACGTGTTCCCTTTAATGGTGTATTGAAATGAGAACCAAACTCAAGGCCCATTATTACAATCTATTTAAGCCCGCGACTTTGTCCGCGTTTTGAAAAATACCGTGAGAAATCTTCGATTTTTTCCCCGTATAGGTAGATAGTAGCCTGTCTCCGGCAAGCAAGCTATTTCTTTGTGAAATTTCAACATTATAGATCAGCTGTATGTATAGTCGACGTCAAAAGTCCATACATAGCTTAAAGGCTAAAACCGTACGCAAGCAATGCTGTGTATCACTCGCATGCTTACTCACACAAATAAATATTATCTATCAAGAATCAACCTTAATTCAACAACATAAGGTTCAAACGATTTCAGTTATAAACAATTTAGATAGTAAAGTTAGATTACAATTTACTGAAAATAATTTAAAACGTAAACTAAAATCATATTTTTTGGATAAGTTGGTTTGTTAATGTTATTATAGGTATTTGTGTCTAACAGAATCGGCTTATAGCTCACAATTTAAACCTAAGTGGTTTCTCATGTGCTAATAAGAACATTTTTGTATATTCCTCTTAATTGATAATAAAAAAAAAAAGTTCAATACTACAGTAAGTGTGTGAGTGACAGACTGCATGCAAGGCAACTTGTTTGCTTTTTCTATATGGACTTTTGCAGCCGACTGTACCTACACAATCTCAGATGCTCCCAATCTAAATGTCGTTAATTTTAGTCAAAAGCATTACATCTCAATTGGTTCAGCAGTTTTACAGAAATAAAACCAATGTTCAAAGTTAAGTTAAATTACCTTTAGAACCAATAATTCCAAATGGCATTGGATTATTAGTTAATTATGGTATTTCCATTTTGCCAACGAATGGAAATACATCGAATTATTCCATGTGAATCAAACAATGCAAGCGTTTGAAATACATATTAGCATCGCTTTCTGAGCCATATCGCAGCCCCAAATAAATCCACCCGAGTTTAAATCTATTTTCATGATTTAATAGACATGTAGGATTACATATACATATTTTATTTCATCATAAAACTATATTATATGTATTAATTTATCCAGCTATATACTTTCTAAGTGATCACTGAACAAACAACAAATATAGATACGGCGCGGCGCTGCCAATGCAGGCTGGCGTTGTGACGTCACGCGCGTGGCAACATGGCGGCGTGGGTGACGTCACGCGCGTGCCAACATGGCAGCACGCGCCTTACATCCTCGTGTTAGCTACAATTAATTAACACAACATACAGTTTACAAATAATTATAATATAAACATTTAAAAAATGAGTACAAAATAACACAGTACCGCGACACAACAGATATCGTAAACATCTCAAATCATATCTCGCTAAGATAGCTCGAAACGTTCAATATAATATAATAATAATATAACCTTACATTACATTTTGGACATGTGACGGATATTGCAAATAAATTCTAATACGAGCGTCCCCGCGGACCCTTTTATATAAAACACTAGCTGATGCCCGCGACTTCGTCCGCATGGATTTAGTTTTTAAAAATCCCGCGGGAACTCATTCATTATCCGAGATAAAAGTAGCTCTCCCGGTCTGAGGAACCACTACTACATCCATTACTATACCCATGCAAAAAATCGCATCAATTCGCTGTTCTGTTGTGACGTGATTGAAGGACAAACCAACAAACAAACACACTTTCGCATTTATAATATCAGTAATGCTTTATTATAACACTTTTATAATTGTCAAATTTTTTACCTTAACCAAAGACAAAATTACGTTTAGCTGTCATTTACGTCTTGTTATTCCACTGTCATTTGCGTTTTGTTATTCCATGTCAGATGCGTTTTTCTTATACCACGTTTTATAGTGACATGACGGAAACGCGGTTGAACGGGATAAAAAGTATCCTATGTCCGTCTCCTGGTTCTAAGCTACCTCTCCACCAATTTTCAGCCAAATCGGTTCATCCGTTCTTGAGTTATAAATTGTGTAACTAACACCACTTTCTTTTATATATATATAGATTTAAAACGGAAAATTCGTGATATGTTCAGTTACTGTTTATGCGAAATTTTGTCATTCAGCGCAGAAATATCGCGAGGTATCCTAAAATTTTATTTTTGAGGGTAGGAAACAAATAACAGACAGTAAAAGAAAAAAAATTACGATTTTGGAAAATAATTTTTGGAATACCTCGCGATGCTTTTACCCCAAAAAGTATTCATGTGTTTGAGCTACTAGAATTGTGCGTTCGAAACTTTCCAACTCAATATTGTACCTTGTACCTAACTGGTAACTTTACTACATCCTACATCATGCCACGATTATTTTGTGATTTTAGTAGTGAAGTTCTGACTTTATTATTTTAAAATAATACTAATTTTTTATTCAAAAAACAATGGCATTACTGCGTTTGTGCGCAAATCTTTAAACTAAACTTAGAGCTCTTAGCTTAGAGATCCAAAAGCTCAAGTAATGCTTAGTTCAAGTAAGCTTTTCACAATGTAGACACGCAAAACCCAGCGCGCACTACGATTTTTTTGAACGAAGATTTAGAATGGCCACCGGGCCTGCGATGTATTAAAGCAGTGCGCGCGGGGCCATAGAACTCAATTTAGAATTGTAGGCAAAATATGACAAATCAAAAATACGATGTTTAACTCGTAAACATACGCACGTTGCATTTCTGCGTCCAAATTAACGCGCGATTAATAAAATTGTAGCGCGCGCTTGAAGTTATTGATTAAATAAGATTAGTTTAGAGATTCGTACAACGGAATAGGCACAAGTCCCATTGTTACAAACCAACCACGCTGTCACAAATCCTTATTATGGCACAAGAAAAATTATATTAAGAAGTAAAAGTAAAAATAATAATAATAACAAAGAGATTAGAAATAGGTATATAAAACTGATCGCACTATACACTAAAGCCGCGAGTGACGGAAGATGCAGACACTACTGTATTGTAACTTGTAAGTTAAGGCGTGACAGATCACAGAAGACTATCGGAGTCATACCAAGTCACACCAGAACTGATCGTGTAGTAACACATTACAACACAATAGTGACAGCATCTTGAAAATCCACCAAAGTGCACGTTTTTTGTGTAATGAAGTACATTAAAAAACGCACTGAATTTAGTCTCCTTGTCTGCTGAAAACGCGTCGTTCGCGGCGCATTCTGTAATGTGCGAACAGTATAAATCCCACTACTAATTTTGGTGGGTTACATAACTAATTAAGTACTATTAATACACAATGTTATATTACACGTAGTTACAGTAACATCTCACTTGTGTGCCCTTTTACGGATCATTTCATATTATCATTAAAAATATGAACAATGTATTTTGTCTGTGGGAATGCTGGTTGACTTACATTTATTTAGACAGACAAAAAAGGTTTATTAAAATAATAAGGACAAAATTGGTTGTCTTTAAAGTTTACGGACGATATTTTACGTGATAACGTCATAAAGAAACATTGACATTTGACGATGACTGGCGGGTGGCACAAGCCAACGCTTGGGCCGATCGTGCCTCTCTATCGCTTGTTCCGCGCTCTCGCTTGCTCACTCACTCAGGCTCAGGCGGAACGTGACTTCAAAATGACAAAAAAATTGTCAGCGAGTCAGCAAGCATTTCCACAGACATTTATCTTACAATAGGTACCATTTCGCCTAGCTATTAGAAAATAAGCGTTAAAAACTAAAACGAATAAAAAAGCAACTACTAAAGCCTTCGATTACGTCAATACTATGAACAGTAAAATCTCAGCGGACTAGCGGAATTATTAATATTAATTAATAATTTATCTAATCCATGATCTACAGATTTAAGGTTGAGAATGTAATCCAAATATTCAAAGAAAAATTAATATTCCTTTGCTATAATCCGTACGTTTCGCTCCAATATCGAAGCATCACAAGGCGATGTTGACTCCACAACGCACAATTGCAAATATTGTATTGTGGAGTGAACATCTGATGAAGTATCCGAAGTTCGCTACTAAAATAGAAATCGGGTAACACATTTGAATTAAATTTTCACCTTTAATCTATATATTTTATATTAGATAGGTTATGAATACCGGTCGTATGTCAGTATGTAACTTAAAGTACAGCAACATTAATTCTATTGACAAGAGAATCTGTAGTCCAGAGGTAAGGGTGAATCCCCACAAACATTTGTCATTTTTTTTTTGAAAATCAAAATGTGAGGATTTCAGCCCAGAGTTTGGCACAGTGTGTGTTCAATCATTTAAGACATAAAAAAACATTACACATAAAAATTCTTTTCAAAAAACCGACTTCTAACGCCACTACAAAGTATAAAAATAATTTTAGTTTGTCCACGTTTGTTGAAGTCGGGCGGGCCTATATACAAACTGTGAAACCGATGCGCGACGCTACAGAATATGATAGACTCGTTTGTAGAAGTCGAGCGAGCATCGCGAGTCGGTTTCATAGTTTGTATTTTAGGCCCGCCCGACTTCAACAAACGTGGACAAACTAAAATTATTTTTATACTTTGTAGTGGCGTTAGAAGTCGGTTTTTTGAAAAGAATTTTTATTTTAAGCTTTTAAGTGTAGTATCCTATGATTGAGGAGCTAGGACCTGGAGCTCCATGATGTAGTCCATACTTGTTACCTACAATATCAATTCGTAATCGAAATTTCCTAAATCGCCATAGTTTTAGCCTGCAGCATCAGGCTTGAGGAGTTGAAGGTTAAAATTTTTATGGGACCATTTCGCAAACATCCTCTGTCGATTAAAAAAAAAATCACGCGAATCGGTCCAGTAATCCCGGAGAAATCGGTGGACATACATAGAAAAAAAAAAGAAAAAAAAAAAAAAAAAAAAAAAAAGATACTGGCCGAATTGAGAACCTCCTCCTTTTTGGAAGTCGGTTAAAAATTTGACATTGTTAGTTACATTTTTTTTCCATTATTTGGTCCTATTTATTGCATTGCTAGTACAGCATGGGACTTCGTTTGTTTACAGAATTAAGCCAGACCTTCCATTGGATTTTTAGTCAAGAGAAAAAATAAAGTCAAGAGTGAGCTATCTACAAGCTAAAATATCAGCCGATAGTTAAAGGTCGATTCACATTGACACAGAATTGAAGGCATATCGGAAAATGAGTACAGAAATGTCAGAAAACATTTTACAATATTGTAAAGTCGAATTTGATTTTCAAAAATTCATGTATTTCAAGAGATTACAATCATTAATTCATATTTCATGAACAACTCAGATAATAATTTTTTTAAGTAAAGTCACAATATAACAT
Organism: Oeneis ivallda; assembly: GCA_029955525.1. Lineage (NCBI taxonomy): Eukaryota > Metazoa > Arthropoda > Insecta > Lepidoptera > Nymphalidae > Oeneis > Oeneis ivallda. The sequence continues at coordinate 752,968 of JARPMR010000024.1, forward strand.
CGCAATAAATCTATAAAAAAAACAATACAATTAGTATATTTAAAACTAGACAATCATAAAAACGTCGCATCTGCGGCAAACTTACGAATCTGAAAAAGATTAATATTAGGTACAGCTTTTTGAAAGCGTAGAAGATTTTTTTAATTACATTTTACAAACTAGAATAGAGATCAAATACGATAACATGGCGCGTCCCTACAAAAATCCAAAACGTTTGAAAGTATTTACAAAGAGTCACAACGCATGTGTGCGTGCTGAAACGGCCGTCAAACAAAAAAAACGAGTGTCCTTTAGACCACACGACTGAAGTAAGACTTACGAAACGCAACTGGCTATGAGAGAAAGAATATGTGTGCTTACACCTCTCTCAATACCCCTACAGTAATATACGAAACTTAACTCTCTCTCTTTCTATCTTCACTAACTTATATCTCCCTCTCAACTTCCGTTCGCCTCGCCCGATCACACTTTTCGTAACGCATTCACCAGCTTACTCCCCAAGTCAAGCGTGCGTAAAGAAGTTTTACTTCAATAAATCCAAGGATTTGTTGCTCGACTCGCGACGTCATTAAAAGTTCATTATTATTAGTATGGAAAGGGGCGCCATGTTATCTTAGTTGATATCTACGGATACCCTCATTACAAAAAAAATATGCTTTCTAAACGCTTTATAAAATGTGTGATTTGCAGATTCGTAAGTATGCCGTAGATGTGACGAAATAGAAAAAAACAAATTTAACTATAAATTGTAAATTGATAAACATCATGGAAGTATATAAAAAGCTTTTGTATACAACGGACGTAATCTTTCAGCCAATTAATGCAATCATGAGCTATCAACTAGCGTTAGACGCTTGCGCTAACTAGCTAGACTTATACCTGTGCGCATGCCTCATGTTGGCAGGTACATGTCACGCATGCGCTATTGCATGTACTGCTTCGACAACTTACTAGACATGCAACGTATTGCTCATTGGTTCATGGATACGCCCAACGGACACCAACGTTTCTTCGTTGGCGGTCGTTGGGTTGGACGTGAACGCACCGTTACTAAAGTCAAAGCCATGACAGCTTCCACACAATAAAAAACTTTCGGCAATAAAAAAACCACTTAACTTCGGAATACTATAGACAACTTAAAACATGTTCGAATTCAGAGAAGCAATTCTGCCAGCAATTCAAACATTTTACCATAATATTCTAATAATTTTAGTAGTAATGATTATTATTATCTAAGTTACAATTTGGAATCAAACATCAAAATGTCGTTCAACCCTTAAAAATATGTTACATTGCAATATGGCAGTTGCTTAAGCGGATAGTTTCAGGCATTTATTTATCGATCTATTTCCTAATTGTATTACTATCTCAAATCCGTTGCTTTTTATTATGCTGACTGAAAGTAAGCGTCATGAAAACCAATAATAATTACATATTAATCTAAGAACATTTTACAGTAACAACATAGGTTAGCGAGCATACAGTGTAGAATTCAACGGACTTGCATTGAGCACGAGCGTCTCGACGGAAGGGCTCGCGAGGATTATGCGTACTGAACGCTAGCTAAACTGTGACAGAAATGCAAGTAAACACATTATACTATTTGATCTGGTAGCCAGTTAATAATAAGAATATTCAATGTCATTACTTTGATTGAAAAATAAAAATTACTTAAATCAAGTAAAAATAAATAATAATTAAAAGAATTTAAGGTGGAAGAAACGGGTCTGCCCGCGAAATTCAAGTTTAATTTGGTTTTTCGCAATTTGTAAACTAATACGACAAAGTAGGCTTATGGCATTCTAATTGCGACAATGGCAGTATCATCTTCACAGGTTTATATAAAAAATTTTACTTGAAAGTGACCAGTTTAAAAAATTAATCAAAATATCGACTAATTTGTGAGTAACTCACGTCCAACTCAGTATTTTGATTAATTTCTTAAACTAGTCACTTTCAAGTAAAGATTTTTATGTAAACCTGTGAAGATGATAATTCCACTGGCGCAATTAGAAGGCCATAAGCCTACTTTGTCGTATTAGTTTACAAATTGCGAAAAACCAAATTATATTTGAATTTCGCGGGCAGACCCGTGTCTTCCACCTTAAGTAGATTGTGAATTGTGATATCGCCGTTCGACTATCATGAAATCACAGTTAAGAAATGGTTGGTCAATGAAACTGACTTAAGGTTAAGAACAGCCCTAGCACAAAACTAGCCTCGAGATAGGAACCAATCTCAGGACCTTGGTGCCTGACACATTTTGCAAGGAATACCAACAAAATGTAATAAAGTTGACGACAGCAAAACCATAGAAGACTACCGGTATCCTAAAAACTTAAACTATCTGTGATTAACAAAGGCTAAAATCGTTTAAAAACGCACTAAACCTTCCAATAACACTTAAATTGTTCATTTTACAATATATGTAATAAACATCCATTATTCTTTTTTGGTTAGATATAACATATACTTAAGACTTTCAGAAATTGGTCTGCGATAAACAATTTTCATTTAACTAAACCTACAATAAAATAGACCTGGGCCTATACTAAAAACGCTTTAAGCAGTATTATTTCAATTTTGTTTTGACATGTCACACAATGACAACCTTAAATTAAAAGGTTGACATTGTGTGACATGTCAAACCAATATTGACATAACACTGCTTTAAGCGTTGGTAGTATAGGCCCTGATAGGCATCATAGCGATGTATATTAAGTACAATATGAGATTATTTTTTTGCGAAAGGACCAACTAGCCGAGTTAGGTACTGACCCTACTGCCACCATAAATAGGTCCGTTCCACAAATAGAATAAGGCGGCTTTGATAAATATTTATATAGATAACGAGAAACGCAATAACACACAACGAACGAACAGACAGACACGCACGCTCTCACATACTGTCGGTCTAATTCATTAGTGAAACATTTCCAAAATCAGGTGTTTTGAGTAGAATAATCTTTCCGAATCACCAGCGGAACAATTCAAATTTGGTTCTAATCAACAGGAAATGACAATTTTGTAGAGAAGTTTTGATTTTACTTGTCAACTCGTTTCCATAAACTTTGACCTTCAATTACCTACTCGAAACAGAATTTTTTGAAATGTTCCATTAATGAATTGGACCGACGTTACGCTCACACGTGCAACGTATACAAGCAAGGCCAATGACTTAATAATGAATGTACATTAAATCTATCGGATGTGTCTGGAGTTGTCACTTGCACTATCTATAGTATCTGAGAGGAAACAAATAAGGACTAATTGATGGTATAATTAACTATGTAGTAGTCTGATACATCTAGAAGGGAGACGAAATTCCATTTTTCATACATAGCAAATAACTGTAGGCAATTAGGATTTAAATGGCTTGGTCGCATCCCTTTGCCGTCAGATATAAAGAGTTTGGAATATAAACGTTATTTGTGAGGACACCTTAATTATTGTTTTAGTTATACACTTCAGAAAACTTTAGCTTTGTAGCGATTTCAACACCAGTTTTTAATTTTCTGTCAATATTCAGAGATTTTAGAAAAAAGCAAGAAAAGGGGCAATTTTCACTTGATTTTCTTGCTTTCAATGTTCTGGAATCAAATTAAGTTAAAATTAAAAAAGTCAGATATTGCAAATAGCTTGAACTTAAATGGGATATAATACCAAAAGTAAAACTATAACAGCAATCTCTAAACTTTAGAGATTGATGTCATAGGGCAGACTCTTTAGACATAGAGTCTAAAGTAAACAAGCGTGGAACTAGAGTAGGCGTTATTTTTGTTAATTGCCTATGCAATATGACAACTCCATACAAATACGCAACTCCAATGCCATGTGTACTAATTTAGAACGCACATTTGAAGCGCGTAAGACGCAACTAAAACCGGCCCAAAGTCGTCGTGTGCAAAGGCTCTTAAATAGCTCTGTAAAAAGATAAACTCACAAGAAATAAACGATACAAGTGAAGACGATAGACTCTATCTAAATGTATAAATAACGTACTAGTTAATCCATAGTATTAATAATGTTATTATTAATTACAGCAGAGATTTATATTGTATTTATATTATTATTAATTTATTATATGTATAATACACTAAAGACTACATAAAGCGTTACAATTGTGCAGATCTTTTATCCCGCTCCCTCGGGAACGGATCAAACGCACACAATGTAAACTCTCACCTAAAACGTTACCTCTACGTAATATTAATAATGTTAACGTGTTAACTTTGGTATCGGCGCCCATACGACTGTAAACTATACTATAACACAATAAACTATAATACTTACGAATCAGAACTATAATAACGGTTGGAGAGCTGGTGGGAAAATTTTGATATGCACTTGATAAAAGCTGTACCTTGACCACAAAAAAGGGAATTGAGACTACATTAGATCTTCAACTAGCAGTGGACATGGTTGAGACAACTTTACTGCACTGCAACTATAAATGGACGTAGTTATGCAAAAACATTCCAACCCACAGGTCTGTCAAAATTGAGTTAATAGCACTAGGCCTCCTTTGTCAAACACCCTTCGTCATATAGTAAAACCATTCCCATCCTTACATCATTATTCTTTTATTTCCAATGTTCCAACCCACAATGCATCACATTCGTAGCTAAATCAATTAAAAACCCATCAATTTGACTGAAAACTTGCTGTGGATTGGAACGTTTTTGCATAACTACGTCCAAATGCGATATTTGTCGTTAGATTTTGCTTCAGCAAGTATGGACGTGATAAGCCACTCAGGAATTAGTCTATAATCAGAGAAGGAAAATGTCTTTTAGACAATGTGTAATCATCTATTAGTCGTCAAAACACCAATGATGATATCCTTGCATTTGGCTTACACTAAAGTGGCAGACTTTATAAAAGAAGACTTGCATTGTACTGACTTGTCAGCGATTCTATGTGGTCTAAGCTAACATTAGACAAAAATCAACCTTTAGTCTGAATGAAAGAATTCAACTTTTCCAAGTACCTCCTCAAAATTACCCACTAACTCCTAGACCCTAAACCCTGACACGGCTATAATATGTAAAAAATAAAAACGCATTTCAAAAACACCGTCAAAAAAGTATAATACAAAACAGGTAAGATAAACATAATAGTGTATGTTTTTCGTTTGTTCTGAACCTTGCCTATCCAAAACTCCGGGATAAAAAATATCGTCAGATTTTCAGGATATTTTACTTTTTTGTGGACAAGACTAATGTCAACATTTAGCAAACATACAAACTGTCAGGAAATTAAAACTCTCATGATGCGTAGACTTGTTCTTGCTCGGTCACTAAAAGGAGTGCTCCGTACTAGTACATTTAAAAGAATGTACTAGTTTGGACTTCTAGTTCTATAAGTACAGTTACTACAGTAGTTCGGAGCCAAGTGACAGAATCACAGACTAAAAAGATCCACAAGGAACGAAGTACTAAATGAAGGAACGATGTGCTATAATTGTCTATGGTTCCTTGTTTCCGCTCGTTCAGAGCCGAGCGAAGGATGTACTTAAGGTGGAAGATATGGGTCTGCCCGCGAAATTCAAATTTAATTTTATTTCAAATTCAATACTGAGTTGGACGTGAGTTACTCACAAAATAGTCGATATTTTGATTAATTTCTTAAACTAGTCACTTTCAAGTTAAGATTTTTATGTAAACCTGTGAAGATGATAATTCCACTGGCGCAATTAAGAAGGCCATAAGCCTACTTTGTCGTATTAGTTTACAAATTGCGAAAAACCAAATTAAATTTGAATTTCGCGGGCAGACCCGTGTCTTCCACCTTAAGCGTACGGACTAGTTCGTTCTCCTTCTGTTTCGGAAATTCATTCCTAATAGTACATAGTTCATGTACTACACAAGATTTAATGATGCGTTTGAATATGTAACTCAACAACTATTCATAACATATTATATTATGCACCACACAATCATTAAAATAGTATCCCTAATATTAAAGTAACCTAAGATACTTTTTGAACAAACGAAAAAAATACACAAAATAATTAATCCATTCTTCAAACAACTATTACAATAATACAAGTAAATATTGTAAACCATGCAACATGGACATTTAAACATTTGTACTTTCAGTACTCAAAATAAAGATATATTATGCGTAAATAATAATACCTATTACCTATGTAAGTGTAAACATAACATTAAATTTGATTATATTTGGTAAAGTAATAAAACACGCGAATTTTGCAGCAATATGGAATTTTTAATGACCGATCTCAAAGGCACCAAAAATTACCTATATAGCTCAAACAAGTGCGATCCGGTTCTTACTTAAACTTTTAAGTCGAAAATAAGTTAGCAATTTCAGTGAAACAAGCCACAAAAACTATATCTAACGTACTCGTACCTATGTAAGTGTTACGCACTGGTTTCAATTGGAGAAAATTACCAAACTGGAAAAATTAAAGTCATCCCACTTCTAATGTTGTAGAAATTCCATATTGCTGTAACATCCAGCAGGAAGATTCATCAAATGAATACTGCTACAATACAAGAGGTGAGCGACGGTCGACGCGCCCCACGCGCACTGAGTACTGCCCCCCGATTGTCCAAAAATTGCCGATCAAATCGTCAAAGTTAGCGTCATAGTAAAATAAACCATAATTTCATTGAATTATAGCTCAATTTCGTGTATCCATTCTCATAGGTTTAGGTATGAACGATACGCTAAACGGTTGAAAATGGATACACGAAATTGAGCTCTAATTCAATGCTCTTATGGTTTATTTTACTTTGACGCCGAATTTTGACGATTTGATCGGCAATTCTTACACAATCGCACTTCTGGTCCTCGGGCGAATGTCGGGCGAACACAGGGCGAACGTAGGGCGAAATGCGAAAACGCACAAAATACACAACATAGGACTAGAAGCGGGACACGTTACGCTAACGAAATAGGAACCAACTACGAAACTAGTGACATCGACACGACAGTGAAAACTTCTAACACTTCCAAAAAAACTTACTCATTAAAGCACCTCAAACAAAGGTTCCATATTTGCGAGATTAAAAAACCTAAACTAGTGACGAAAATTAATGACTAATATGAACGGAAACTACGTCTAATACGCACACACACAGACACGCACGCACACCAACAAACACGCAACTATCGCGAATGGGGTTTACTAAGTCTGCCTCTTCAGGCACCTGTATGACCTCAACCTGCAAATTACGACATATTGAGGGTATGACACATATAAAGGCCAACTGTCAGAGCTTACGCTCCATTTACCTACTTTAGCGATACAGCCACGTAGCGGCCGCTAGTGTCGAATGACGTCACATCGATGACGCCATTTTGATGGACGCCATTCAGTCTATTGAAACAAGATGGCGTCGTTTCCTAGAGTATTTGATTACAACGAAATGTGTGCCAAAAGCGATCTCGCTAGCAAATCGTATAGCAGCCGCTTTTTAACAGCATGGAAGAAACAACTAACTTGTATCAGTATTGCATATACTAAGCGAACGAACCTAAATACAATCAACAATTTTGGTATTTTCAGTTTGCACAACTCGACAACTATGAATGATTTCGAGCATCGAAACACAAAATGTCAAGAGTAAAATGGATCTAAAGTCAACGTCTTATGGCAGTTTATTCGTTAATACAAAATGCCCAAAGTGCGATAAGGCCGCCTGTTGTTTTCTGTTTTGTCATTTTCATTCATTTCTTCATTCATTCAAATTTTCCGTTTGATGCGCTGCTGGCACAGATTTGAGAAGTAAGAGATATGTTATGGGGGCGTGGCACGCGTCGCCAGTTCCTGCGCAATAGCGCAGAAAGTTGTCAGTCGCATCGCAAATCACTCCACTGTTCACACGTTGTCACGTCGCCGTAAATCGTGAACAAAATGCCGACTTGTGCTATAATTACGTGCAAAAATCGAAGCGATAAAGTGAATTTCAAAAATAGCGGGATCACCTATCACAGGTAAGTGTAATTTACATAACTAATTACATTCAAATAACAATTATTGTTCATCACAAGAAATTATTCACCGCCATTGTTTAGCCATCCGCTTGTACGTTCCGCGAACTGTCAAAGGGACAGTAGTGTTGTGGCGTGTTGCAGACTCTAGAATCGATATTTTGTATGATTGTATTTATTTTTATTAGAATCCTTTGATTTTAAAACAATTTATGACCTGTTTTAATGAAAGGACTAATATAAATATGTGGTAGCTAGTATCGATGTAGGTATGCATATGAAATGGTGTTTGTAAAATAAACAACTTACAATTAGAAGCATATCTGCAGGATAATTTGTATATTTCTTTGTTTCTACGTTTAATTGTGATTATGATTACTTACTTTAATTGTGTTGATTTCAGTTTTCCCAAAGATGGAAATATCAAACAGAAATGGATTGAGGCTGCGGCAAGAGGACTTAACTGGTTTCCTCCAAAGTCAAGTTCAATATGTTCAGTCCACTTTGAGCAGAAATGTTTTCAACTTTTAAAGATCAACAAGAAGCTGTTTCCGTGGGCAGTTCCAACACTTAAAATTCCAATTATTCAGACTACTGTAAGTTTAAACTCTGTAATCCCATCGAAGTTTATTTATTGGTTGTTTGTCAATATAATCATCTCATTTTTTAACGTAACTTATTTATTATATTTAACCGTACAATTTTTACAGGGTACTGAAATACTGAATGACTTGCCTGAACGAAACTTAAATACGAAAACAAGTTCAGTTCCATTTAGCAGTCAGGTATGAATAAATAATCTAGATTTATATTATAATTAAAGATTAATGTTTGTATTTTATCTGTATTAATTTTGTTTTAGATCGCGAATGTTTCTGGAGATCCCGTGACTACTGCTGACGTGCCAATGGCGGAGACACCACGAAAACGAAAATTACGCGCGGAAATTGAGCAATGTCAAAACACAATAAAAAAACAAAGGACACAAATAAAAACATTACAAAAAAAAACTAGTCGGTACCAAAAGAAAATTGCAAAACTAGAAGATATTTTGATGGAATTGAAAGGGAAAAACTTAGTGACAAGTGATCAAGCAAACCAGTTAGGTGATATGGGCATCAAAGATCTTATAAAGCGTTATGAGGAAAAGCTTTCATCAGACCAAGCTCAAAAAACGAAATATTCACCAGCTTTAAGAGCTTTCGCTTGCACGTTACATTTCTATTCACCGAAAGCTTATGAATATGTCAGACAAAAATTTCACACATGTCTCCCACATTCGCGTACTATCAAGAAATGGTATCAATCTGTTGATGCAAGTCCTGGTTTTACTAAAGAGTCTTTTGAAGCCATAAGACTAAAAGTTCAAGGGACTGCTTACAAATTGTTTGGCAATTTAGTTATGGATGAAATGTCTATACGGCAGCGTATAGAATGGGATGGCAAAGAAATGCACGGATATGTAGACATTTGTCATAATAATACAAAAGGAGATCACTTACCGGAAGCAAAACAAGCTCTTGTATTTATGGTTACAGCTATAAATGCACCCTGGAAAATTCCTGTGGCCTATTTTTTAGTCGATGGCGTGACTGGTGAACAAAGGGCTAACCTGATTAAGCAATGCCTGGAGTTGCTTAATGAGACTGGAATCGAAATAACATCTTTGACTTTTGACGGCTGCCCAGCGAATCTATCTATGGCGAAAGAACTTGGATGCGACTTTACGCCAGAAAATCTTAAAACAGGTTTTGCACATCCCACTAATGGGCGACATTTATATATTTTTCCAGATCCATGTCACATGGTTAAGCTGGTTAGAAATGCATTCGAAGCATATAGTGAGTTTTTAGACGGTTTAAATAGAAAAATTGAATGGCGCCACGTAAAAGAACTAAACGCTCTACAGGAGAAGGAATTTTTCCATTTGGGTAACAAACTCAGGCGTGCCCATATATACTTTAAAAATCAAAAGATGAAAGTGCGTTTAGCGGCACAATTATTTAGTAATAGTGTTGCTGATGCACTAAATTTTTGTGGGTTACAAAACAAAGAGGGTACTGTGACTTTTTTGAAAATTATAAATGATCTTTTTGACGTCCTAAATTCAAGAAACATGGCACAGTTTGATTTTAAAAAGCCAGTTAGTCGTTTAAATAAAGAAAAAATATTTTCATTATTAGATGAAGCAGAAGAGTATTTACAAAATTTAAAGCTTTTTGATGGGTCACTAGTTGTAAAATCAAGTAGAAAAACCGGATTTGTAGGATTTTTGGTCTGCATTAAAAGCCTAAAGGCTATGTACACGCAACTTATAGAAAGAGAGCAGGTTTTGCTATATTTGCCCGTCTATAAATTTAGCCAGGATCACTTGGAGTTAATGTTTGGTCAAATACGAGCACATGGCGGATGTAATACTAATCCCACGGCCCGACAATTTAAAGCCATTTATAAGAAACTAATGGTTAAATCTGAGCTTAGAGACGTAGAACAAGGCAACTGCACTTCGTTAGATAAGATCTCCATATTGACTTGTTCATCTGCTGTCGAGAAAATCAACTTGACAATTGATTTACAACAGATCAACTCGGTTGAAGACGGTGATGAGCCTTCTGTTCTACTTGATGCTTTTGAGCAAGCTCTATTTGATGAAGAAATAGATATACTTGTCCAGTCCTTTTCGGAATTTGGCTCTCATGCTATTACGTACGTATCTGGCTTTGTTGCACATGCACTACTTAAACGGATCAAGTGTGAAATTTGTGCCAGCGTGCTAATAACAGACAACAAAAATGATGACAAATTTGCTTTTATAAAACTTAAAGACAAAGGTGGTCTAAAGTATCCAACGGGCGATGTTATTACAATTTGTAAAAGAATGGAAGCTCTGATAAAAAAAATTGTTATTTCTGATGACAAAATTAAAACAACTATAAAAATGGTTAAACATGAGCTGATGTCTAAGGCAATGCCACAGTTCATAGGCTTGAATTTATTTCAGGATATTAATTACCACCAATTTGAACAGGCTCCTTTGGACAATCACATAACACTACTTATTAAAGCAGTGATGGAGAAGTATGTGGATACCCGACTGCATTATCTCACAAAAAATGCAGCACCGAAACTATCGAAAAGACAAGTCCTTAACAAGTACTTGCATTTTACTGGTCAATGATTTTGTTAATTTTTCAAACTAATAAAAGCTTTTGAAACTCTTTTTTGTTTTATTATTTGTTTGCCTTTAGTTTCACTAGCTATAGCTTTAATTAGTACTTGCCAAAATATATAAATATCGAACGATGTACACATAATTGTGCACATTGAGTGATATTGATAATCGATACGTATTAATAGACCGGTACATCACTAGACGAAATGTACCTTGACGCGAGTAAATGCATACGCTTTTGTTGATAGTGTTTGTAACCTATCAAAGGCTTGCAATTCATGTGTGCGTGTACTGTTGAGATTATGCTGTGAATGTAGTGAATTGCAGTTGTGTGAGTAACTGGCGACATTGGTACCCGTGCAAACGGCGCTTCATAACATTTCTCCTTATTTTTCGTGTTCTGTGGCTGCTGGTGAAACTTACAACAAGGAAGTCTAAATCCATTTTACTCTCACTTGAATCCGATCGACACTGGTAGATAATTCTATTGTACACAAACTCTAAACTAAATTGACAGATCTAAATCTATATCCTTTTCTACAGCGAGCATTATAAAAGGAATAACAATATATTTAGATCTGTCTTATTAGTTTAGAGATTGTTCACAACAGAATTAGCCACAATATATCGAGTTTGTACTCGTACTGACTCTACAGTTTTTTATCAGCTCGATTTTAGACTGCGAGTGCTTTTAAAGCGAATTATTCATGTCAACATACATCCCTATAGTTGTGGAAGTAAAATATAACAAACGTTTGCCATCCCTCGGTCATACAGTTAGGCTTTTCTGCTCTACAACAAATCCAATAGTTTTAAACAGTGATTCGATCACTGTTCGATCACCGCTACTTCATTCGAGCACCACTTTTTAACGCGAACATTTAGTCAATGCTAATTCGGTTGTAAACAAACCTTACTTTAGTCGGAGACTAGTAAGAAATAGAATGATAATAATTCTTTGTATACATTAAAATTACGCTAAAAATTTTCCTAGATGGCGGTAATACTACTGCAAGTTTTTTTTGTTAACGACGATTCATTTCTTGGATGAAAACACAAAATTACTACTCATAGCTAGGAGTACAAAATGCAAGTTTGATTAGCATAATAAGGTATTTAACTGAAATTTTTTATTTAAATGAAAATATATTTTTTAAATATTAAATATTTTAAATAACACAATGAGTTTTCTTTTTTAAATATCTCGGAAATAGAGCTTTTAAGTCTCCTGTTAGACTAAGAGAGCGCTACTGAAGTGTGACGTCACAAACAGTAGGTACATTCTTCATAGAAAATTTCGTTTTAGAAAGAGACAGATAAAGTCGCAGTTAAGTACAGCTTATAAATTATTGGTTTTTTGGCCGATTTATTTTCTGATTGTAAAAATGTTATTCTTACGTGTTATATTTTCGATTATAATTATTAATGAATATCAACTATTCAACTATTTGACTATACAGTCAAGTACCCAATTCAGTGGGGTTATAGTTCAGCTTACTTTGAAGCCGTTAACCGTTCTATCTCGATATATTTCTATGATCCTAATGTATGCGTTGTGTAAGCTTGTTAAATGTGCTCAAGTGAGGCAGCCAGTAACTATTGGATATGTCATCACTCCTCGCACCTCATCACCAATATGTACAACGGTCAATAAATTTCTCTAACACTCTCCACTTACAGTTAGCAGTATTACGAGCTCTTTTAAAATATACCTTTCTCCATATACCAACAAACTAGGATCTAGCTTTTTTTTTATTCAATATAATATATCTGTATTTATATGTACTTAAATTTAGAAACCGAGCGTCTGGGGCTCGATATATTAACTGTCGGCGACTTTAAATCGTGATTTGCATAATCTATCTTTCCTTATTTATCTTAAACGGTAAACAAGTTTTTTCTCGCAGAAACGCCTAAGCGACGCACCGTCAAACCGTGCTACAAACGAAAAACCCCAACTCGATAACGTCCTAAGCACCCGGCAAAGGGCGTCGGTTACGCGTTTTGCCGAAAAGTTTTCTGAGATTTGTTTACCTTTTAACACAGCTAAAAAAAAACAGACTATCATAAAGATTTTATAGATTATATTATTATCAGCCTACCCTTTAACAGAAACGATTTTTGAGGTGTTTGAGTGGTGCGGGAGGGGTATAACGAACTTTGAAACACCCTTTCCCCTTCCCGCATCTAACCGTCACCCTCCTAAACCTGTTACAGTTTTTTCTTCGTAGTATGGTGCTGGTAAAAGGTCAATAGAACGTAACATATTTTGCACTATATTGCTGCAATCATAAGAGTCAAATTACCAAAACAGATTTTCTGAAAAAGGAAGTCTCAACAGATTTCAAAGTTAGAAGTTTTAATCTTATGATTGCAACAATATGGATTAAAATAAGCTTGTTACCTTTAATTGGCCTGTAAACCATACCATACTACGAAGAAAAAACAGTAAAATAGGCCTAAAGTTTATGTACATAATAACTTTGAAGCGAAGTAAACTGTCATTGAACAGTTATTCTATACGTCACAATACACCCCGGCTAGTGAAAAAATCGTGGACAGAATCTCATAAGACCATGCGAATAACTTATATTAGATCAACCGTACTTGATAAGTTATTTGTTAAGCTGAGAAATGTGTGAGTCGATAAAACTGCAGCCCTATTGCAGATCTCAGTGGATATGTAACTTTGTTATATAGTGCGAAAAGTTACCAACGAAACCTGTTTGACTCTTTGATTGATAAATATACAAGATATAAATGGTATGAAGAGGAACATGTCATGTGCAAAGTAAGTTTGGACATCTTACTGAACAATGCTTTAAAAACTTCATGCATTTAAAATTAATTATTACTTTGATAAATAATATGTCTTCAAGGTTATAAACGTGCAGTCTCATACAAAATATATTTTTAAATAATTATGTAGATTGCTATCGCTTGACAGTGATCACACCGCACACCTGATGGTAAGTCAGATGCGGCCTACGATAAAGCGCGCCTGCTTAGAAAATGCCTAGTCACTATTGATTTGTATACTTTGTCCATTTTATTAATAGTTTTTTGACAGCTCAGTTTCACTCACTCTCGCAAAGTGTGAGTGAGTGAGACAGTATTATATTGTCTCACTCACTCTCACTATGCGAGAGTGAGTGAGACTGAGCTGTCAAAAAACTATTAATAAAATGGACAAAGTATATACTCAAGTTGTAGTTGGTTGGAAAAATAACCGAAATTTGAAAGGGCATTCTAAATTATAGCGGCACCTATAAGTTATTCTTTTATAGGTAAAACTTTAAACTATGTACCCTAACGCATGTACCCTATTAAGTACATGTACACTGAGATAGGCAATAGGTGACACATTCATCAACACGCCATATATGTGGACTATATAGATATTTGTGACCTTAATCGAATGACGTAACCACTACCGAGCCTCAGTATCAGTTCGAGTGAATGACGTCACCGAAAAAAACCATGACGCATGCATGACGTCCGCATATTGTATTGGCGCGTCCGATACGTTCGATTAAGCGTGCATATTAAGCGTGTAAACTAACTTTTCATACGTAAGGCAATGATTCTATTGTTTAATCTTAGAACCTACGAGTGATTCAAGAGTAAGGAATACCTTTATGATATCAGTTGGGTATAGTGTTTTCAAGTTTACGTAATTTTCGCGTAAATCTGACATTAAGTATGGCAGAGAAAGAGATAGAGTTTATCCAACCTTTTTCTGTCCATATTAATTTACAGATTTACGTACTTTTTACGTAACTTTACATAAATCTGACATTTAGTATGGCCGCGAAAGAGATAGAGTTTATCTATCCTTTTCCTGTCCATACTGACAGGTTTATGTACAGTAATATCTGGTAGATCTACAATAGATATTCATAATTTATCTCTAGTACTATGTTCAACAAAACTAATATAAAAGGCCAATTTTACACCATAACAGAATAAATAATATCTAGCATTAAATACATTTTTGTCGTGTTGTATCAACAGTCCCATAAAGAGAGCTTTATAAATCATATTTAAATGTTTAATAATACAACAAGGCAGCCATTTAAAAATTAAAAAGGCTTTTGGTTGAACGTATGTAAAAACACCTTTATTTCCATTACAAAGAGTACTATGGAAATTGTGAAATTTATTGTCTTATAAAAAATTATCTGTGATTGCAATGGGATAGTCATTCTAAAGTGCAAACAAAATGCCAGGATATTTTGCGACGTTCGAAGGTTAAGCTGTTCGCACTTTATAAAAGCCGCACGCGCCGCTAGTAATACGTTTTTATTCATCAGCACGCATATACCGCAACGGTCGCGCTAAACCAATGCTGATGACTGGTACCGCATTTATTACACGCGTGCGACGCGTGTCGCTCTGATAATTGTGTTTGCATTTCAGTACTGATAAAAGCCTTGTTCGATGCGCGCACTATGTGCTGTTCACAAATTACAGTCGAGCCGACCCGCACGCGGTGTATTTATAAAGCCAAAATCGAAATTAAAGTTCACAATTGGTACAGAAGCCACGATCCTCTGATCGTGTGTTTTCGTCGCCCAGTTGACTAGTGAAACTTTAGTGCGCGTTATTTCACAAACATACATATTTGCATAGTGTTTTAGTTTAATTTACATTGCTTTGGCTGCTAGACGTGCTTTTTAATTATTTAAGTGTAAGAAGCTTAAAATCGGCGACACGCTGACTCTTTATCACTAAAATAATTCTATTTCTATTAACTTATTTAGAATTTCTTAGTACGACATCAGCGGTGTTAAAAATTGCGCTGCTTGGGGCTCGTCTTATCACGTGCGATCAGCTGTAATGTGCGACCTGCATTAACCAGTATATAAACACAAGATTGGAAACTGTTGATACACACGCACATTATAGAGAAGTACGAGCCAATCTCGGCACGAGTGAAACATCAACAAAACGTAATCAGACCGGAGTTCGACCGGCGCTGATCCCCCGGGACCGGAGCGAGAACGTATTGCGACCCTCAAGGCCGCCCGTTACGTCCAACGCGGTGGTCGGACTTACTTGCGACGACACGACAGTCGGATGTAGTGGCGACGACGCGACAGTCGGATGTACGCGCGTGTACTTGCGACAGTGGGTAATACCGCAGTGACTAGAGCTTCAGGCGAGCGGCACGGCGGGCGGCGCCGGGTTAAAGTCCTTGTTCACGAACGAGAAGCCTTTGAACTCTTCCTGTACACGGATACAAGACAATTCAGTGAAAATAGTGAAAATAATAATGATAATAATGAAGAGAAGTAATAATTTAATATATAAAATTCTTTTTTAAAAACAGACTTCAAACTGCCGCGCCACTATACAAAGTATATAATTTATTGTTGATATTTTAAAAACCGCTCGACCGATTTCGATAAAATTTATATGGGACCACCTGGGGAGTATACCCTTTCAAACAAAAAATGAATTTTCCAAATCGGTTCAGGCGTCTTCCAGTAATCGGTGTACATATAAAAAAAAAGATTCCGACGAATTAGAATTAGAACCTCCTCCTTTTTTGAAGTCGGTTAAAAAGAGGTGTAGTGTAGTGCAGTGTGGTATGGTGTGGCGTCGCGTAGCGTAGCATGATGTGGTGTGTATAGTAGTAGCGCGTAGCGTAGCATAGTAGTGGCACGGTCTGATGTGGTGTGGCGTGGCGTGAGGTGGTATAGTGTATAGTGTGGTGTGGCGTAGTGTGGTGTGGCGTGAGGTGGTATAGTGTAGTGTGGCGTGGCGTAGTGTGGCGTAGCAGTGTGGCGTGGCGTGAGGTGGTTTAGTGTAGTGGTGTGGCATAGTGTGGCGTGGCGTGGTACTCGCCTGGTTGATGGCGCGCAGCACGTCTTGCGGCACGGGCGTGAGGCAAGGCTCCTCCTTCGTGAACTCCGCGTCGAAATTGGCCGCCTCGCGCTTGCTCTTCTACAAAACGACACATCATTTAGTAAGCGTTTGTTTCCTTATCCATTAGCCAATGTTATGAAACTATTTAACAAATACTTTTATACATAAACCAGCATTTTTATTGTCATTACCTGTGACATATTAAAAGTATTAAAAAAATCTAAGATTATCAATCCATTTCAACTTTTAGTAGTACTTTCAAATTTTATTGCACACATTAACTATTAGTTGTTATTACATGAATTATTAGTTGACAAGTTTGAAAATCATTTTCTGAAAAATTTCTATGAAATTAGTGACAAAATGAGGCCAACTCTGTTGATACGCAATCTCTAAACTTAACTGCATTGACAGGTCTAAATCTCAATAAATATTTATTCCGCATTAGATTTAGAACTTTTGGTTTAGAGATTATATACAAGTGTAAATTAAAAATTTTATTTTTAAATGCAAGCTTTTAGTAGCTACATCATTAGACTCTGGATATCATCTGGGATCAGAGTACTTGTTATGACGAATCAAACGAGCCCAAACTCGATGAGTTTACGACGTTTTATTACAGAGTTCCGATAGCCATCTTCCGTCTCCATCATCAGATCAGCTCCACGTCACAATAATATTGCATTGTAATCCGATTTACACATCATGCAAAATTTCAGCTCGATCAGAAACCGGGAAGTGGGTCTAATTCATCTTGCAAGATTTGACCCAAACTAACATTGCAAGTTAAATAAAAGCTTGTAACAACAAAATTAGCTACGATGTATAAAAGTAAAAGTAAGGCATGAGACCGTAGTCGCTCACCACCTTGGGTCTGAAGGGCGGACGCAGGCGGCGCTGCGCGAGCGCGTCCCAGTCCATGTCGCGAAAAAACGCGTGCGCGCGGATGCCGGCCGCGCCGCCCGACACGCCCAGCCGCCGCGACGGGTTCTTGGTCATGAAGCCTGCAACACGGCATCACCCGTCGGTCATTACTTGTAAAGCTGGGGGTCTATCGCGTAATTTTTTCTCAGTCCTTAAAGGACTGCATCAATGTCAAAATATGATTTTGGGCTTGTTTTGACATTGAAATAGTCCTTTATGGACAGCGATAAAAGTTACGCGATCGCCAGGCGGGCCGATCGCGGCCCGTTGACAAGGCGATCGGGTCAAAAGGACTCCATCTTTTCGATGATGTTTTTTGACGTGATAACGTCTTATAAATCGATGAACACCGGCTGCATGCACGAAAAAGTGTCACGTTCTGCCTGAGCTTGCGCGTGCAAGCGAGAGCGCGGAACAAGCGTTAGAGAGAGGCACGATCGGCCCAAGCGTTGGCTTACAGAACGCCCGCCGCCGCCCTCCAGTCATCGTCAATGTTTCTTTATGACGTTATCACGTAAAACTATCGTCCGTAAACCGACTTCACAGACAACCAATTAAAAAAAAAAAGAATATCAGCCAATTTGAAGATTTGAAGATTTGAAGACTAATATTCTCATATCCCCTCTAAATAAGCGGAAAGCTTGTGTCAGGAGTGGGTACGACAATAGTGGAATGGGTGGGATTCGAACCTGTGCTTTCAGTTTTCAGTCTGCACCTTTAACCGTTGGGCTGTTGAGGTTTATTTATAGAACCATCACCAAATACATACAAGTGGTACAATTAAAAAAACACCAGAAGAAATAATAGCCATTACACATTATAGGATCGAACCTCGTAACGAAAAAAGCAATAGAAAAAAACAAACATAGTGCTTCATAGTTCTGCCTACACATTTAAGCGAGCGACGCTATGCCTGAACTACTTCTAACGCTAGCAGGGCGAAAATGATCGAATCATTTTGAGATTCGTGACTCAATCTATCGCAAAATAATTGAGATCGAATCAAAGTTACTCGATCAATCGTGATCAGAGAACCCGCAATCCCCCAAATAACACAAAATTATTTAAATAAACACAGATACATCATTAACTAAACATTTACCTTTCAGTATAGAGACAGCATCTTTGGAAAGCCACACGGGGTATAACACGTCATCATGTAAGATGGACTCGAACAAATCATCTTCATTATCTGCTTCGAAAGGAGGCTGTCCCGCCAACATCTCATACAACAGCACGCCCAGAGCCCACCAGTCCACTGATGGGCCGTACTCTAGTTCCTGCAGGATCTGAACAATATCAAACATGAGCATGTATCAAATAAATTATAGTAAAGTATTCCAATAGTATGTATTAAGTAGTAAGTATTTCCAATTTCGAGAAAGAGATCAACCGCCGAATCCAACTCGGCTGGGCAGCGTTCGGGAAGCTCCGAGATGTCTTCTCGTCCAAAATACCTCAGTGCCTGAAGACTAAAGTCTTCGAACAGTGCATGTTGCCAGTGATGACTTATGGATCCGAGACATGGTCGCTAACTGTGGGCCTCATAAGAAGGCTCAGAGTCACTCAGCGAGCGATGGAGAGAGCTATGCTTGGGGTATCCCTGCGAGATCAAATCAGAAATGAAGAGATCCGCAGGAGAACTAAAGTCACCGACATAGCTCAGCGAGTCGCGAAACTGAAGTGGAAATGGGCGGGGCACATAGTTCGAAGAGCTGATGGTCGTTGGGGTCCCAAGGTGTTGGAGTGGCGACCCCGCACCGGTAAACGCAGTGTTGGCAGACCCCCCACTAGGTGGACCGACGACATCAGACGAGTCGCAGGGAGCCGCTGGATTCAGGCGGCGCAAGACCGAAGCCTGTGGAGGTCCATGCAGGAGACCTATGTCCAGCAGTGGACATCTAAAGGTTGATAATGATGATGATGAAAGTATTCCATACATAAATAGTAGAAACAAAATAGGTTCCAGAACCCTACCCTGTACCGAACTATTTTAAAAACATCAATTTTATGGGCAAACATTAAAGATGAAGTCAATAAATAAGTGATTTTGTCTGGTAGCGAGCAACATAGATTTAATTACAATTAAGCCTATGTAAGCATCCATAATGTTGAAAATCAAAATTTTTTCAGTGAAATCTATCAAACGCTTTTTACGAATCAAAATTGTTTTTTTTCTATTCCTAGAGTAATAATGATAAAACAGTTTTAAAGATGATGTTTAGATGATCCTACCTCTGGAGCAATATAATCTGGTGTTCCGCAGAACGTCGTCGTGGTCACACCGTCTGGAAAAAAAAGATAATCAGTTTGTATATGCATCTCCACCTCATAAGCTATCACGATATTGTGATACGCTCAGTCAGCTCTGTCAGCTCTCATTAACTCATAGTCACCGCGCAACTCTTCCTCGCGACAGACTTCAAGTAATCCGCCCAATCAATAAATCCCCCTCTTCTAAGCGCTTTGTTCGTCATAGGACTAAGTATCCTTTGGTTTCTCTGATTTGGAGATTGGACAAAATGAAATCAATAAAATATTTTCTTCTCTTCTTCTCCATAGTCCAGGGATAAGATGACAGAACAAATATAATTCAGACATAACGTGTTCTTCTCCTTTCTTCTTGATTACGCTATGCAGATCCTAAAGTCCCTGTAACACGTTGACCGTTTCCAATCTATTTTTTTCGCGACTAATCGCTCGTATCGTTTATGGGTTGACATCGTCCAAGCAGATGTACGTGCAATCGGTCTTCAAAGGAAGGATGCTTTAGACACTACAAAGTGGAAGAGAGTTAGCAGGAAAGCGGACCGGAACAAACGCTAAGAGGAAGAAGACGCCCGACCAATATGAGCATAGGAGGATAACTCACCGAGTATGCCCTCCTTGCACATGCCGAAGTCGGCCAGCTTGCAGTGGCCCTCGCTGTCCAGCAGGATGTTGTCCAGCTTGAGGTCGCGGTAGATGACGCCGTGCGAGTGCAGGAACTGCAGCGCCAGCGTCACCTCCGCCGCGTAGAACCTGACGATTGACAACAAGTGATAAAGAAAGGGGGTGCGACATAGAGCGGATAAAATTATACATACGCCCAGCAATTTTGTGTGATTGTCACTTTGCAATTGTGCACTGTGGAGACAACATCTGAATATGCTCCGGTTTCGGAGCGAAACGTACGTCGAGTGTCAAAAGATTTATTTCCATCTTAAGATATATTGCATTGTTAGTAGGTACATTTTTGGAACTTCCCTCATTGTGGAAACACTACTGCATACATATCATAGTATTTATTGTATTGGAAACTTGTTTGGAAAAGAGCAACCGCAGAATTTCTTGCGTGAGTGAGTCAGACGATTCAAAAGCACTTGTAAAAAGTTTATTTGAATAAAAAATATTTCTATTCTATTTTATTGTGTTTGGCAGATTATAGCAAAGGAATACTAATTTTTTTTTAAGAAGTGATAAAGGTCCTAAAGTAGTTTAGTTCATTTAAACAAATCAGGTATATGAGTGTTTGACACATCACGGTCACATTTTAGGAATTCAACATTCTGGGTCAGAAGGGATGTATGAGATGTCTAAGGATATCAAATTTTGTCTGGTAGCGTCTTATTGATCCGCAGTGTTCCAAATGGGTAATCATTTATTGCCTGCGTTACCTGGCCCTCGGCTCGTCGAACTTGCGCGCCCTCTGTATCTGGAACATGAGGTCGCCGCCGTCCACGTACTCCATGACGAAGAACAGCCGCTCGGGGGTCTGGAAGGCGCAGTGCAGCGCTGTGAGGAAGGGGTGGCGCGCCGCCAGCGCCAGCACGCGCCGCTCCGTCAGCGTGCACTCCACGTCGTCGTCCTGGATGATGGCGTCCTTCTTCAGCACCTTCACCGCGTACACCTGCATCGACTTCCCGGTTAGAGAAATGTGTTGGGGGATGATTTAGGTGTGGTTGGTGAAAACTGACATAAATAGCCGAGGTAGATCCAGACCAAGAACTGAAAGGTTCGGTCCCCACCCGTTGCACCATCGTCGTACTCCTAACAAAAGCTTCCCGCTTTTTGTGAAGGAGAGGAGAACATTAGCCAAGGCCAGCTTGGCTGATATTCTTTTAAAAAAATGCCATTAAGCTCATAATTTGCTTCTGGCCGCGCCTTCATCCGTGTGGACTTAGTATTAAAAATCCCGCGGGAGTTCTTTGATTTTCCGGGATAAAAAGTAGTAGAAGCCTACGACACTCTCCAGGACCACAAATCTTCTTCTTTATCAACCGATAGACGTCCACTGCTGGAGAAAGGTCTCTTAAATGGACTCGGTCTTGCGCCAGAAACGATAATCCAACGACTCCCTGCGACTCGTATGATGTCGTCTGTCTACTTAGTGGGGGTCTGTCAATACTGAGCTTCCCGGTGCGGGATCGCCACTCCAGCACCTTGCAAATATAGCCATGCTAAAAATCACGTCGATCCGCAGCTCTGTCGCGGCGTGATTGAAGGACAAACCAACAAACACGCTTTCATATTTATAACTAGCTACCCGGACAGACTTCGTTCTGTCAAAAGTTAAAAGTAAAAATTATTTTTTCTTTTGTTTTTTTTTTATTAAAACCTTCCGTGGACCATAAGGAACATACAAAAAAATTAATTAACCGAATTGGTCCATCCATTCTTGAGTTATGCGCTTACCAACATTCATTTTTATTTATATAGATTCACTAGCTGGCCCAGCGAACTTCGAATGGCCAACTTATCTATATAAATAAAATAAATAAACTAACCCAATCCAAAAAACTACCCTATCTTTTAAGTTGGACCAAATTACAGATAGTTACGAAGTTTGATTAAAATCGGTTAAGTAGTTTAGGAGTCCATCGCGGACAAACAACGTGACACGTAATTTATATAATATATATTAAGATATTGCGCAGCGCTATAGTTATCTCAAGTCAAACCCCAGCGTACCTCATCGGTGCCCTTTTTTTCGGCGAGCATGACCTTCCCGAAGGAGCCCTTGCCCAGCACCTTGATGAAGTGGAAGTCCTCCAGAGACACCTTCTGCCCCTCCGCCTCGCCCCCGCCCTCGCCACCTACAACACCCGCCAGTTACACCCGCACCGCTACACTACACCCTACACCCACCACCGTGTTAATGCAACCCATCATATTATGCCCCAAATAGGAACATGGAAAACACATTTTTGTTAGACTGCGTTCAACAATTCTAAGCTATAATTTAATATAAAAAATTCTTTTTAAACAACCGATTTCAAACTCCCGCTTTACTACATTACACACACACTGTACAAAGTATTTAATTTATTGTGGATATTTTAAAAACCACTCGACCTTTCAAACAAAAAAATAATTTTCCAAATCGGTTCAGGCGTCTTCGAGTAATCGGTGGACATACATAAAAAACCGACGAATTGATAACCTCCTTCTTTTTTGAAGTCGGTTAAAAACCTTATATGGAGTCTTGACTTCTCATAAAAAATACATGAATATTTTTGAATTTAGTTCTTGTGAAACTGCTGTAAAACTAGCAATTTTGGTTTGATAATGACTTAGCTATTTCCGAATTCGGAAAACAAAATAGTCTAGTGTGCAACCCTTCATACAAATAGTACTAGCGTAAAGAGCCTGAGGGTAAAAGTGGATAATTATGTTGTACACAATCTCAAAACTAACTGATTTGACAGGTCTTTTAGTGCTAACCTTTTCTGCAGGACTTGGACCTGTCAATTTAGTTTAGTTTAGAGATTGTGAACAACCGATTTAGCCACAAAGGCTTTAAGTTTTTAGATAGAGGTAGATAAAACGCAAGTAAGTGATGAATTTCTTGAAGGATTGCATTGTAAAAAGCTATCAATTTTCCAAAATATCTTTGGTATAATATGTAAAAGGCGGACCTTCGATTTAGCCAATTTCTTTGACCAATTTTGGGACAGTTTTATCTCAGAAAAAATTAATGTGTTTTCCATCTAATATTGAACAACCATTTGAATAAAGCCTGACTATAATTAAATAATTTATTTTATAGCATTTACTTTTATGATAATAAAAGCTGACACGTATTACGTAAAACAGATTTGAAATGTTATTAAAATTAGCCCAAATTAAAGCCATGTATGCCCAATATTAAAAGATTTAAGGTTTACTGAACCAGTTGTAGAATCATGACGTGTCATAAGAGCCACAGGTTGGTCTACGTGAAATAAATAATTTTGAATTTTAAATTGAATTAATTAAAAATATAGCGAAAAATATTTGGATGATATTTAACGTTTTCAGACATCCTACCGGAACCGTTACACTCTGTCCAACCGTTTATTGAACGTCTTATAAATCGATGAACACCGACTGCATGCACGAAATAGTGTCACGTTCCGCCTGAGCCTAAGCGTGCAAGCGAGAGCGCGGAACAAGCGAGAGAGGCACGATCAGCCCAAGCGTTGGCTTGTGGCGCCAGGCGCCGCCCGCCGGGCGCCGCCGCCCGCCAGTCATCACGTGCGCGCTGTGGTTAGCGGATGTGTCGCGAGCTAGTTATATGGCGTTATCACGTAAAACTATCGTCCGTAAACCGACTTTTTGACAGCTCAGTCCCACTCACTCTCACATAATAACAAAGTCCTAAACTAAAAGTATTGAGCTTGCATGCTTGAAATACATTGAATAGGGCCATTTTCACCACCTTCTGATAAGTGTTGGATAGTTTATTCGCATATTTTGTCTTTGTCACTTGACAAAGTAAGAAAGTGACAAAATTTACGGTTAGGCTATCTGACACTTATCAGAAGGTGGTAATACAGACCCTTAACGTTTCAAATGGTTGTTTTTTTCCACAAAATGTATATAGAACCTTCTTGGTAGGACCCAAATATGTCCTGCAACTCTTCCCACGCCGACCTCCACACGGGCGCCTGCTTCGTGTCCAAGGTACCTATGTTCAGACAATACCACAATTGTGCACACAACGGACAGACAAACATAACGACAAACACAATAATAGGCGTGTGTTTGTTAGCGATATTTGATAGTTAAGGTTAATAGTTACACATGCTAGATTAAACATTAATATTTAACATTTAACTAGCGCTGGACTGCACTCAAACAAACAATGGGATATTCTAAACATGATTGCATCAGTGTGACAATCGCAATCACCTCTGATTGGCTGATACTCTCTCGATTACATTTCGCATCCCTCTCTCTCACACATTCTAACATTTTCAATCATCATCTCCCTCTCCTTGTCCCACGCTATGCGGGGTCGGGACAACATGGTTTGTAAGCCATGTTGTATTTATATGTATGTATGATACTTACCTAGATTTTGATAGAGAAAAATGTCCATTAAGTAGATAAATGTCGATATAACACTATTATTAACATTTATCGCTTTTATTCTCTATTAAAAACTAGGTATATTACTCGTATGATAGTAAAAATATGTCTAAAATATCCGTAATTTAACTGTCGAATATAATAACTGACCACATTTTGTCAAAAGTATCTGAGATTTTAACAATCATTGAAAATATTATAACGTATGAGAGAGAGGGGATGCGAAGTGTAATAAAGTGCGTTGATGCTGCAAGAACAATGTAAGCGAAGATGCTACCCAGATGGAGCGCACTTGCCGAGAAGATATTTATTCGCTCTCGATTTCCCTGCCTTCGAGTGTACAACATAGCATGCATCTTTGTGTCCCACGTGTTAAACAGATCGTATAGTTCTTGCAATTCACGAGGGCGACTGACTTATGGTTGTGTGTGTGTCGTATCTGAATAAGTGTGAGCGAGCGCAACGCTCGCGCCTGCCCGCTCCCACCTAGGCTTTGACAGGCACGCACACTTATGCAATGTGCATGTACACGAAGTAACCACGAGTAAAGCTCACTCGCCTTCGTGAATTGCAAAAACTGTAGTAGTAGTAGTATCGCCAACAAACACATAAAATAAAAATAACCAAAATAAACAACAAAAAAACTTGAGAGGTGTCAAGGGACACCCGGATGGAACGTAGTTCCTTTCGATTAATTAATTTGGCATTGTGTTCGGTATTTTCGAGGTACAATAATGGGTCTCCATAGCCTTGTGGCTTCTGCAGTCGCCTAACAGCCAAAGGTCGATGGTTCGAATCCCAGCTCGACAGACCGAATTTTCCATTTGCAATTTTATTTTAAACAATTTCTTCATGTGACCTTTTCCTAATTTTTTATAACTTGTAAGTTATAAAAAATTAGGGAAAAATTCCACATGTAGAAATTATTACAAATAAAATTGAAAATAGAAAATTCAGTCTGTCGAGCTGGGATTCGAACCATCGACTTTTAACTGTTAGGCGACTGCAGAAGCCACAAGGCTACGAAGACCCAATATTGTACCGCGAAAATACCGAACACAATGCCAAATTCACATTCAAAAAAGTGTCCGTTTCAAAAAGTGTCGGTTCAATTTTGTCTTAATTTTTTCCGTCTAGCCCCCTTCCGCACCGCGCGATAAGGAACTACGTTCCAATAATAACGTTAGACAAAGAAGCAACACCCGCCACCGAAGCCCAAAGACATGATTGGTGTAAACAATCGACCTTCGTAGCAAGTGAATATGTCCTGCAGCTCCGCCCACTCCGATTCCCACGGCTGGACCGCACCTGGTACACGGCCCACTTTGACACAACACGCTACGCACATGCGCCACGAAAGTTGGAACAGAGCTGTGTCGATCACAATTGATCGAATCACTTTGATTCGATTACAAGTTACCACCCATGCGCGAATAATCGAGTCATGAAATCATTTTGATATTCGTTGTTTTTATCATACTAATACATCCAGGATAAAAAGTAACCTATGTCAAAATATCACGTCGATCCGTTGCTCTATAGCGGTGTGATGGAAGGACAAACAAACACACTTTCGCATTTATAATACCACTACCACGGGTGCCACCGGCGGGAATGGGGCTACTTTATGTCTGCCCATCTTAAGATATATCGCATTGTAGGTATGCATTTTTGGAAGTTAACTCATTGTGGAAACACTGCGTAAAGAGCAACCGCCGAGTTTCTTGCTGGTTCCTTTCGGCAGGAAGGGCATCCCGAACCAGTGGTAGAGTTAGACAATTCAAAAGCACTTGTAAAAAGTTTATTTGAAAAAAAAAATATTTCTATTCTATTTCTATTCTATTCTAATATTAGTATGATAGATACCTAAATAACTATTTTTTGTGTTGTTTTATATTTTGCTCTTAAAATTTCTCGCTGTATAACAGTGAACAGCGAATGTAATATCTTGTCGGTCAGGGGCCTATTCTTTAGGACAGTGGCTATCGTTCAGTTGCTAACTAGATCTGTCAAACACGCATTTTGTATGAAGAAATGCGAGTTTGAAAGCCCTTAATTTGCAACCCTCCATTGGTTTCCATAGCCAATTGAAATGCCAAAAATAGGAATTACGGCAACATGTTTGACTGCAGAGCAAAAATTGTGACGCGCGTCATAAAGTTGCCTTGCTTTAAAAAAATATATATATTTATTTCACGTAGACCAACCTGTGGCTCTTATGACAAGTCATGACTCTACCACCGGTTCTGAAAGCGGATTCTGCTGAGAAGAGCCGGCAAGAAACTCAGCAGTTGCTCTTTTCAAAATTATCATTTTACAATATTATTAAGTCAATGAAACAGAAGCTAAATTTTTTTGTCTGTTTGTCTGTCTGTTTGTTTGAACTTCTTTCACGTAAAAACTACCGCACAGATTTCTACAAAATTTTATACCGTGGTAGCTTATTACTCGGGTCAACATCTAGGCTACTTTTTATCCCGGAAAATCAAGGAGTTCCCGAGGGACTTTAAAAACTAAATCCACGCGGACAAAGTCGCGGGCATCAGCTAGTAAAATATAATCCAACAACGCAGTAACAACTTTCGTGGCGCGAAGTACGTGCAAATGGGAGGGGAATCAAAACAAAGAAACAATGAATATGACGGTAGGGACACAAACAACTGGAAATTGTAATGACATAAATAAAATTACACGTAGACATTAAAAAGCAATCAAAATCACATCTAATCTAATTACGTTTATCAAGTAATTAGATGACATGAGATTTAATTAATGAAAAAGATAAAATATAATGTGCTCACTCTTGTCTTGCTTGTCGGGATCTTTGCCATCTTCGGAAGCCAAGTCCGGCGGGCCTTCCAGAAGGGGTGTGTTTAAGTACTGGAAAAGATAAAGAATGTATTATATTTTTAGGATTCCGTACTCCGTACTAAAAACGGAAGCCTTATAGGATCACTTTGTTGTCCGTCTGTCTGTCTGTCCGTTTGTCAAGACCCTTTTTCTCAGGAACGCGTGGAGGTATCAAGTTGAAATTAATATCAAATACTCAGGTCTGCAATCTTTTGCAGCAATGAAAAAATTAAACTTCTAAGTCGACGCAATCAAAAGATACTACGGCCTTTTATGCTCCGTTTACGCCGCATATTTTGACAGTCGTAATAGAATCAAAATATATAGGGTACTTCTTCTTTTGACGTGATAACGTCTTATAAATCGATGAACACCGGCTGCAAGCACGAAAAAGTGTCACGTTCCGCCTGAGTCTGCGCGTGCAAGCGAGAGCGCGGAACAAGTGAGAGAGAGGCACGATCGGCCCAAGCGTTGGCTTGTGCCGCCCGCCAGTCATCGTCAATGTTTCTTTATGACGCTATCACGTAAAACTATCGTCCGTAAACCAACAACCAATTTTTTGGCATGAAGCAATGTCATGTAGCACAAGTAAAGGAAAAAGAAGATTTTTTTGCGATTATAAACTTATTTGCAGTTGGTAAACTAACCGCAACCTAAAAATTTGTACGGAACCCTCGGTGCGAGAGTCCGACTCACACTTGGCCGGTATGTTTTAGGGTTATGTCCCTCTTCTTCGATAGTGTTTCAGGCATATTTCAGGATACTGATACCCATCAATATACTGGAATTTTGAAAAAAATTTAATGAAGTATAAGTGCACTCACATAATTAAATATCACATGCTTCAACAGTGAAGGAAAACTTCGTAAGGAAACCTGCCCACCTGAGGGTTCTCCATAATGTTCTCAAAGTTGTGCGAAGTCTGCCAATTTGCATTGGGTTAACTAACGTGGACTATGGCTACAATGGTACCTTTTTTTTTTTGAAATTAGAAAAGAATATTAGTCAAATTGAAGTTGACTACTATCCTCCTATCCCCTCCAACTAAGCGGAAAGCTTGTGCTAGAAGTGGCTACGACAATAGTGCAACGGGTGGGATTCGAACCTGCGACCTTTCAGTTTTCAATCTGCACCTTTAACCGTTGAGCTATTGAGGCTACAAACCGTTGGGCTATTGAGGTTCTTTGAGAGGAGACCTGCGCTCAGTAGTGAGATATTGATGGGTTGATGATGATGATGATGATGATGATGATGGTGGTGATGATGATGATGATGATGATGATGATGATGATGCTGATGATGATGATGATGATGATGGGGTATATCACGGGGTCAGGTACCTTGGAGGCACGAGGGCGCGGGTTCTTGTCCGGCGAGATGCCCATCTCGTTGAGGATGGCAGCCATCGCCTTGGTGTTGATGCCACAGTTGTTGGCCACGTTCTTCTGGCACCGCTTGTGGACGTTCATCGAGCACACTGCAACAGGAAACACAATCAAATAACATGTACCCATCGGAATACTAGACACATTGGGAAATTTAAATAAAAATTGGTTGTCTGTAAAGTCGGTTTACGAACGATAGTTTTACGTGATAACGTCATAAAGAAACATTGATGAAAAACACAAAAAACTCGCGACACATCCGCTAACCACAGCGCGCACGCAATGACTGGCGGGCGGCTGCGGGCGCTCTCCAGTCACAAGCCAACGCTTGGGCTGATCGTGCTTCTCGGAACGTGGCACTTTTTCGTGCGTGCAGCCGGTGTTCATAGATTTATAAGACGTTATCACGTCAAAAAATATATTCATCATTCAATACTCTTACACTGATTCGCCAAGAAGATTCTAGTAATAATAGCCCACAAACTCAGTAGTTGCTCTTTCCTAAACTCTAAGCTTTAGAACACAATGTTTACCACAATAGCTGTTATTTTTGTCATACACAAGTTTCAAAAAAAAAATTACAGCTGTCAGTTAGCACTCTACAAATAAGACGATTCGATAAAGGAGATATTGAACATGATATTGATAATGATGACCCTAATAGAGATGAAGATGAGCAAGGGGTAGCAAAAGCAGTAAGAAGAAGATAGTGTCAAAACTAATACTACTCTACTGGATCCTCTCTTTGATCATACCAACAGCAACATAGAATTGATTGATAATAATTAATAATGGTGTACATACTTTTGATTTTGATGATAATGGTAACGTAAATGATGACGGTATTTATGTGCAGGTGGAATATTGTGAACATTATCCTGACGTTAGCAAAATGCTGATGAAAATGCTAAAAAGTGATGATGTTGAAAATAATCGTTATGCTTTAGGTAGTAATTTTCGTGATGATGATGATAGGAATGATAATCACGGTACTGATGTCGACATCAATCAATCACTCACCCTCGCACTGCAAGCCCTGCTTGATGAGACCGTAGAGCAGCGAACCGCAGTGGTCGCAGAAGGTGAACCGCTTGTAGGAGTGGACTACGAAGCGATGGGGCACATTCACGCTGAAGCGCTGACCGCCGGACACGCCTACGGCCAATTGCTGCCGGAAACATAAGGTTTAATACTAGAAGAAGAATTAGAAACGTGGGATTGACATCAAGTGATACAGGATTCTGACAAGAATCCCTCAGAGCAAGCCAAAGTAATCTATACACATAATAAAATAGTAAACAAACACAAAACTGTACATTGAATATTTTGAAAAAGTAAATGATCAGTTGAGTATAATGATTACTGACATCAAGAATGTAATCTTTAGTAAGCTTTTGAAGTGTTCATAAATGATGTCAATTTTAAAACAAAAATTTCGAGCATTCCACACACATTTTGGTTTGGAAAGAAACCTATAATGGGGCATTAGGATGTCCAGAAACATAGTAATGCTTCCTAAATACCACAAGTTGGTAGTAATGAGTATCAACCAAGGGGGTCTGTTTTCACCACTCACCTCTTCTTTCATGCCAGGACACTTGGTCACAACAGAGGAATGACATCTTTTGTGAACCACGCAAGTGCAAACTGGAAACACAAATATACTATTAAAAAATTGTTCAATAAAAATAAAACAATTTTGATCAAGAGTAACTTAAAGACAAAAATGTGTTCATTTATACCTTGACATTGATATCCTTGTTTGCCGAGACCCCTGCAAAAAACAATTTAACCATTATTAGAAGTTCTTGAACAAAGTTAGTCAAGTAGTAATTTTGAAGCACTGAACCTCATCAGCCATAATAAGACTTAGGGCAAGATCTATAGATCGTACTCTGGCTCTGCTCAAGACTCAAGATAGAGTTAAAATGCGACATAAATATGTCCTAACATACATAAATCTGTCTCGTTTTAACTCAGGCTTGAGTCTGAGCTGAGTGAGAGTGGCATCTATAGATCTCGGCCTAAGGTTCACTCGGCGGGAGATACACACATTAGAAGTGAGCAGATCAGAGTTACCAACATAAATCAAAGAGTTGCGAAAATGAAGTGGCCGTGGGCGGGCCACGGGACCAACAAATTCCTGAAAATCCGGGAACG
The DNA here is from genome assembly GCA_029955525.1 of Oeneis ivallda. NCBI lineage: Eukaryota > Metazoa > Arthropoda > Insecta > Lepidoptera > Nymphalidae > Oeneis > Oeneis ivallda. The sequence goes on from JARPMR010000024.1 coordinate 784,624, forward strand.
ACTCACCAGATGAACTCCCTGCAGTGGCTGCAGAAGGTGGGCTGCCGCAGGAAGGTGGCCATGAACTTGTGCCCGTTGACCTGGTGCACGCGGCGCCGCAGCGCGCCCCGCCGCCGGTTGAAGCCCACGCCCTCCTTGAACAGACTACGACTCACCAGATGAACTCCCTGCAGTGGCTGCAGAAGGTGGGCTGCCGCAGGAAGGTGGCCATGAACTTGTGCCCGTTGACCTGGTGCACGCGGCGCCGCAGCGCGCCCCGCCGCCGGTTGAAGCCCGCGCCCTCCTTGAACAGACTACGACTCACCAGATGAACTCCCTGCAGTGGCTGCAGAAGGTGGGCTGCCGCAGGAAGGTGGCCATGAACTTGTGCCCGTTGACCTGGTGCACGCGGCGCCGCAGCACGCGGCGCCGCAGCGCGCCCCGCCGCCGGTTGAAGCCCGCGCCCTCCTTGAACAGACTACGACTCACCAGATGAACTCCCTGCAGTGGCTGCAGAAGGTGGGCTGCCGCAGGAAGGTGGCCATGAACTTGTGCCCGTTGACCTGGTGCACGCGGCGCCGCAGCGCGCCCCGCCGCCGGTTGAAGCCCGCGCCCTCCTTGAACAGACTACGACTCACCAGATGAACTCCCTGCAGTGGCTGCAGAAGGTGGGCTGCCGCAGGAAGGTGGCCATGAACTTGTGCCCGTTGACCTGGTGCACGCGGCGCCGCAGCGCGCTCCGCCGCCGGTTGAAGCCCGCGCCCTCCTTGAACAGACTACGACTCACCAGATGAACTCCCTGCAGTGGCTGCAGAAGGTGGGCTGCTGCAGGAAGGTGGCCATGAACTTGTGCCCGTTGACCTGGTGCACGCGGCGCCGCAGCGCGCCCCGCCGCCGGTTGAAGCCCGCGCCCTCCTTGAACAGACTACGACTCACCAGATGAACTCCCTGCAGTGGCTGCAGAAGGTGGGCTGCCGCAGGAAGGTGGCCATGAACTTGTGCCCGTTGACCTGGTGCACGCGGCGCCGCAGCGCGCCCCGCCGCCGGTTGAAGCCCGCGCCCTCCTTGAACAGACTACGACTCACCAGATGAACTCCCTGCAGTGGCTGCAGAAGGTGGGCTGCCGCAGGAAGGTGGCCATGAACTTGTGCCCGTTGACCTGGTGCACGCGGCGCCGCAGCGCGCCCCGCCGCCGGTTGAAGCCCGCGCCCTCCTTGAACTCGCGACCCCGCACCGCGCGCGTACTTGTTGACCCGGTGCTCGCTGGACGAAACAACTCATTTAAAACAAGTACCACTCAATAGATTTAACGTATTCTTCTTTATCAACTCATAGACGTTCACTGTTGAGCAAAGGTCTCTTACATAGACTGCCACAGGCCTCGGTGTTGCGCCACCTGCATCCAGCGGCTCCCTGCGACTCCTTTGCGGTGGTTGGGGAGTCTGTCTGATTAAACTACACACGTGGGATTATTGAGTAGTAGAGTACTTTGCGAAAATCGATGATAAACAAGGAAGATCAAACTTATTTTGCTATAAACTGCCAAACTAGAAAAATCTATATATGTAACACCACTATGCACTATCTGCCCTCCCACCATTACATACACAGAAATGCTTGGTTGATGGTTCTTCCTGACAAATGCCTTTTCAGTCTTTTTCCATCATTTGTCGATAAGTTCCTGGTCTTTGTCTGATAACAAAACACTATTATTTAGATATTATTTAAAAAAGTAAGTTGAAAAATGTTTTACGTACGTTGAGAATTCCATTTCAGATCAATTTTTAGATGCAACTTTCCTTGAGGTTCCAAATCCACCTGAAACCAAATTTTATCATTTACAAAACAAGTCATTCTGTTCCAAATAGGGGGAAAAAAAATTTTTAGCAGTAAACACATACAATTACCACAAAAAATTCTCAAAAAACGATTTTTTACACTATAGTTTTTATTCAAATTCAAATTTTTTTATTTCACATAGACCAACCCGTGGCTCTTATGACACGTCATGACTATACCACTGGCTCAGAAAGCGGATTCTGCTGAGAAGAGCCGGCAAGAAACTCAGCAGTTGCTCTTTTCAAAATATTCATTTTACAATATTTATTACTAGTGGACCCGCCCCGGCTTCGCACGGGTAGGCTACAGAACAAACACAATGGTATAATCATCTAGGGCTTGGAGGTTAATGATAAAGTCTATGTCTATGGCTAAACCCTCATATAAATATGGAATGCCTGTATTCGATCGTTGTCCTTTACGTGAGTGACTTTTGCTGCTACCCGTGAAGCATTATGTCCTCTATCTCCTATAATATTTATCAGATCTTCATCAAAATTAGACAAACTATGCCTGATATTATACACTTTAAAATAAAGAAAGAATTATTAAAATCAGTTCATATTTGACTGAGTTATGGAGTAAAATCAACAATAAATTTCATCCCCTATCCTGGAGTAACCTTATGTTTTATCGGGATAAAAACTATCCTATATGTTGACCCGAAGTATCAGCTAAAGCTATACCAAATTTCATTTAAATCCGTTCAGTAGTTTTCGCGTGATGCGCGAACAGACAGACAGACAGACAGACAGACAGACAAAATTAAATAAAAATCTGTTTTGGGCTCAGTATCGATAATAAAGCATCCCCCAGTTAAAATTTTCAAAATATATTAAATGTACAGAAATCTTCCAGTTACAGTTTTATTATAAGTATAGATTATGTAGCTATTACATTGAAATAGATATAAAATATATGTTATAACTTATATATAAAAATATCATCAGCAAATATCAGAATAAATTTATGTAAGCTCCTTGTTCAAAAAGGGTTCCAAATATTGAAGACAATATTCAACCACCTATACTACCTATTACAAATATTGAAGCCAATATTCAACCACCTTTATTACCTACTACAAATACCTGAACATAATTAACAAAACTATAATCTTGAAAAATTTAAATAGACATTCATTCATTCCTAAAAATAAAATTTCCCAAGAAAGTTTATTTTAAAACATGATCAATTTCATCATTCCTACAATAATAAGCCCAAAGGACCTTATTCACTATAATATTTAGGACAACAGGAAAATACTTTCACTCATGAATATGCATCCCACAGAAACAGATTGAGGAAAATCACAAATTATTGAGACATGAGTCATTGTCTGACTGATGCAAGATGCCTATGAAACACATTGACATCAATTGCAGGTACTCTAAAATTGCACCTTAGATATAATTTAAATAATAATAATAATATAGCTTAAATTATAAACTAAACCTTTGTCCACTTAATTTTATTTTATTTTTATTTAATACTGTTTGTGTTGTACAAAAATAATAATAAAAAGCAAAAATAATAATAAGGCATGGAACACTTGGTTAGAATGAAGTTCCTTCTAATAATAAATTAATAATAAAAATAAATAAAATGAAAAATAATATTCGGATACAACACCAAAATTGTGAAGCATTGTGTGTAATAAATGGTGTTGTGACGGGAACTTCTTACACTTTTTTTTGGCTAGCCTCCATCTGCTAAAACATCGGAAAAGAAACTCTATTTCAAAAAAAAAACATTTTTCCGGGCTCCATGTCATGCCATTTTTGTCACAATTTTTTTATAATATGTAATTTATTATTTAGTAGCTAAGATAAAAGTTCGAACAGTGCGTGTTGCCAGTGATGACTTACGGATCCGAGACATGGTCGCTAACTATGGGCCTCATAAGAAGGCTCAGGGTCACCCAGCGAGCGATGGAGAGAGCTATGCTCGGTACATCCCTGCGAGATCAAATCAGAAATGAGGAGATTCGTAGGAGAACCAAAGTCACCGACATAGCTCAGCGTGTCGCGAAACTGAAGTGGAAATGGGCGGGGCACATAGTTCGAAGAGCTGATGGTCGTTGGGGTCCCAAGATGTTGGAGTGGCGACCCCGCACCGGGAAACGCAGTGTTGGCAGGCCCCCCACCAGGTGGACCAACGACATCAAACGAGTCGCAGGGAGCCGCTGGATTCAAGCGGCGCAAGACCGAAGCCTGTGGAAGTCCATGCAGGAGACCTTTGTCCAGCAGTGGACGTCTATAGGTTGATAAAGAAGAAGAAGAAGAAGAAGATAAAAGACTAACTAGCATGATTATGTACTTAGAAAAGTATATGTAGGTATTTAGAACAAAACATAAGTTCAAAAGTAGCAGATTTGGATGTATTTGTTTTTTTTTACATATTTATAGCAAACTTTTATCAAATGATTTCAACTAAACTTGATAAAATATTTTCAGCTTCCTGCAAATCAAAATATAACTGATAAAGAGATAAATAGATAAGATAAATAGTATCTGTTATCTATTCAGTCTTAAATCTCATGTGCAAGAGTCAAGAGAAATATTGAAGCAAAAGAACCAATGACTAAACAGGAGTCTTGAAAAGATATTATGTGCTCATTCCATGGCAACCTGAGTGGTTTGCTAGGTACATACTAGGATTCTGGGGTAAGCTTAGATGGTGAAATAAATCCAGCAAGGTAAGACTTTCAAACAATGCAGAATTTATGCAGAATTAATGTATAATCCAGTTCAAAAAACAATAAATGAAAAAAAAAATCTTAAGTTTCTCATAGATACTTACATACTTGAACATGCACTTTAAGAAGGCAGAAAAGCACAGATTACTCTGGGGAATCAGCTGAGAAAGGGAAATTAAACTAATAATAATTTATTAATAGGTATGTATGTGGCTGTTTTATTCCTGAATAAAAGATTATTTATTTATTTAAAAAATGTATAAAACTAGGTTTTGCCCACTTTCTCCATGTGGAGTTAGGTTTTAAAAATCCAGAGAGAATTCTCTGTTTTCCAGAATAAAAGTTACCCTATTTCACTCTCCAGGTACTCAACTATACCCATGCACAAAAACCGTGTAGATCCATTGCAGCATGATTGAAGGACAAACAAACACACTTTCGCATTTATAATATTAGTTAGCATATTATACAGATATTGCACAATCAACTTCTTTAGTGTGAAATCAGTTGTACAAATATTTGATTTTTGATGACCTATTTCCTGATGTTTTAATTTATAGTATGTGCAGCAAACTTGAGTAATGTGAGTGGAATGATGAACTCACCCAAAAGTCTGTGGCATCTTTGTCCCTGTGCATCAGATCTTCAAAGGGAATGGTGCAGTTTGCTACAAAGTCATCTGGGGGAATGGCTGCATCGTGGAATACTGTGAAGCCCAGGCTGCAAATTATGATGAGTTAATAACAGGTGAGGATATGTACCTACCTTAATATATGATATATGAGGTATATTTTTGAAAGAGTTTAGGTTCTTTTCTCAGAATGTTTACCACTCTAACCTAGTGCAGATTTGCAGATTTAGTACCTTTGAGAACATTATGGAGAACTCAGGCTCGCTCAACATTATAGCATGTAATATTTAATCGCTCAAAACTCACATCTCACTAAAGTTAGAGTTACTGGGATTTAAACCTAGGACCACTTGACAAAGAGTCAGTAAAGGCTATCGCCGCTTACAGTCTTAGACTAACTTTATTCTGCCTGAACTGTAGCAAATGATACACTTGAAACTCACTTGGTAGCATTGTGTACTTCATGTATAAATGTCTCATTCCACACTGGGTCGAATGTCTTGGGTTTGGTGTTGGACCGGTCTAGGTGGTGCTCGTCGGCGTCGATCGAAACGTACGGATCTATGGGCTGGTCGTCTGCAAGGGAACGCATATTTACAAATAATACCAACACCCATTTTCGTAAACATGCAACGCCTTTTCTATGCACGAATAGTGTTTGTACACGACACTGAAATTGTGTTTATAGTTGCGCAAGTAGTACGGGAGGGATTGGTATGGTGTTCGAGCGCGTTCGGGACTCACCTGGTTTCCCGAAGGTCATGTTGTGCCGTTTCTGAAAGTCGGTCGGTCTGAGGCCCGTAGCCTCGCACACCTTGACGCGAACCGTTCCGCTGAACATGGCGCCGCCGGCCAACGAGCCCTATCACCGACACCGCGCCACCACACTATCACTTGCACTTCTTAAACACACTTAAAATCATTGAGGATGCTTCATAATTGAAATGGAAATAGAGACTTGACAGCGACGAAATCGGCCATGGATGGATTTATTTTCTCTATGGCTGCAAGTGGATTCCTATTGGTTAGATTCATAAAAAAATGTAGAACTTTGTTTTTGATAAAGTTCAGAAATCGAAATAATTTTAATTTAAATTAAAAAATTGGATGAGCCGTCGCGTCGTGTCTTGCGTCGGCTGCCGTTTGCACTTTGAAAGCATTAAATGCAGCTGCCAGCTGAAGTATAGCATAAGTTCTCGAACAATAATTTTTGTTTTTTTAATTATTATCAATATTATGTTTATAAGGCCCTGAATCGGTAATGGATTCGGATTCGGAACGCAAGGGGCAACAATTGTTAATGTCAACGTCAATTTAGTTTTGGACTTTTGTTCATGGTAGGTAGGAAATACATGGAGGTGCCCTACCTACAAAAATGGGGTGCATACCTACAGAAATATATCTCATAAAATGGCCGCCATTAGGGAGTGTGCTTCGAAACTATCGACATCGATAAGGAGTGAAGTGATAATCAAGCATTTATGTATATGTAGTATTTATAGGTAATAATAATTACGTAACGTACGTTTGTACTCTATCAGGTACCTATTATTCGCGTGGATTTAGGTTTTTTAAAGATCTTGGAATATCCAAACAGTTTCGCTGCCGTTTTGTGAAATTGAACGAGATCACCAGATATAAAAAGTACTCTATGTTAGATGCAAAACTGATTTTTCAGACCACTTTAACTCATTTATAAATTATAATATGTTTCAATCATGAAAATTTCATTTTCAATCATGAAATTCATGAAAAGAGCAGCTTGCTGAGTTACTTGCTGGCTCATAGTAGTAGAATCTCTTTCTATACGTGGTGGTAGAGTCGAAACATGACGTGCCTAGCATATGCGACAGCTATCTGCATGCCCTACATATAAATAAACAAATATAGACTAGTGGTTCGCCCCGAACTGAGACCTCGCGGTAACGATATCCCATGATTATTCATTCAATCGATACATGACGACCAAACCTGACATTATTATTATGCCCGTTTTCACCAAACATACCCAAATCATCAAATTATTGTTTAGTTAAATATCAAACTTCAATAAGTTTGATATTTAACTAAAAAATAATTTTAATTGAATAATATGGTATTATATTATTATGTAACTAAATAATAATGGTCGACGCAAAACTGTTTTTGGGATAGGTCGTAGTCGTAATCTCCTAGTTCCATGGAATAGTGCCTAATGTAATGACTGCGCCATCTATTAGCATTATTGCGAAGCTATGTTGATGCTATATGAATTACTGATGCCCATTAAAAATTAAATAATCTCGTTTCTTTATAATATTCATATAATTTTAGTATTTGTTGTTCAAGTACAGGATATAAGTGAAATAATAAAAATAAAACAGGTTGAAAATACGTAGCGGATTTTGCTAGAGAGCGTCTTCAAGCGAGCGTATAAAATCGCCACTTTGAAAGCCCCCCATTTCGTCAATTTTAAAGGAAAAAATAAAAAAAAAATATTTTTGTACTCGGTTCGAAATTATCTTTAATATGATATGTTACAATTTTATATAACGCGATAATTTTTTTTTACTTCGCATTCACTTCTATGAGAGCCCCCCTGAAATAAAGGTTTTTATAATTTTTTATGCAATATTCGGCTGAAGGCCATCAGTTCACATATTATATCTAAATTTGAAGTAATTACGTTCAGTAATTCAAAAGTTATAAGGCTCTGACAGACGGACGGACGGACGGACGGACAAGAGCAAATTCACCTAGTAGACTCAGAGACCTCGCTTCGCTCGGTCAAATATTACCGTACAGCTTCGTAGGTTAGTTACTGTACAGTAATAATTAAGTCACCCTAAGGGTGGTAGTCTACTAACGTTTTAAAAGCGTTCACCGCTTTTAAAAAGCAAGAGCAACTAGCAAAATATGTTGTCAAATAATAAATGAAATAAAACACAGTTAGTGTATGATTGATAGGTTAATTGATGAAAATAGTGTAAGTACACATATTTTATTAATAATACGATTTTTTAACTATCGAAACGAATAAAAAGTGTCCCAACTTTTTATGAAGCGAATCAAACCAATTTTCGACCGAGCGAAGCGAAGGTCTTTGAGTTAACTAGGGCGATTTGCACTTGTCCGTCCGTCCGTCCGTCCGTCCGTCCGTCTGTCAGAGCCTTATAACTTTTGAATTACTGAACGTAATTACTTCAAATTTAGATATAATATGTAAACCGATGGCCTCCAGCCGAAAATGGCTTAAAAAGTTATAAAAATCTTTATTTCAGGGGGGCTCTCATAGAAGCGAATGCGAAGTAAAAAAAAAAAAATCGCGTTACATAAAATTGTTACGTATCATTTTAAAGATAATTTTGAACTGAGTACAAAAATATATTTTTTTTAATTTTTCCCTTAAAATTGACGAAATGGGGGGCTTTCAAAGTGGCGATTTTATACGCTCGCTTGAAGACGCTCTCTAGAAAAATCCGCTATGGATTTTCAAACTGATTTTATGTTTTTAGGTCACTTATATCCTGTACTTGAACAACAAATACTAAAATTATATGAATATTATAAAGAAACGAGATTATTTAATTTTTAATGGGCGTCAGTAATTCATATAGCATCAACATAGCTTCACAATAATGCTAATAGATGGCGCAGTCAGTAACTATTCCCATGGAACTACGAGTTAAATTCAATGTTTGATAAATAATTCAATGTTTTCACTAACGTTCCCTAACCTTTACGGGCTACCTATAAGTTAGGTGATTGATGTTTTCTGTCAACTTATTTATCACGATCCTGTACGGGACACCTAAAAGGATATTGGGACGGATGTTAGGACTTAGGATTGTATTTAGGAGCTACCTACGTTAAGAGACTCCTACTTAGGGGATGATTTAGGTATGTTTGGTGAAAACGGGCATAATAATAATGTCAGTTTTGGTTATCATGTATCGATTGAATGAATAATCATGGGATACCGTTACCGCGAGGTCTCAGTTCGGGGCGAACCACTAGTTATTCGTTTCTGAATAAAATTAAGTTAGATAGAAAACTCCTTTGCAACACTGGATCGTTTATTTTAGTACCATGTTATGGTAAACCGAATCTTAGGTCTAAATATGTTTAAATCACACTTTTAATGGGCATCCATTAGTCGTTAGTTTTGTGCTCAGGATCATTCCAAAAGTATTTTCTGTGTCGTATTTAATGTGAACCTCAATACATAAAGGTTATAGGTAGGTATATAGTTTACTAGCTAGGTTAGGTATATAGTTTACTAGCTGATGCCCGCGACTTTGTCCGCTTGGATTTAGTTTTTAAAGTCCCTCGGGAACTCCTTGATTTTCCGGGATAAAAAGTAGCTTAGATGTTGACCCGAGTAATAAGCTACCACGTTATAAAATTTTGTAGAAATCTGTGCGGTAGTTTTTACGTGAAAGAAGGACAAACAAACAGACAAACAGACAAAAATTAAATAAAAATCTGTTTTGGGCTCAGTATCGATAGTAAAGCATCCCCCAATTAAAATTTTCAAAATATATTAAATGTACAGAAATCTTCCAGTTACAGTTTTATTATATGTATAGATGTATACGTAGTAAACATAGTTTCAGGTTTCGTTTTACCATTTAAAATTGGCTTCATCAATTTCCTTTAATAAAACTTAATTTAAAATTTTAATTTCTTTTTCCATTAATTTAAAATTTCACCTATAATAATATCGACAAGTCGATACTCCATAGACACAAATAAACAATGGACATCCCTAAGGCTCATGTTTACATTACATTACATAATGTGTTGTATATAACACTCATAAAATGGTGGATGGCACCCGGCTTGACTAGTAATTACTTTATATACTTCATCTCCATCTATTTCCTACCCATGCTTTTGTTCCATTTCCTGGGCCCAACGTCAGTGTCATTTACTTTTGAATTGAAAACAATGCAATTTATTTATTTTTCAAATAAATAAAATGGGATTTCTGACTATTTTGAAGAAACTTCGTCAAAAAGAGAAAGAAATGCGCATTCTTATGTTGTATCCTTTTCAATATAAAGTACCTATTTAAAAAAAATTGGTTGTTCTGATGTGACTCATTTTTCTTTATTTTTTGTGTTATTCAGCTGATTTTGTAAAGCTTTCAGCAAAGTTACGATAGTTTTCTTAGTGCAATTTTCACAGAGGACTCGATAATGCTGGCAAGACAACTATTCTTAAACGATTTAACGGGGAACCGATCGACACGATTTCTCCTACCTTAGGCTTCAACATAAAGACACTCGAGCATCGCGGATACAAGCTCAATATATGGGACGTAGGAGGACAAAAATCACTAAGGTATGAGAAACAAGTTGTAGAGTTCATTGTTCATTTTTTGATAAGAAGAGTGTTGTGGCCCCATACTCTACACCATCTGTTACTAAAAGTTGCAATTTTATGTATTAAATAAATCAGAAAACTTGTTTATCTGTCTATCATTGAATACTCGTGAAGAAACTACTTGATTGGTATGAAAAATTAGGTATTTGCCTGAGATAAGTATTTAGAAAATGTTCGTGTAGAACTAGGTTATATAAAAAATCCTTTGAAATCGATGTTACAGAATACAAAATAGAAGCTATAATATTAATAATATTGTTGGAGACTTGTCTCCAAATATTACTAATAATATAATTATATAGTATTAATATTATATTATAACACTGACCTATAAATGTAATATTCCCAAAGGTGTGAGAAGTTTACCAATCCACAGTAGCTGGTGTGGTGGACTGTAGCCTAAAATCTCATTCTGAGAAGGTTTTAGGCTATACAGTCTATGTTTCTCTACAGTCTATTTTTCAGTCAGTCTTATTATGATTTATAATAGACTACGCAGCTGTCGCTGATGCGCCTATATCACTTGCTGTGCTTAGAGTTTCCAATGTTATGGCGGTCTAATCTGTTATTAAATTCATTAACTGACTTTGTCATCACTATTTCTTTAGGCAACTTATACACCACTCTGTTTGTTAGATAGTGTTCATAGGGATTGGACGATGCTAGTTGACGCCGTAATTTAATATCATGACCTCGTAGCCCAGGGTTGCTCTTTTACAAAAACAAAGTCTCGAAATCGGGGATGTTGTAGAACTAGTTCAAGATTTTGTATGTTTCAATAAGATCCCCTCTTTCTTGCCTGCTTTTTAGCGTTGTGAGTCCAAGTGCAGCAAGTCTTTGCTCATGTGGAAGGTTTCTGAGCTCCCTCGGCAGTTTAGTGGCTCGTCTTTGAACTCTTTCCAACAGTTATCCTTAACAAAATATATCTCTAATTATATCTTATATCTCTAATTCTAATTTTCCTAAATTATAGCCTGTTTTCATCTTTCAGATCATACTGGAAGAACTACTTTGAGAGCACCGACGGCGTGGTGTGGGTGGTGGACAGCGCAGACGCGCGGCGGCTGTCGGACTGCGCGCGCGAGCTGCACACGCTGCTACGCGAGGAGAGGCTGGCGGGCGCCACGCTGCTAGTGCTCGCCAACAAGGTGGACCTGCCCGGCGCCTTGACGCTGCAGGAGATCAGAGAGGTAGCGTAATGACATGATCCATTAACTAGACACAATCAAAAAAAAATTAAGTGGCACTCGGGGACTGCCGCGGTAAAGCTATCGCATAGCATTTTTTATCTACTTATGCAATTATAATATTTACACAATATTTTTTTTGCATAATAATTAAATATTATTTCAGGTCTGGACAATGCCAATGAACTAGAGGCAAAATGCATTAAAAAACTCGACTTCGCGTCTAATTTAGTGTTTACAAAAACTTATATTTTTATTAGAATTCTTTGCAAATAAAATAATTTATTATTATAAATTCATCATCAATGGACTCCAGTAATTTTTTAGTCAAAATAACAAGAACAGCGAACTGTCACTACTTCGCGAGTGAGATTCGAACCTGCGACATCGTCAGAGAAAGCGGTCGCTCGGCCCACTGCGCCAAATAGAGCTACTTGAGAACCTCTAAAATGTTGAACGCTTACTGACAAACGGTGTTAGGTTTTTTTTTCGTTACGGAATTTCTTGATTCGGTTGCCAAGTCCAAGAAGTCACAAGCTAGTAACACCATCCTGTTGTCTGCACAAAATGTAGAAGTCCTTTATGGGATCAAGTATACACTTTTATAACTTGAATCAGAAAGAATTGGTACATCATTACACAAAATATCTAAGTAGAGGCTATTATACAGTTATTGACAATGACAAATTCTTAAGGGGACGCTGTACACTCGACCGAAGTTGCCGGCGCACGTGGGTAACCGGCTTGCTATTTCACCTAACATTGTGTGACAAAGAGATAGACTCAGTGTAGCGACACGCGAGTGCATGCGCGCATACTGCCGTGCTACCGTCCCGCTCCCGCTCCGTTTCGAGTGAGAGGCGCGATAATTTACACCGAAATCAAGCGCGCAAAAAGGGTTGAACAGTCCTTTGGGAAAAGTGTTTTTGAGAAAAAACTACTAAATGTATGTTTACAAAGTAAAGTTATTTGAACTGATGAATAAATAAACTATGTCCAATGATAATTTTTTTTGGAATTTTCATACTCCTAATGTTATTTATTTGCGCCCAAAGTTGTCATAAATTTAGTGTGAAAATGACGATCTTTCGAGGCTCGTAACTTTATAACGAATATTTTATTCAATATTTTATATATCAATAAACCTAGATAATGACGAGGCAAATCGATATAATACTTAGTTTTGAGCGTACAATATCAAATAATGTAGTAATCACTCATCTACGTTTGTATGAAGAAGGTACTGGCTTGAGCCCCCTTAATGAAATTCTTCAACTGTCACAGGATAAATAAGCTACATATTGTAACACTTTGCCTGTGACTTTTAACAATAGATGGATGTTATATTCAATTTGTCATGATGTCATGTTCTAGTAATTGCTTAGCCCCAACGGGGTTCCAATGTAAATATTATATATTGTAAGTTGGAATGCAATTAATAAATGAATAAATAAATTTAAAAACTGCGTGAGTGTCGTGGAACACTCGGTTGGAACGAAGTTCCTTTTAATAATAAATTAATAATAAAATAAAAAAATTAGGGGAAAATTCCACATGTAGAAATTATTTAAAATAAAATTGAAAATAGAAAATTCAGTCTGTCGAGCTGGGATTCGCACCATCGACCTTTATACGAATGTAGAAACCACAAGGCTACGGAGATCTAATATTGTAGTGTGAAAATATTGAACACAATGTCAAATTCACATTCAAAAAAGTGTCGGTTCAATTTAGTCTTAATTTTTTCCGTCTAGCCCCCTTTCGCATCGCCCGATAAGGAACTACATTCCAAAAATTTTGCAGTCAGGTTAGTGTTTAAACTGTTTGATTATTTGTTCAGGCATTAGATCTGGACAACATCAAGACACATCACTGGCGCATCATGCGGTGTTCGGCTGTGACTGGGGAGAACCTTCTCGAAGGCATGGACTGGATGCTCGACGACATCGCCAACAGAATATTCACGCTGGACTAAACCTATATAATTACTACCCTAATTAATTAATATGTATTGTAGTTCGAAGTTCTTGCAGTTAACGAGTATGCGTGCCTCATGGTTATGTGTTACGTATATGTATAAGGTTATTTGAGCGAGCGCAATACTGGTGTCTGACTCCCACTTAAGAGGACTATTACATTTTGCATCCATCTCTCTCTTGCACATTCTATAATACAGTAGAATCTCGTTAAATTGAACCTCGATAAGTCGAAAACCTGAAAAACTCGAAAAAATTGGTTGTAAAGTCGGTTTACGGACGATAGTTTTACGTGATAACGTCATAAAAAAACATTGATGAATAAATGTGTCTTATGCCAACGCTTGGGCAGATCGTGCCTCTCTATCGCTTGTTCCGCGCTCTCGCTTGCACGCTCAGGCTCGGGCGGAACGTGACACTATTTCGTGCGTGCAGCCGGTGTTCATCGATTTATAAGACGTTATCACGTCAAAAAATGTTTTGTTCCCTTCAAGCCCGAAAACCTCCATTACTCAAAATCTCAACCCTCTATAAGTCGAAACAATCAGTGAGTCATACTAGCCATTTCGGTACTTATTTTCCCTCTACAACTCGAAAAAGTAGAAAATTTGACCTATGCAAATTAAACTGCTCTGCTTTTTTGTGCCAATGTGCGAGAGAGGGATTCGAACTGTAGTCACCTTACGGCTCATATATACACAGAGATTTTCTCGTATGCGAGCGAAATTTTCAACACTTGTATTCGAGCATCGCTTAACTGATACGTGTTTTGTCATAATCGACCGAGCGAAGCGAAGGTTTTTGAGTCTACTTGAGTGAATTTGCACTTGTCCGTCCGTCTGTCAGAGCCTTATAACTTCTGAATTACAGAACGTAATTACTTCAATTTTAGATATAATATGTAAACCGATGGCCTCCAGCCGAAAATGGCTTAAAAAGTTATAAAAATCTTTATTTCAGGGGGGCTCTCATAGAAGCGAATGCGAAGAAAAAAAAAATTTTTTGCGTTTCATAGGGTTACAGTACCTCATTTTAAAGATAATTTGGAACAGAGTACAAAAGTATTTTTTTTTTATTTTTTTCCTAAAATTGACGAATTGGGGGGCTTTCAAAGTGGAGATTATATTTGACCTCACAATGGAATAACCATTGAAAGCTGGGGCTTGAAAGTTTTATAATTTTAGCGTAATATCATGTACTTGAACAACAAATACTAAAATTAGATAAATGTAATAAGGAAACTAAATTATTTAACTTTTAATGAGCAGCAACAACAGAACTTCACAATGATGTCAATAGATGGCGCTCTCATCTCATATAGCAAATGCAGCTATATATGTAACATATTATTCAATTAAAATTATTATTTAGTCATTTAGCAAACATCAATAAAACTTCACGTTGCAGTTTGTTTTTACATGTTTTCTGATCGTGTCGATAGTTGACGCTGTGTACAAGTAATTTAATTTGAATGTTCCAAAAAACTAAACCTAAGTTTGATTGAGGCCTTGAGGATTTCACTATAACAGTTCCCTAACCTTTACGGGCTACCTATGTTAAGTTAGTTGACACTTTCTGTCAACTTTGTTATTACGAACCTCTACGGGACAACTAAAGGTGAAAATGACATTGGGATTTGGGATGTTAGGATTGTATTTAGGGGCTACCTACGTAAAGAGACTTCTACAAAGGGGATGATTTAGGTATGGTTGGTGAAAACGGGCATAATAATAATGTCAATTTTGATCGTCATGTATCTATTGAATGAATAAGTAATTATGGGAAACCGTTCCCGCGAGGTCTCAGTTCGGGGCGAACCACTAGTGTATTTGTGGGCAAGGATTATATGGAAAGTTTGTTTCGATATAATTCTCGATTGCCGATTTGTTGCCGCTCGCATTTGAGAAACTCTTCTAGTGTAACTGAGGTCTTAGAGTAAGATCTATAGATGCCACTCTCACTCAGCTCAGACTCAAGACGGAGTTAAAACGAGACAGATTCATGTCGGGACATATTTGTGTCCCATTTGAACTCTATCTTGAGTCTTGAGTAGAGCCAGAGTACGATCTATAGATCTCAACCTTAGAGTAAGATCTATAGATGCCACTCTCACTCAGCTCAGACTCAAAACTGAGTTAAAACGAGATAGATTTATGTCCCATTTTAACTCTGTATCAAGTCTGAGTAGGGTCCAAGAAGGCTCTATAGATCTCACTTAGTCCCCGGCAGGCACGCATACTTACGCAATGTGCATTTACACGACCACACGCAAAACTCGGGCGCTCGTGAATTGCAAGAACTGTAGAAACTGGCATTCCATAGACAAGTTTGCATGCCGTATCTTCATTTTTACGCACAAGCTTTAAAAAATAATAATGATTCTACATTAATTATTACACACATCATTCATTTTATAGCAATTCATTTATGTATATTATAGTCATACATGTTTATAGAATGTAATCTGATTTTTAAATATTATAAAAAAATAATCATGTCCCCTGCAGAGGCAATTTGGGAATTTATTATTTCATAATTGTAGCTGTAGTCAGCTACAACTATCAGCAAAGACGTGCCACCAAGCGATATTGTTCCCGCGTAGAAAGCAATAGGGATATGGATTTGATAAAAAGTGGCATCCCCTTTCAGGTTAGCTCGCATCCATCTTAAACTGCACCGTCACTTACCACCAGATGAGATTGCGGTCAAGGCTAACGTGAAGAAGAATTTAATAAAATCTATGAAAATAGTAATGGGAGGTTATCAACTGCTGTAACAGTGCCAGTTACTGTTGATGACTGAAATCTGTGCGTTTTTCTGCTCATAATCTTAAGTTTCTTCCAAATTAAGGCCTTCATAATAATATTCTCATACGAATTTACTTAGACATTTCATCTCTATGGCACTTTTAAATAGGTATTCATGTAAATTATTGTATGCAATATTATTTATAAAAATTTAACTAAATAAGTAAGAAATATGAACAAAAAAATTAGTCTAGATTACCGTAGTATTTATTATTACTTCTGTAATAAAATATTAAGTCTACATTTACATATATGCATTTGCGTAATATGCTAGCATAAATTACATTATTAAATACTCACAGTATTCTTTGTACTTCTCCATTTTTTATATTATATTGCTTGTAACTATATTGTACATGTGAATGTTATATTCATATACTATATTTACTACAAGGTTATATTAAACAAAGCCCAGAGCATATGACTGCTGTTTATGTGTGTAATAGAACTTGCTGCAGCTTGTACTTGAAAAGGACAGATAATAATCCATTATCTACAATTATTGTTACAAACTAAAATAAGTATTGCAAGTTTCTGTTACACAAATTTTTATTGTAAGTAACTAATTGTTTGCAGTAAAAGCTAAAAAAACATTACATAATTTACAAAATTTCGTATTGTGTTGCAATTCCCATGATTTTTGAAATAATACATTTCTTAATTAAGATAACAAACATTTTCATTTTTTTTATTGATTGGACAAAAAGATTGCTTGAAAGACACTTAACTAAGATACTTGAACTTCTTTTTCATGCTATACCTATTACTAAACGTAGAAATATAACAGCTAAGGAAGTATTACTTTTATTTAATTTACTATTATTATTATAAGGAATATAAAACTGAAAACTTACTCATGCAGTGTCTAAAACAAAATTACATAGGTATTTAACACCGATGACACCGCAATACGTAGGTATTTAGATGACAGTCGAAATTTCGCATGTATATGTAGGAAAACATTACAACGGAAATTGCTATTCATCATAGAAATAACACCACAAAACGACACTCGAGTTCGCTATACAACATTACTTTAACGCAAGGAACAATGTACTTCTCTTGTTATATTCCGCCAAACTAGAAAAATCTGTATTTTATGTATAACACGTGCTATGTACTGCTCGTCCTCCTGCCAGTATAAATGCACAAACACACAACACACAAAACTCACTCAAAAAGACAAATTAAACACTCCCGACATGTGAATCTATGGCTGGATGCATGATATACCCTGCAACATCCTGTTATAGTTCTTGCAATTCACGAGGGCGACTGACTTATGGTTGTGTGTGTCGTATCTGTCTAAGTGTGAGCGAGCGAAATGCTCGCGCCTGCCCGCTCCCACCTAGGCTTTGACAGGCACGCACACTTATGCAATGTGCATGTACACAAGTAACCACGAGTAAAGCTCAGTCGCCTTCGCGAATTGCAAAAACTGTACCCAGTTTGTTGCTCTATCTTATCTATCTAACACCTACTCATTGAGACCATTCTTATGAGCCCAAACACACTATATCTGCTGCAAGTTCTTGAGGAGTTTGATATACCGCAGACTACTTGATGTTGCAGCATCAGCTCAAGGTTACTAGACCTTGGAAAAAAATCGAAGTAACAGTAGATACCTACACCCAAATCAATAGTACCAGTGACAGTTTATAAGTGCCTTAAGATGGGTAGCCTAAGTATGTCACACTCTCTTTAACATTTCTGTGGTGGTGTTGTGTGATGCGGGTTGTTGCGTTCCCTAAAATATGGTTGAGCGAAGCAATGGCTGGGTCATGCGTCATGCTCGTGAACGGGTGCCACCAGCGGCAATGGGGCTACTTTCTGTCTGCCCGTCTTGACATGTGTTGAATTATAATTAGAAATAATTACGTATGCTTTTGTGGACCTTTCCCTCATTGTGGAAACTCTGCATACATAGAATATCTGTTAAGTATATTGTAAAAGTATTTTGAAAAGAGCAACTGCCGAGTTTCTTGCTGGTTCTTCTCGGCAGGAACGGCATTCCGAACCAGTGGTAGACTCATTGACGATTCAAAAGTACTTGTTAAAGTTTATTTGAATAAAAAACATTTCTATTCTATTCTATTCTAAGAAACTAATCAAGTAGGAAATGAACTGATGATCTACAAACGCCTGAGCAGATAATCATAGATTATAGCTAAGATCCATCTCGATTACGTAGGCTTTTAAACGGAAAAAACCGCATCAAAATCGATCGATTCGTCAGGACGCGACTAAGGAACAGACAGACACACAGATACGTCAAACTTAAAACGTACCCCTCTTTTTCCATCGGAGGTTAAAAAAGATAAATTTTAAATTAGATTTTCGTCTTATAGGAGACTGGATACCACCCTACCGTCCAAAGACATGCCGCGAAGCGATTTAGCGTTCCGGCACGATATGACTGCGTGTAGAAACCGATTAGGGGTATAGGTTTAATTTGCACTGCTATACTCCTTCGAACTTAGCCAGCTACCATCTTAGACTGCATCGTCACTTAACATCAGGTGAAATCGCAGAAAGATCGATCTTGTCATCGAAAAAAATAAAAAACATTTTTATGTAAAACTTGTTCGAATGACTCTATGCTTGCATAACATTTCAAATAAAAAAAAAGTATCTTCTTTTTCATAATTTTATTTCACTTTATACCTATTTATAATATTATTTAGAAGTGCGGAAATTATACAGTCGATGCGCCGTAGTTGTTTGAATACCCGGGCCACAGGCGATGGTATTTAAATATCCCAGTTAATTTTTCATTGTTCAAAACATTTTTCAATACATTTGTAAGTAAAATTAAAAACAAAACGAAATATATAATCATAACTAGTACCATGATTGTAATATTAGCTTACTTACTATTTATTAGCTAGGAAACTTCAAAGCAGCCTCAAATCAGTTGTTCCATGGAAGTAGTACTACAGCATGGAACCCTGGCTAAAATAAAAACTGAGTACACCTTTATTATATACAATTTTTGTTTATAATCATCACTTAAGTGGGTGAAACAAAATATCACTGTTTGTGTTTATTCGATTAGTCACTAAGTTCATGACACCAAATTACACCATTATTTGTCTCCTATACTGTCAAAAAATACCCTAATCCTAGACAAACTATTACACATGTTATTCCATGGAAGACAAGGGTCTGCCCGCGAAATTCAAATTTAATTTGGTTTTTCGCAATTTGTAAACTAATACGACAAAGTACGCTTATGGCATTCTAATTGCGCCAGTGGCAGTATCATCTTCACAGGTTTATATAAAAATCTTTACTTGAACTAAAAATCTTTACTGAGTTGGACGTGAGTTACTCACAAATTAGTCGATATTTTGATTAATTTCTTAAACTGGACACTTTCAAGTAAAGATTTTTATATAAACCTGTGAAGATGATACTGCCATTGTCGCAATTAGAATGCCATACCTAAGCCTACTTTTTCGTATTAGTTTACAAATTGCGAAAAACCAAATTAAATTTGAATTTCGCGGGCAGAATCGTGTCGTCAACCTTAATTTTGTCGCATAATATTTACTCACTTGGAATTTTAGTGACAAACTACATACAATAATTATTACTTCCATTGCTTTAATACTACTTCCACGAGTTGGTCTGTTTGGCGGCCATGTTGGTTTGACTCTTAGGGCCGATTCACACCGGAATGGCAGCGGCTGGCAGCGACCGTCAGCGGCCGGCAGCGGCTGCTCGCGGGCTCCCGGCACCGCGCGCCTAGTGTCCTCTTGCCAGTTTAGTTTCTACATTCGGCAAGGAAACTCGTGTGTTTGAAGAGAAAATAATGGAATTGGTTATTATAGCATTTATTTCTGAAGAAAAGAAGGGGGTTGCAGAGCGGGGAGCGCGCGTCCGCCGTTCCCACGAGCGGCCGCGTGCCCTTTTCAAGCGATACTGGTCTTTTAATAAGTGTAGATAAAGTTTAAAATTATTTCACACTGAAAGCGCTGCCATCCCGGTGTGAATCGGCCCTTAAATAGAATCGCCCTAGAATTTCGCTTACCATTTTACTTCACGCAAGTTCGTTTAAGTTGCCTACATTGTTACATTTTGTGAGTGAAGTTGCGTCCTCTACCACTTGTGAAAAGACTTACTTTACCGCACGATTTTTTATGTGGCCATCTGTGTGGTAATAATTAAATCATACTCGTGAGGTTAAGTCTTGTTTACAGATAAGATCCATTTTACGAACAAATGTACTGAAAAATATTTTTAACCCGCACAGTGTGAATGTCTCACATTTCCCAATGAATTAATCTATGTATTTATATGATATCCTATAAAACCCTACACAAACAGAAAACTGTACTAAATGTAACCGCACCGTATGGAATACCACAGATTTATCTTCGTAAGTTCAAATGTAGCAAGTCTTATAAATGCAAGTGTTAGTTGATTTGGTTTGTCCTTTAATCATGCAGCAACGGAGCAACGGATCGACGTGGTTTTTTACATGGATATAGTTGAGGACTTGGGAGAGTGACACAGGTTACCTTTTATCCCGGAAAGTCAATTATTCCACGCAGGCGAAGTCGCGGGCAAACTTTATATGTTCAAAAAAAACTCGAAAGTTCGAAGCCTGCGTCAAATGTGAAGGAGATATTAGGAATGATCAGGTTTATCTTCTTTAGTGTCGTTTGTGATGCCAGTGTCGTTAGTCTCGCTAGTGTCGTTGGTGACGCTAGAGCTTATAGCAGTAGTGTCGACAGTTTCATTCTTAGTGTCAACAGAATCATTCTTAGTGTCGCCATTGTCATTCTTAGTGTCGACATTATCATTCTTAGTGTAATCAGTGTCATTCTTAGTGTCACTAGTGTCATTCTTACTGTCACCAGTGTCATTCATAGTGTCACCAGTGTCATTCTTAGTGTCAGCAGTGTCATTCTTAGTGTCGTCCACTTCCATCGATGTGTTTGGTTCAACACTTGTGTCCATTTTACTCTGGTCTGATTCTGAAAACACAAAAAATAAATTTAAATGAAATATTTTTCTTGCGAATTAAAGGTGTGTTGCGAGCAAGAAATGAAAATTTAATATTATAGTGCACAAGTGTGTGCACAGACACAGGTGCACTCTCTATTCCCTCACTCTCATAGTCTGATGGGACGGAAAATCCGACACGATTGGAGATAGATCAGGCGTAGGACCGACGGCTTTACGTGCTCTCCGAGGCACGGGGGTGACTTCCTAACTCCGGGCTAGTAATGAGAATTTCTTGACAAAAAAATCCAACATTTTTTTGGCCTGACCCGGGAATCAAACCCGGGACCTCATCATCCGTAGTTGAACATGCTAACCACTAGACCAACGAGGCAGTTGTTGTAAGTTAAGATGGCAGCAGTTTTATCCACTGGCTGGCTCTCAAACCAATTGCGAAAAATTATTGTTCATTTTTAAATTCAAGGCGTTGGACATACATCCTACTATCCTACTATTATAAATGCGAAAGTTTGTGAGGATGGAAGGATGGATGTTACTCTGTAACGCCACAAAGAATGAACCGATTTGGCTTTAATTTAGAATGGAGATAGCTCATATCCAGGATTAGCACATAAGCTACATTTTATCCTGGAAAATTAAAGAGTTCCCGTGGGAATTAAAAAACCTTACTCCACGCGGTCGAAGTCGCAGGCATCATCTAGTTTTTTAACAGACTTCAAAAAACAAAGAAAGGAGGTTCTCAATTCGATGAGTTTTTTTTTTAATAATTATGAGCTGAATATAAACCAAATTTACCAGAGCTGAAAATAAACCAAAAAATTTCACCTTTACTGCAACTACATAACAGGACACTGCATATATACACAAACATAAGTGATATTAAGGTACAACAAATCACTAGTATGTAAATGTACTAGATTCGTGTATCAATCAGTATTCTGATGATTTGGTTCCGTTGACGTTCCCTCAAATATGTTTGAGCGAAGCAATGGCTGGGTCATGCGTCATGCTCCTCCGGTTTGGAATGCTGTTCCTGCCGAGAAGAACCAGCAAGAAACTCGGCAGTTGCTCTTTTCAAAATACTTTTACAATATACTTAATAGATATAATGCTATGTATGCAGAGTTTCCATAATGAGTGGAAGTTCCACAAAAGCATACGTAATTATATTTATATCTAATTATATTTTTAGAATTTAGAATAGAAATGTTTTTTATTCAAATAAACTTTTACAAGTACTTTTGAATCGTCAATGAGTCTACCACTGGTTCGGAATGTCGTTCCTGCCGAGAAGAACCAGCAAGAAACTCGGCAGTTTCTCTTTTCAAAATAATTTTACAATATACTTAATCGATATAATTCTATGTATGCAGAGTTTCCACAATGAGGGGAAGTTCCACAAAAGCATACGTAATTATTTCTAATTATTATAATTCAACACATGTCAAGACGGGCAGACAGAAAGTAGCCCCATTGCCGCTGGTGGAACCCGTTCATGAGCATGACGCCTGACCCAGCCATTGCTTCGCTCAACCATATTTGAGGGAACGTAACAACCCGCATTCTATTTGTTACTCTCTCTTTCTCTAGTTCAAAGGATGCTCTATTCGTCATCCGTCTAATGATATTGGTCGAGTAACACAATTTTGTATACCTTTCTCCTGCTTAACACCCTTGTCGCCGTCGTGGCGCTCCTCGCCGTCGCTCTCCTCCCGCTCCTTCTCGTCCACGTCCATCGCGAACTTGTCCCTGCGGCGCGCGCGCTCCCCCTCCCCCTCCCCCGCGTCCCCCGCCTCCCCCCCGCCGCCCTGGCCGGCCCCCTCGTGCGGGGGGAGGTGCGCGTTCTCCTTGGCCGCGAAGCCGCGCGGGCGCAGGCACTTGTGCTCTATTCTGCGCAACTCTTCCTTAAGCTCTAATCGTTTGCGAGACATGCATTCTGAAAGTTGATTATTTTTTCCCCTTTTAGAACCTGTTTCATCACTATCCGTTAAAGTGTCTGGATATACAACGTGTACTGAAAGTCCGAAAAACTACTGCAGGGTACCTTTGTACCTTTCATATATAGAACTCAGGACAAGCATTAGACTCGAAGCCCTTATAGTTCTTGAGTAAACCACATTGAAAATTTTCACCAATAACAATCTTAGCACAACCCTAGAAAACTTAACGCGTCGGTATACCTCCTACCGTTGTAAATTATTCAAGGTTAATCAAAGGTTATCAAAAGTAAGCGCATTAATATCAATTGAATAAGTTTGTATGGTAAAAATAATATGCTTATTTCTATTCAATATTTTTATAGATAATTCTTTATTAGCTACACACACGTACCCTGCGGTCATTTTTCGGACTTTCAGTACACGTTGTATACCTAACAGATAAAATAGCTGCCAGATAAATCTGTTTGTCATATTTTAGAGTTTATCTGCTAGATTGTCTTAACGGACACTTGTGAATTCGAACACGATCTATCAGACAAGTTGTGGATAGGCTATCAGGCACTTTATCAGCAAATAGTGAAACAGGCACTAGTCACTTAAAATTATTTTTACAGGTTGGAGCTTAACAATAAATTAATAATCTCACTAGTATCATAAATGCGAAATTATTTGTTAGTTTGTCCTTCAATCACGCTGCAACAGCTATAGAACAACATAATTTTTTGCATGGCTATAATTGAGGACCTGGAGAGTGACAAAGGCTACTTTTTATCATGGAAAATCACAGTTCCTATGGGATTTTAGAAACTAAATCCATGCAAAGTCGCAGGCATCAGCTAGTATACTATTTATTAATTATATTGTTTTTTTTAACAGTACAGAGTACATTAATATTATCTACTTACTCCGATATAAACGACCATACTTGGCTGTAAAATTTAAAAATAATAATACATTTTATAATACAACAAAGCTATAACTAACAGGTACAAGTTACAACTTATTTGCTAGAAAGGCAAGTATCATAACTTAAAATATTACAAATGTAAATGATAGTCATTGAAGAGGGAGTGATGGCCTAGTGGTTATGACTGCAGTCTCCTATTCGGGGGATATCAGGTTTGAGCCCAGACAAGCACCTCAAGCACTTTTCGGAATTGTGTGTTTGAGCAATTATAATTAAATCACATGCTTCAACAGTAAAGGAAAACATCGTGAGGATACCTGCTCGCCTGAGAGTTCTCCATAATGTTCTCAAGGTTCTGTGAAGTCTGCCATTTTACTTTGGGCCAGCTTGTCTAGAGAAGACCTGCGCTCAGTAGAGCCGTTGATGGGTTGCTGACAATGACGATGACAAGTTCATACTCACTTTCATGGTACTTTCTACTGGCGTTCAGTTTCTCCTGCGCCTTTTCAGACATTTTCTTTGGCAGCCAGTACACGTTGGGCCTCGCTTTGGTCAGTATAAAGTTCCCTAAGCACTGCTGTGAAGCCTCCCACTTCTCAAACTCTTGCACCCTGGCCATCTTGGCCTCTAGTGCTTTGATGGTCGCCTTCCTGTGTTCACGCTCAGCAAATAACGTCTTCCTTTCGTTCTGCACTCTTTCCTTTTCTTGTCTTGCCTGCTCTTCTATTTTTCTTTCCACTTGAGCTTTTTTGTCTTCCTGGAAACATGGAACATCATTGTTTTAATAAAAGAAAGTTTGCAAGTGCTTTGTATAGCAAACTAGCTGATGCCCGCGACTTCATCCGCTTCATCCATTTAGTGTTTAAATCCCGCGGGAACTCTTTGATTTACAGAGAACAAAAAATAGCCTCTATCACTCTTCAGGTTCTCAACTATACCCAAACCTTTGCAAAAAATCACGTCGATCCATAGCTCTGTTGCGGCGTGATTGAAGGACAAACCAACAAACAAACAACAATCTTTCGCATTTATAATATTAGTAAGATAACAGACTGTATAACAATATTTCAGTTAATTAACAACATAATTTAGGAGGACAGGGGGAGCCTGGTGAACTCTCAAGTCTATGAAAATAGTCATGAAAGAAAAACTACTTTGATATTCGAGCAGATGCCATTTAAGCCTCAATAGTCTAACTGTTAAAGGTGCACACTGAAAACTGAAAGTCGATGGTTGGAACTTGGATGGGGACCTATTGCACTGTCGTCATACCCACTCCTAATGCAAGGAGAATATCAGTCTAGTTCAGATTGGCTACTATTCTACTAAATATATACTAGTGGTTCGCCCCGAACTGAGACCTCGCGGTAACGGTATCCCATGATTATTCATTCAATCGATACATGATAACCAAAACTGACATTATTATTATGCCCGTTTTCACCAAACATACCTAAATCATCCCCTAAGTAGGAGTCTCTTAACGTAGGTAGCTCCTAAATACAATCCTAAGTCCTAACATCCGTCCCAATATCCTTTTAGGTGTCCCGTACAGGATCGTGATAAATAAGTTGACAGAAAACATCAATCACTTAACTTATAGGTAGCCCGTAAAGGTTAGGGAACGTTAGTGAAAACATTGAATTATTTATCAAACATTGAATTTAACTCGTAGTTCCATGGGAATAGTTACTGACTGCGCCATCTATTAGCATTATTGTGAAGCTATGTTGATGCTATATGAATTACTGACGCCCATTAAAAATTAAATAATCTCGTTTCTTTATAATATTCATATAATTTTAGTATTTATTGTTCAAGTACAGGATATAAGTGACCTAAAAACATAAAATCAGTTTGAAAATCCATAGCGGATTTTTCTAGAGAGCGTCTTCAAGCGAGCGTATAAAATCGCCACTTTGAAAGCCCCCCATTTCGTCAATTTTAAGGGAAAAATTAAAAAAAAAATATTTTTGTACTCAGTTCAAAATTATCTTTAAAATGATACGTAACAATTTTATGTAACGCGATTTTTTTTTTTTTACTTCGCATTCGCTTCTATGAGAGCCCCCCTGAAATAAAGATTTTTATAACTTTTTAAGCCATTTTCGGCTGGAGGCCATCGGTTTACATATTATATCTAAATTTGAAGTAATTACGTTCAGTAATTCAAAAGTTATAAGGCTCTGACAGACGGACGGACGGACGGACGGACGGACGGACAAGTGCAAATCGCCCTAGTTAACTCAAAGACCTTCGCTTCGCTCGGTCGAAAAAGAAAAAGTGACTTGAAATTTCGCAAACAGATAGCTCTATTATAACATACGCTTCCTTTAAGAGAATTTTTGAAAATTCAACCGCTAAGGGGGTAAAATAGGGGGTTGAAAAATCAAACTTTACGTGGGCGAAGCCACTGGCAACTGTTTTTATCCAAAAATAAAAAAAATTAAGTGGCACTCGGGGACGGCCGCGGTAAAGCTATTGCATAGCAATTTCTAGTCGCACGCACACAAACACCGTGCCGAAGTCTGCCGAACTGGAAACGACGGTGTTAGGTTTATTTTAGTTACGGAATTTCTTGATTTGGTCGCCGCGCTCAAAGCCCGCGATAAAAGCTATGCAATCTATATATATAAAAGAAAGTGGTGTTAGTTACACTATTTGTAACTCAAGAACAGATGAACCGTTTTGGCTGAAAATTGGTGGAGAGGTAGCTTAGAACCAGGAGACGGACATAGGATACTTTTTATCCCGTTCGACCGCGTTTCCGTCATGTCACTATAAAACGTGGTATAAGAAAAACGCATCTGACATGGAATAACAAAACGTAATTTTGTGTTTGGTTAAGTATGGTAAATTTGACAAGTGTTATATTCTTTTGAGAATAAATTCTTTAACCACATTCTTTAAGAGTGAATTTTTGAAAATTCAACCTTTAAGAGGGCAAAATAGGGGGATGAAAATTCAAACGTGAGCGAAGCCACTGGCAAAAGCTTGTTTTTATCCAAAAATAAAAAAAAAGGGTAATTACTTGAGTCTGCAACACAATCTCCTCCTGTTTGAACTTCTGCAGCGTCCCCAGCAGGGAGCCGAATATCCTTCTATTTCTGGTGCGCGCCTGCTCGTCGTCGCCCTGCGCGCGCAACACGGCCGCGCGCGTCGGCAGCTCGCGGCACACGGCCGAAACCACGCGCGCGCGTTTGGCGCCCGGCCCGTCTTCCTCGCCATCGCTGTCGTGGCGCGCAGACAACCTGTAAACAAAACATTTATTTTATTTATTTATTTATTTACTAGCTGATGCCCGCGACTTCGTCCGCGTGGATTTAGTTTTTAAAGTCCCTCGGGAACTCCTTGATTTTCCAGGATAAAAAGTAACCTATTATAGATGTTGACCTGAGTAATAAGCTACCCCAGTATAAAATTTTGTAGAAATCTGTGCGGTAGTTTTTACGTGAAAGAAGGACAAACAAACAGACAGACAAACAGGCAAAAAAATTTAGCTTCTGTTTTGATATCTGTATCTTGAACACAATTAGAAGCAAAAACCCTTTTTTAATCTATTTCATGTACAGAATTGGTTTCATTTCTGTTTTATTATATGTATAGATTTATTTATTTTTATTTTACAGCATGTTACAAGTATGGGCATTCTTATAAACTAAGATAACACAAGAATAGGGCTATAATGTTAATCAGGCTAAACAATTCGCCTTTACAAACATTTGAAATTAAAACAAAAATACACTATTATTACAATGGACACTAATTGACATAAAATACCGTCGGAACTAGGCTTGCAGGCAGGATGTAATATTTATTGCCTACACATTACAAAAACAAGGATCTAAAACAAAACATTGCAAGCAGCTCAGTGAGTCACGAGACTGAAGTGGAAATGGGCGGGTTCATAGAGCTGAAGGTCGTTGGTGTCCCAAGCTGCTGGAGAGGCGGCCCCGCACCGGGAATCACAGTGTTGGCAGACCCCTCCACTAGGTGAACCGTTAACGTCAAATAATTCGCAGGTGTCCGCTGGATTCAGGCAGTGCAAGACTGAGGCCTGTGTAAGTCCTTGCAAGAGACCTTTGTCCAGCAGTGGACGTCTATCAGTTGACATAAAAGAAGCAGCTGATATTGAAAAAATTTTTGTTTTACAAAAGAGGGCAATTCGCACAATTTATAATCTAAATTCTAAACCCACGGGATTCCCTTCAAGAGAAATTCAAAGAAATAGGTATACTTACAGAAGCCTCGCAATATCATAATATTAATATGTGAAGCAAAAACTTTGTACCCCTTTTTACGAAAATTGTGCGGATGGAGGAGTATGAAATTTCATCAGAAGGAGTGCAGAATGCTAATATATTTTTTTTAAATTAAAAAAAAATATTACACACACTACCATGTATTTGACACACACATCAATTATGCCTCGATATAGAACATTCATTAGTCAAATTTCGACCAATGGGCGACCACTAGTATTTATAATAACAATTTTATATTAATAACTGAAAACTACATACAACATAATATTTTAAAAAGAGCAACCGCCAAGCTTCTTGCTGATTCTTCTCGGTTGGAATGGCATTCTGAACCAGTGCGTGGTAGATTCACTTGACTATTCAAAGAACTTTGTAAAAGTTTATTTGAATAAAAAACTATTCTATTCTACTAAATGATAGAAATAATATCCTCTGGCAGGGACATGCTAACAAAGGCATTTTGTACACAATCCTGAGTCACTCAGTATTGGAATTTTTCATCAGTTGTCATGACATTGAAAATATTTTTAATTCATTAAAACATGAAATTGTATAGTGTTTATTTTATTTTATTTAAGGGGCAACAAAAAGTAATGCACTTACAAAAGTTTCTTTAGAATATTAATACATCAGTTAGTGCAATACCCACACCACCGTCCACAGATTACCAAAAAAAAAATTTGATAAGGGATATACAAAGTAGATTTAGAATAAATGTAAAGAAAAAATAAATGTAAAGAATTAAAATAAATGTAAAGAAAAATAGGAAATTCATTAAACCGGTAAAGTATAGTATTAATCTACCAGAAATGTCGATAGAGTCTGGAAAATACTGGGAGGACAGATTCATAGAGTCATTGAAAGAAACGGATGATGTACCAAAACAGTATAATAGCATGTTGGGCAAGATAAACCTTCTATTAAAACAGTTACCGGAACAGAACAAAATTAAGAATAACTATATAAACGAAGACACAAAGGCTCTCTTTCAGGAACGAAAATTATTATATACAGGAAAAAGAACTAAAGAAATTAAGTTTAAAATAACTCAATTAAGTAAGCAAATAAATAGAAACATTTTACATGAAAAGAAAAAACACCGACAAGAAACGTTTTATAATTTCATATCTAAAACAGGAGCCATACGTAAAGCATATAAGGAACTGAATAATAAGTTAGAATGGGCGGTGAATCTAAAAAATAAGGATGGACATGTATTATCCAAGAGGCCAGACATAATAAATGAAGCAACAGTATTTTATAAAAATCTTTATAAGGAGGATCAGACTAACTCACCCGCAACACTAAACTCTATTTCGTATGTTTCGGATACTCTCGATATACCACCAATAACTTACTCCGAAATCGAATATGCAATAAAAACCCAAAAGAATGGCAAAACTCCCGGAAACGACCAGATCTCTAACGAGATGTTGAAATGTTTTTTAAAGGCTTTGCGTAAACCGCTTCATACTCTATTTAACCGGATTTTACAAGAGGAACTAACGCCAGAGCAGTGGTCTGAATCTATTATAATACTTCTGCATAAAAAGGGCGACAGGGGCGAGTTGGGCAATTATAGGCCAATTAGCCTCATGTCAAACTTATACAAAATATTTGCAAAAGTGCTGCTAAATAGATTGTCAAAGATATTAGATGAACAACAACCCCGCGAACAGGCTGGTTTCAGGAAAAACTTCTCCACGATTGACCATATTCAAGTCGTAACACAGTTGATTGAAAAAGCGAATGAATACGGCATAGAATTATACATATGTTTCATTGACTATACAAAGGCATTTGACTCCATCAATCAAAATACAATATGGCCGTCATTATTGGAACAAGGTGTACATCCAAAGTACATAAAAATAATCCAGAGCGTGTACTCAAAATGCCGGGCAAAAGTACGTTTAGAGAAAGAAGGTGCGGAGTTCACTGTAAGCAGAGGTTTGAGACAAGGCGATCCAACCTCGCCAAAGATCTTTACGGCAGTCCTGGAAGCTATATTTAGGAATCTAGAGTGGGGACGGAAAGGTCTAAGGATCGATGGTGAACGCCTGAGTCATTTGCGCTTCGCAGATGATATTGTCGTGTTCGCCGAAAGCGCATTGGACCTCGGTGACATGGTAACTGAATTGGCAAGGGAGAGTAAGAAAGCGGGCTTATCTCTAAATATATCAAAAACTAAAATCCTAACCAACGGAGATAAGAGAGCCATACAAATAGATGGTGAGAATATAGAGTACGTAAATGACTATGTATACCTCGGTCAGTCGGTCTCTTTCGATAATTGTACTGTCAAGGAAA
Organism: Oeneis ivallda; assembly: GCA_029955525.1. Taxonomy (NCBI): domain Eukaryota; kingdom Metazoa; phylum Arthropoda; class Insecta; order Lepidoptera; family Nymphalidae; genus Oeneis; species Oeneis ivallda. The sequence goes on from JARPMR010000024.1 coordinate 815,495, forward strand.
TACAAAGGAGAATTGCTATCGCTTGGAAAAGATATTGGAGCTTTAAAGAGGTTATGAAGAGCAAAGATATTAACGTAAGAATAAAAAAGAAACTTTACGAGATGGCTATTATGCCATGTTTGACGTACGGGTGTCAAACATGGTCATTGAGAAAGGAAGAGGAAGAGAAACTTGCTATCTGCCAAAGAAAGATGGAACGTAGCATGTTGGGTTTAAGGCTCAAAGATAAGATAAGTAATAGAACGATTCGTAAGAAGACCAATCTAATAGATATAAGGAAAAGAGTTAGAAGTTTGAAGTGGAAATGGGCTGGACATGTTTGCAGGTTAGATAATACAAGGTGGACTAAAAAGATAACGGAGTGGATTCCAAGAAATAGAAAAAGGAAAAGAGGACGACAAAGAAAGAGGTGGCGAGATATCTTCCAGGAGAGATGTGGTCCGGACTGGATGCGACAAGCTCGCGACCGAAAGCTTTGGAAGGATTTGGGGGAGGCCTACGCCATAGAGGCGACTTTTACGTGACTTTATGTTTGAATGTTTAATTTAAATTTGAGTAATAAGTAACTTTAATATACTTGTGACATTTCATTTTAATAATTCTTTCGACATTTATATTAATTGTTCTTATTTAAAAAAAAAAATGTATTAATTATAAATAATGAATGAAATGTGTTAATTTGGATTGTAAACGTAATAGGAATAAAGGCTTTTTTATTTTTTTATTTTTATTTATTTTATTTTTATTTATTTATACAAAGTAGATTAAATTAAGTTGTACCAGTGCTTACATATGGTTGTCAAACTTGGTCTCTGACTAAAGACTAAAGACTAAAAAAAAAAAGTTTGAAACTTGCTAAATGCTATGAATAGAAGCATGATGGGGAAAAAGTTGTCAGACAAAATAAGAACCACAACAATAAAGAATTATACAAAAACCAAAAATGTGACTGTCATCATCAAGAAACTGAAATGGAAGTGGGCTGGGCACACGGTCAGGGGCCAAGAGAAATGGAGCAAAATAATAATGAACTGGTACACAGGACATATGAAAAGAAAAAGGGGCAGACCTTTCCAAAGATGGGTTGATGAAATCAAAGCTGTGGCAGGTGGCAACACATGGACAAGAAAAGCTTATGACAGACAGATGTGGAGGCAATTGGAGGAGGCCTTTGCCTAAAATGGGCAAACAGAGAAGTTTGTCCAGGCAGAACAAAAATAATTTAAAAATTGAAACATTTTAAACAAATCAGTCTTTTATATTATATTATGTTCATTATCTATATATATAAAAGAAAGTGGTGTTAGTTACACTATTTATAACTCAAGAACGGATGAACCGATTTGGCTGAAAATTGGTGGAGAGGTAGCTTAGAACCAGGAGACGGACATAGGATACTTTTTATCCCGTTCGACCGCGTTTCCGTCAAGTCACTATAAAACGTGGTATAACAAAAATGCATCTGACATGGAATAAAAAAACGAAAATGACAGTGGAAGAACAAAACGTAAATGACAGCTAAATGTAATTTTGTATTTGGTTAATTATGGTACAAACAATTATAAAAATTATAGTTTAACGTAATTGATAATATCATCAGTAATATGTTTTCTCTTTGAATCATCATTAACAATGCCGCGAGCAAGACGATCAAATGTTTCCTGCTACAAAGCTACGGATTGACGTGATTTATTGGATAGGTATAGTTGAGAACCTGGGGTGGAACCTGAGGGTGACAAAGATTTCCCGCGGGATGTTATGAACTAAATCCACGCAGACGAAGTCGCGGGCATCAGCTAGTATGTTAATATTATTATATGTATAAGTTTAGTAAAAATACTGTTATTAATATTATACTGTTTAGAATATAAGAAAAATTGAAAGTTTATACCAAGAGTTAGTTTGTGAACCAAGTCTGAATAAAGGCTCTTTTTATTTTTTTTATTTTTATATACAGAACTAAGAAATAAGTAGGTACATCAATATTAAGATACAAAATTATATGTTCAAGTATTTGTGTACTTATACTTCAGTCTACTAGACTAGACTGATGGCACATTAATGGCAACAATGTAAATAGCACAACGGCACAGTTATAACAGTAAACTCCGCGATACTGAGAATTTCTTGTCACAAAACCTTAATTTTTTTTGGAACAAACACAGAACCTCATTACCTGCAGCTGAACAAGCTAAAAATGTATGAAGCAGTCAATCAAAATTCTTTCTGCATTATATGAGAAACAATCTGTTATCTCCTTACACAAATGGTACAAAATGCAACTTGTGTTATCAGTTAACCTACCTACCGACTGTGAGTTTTCTAATTGAAAATCCAGTTTAATTACTATCAAGTTAATTGAATCCCTTCTAAAAAAATAATTTATTCTTAACTCTTATAATCATTGAGCTTTTAAGGCGCCTTTATTACTATTATTTGGAACGTTCTATGCACAAACTGAAGCAGTGATAGCCTCGTGGTTCGGGCTACGGTCTCCTATTTGGGGGTCGCAGGTTCGATCCCGGGTACGCACCTCTGACTTTTCGGAGTCAAGTGCGTTTAAGCAATTAAATATTACTTGCTTCAATGGTGAAGGAAAACATCGTGAGGAAACCTGCCCACCTGAGAGTTCTTCATAATGTTCTCAAAGGTGTGAAGTCCGCCAATTCGCATCGGGCCAGCGTGGTGGACTATGGCCTATAACACTTCTCTGAGAGGAGACCTGCGCTCAGTAGTGAGCCGTTGATGGGTTGCTAATGAAATGCACAAACTTGCCTGCTAAACACAGTTTTAGTTTCATGTTTGCGTCGCGACGGATCCTCGTTTTTATAGTTACTAGCTACGTCTGGGTATGAATTCCGCCCGAGCTGCCGTGAGCCGCCTCTTGTGTAATCACCTGATGCGTTAAATCTGTAATCAAGCATATAATTAATGATACATGCCACAAAATGATCTCAAGGATGGTACTAGCGATCGCTAACCTATCGGTGAAACGTCCGGAGGTTTGGACGATTTTCTTTATATTTTCATCTATCTTAAACAAACTACTTTTCTCACTCTCTAGTTGAGCTCGTAAAGTACTAAAAGATATAGCAACTTCGGTCCCCATAATTATTTCTGAGTAAGATAAATATTCAAAACGATCATTAACATTTTTAGCTTGACAACAATTTTTTTTTCTTGTTGGCTAATGGCTATAGATTATAGAGCAAATACTAGAGACTGACGAATAGGATATCAATATTAATGCATCCGAATTCCGAACTGTGATTCGATTAGCTCGCTACTCGAATGAAAATGTTATTTTGATAATACCTACATAATATTATTATTTAATAATTTCGTAAAGTTAAAACAAAATGTTTATATTATAAAGGAAAAATCGGCCAAGTGCGATTCGGGCCTCGCTCTTTTAGGGTTCCGTTAAAAAAAATTAAATAAAAATATTTCCATGTATCCATGGAAATATTTTAATTTAATTTTTTAATTAATTTTAATTTTTATTATTTTTTGTTATAGCGGCAATAGAAATAAATAATATGTGAAAATTTCATCTGTCTATCTATTACGGTTTACGAGATACAGCCCGCTGACAGACGGACGGACGGACGGACGGACAGCGTAGGCTTAGTAATAGGGTCCCGTTGGTACCCTTTGGGTACGGAACCCTAAAAATGATAATGCATTATGGTGCCTACTGCCTCTGGTGCTATAAAAGTTCATGGGTGGCGGTAATCACTTACTATCAGGTGACCCGCTTGCTTTATTGCTCGATATCTAAAAATATAATCAAAAAAATCAAAATGATACAAACCGCTGAAATATGAAAATGTGTCAGGTAAGGCTCATTACATTAACCTGTTACGTTGTATGGTTTTATGGCCAAACTTTGTGGTGGCCTTAAAACCATACATTGCAAAAATAATCAGTTATGAACAGTTTATTCAGTGTAATCTGTGGTAACAACTAGCCCTCTCCAGTATCCGTCGATTCTATTCTATCCTTTAACAGACGGGATGACAGTAAAAAAATAATCATTAGTATTCGAATACCAAAAATATTATCATAAACAACAAATCATTCGAATAATTAGATTGAATTTTTAACATAAATGGACTTCTCTAGCTGGCTGCGACAGATAAAATTCATAAAACCTGATGTCAAAATTACGTCCTATTCCAGTCATAGACTTATTATAATAAGCTATAGTCCAGTTTATAATTATTTATACTACTTAGCAAACTTATGTACTTACAATTATTTTTATTAATCATTCGATAGCAATTAATTAAAATAAATAATACTTTAAGTTTTATTTTATGTTGCGCCATCTATTATTAGTCGTTAAAGCTCTAATACATCTACTCGTCAAAAGATGGCTTTAAGGACTTATTATTTTCCTGGCCTATTTTGAATTTGTGTTGCTAGATGTCGTTAGGTTCAAGTTTAATGCTAAATGTTAAGCTCACACTCGCTATTTTTTCTTGTGGAGTTTAAATTCTGCGATGTTGATTGATAGTAATTATGTGACGATATTGTACCTGTCGTGCTCGATGAAAGCTAATGAATGATGTGGCAGATAAAGAGGTGGTCGGGTGCCAAACTAGTGAAGAGCAGTTCACAATAATTTACAATCTAACGACAGAGCACCTACCTAGCTGATTGGAAAAATCTTGGCTCCTCTGGCGCAACTGTGCGCCTATCCTACTGCAAACTCTAATGAAAAATTACTAGGCACCTTCTAGAGATCTGTTGTTTATTAACTTCAAAGGAGGCTTCGTGATTCGTCTTTTTCTGAGAGACGTCAAATAGAATAGAAATATTTTGTATTCAAATAAACTTTTTACAAGTACTTTTGAATCGTCTGACTCTACCACGGGTTCAGAATGCCCTTCCTGCCGAGAAGAACCAGCAAGAAACTCGGCGGTTGCTCTTTTCAAAACAAGTTTACAATACTTACAATAAATACTATGTATGTACTAGGTAACTTAAAAAAAAAATACCTCACAATTTGTACACCATTGTATGGTAGAACATGTATGGAAAAAAAAATACTATGCTATGTACCTACTTATGCAGTGTTTCCACAACGAGGGAAGTTCCAAAAATGCATACTTACCTACTAACAATGCAATATATCTTAAGATTTACAGTCATAAGTAGCCCCATTCCTGCCGGTGGAACCCGTTCACGAGCATGACGCATGACCCAGCCGTTGCTTTGCTCAACCATATTTGAGGGAACGTAAGGTCAAATAAAAGTAGATCGATAAACAAAGTTCTATTGTATGGAATTCCACAGGTCTCGGTCTTGCGCCGTCTGTATCCAGCAGCTCCCTGCTACTCATCTGATCTCATCGGTCCACCCAATGAGGGGTCAGCCAACACTGCACTTACCGGTGCGGGGTCGCCACTCCAGAACCTTGGGACCCAAACGACTATTAGTTCTTCGAATTATGTGCTCCGCCCAATTTATTGCGGCCCAACTATAATAACTTTGGACCGGCCCAATGGAAACCAGCACAATGGCATCGACTCGGTCGCGTTGGTGCGCGAATTTATTAAAAGCACCGAGCGACGGTGATGATATTACGACATACTATCCTTACTAATATTATAAATGCGAAAATGTGTTTGTTTGTTGGTTTGTCCTTCAATCACGCCGCAACAGGGCTACGGATCGACGTGATCTTTTGTATGGGTATATTTGAGGACCTGGAGAGTGACATAGGCTACTTTTTATCCCGGAAAATCAAAGAGTTCCCGAGGGACTTTAAAAACTAAATTCATGCGGACGAAGTCGCGGGCATCAGCTAGTGTTAACAATAAATTGTTTCTAAGAGGTTACTTATGCGATGGCTGCTATTTGTTAGTAAAGCCGTGAACATTTCGGTTCGGAACCTTTTCTATAGCTATTTAATCCATGGCCCCAACAATAGTTACGTAAGTAAACTAAACGATATTTTAATCGTTTGTGTTAGGCGGGTGGGGTAGGGCTAGGGCGGTAGGGGCGGGAGGGCGGGCGGCTGTAATTTCACGCGGAGTGGCGCGCCCACGCAAACGTCTGTCACCCAGCTGGTCTATCGTCTGATCTGATCTGCCTTGACGGCCGGACTTAAATAGCTAAAAAATTGTTCTAACATTCATATTTTGAAACAAAAAACCAACAAAATTAACGAATAGGTAATTCGAGGGCGTACCATATAATAACTGAAGTTTCCACCAAATAGCTTCATTAAAAATTTACCTACTACACACTTTCTTACTTCTATTCTAAAGTGTAGTAAAGTAGGTACCTATTAGTACCTACCCATTAACATAGAGATAAATGTACAAAACAAAAACTTCAAAATTCGGCTTTCCCAAAAATAAGGAAACTTTTACTAATAAGTATAATTTTAATCATCTATAAAAGATCCTCCAAAAATCTGTCTGAGCGCGCCAATATACCTACCTATTGAAAATACAGTACCGACTTAATTACTTATTTTTCATCGGATTTTCACCAATTGATAACTTGAGAGACTGCTTTTGCGATGTTTAAGTTGTGTTTAAAAGACTCTGTTAAAGGCGCAAAGGTGTTCTGAAAATGACAGTATGAGAATTATATTTGATGCCCTCAAATTAAAGTCGTACCGCAAGAACAGTCAGCAGCAAGCAAGCTGAGAGACGAAGCGGCAATGCGTCGCTGCGGCGAGGTGCGGCGCGACAAGACGCGACAAGACGCGGCAAGACGCGGCGCGGCAAGATGCGGCGTCTAAATCCGGTCGGTGCTCGGTAGCCGAGCGTTCAAGCGCGCTATGAAAAATGGCTTCATCCGCGTCGCTGCGTTCATCGCGAACACAAGTGCTCATCTTAATTTTATTGGAACGTTCCTTAGTAGTTCCTTATCGCGCGGTGCGGAAGGGGGCTAGACGGATCGACACTTTTTTGAAACCGACACTTTTTTGAATGTGAATTTGGCATTGTGTTCGGTATTTTTGCGGTACAATATTGGGTCTCCGTAGCCTTGTGGCTTCTGCTTTTTCCTTATGTAGAAATTATTTAAAATAAAATTGAAAATAGAAAATTCAGTCTGTCGAGCTGGGATTCGAACCATCGACTTTTAACTGTTAGGCGACTGCAGAAGCCACAAGGCTACGGAGACCCATTATTGTACCGCGAAAATACCGAACACTCGAATGCCAAATTAATTAATCGAAAGGAACTACGTTCCATCCGGGTGTCCCTTGACACCTCTCAAGTTTTTATTATCTACTCATTTCACAGGCTCATTGTTAACACTGGTCTGGATGTGCCTATACCAATGACAGCTAAATTATGAGTCAATTTGAAGCGACATAGGTATACGAGTGTCTCTGGAACTAATAATATTGCAAATGGCTCACCGACCTCTTTAATGAATTAATGATAAATTCGGAGTTATTTGCGTATGACTTTTAATAACTTGCTTAAAGCAAGTATTATTTATTTGCGGTGAAGAAAACATCGTGATGAAACCAGAAGATGGCTGTCTGTAGTCAGTACTCTGTAAAAAAACCGGCCAAGTACGTGTCGGGCCACGCGCAGTGTAGGGTTCCGTAGTTGAAAGTCTCAAATATTATTGCTGACCTAGGATAGTGCTTTTACTTTATTTATGAATATTGAATACATTTTGAGTTCCATGGTTTAAATACTATAATATACTACAAAATATGCAACTTACACTACGTGTAATGCCTAACTTACACTAGCGGCACGCTATGATGGCCGGTTTGACGTTTGTCCGCTCATGAAGTTCCGTATTAATTGATAACGACTTTGAAGGAAATAATTGTATTACTTTATTGACGATAGTGATGTGCAGAGATTCATAAATTTTATCGAATGTAGTTTTAGGTTTAGGACTCAAAATTTATTTATTAAATTGATTTCTAAAATGTATACAAGTGTAGAAAAATCAGTTTGCACCATTTAAGGGGTGAATGTACTTGTGAATATGAACAATTTTCACTATGTGGACAAACCTCTGAAATCGCAAAAAAATATCAGCTGTTTCATACAAAAGGTAAAATTTTTATTTTTATATGATATATACCACAACTCGGCATTTGGTTTTCTAAATTGAAAATTTTTAAAAATGGAATCTAATACGATCGTCACATAGGATCGCTGGCTAGCACAACTACTACCTCCGGCAAACTCGCGTCAATGCTCAATGCAAAACAAAGCAGTTTCGAATTGACGTTGCTTCGAAAAGTATAAACTGTCAGTGCAATGCGATTGTGATATAGTTTTGACCTGGCTTTGGATTTCAAATATTGATACTGCATTACTGTTGACCCTTGCTCGTTAATTTGGACTCTGTTCAAGCCCTTTGTTGTGGATTTCGTCGATATGACCGAACGTACGCAGAGAACTGTTCTAAATAGTCAGACACGTGAGTTCGTAATACGCCTTCGTAACTATTTCGATCGTGAAGCTCAAAATGGAGGGCCAATTTTACCTATAACGTCAGTGGTTGAACGCGTAGCTGATGCGCTTAATATTGGACAACGAACTGTTAGACGGATAACTAAAAAAAAATATGGCGAGACTGGCACAGAAGAAAATAAACTTCACACACCAAAAAAGAGAAAACGAGCAAAACCAGTCGTAGGCATCGATAGCTTTGATGCCGATGCTATCCGAAGACATGTTTACGGCTACTATTTACAGAAGGAGTATCCAACAAGAAAAAAGTTGGTGCATTCACTGAAGGAAGCTGGATTATTCTTCGGTGGGGAAAGTTCTTTAACGAAGATTTTGAAGACCATTGGATTTCGATACAAAAAATGTAACAAACGCAAAATATTGATGGAAAGATTTGATATAGCGATGGCAAGGTATACTTTTTTACGGCAAGTGAAAGAAATCAAAAATTGGCAAAATGTTGTGTTCTTGGATGAAACATGGCTTAATGCTAACCATACTGTAGGCCGTTCTTGGAACGATGACACAGCAGCATCTACTTCCAAAGTTCCTGTAGGAAAAGGATCGCGACTTATAATTTGTCACGCCGGAACCATCAACGGGTTTGTCGAAGGTTCTCTCATGGCTTTTGCGTCAAAAACCACTGGAGACTATCATGAAGACATGAATGGAGAAAAGTTTACTGAATGGTTTACCTCAATGTTGTGTAGCCTCCCTGAACCATCTATTATAATTATGGACAACGCCCCATACCACTCGATGCAAATTGACAAGCCACCTGCCCAATCCCAAAAGAAAGCTGATATCGTCCCATGGCTTCGTAAAAATGGCGTAGATGCAAACATGAATATGTTAAAAGCGGAATTAGTACGTCTTTTAAAAGAAAACAAACCAACCAAGATCCGATACGTCATTGACGAAATAGCATTAGAACATGGGCACAGAGTTATACGGTTACCGCCTTACCATTGTGAGTATAATGCGATTGAGTTGGTGTGGGCTCAAATTAAGGGATATGCTGCAAGACACAATACAGAACCCCCATTTACCACAAAAAAAATGCTAAAATTATTAGAAGAAGCTTGTGAACATGTGACTAAAGGAGACTGGGAAAAGGTTGTGAATAGAACTGTTAAATTAATAAGGGAAGATTATGAAAGAGATGTGAAAATAGATAATATTATAGAAAACGAACATATAATTATTAATGTAGGTGATGATAGCAGTGACGACAGTGAAAATAGTAGTATGGACGAATCTGATTAATTATGGCCTTTTGTGGCACCTTTTTTGGTATCTTTTGTATTCATATGTTTCTTGTGTGCATATAAAGTATGTATATTCATTTTCATTCAAATATTCAGTTCGTTCAAATAAATTAAATAAACATATACATTTTTGTTTTATTAAACCTATTTAATCAGGTACAAAAACAAAACTTAATTGTTTTTTGTTCGAGAATAAATTGACATTCCACATCACTATTGTAATGTGTCAAACCGGCCATCATAGCGTGCCGCTAGTGTAGAAAAAACAGATATAACTCCTTAACTAATGAACCCTACTTAGCCGTGATAGTTTTCCTTTAAAATTCGTTATATATACTACTGCTGTGAATTTTTTCTCAACCATTTAGCTGGCAGAGGGGGGGGGGGGGACACTTGACTCTAATGAAATTTAGCACTTTAAAATATCATATTTCACAAACGGATCCCTGAATTGAAAAATGGTGTTCCCACACCCACAATATTTTTGAAAAAAAATTCATCCCCACTTTACATGTAGGGGAGGTACCCTAAAAAAAATTATTTTTCACAATTTTATTTCACCACTTTGTCGGCGTGATTGATATAATTTATACCCTTGTCAAATTACAGATTTCTAGTACCAATAGTCTCTGAGCTAGACCGCGGACAGACAGACAGACAGACAGACAGACGGACATGGCGAAACTATAAGGGTTCCTTGTTTACTACGGAACCCTAAAAATGAGAGCCAAAGAAATATGACGAATATGGGTGGTTGTCGACTTCACCGAAAAAAGGAATGAGATCTAAATGTGTGCCAAGTTCTGCAGATAATCCTGAAAAATTGTAAGAACAAACAACATATAAAAATATAAATTCAAAACACAATTTCTTGTTTTTCTGCTACAACTTTTGCTATTTAAAAATATAATTTCTTAAATTTGAACAGTAGAATTATTTACAAAATGCAGATTACTTAGGATAAATTGAAGTTCAATATTTAACTTCGCTAGTTTTACCAGCAAACCTTTTTAAAAGAGTAAAATGTGTTGACCTTACAATAAAATACAGTAACTTGCGTATAAAGTAAAGATAAGTTGACTGGCCCTAAAATAACTTGTATAATATGAAAACTAGCGAAGTCAAATATTGACCTTCAATTTATCCTAAGTAATCTGCATTTTGTAAATAATTCTACTGTTCAAATTTAAGAAATTATATTTTTAAATAGCAAAAGTTGTAGCAGAAAAACAAGAAATTGTGTTTTATATGTTGTTTGTTCTTACAATTTTTCAGGATTATCTGCAGAACTTGGCACACATTTTTTCGGTGAAGTCGACAACCACCCATATTCGTCATATTTCTTTGGCTCTCATTTTTAGGGTTCCGTAGTAAACAAGGAACCCTTATAGTTTCGCCATGTCCGTCTGTCTGTCTGTGTCTGTCTGTCCGCGGTCTAGCTCAGAGACTATTGGTACTAGAAATCTGTAATTTGACAAGGGTATAAATTATATCAATCACGCCGACAAAGTGGTGAAATAAAATTGTGAAAAATAATTTTTTTTAGGGTACCTCCATGAATTTTTTTTCAAAAATATTGTGGGTGTGGGAACACCATTTTTCAATTCAGGGATCCGTTTGTGAAATATGATATTTTAAAGTGCTAAATTTTATTAGAGTCAAGTGCCCCCCCCCCCCCTCTGCCAGCTAAATGGTTGAGAAAAAATTCACAGCAGTAGTATATATAACGAATTTTAAAGGAAAACTATCACGGCTAAGTAGGGTTCATTAGTTAAGGAGTTATATATCTGTTTTTTCTAAGTTAGGCATTACACGTAATTATTATTATTCCTTATCATTATATTAAAAAAAAAATGTTAAATTAATCTTTTTCCTGCGTTTACGGTGTATAGTTTTCTTTTTTGTGCTATTTTCTACATTTTCTTGAACGTCAGAAATATTGCGCGTCGCATGGTGCGTCACGTCGCGCGGTCAACTCAAACATAATTATTATAGCTCATGAATCGCTGGAACGAATTATATCCACGCTTTTTTGTCATTTATATAGTCTTCAATTGTATAATATGCTTTTTTCATGAGATTAGTTTTAACTGATTTCTTAAACTTGTGTAAAGGCAAGTCTAAGATCGACTGTGGAATTTTATTATAAAACGTCACGCTCATACCCACAAATGTCTTTCGGACCCTCTTGAGGCGCAATCGAGGAATTACTAACTGATGCTCGTGACTTCGTCCGCGTGGATTTAGTTTTTAAAATCCCTCGGGAACTATTTGATTTCATATTAAAAGTAGCCTATGTCACTCTTCAGTTCCTAAACTAAACCCATGAAAAAAATCACGTCAATCAGTAGATCCATTGTAGTGTGATTGAAGGACAAACCAACTAACCAACACACTTTCGCATTTATAATATTAGTAAGTATTTAGGATTTTTCGGCGTTTCTATTGCATATTGCGGGTTGTTACTCACTGTGGAAACACTGCATACATAGCATAGTACCTATTGTAAATTATTTTGAAAAGAGCAACCGCCGAGTTTCTTGCTGGTTCTTCTCGTCAGAAACGGCATTCCGAACCAGTGCAGTGGTAGATTTATCCACTATTCAAAAGAACTTGTAAAAAGTTTGTTTGAGTACAGACAACCAATTTTTTTGGTATATTTTCACACCTTGGGCACACAATATATAATAGTACTACGTAGTTCTTACGGTAGTAAATATAATAAGTCTATGCTTGGGTTACATTATCGAAGTTTTCATACGGATTCCTAACTTTTTGAAAATATTCTATGGCCTATGTTCATCAGGTATAATGTAGGATTCTAATGGTGAAAGAATTTTTCAAATCGGTCCAGTAGTTTCGGAGCCTATTCAATTCAAAATCGACCTATCTTCAACCTAATAATTATCCTGCGAAAGAAAAAGTTATTGCTATTATAATTTTGAAAGGCGCTAATAAACATCAATTATAGCTAAAAAAAAATTTCAATCAAATCGTAAAAATTCACTGTTTTCTGATCGTTTCCTTTGTATACACACAATTACCCAGCTGGACACCAAATTTCAACTTTCTAGGTCATCTGGAAGTGGGTTAGGTTTTTGATCTATAGGTATGGTCAGTGGTAAAAATGCCGGTTTTTGGACGTTAATATCTCAATAACTGTTTGAGCTATATTTATGAAATTTGCGGTTCTAGTTAATCTAAGGGAGTTTAATAAATATACCAAATTTCATGTGTTTATGTTAAATAGATTTTGAGTTATTGAGGGGGTAAAAGTGGCTCTAAGTGGTTCGTGTAATATAACACACGGTCGCTGCGTCGCAAAGTTCCTTTCTTTTCTTTTGAACTTTGGCTAGACACACTTCCGTGTGTCCTGAAAAATATAATGTCGCTACTTGGATAACATAATAAATAAGGTTAGTTTTGAATCAGCTGTGTGTTTCACATCATGGTGACAGCGGTTTTAAGTATTTAATATAGGTAAAGGATGTAACCCCATCGAGTTTGGGCTCTTTTAATTCGTTTTAAAAAGTACTCTGGTCCTGGATGATATCCAGGTATGATGTAGCCAGCTAGCTACTAAAAGCATGTTTAAAAAAAAATTACACTTGTTTATTTTGAGAAGAGACCCGTCCCCATTAGTGGGCCGGTGATGGGTTGAAATGCATTAATGATGACAGGGTTCTATCTACTACTGTTCATGATCCTACTCTATAACACTTAACAAGTAAATACAATAACAAGCGTAAAAAAATTAAAACACCCCTGACATGTGAATCTATGGCCGGACTATGTATGATTCTGGTTGCAGCATCAGGTCGAAATTATCAAATTAATTGTAATTTAACGATTATGCTGGCACACGTGAAGCAGTTAGTCGAGTAATCATACGCTAAAAATGCCTTACATCATTTTGGAAAAGAGCTGATACTCTTACACTGCTGGACCGATATTAACCAAACATAGCTAAGAACCACCGCAAGGAAACTGGCTTTCAAATGAAAAAAACTGCATCGAAATCGGTCCATCCGTTTGAGAGCGACGACGCCACAGACAGACACACACACACACATACAGACAGACATCGACGTCAAACTTATAACACCCCTCTATTTGCGTCGGGGGTTAAAAATGGTCCTACCTACTCTATCTACTTTAGGAACACATTTTTGTACCCGCCTGTACGCTTTGACGGGACTGTTTGTATTCCATCACGCATTACTGTCCCCCCCTGTCCCCCCTCGTCACGCCGTTTACCGTAATGGATGCGCTCGCGACGGATGGCCCGCTACCGATGCGGTTTGTGCCGGAACCAGCGGAATTATTATTGGCTCTGCGTTGGCCAAATATAGACGCTGTGTAACTTTCTAATTACGGACAAATGATACTCATTAATATAATTAGAGTAAAAAAAGCGTATGGGTTTATTCTAAGTTTTAACTAATAATAAGACAAAATCCCTCAGTGCCTGATGACTAAAGTCTTCGAACAGTGCATGTTGCCAGTGATGACTTACGGATCCGAGACATAGTTGCTTACTATGGGCCTCATAAGAAGGCTCAGGGTCACTCAGCGGGCGATGGAGAGATCCCCTGCGGGATCAAATCAGAAATGAGGAGATCCGTAGGTGAACCAAAGTCAGCGACATAGCTCAGCGAGCCACGAAACTGAAGTGGAAATGGGCGTGGCACATAGTTCATAGAGATGATGGTCGTTGGGTCGTTGGTAGTGTGTAGGTGGACCGACGACATCAAACGAGTCTCCGGGAGCCGCTGGATTTAGGCGGCGCAAGACCGAGACCTGTGGAAGTCCATGCAAGAGACCTTTGTCCAGCATTGGACGTCTAACGATTGAGATTATGATGATGATAGTGATGTGGGTGGGAGTCCACATAACAAAAAAAAACTTGAGAGGTGTCAAGGGACACCCGAATGGAACGTAGTTCCTTTCGATTAATTAATTTGGCATTGTGTTCGGTATTTTTGAGGTACAATAATGGGTCTCCGTAGCCTTGTGGCTTCTGCAGTCGCCTAACAGCCAAAGGTCGATGGTTCGAATCCCAGCTCAACAGACCGAATTTTCCATTTTCAATTTTATTTTAAATAATTTCTACATGTGGAGTTTTTCCTGCAGGACTGCAGAAAGTTAACTGTTTAAGTTAACTGCAGAAGCCACAAGCCTACGGAGACCCAATATTGTACCGTGAAAATACCGAACACAATGCCTTCAAAAAAGTGTCGGTTTCAAAAAAGTGTCGATCCGTCTAGCCCCCTTCCGAGTTCCGCACCGCGCGATAAGGAACTACGTTCCAATAATTTATTTGCTCCTTAGACTCTGTGGATGTGCCCACAGAACTCAGAAGCTCGCATGTTTTGACAGCACTAATTTTGATTCATCGCGCGCACATTAAAAACGCAAAACAAACCGACAATTAATCACCCCGTCGTGCGATCAAAGCGAACCACGCCGCCGGCATTACCAGCGACGAGCGCCATTTTGTCGCGAAATGAAAAATAAATAAAAGCCGTTATACACACGTTAGACAAAGGGGTACCCAAAATTTAAGATTTGTACTTAGATACTTAGAATAGAATAGTTTTTTATTCAAATAAACTTTTGCAAACATAGACTTAATCTATACTCTATACTTATACTTAACTACTTACTTAATATTATAAAGAGGAAAGATTTTTTTGTTTGTTTGTTTGTACGAAACAGGCTTTCAAAGTACTGGACCGATTCTAACTATTTTGTCAGACTAGACAATACTGGATTGTAAATTCGACCTCTCCTGAGGATGCTCCGGTGTTGGGGCGAAACGTGCGTCGAGATTAGTGTAAGTCTTGTGTGCATATGAGTGGTGGTGGCATTGCTTGCTTGGGAACTTTGCTGTCTTTTCTTGCTTGGGAAGGTGAGCGGTGCTAGCTTGTTACTGCATGTTTGACCATACAGATTTTTTCTGTTGGCGGATTATAGCAAAATATTTCTAACCTTTTCTTGCTAATCATGAACTTCCGCAAAGTAACGCCTGCTTCTATCCAATATCACAGTAACGATGCTTACCTACAGTTATGCCGTCTTATTATCATGAATTGCCAGCTGACCTGTCTATCTAATGATAGCTTCCTACACAAGGTAGGTACAGATTTACAAATAAGGCTAGGTTACATACATCTGTCTTTGTAAAATTATTAATAAATGTCGGAGTATGGGTACTCGACTACTAGATTCCCGTCCAAAACTTTCATTCTTGCATAATTTTTGCGACACTGCCAACATTGATGACGTTGCTGAGGTATGCAGGGGAGGATGATATTAGGGTTCGAAACTAGTTAGACATTTGCGTAATAATTAATATACTCTACTCTAGTTAAATTAATCTTTAATAGAATGTTTAAAATTAGTTCCGTCCCCTCATAGTTACTTAATTATAAAGCTGGCGGCACACTCGGCGCCGCGCCAGCGACGCGCAACGGCGCGCGACGCCGCGTCCCGCTCCGCTCTTGTCTTCGCAGAAACACGCTTTCATCTCCAAAACCGTGACTGATACAAGGAACACAACTTTTCACTGTCATTTAGTAAATTAACTAAATTCTGTACTTACCTACTTGCTCGTTGCCATTAAAACGCAATTTCGCGGTAAATTCGTAAGTGTTTCATGAATGGAATGATCAAATTATTTAGTTTATATACCAGTGTCTACGCGTACCTACTCTGGTATAGATAGCGCTTTCCTTATTATTTTCATTGTTTATAAGATCTACATAGCAAGTACCAACATAATTTGCTACCAGTCTACTATTTGCTATAGATACGTTTAGGGCCTATTTAACCTTTAACCTACAAACAAAGACAATTTGATAGTTTTT
Organism: Oeneis ivallda; assembly: GCA_029955525.1. Classification (NCBI taxonomy): domain Eukaryota; kingdom Metazoa; phylum Arthropoda; class Insecta; order Lepidoptera; family Nymphalidae; genus Oeneis; species Oeneis ivallda. The sequence continues at coordinate 832,082 of JARPMR010000024.1, forward strand.
GTGTTGCAGCCTGCCAGAAAGTCTTTATTCATCGGTTTGAGTAGGGATATTGTAAGTCCTGTGCATGCTAAAATTTACCTTTTTTGTGAAAATCTAGAAGAAAAATTCTAACTATATTTCTACTTTCTAGCATGTATTTATTCAACTAAATTGGATGATGTATGATTATAATAGCCATAAGGCTATGTTGCTATGATCTGCTATGATCTCAAATGTCAATTAGTATTTTAATACTTACTAACTTCTTAAATTATTGCATTTGAAAATATGTTTTTCTATTAAGTCATTGACCAGCAATACAAGACGTTACTAGTTTCGCTAGTAGTGTAACCTGACGTTTTAATGAGCATATTAATTGCAGCAAGATCATATTGGACATAAAATAAATATCAATTAGCGTTTGTCAGTGCATCCACCGGTCGGTGGCGAGGCGTAGTGTAATGGCGGGCGCGTGGCCGCGCGATGCGGCTCGCTTCGATTCATTGCGGCCCGCGGTGCGGCGACACAGCTTGTTGGCGCTCCGACGCTGCGCTGCGCCCGCTTGCGTTTCTTAACCTGGTGTGGCGCGTGACTTATGCTTTTTGAACCTTATTGTGCTTGCCGATTGACTTATGTGTTTGCGTTTATATCAGTATACCTAAGTAACTGGTACCCAATACATACTAGTATCGACGACGACGAGTGCGATTGACGTTTTTATGAAAATGCGTTTTTGCGACTGCATCGCGTTTCAACGATTTTTAATCGCAGAAACGATTTGGCTCCTTAATACTACTTCGTAACTTCTATTTCATATAGAATTCTTTCTATTCTTTAGAAATTTCTTTCTATTCATCGTTCGAAGAGCTGATGGTCGTTGGGGTCCCAAGGTGCTGGAGTGGCGACCCCGCACCGGTAAGCGCAGTGTTGGCAGACTCCCCACTAGGTGGACCGACGACATCAAACGAGTCGCAGGGAGCCGCTGGATTCAGGCGGCGCAAGACCGAAGCCTGTGGAGGTTCATGCAAGAGACCTATGTCCAGCAGTACATATCTAAAAGTTGACAATGATGATGATGAACTTCTAATAAATAGTATTTTAAATAAATATAATATGTAATCAGTGCGAGTGGCGTTGCTAATGCGCAGATATATAGTCAGCATTAATAACCTGCAGGTAGATGCCGCCAGCTGCAACGCAGTGCCAGCAGGAATCGAATCGCTCACAGCGTTATTTATGACACGTCACTTCAAAGTTCAGACTTCAACCGGACAGACACACTGTAATGGCGTAATGTACTGTTAGGTACTTTAGGTAGTAAGTACTTTTAACCGACTTCAAAAAAGGAGGAGGTTATCAATTCGTCGGAATCTTTTTTTTATGTAACGGAAAATTCTTTTTTTTTGTTTGAAAGGGTATAAGGAAAGGGTACTTGGGAACAAGTGGTCCCATATAAATTTTATCGAAATCGGTCGAGCGGTTTTTAAAATATCAACTATAAATTAAATACTGTTTATAGTGGCACGGGAGTTTGAAATCGGTTTTTTAAAAATAATTTTATATATTATTTTAATAGAGAGTACTAATTTTTTTTTTTAATGTAAATTATCAAACTGTTTTTTCATCGATGACTCTTTCACAATGTTGCTATACCTAAATGCTGCAGTAAAAAGTAAACTGTAACTGAAAAGTAGGTTGTATTACCATACAACCTACTTTTCAAAGACTACGAAGACTTTGAATAGCATAGCTTATAATTATGTGATAGTATGCTCTTCCTCATCTACGCTACGCTAAGGGTGCTACGGCGTAGGCTTTCCGTAGGGCGATTTTTTTTCGTAGATGTAGAGGGCGTATCGTAGTGGTATACTCTGAAATTGTTTGCATCAGTGTAAACGATCACAATTACCTGTGACTGGCTGATAGGGTAGGTACTCTCCAGCTATTGGTTAAAATACATTGATGCAGCAAGAACGCCATAAATTCAGCCAATCAGAGGTCATTGCTCCCGCAACGCTGCCAGCCTGCCAATCGTCAAGTAGTGGAACATAGCGCGGTTGCTGGTAACCAAAACCAAGGGGACTAACGACGAGTGACGTCACATCATCTCATTATTTTTATATTTATTAAATATATATCTTCTTCTTCATCAACCTATAGACGTCCACTGCTGGACAAAGGTCTCCTGCATGGAATTCCACAGGCTTCGGTCTTGCGCTGCTTGAATATAGCGGCTCCCTGCGACTCGTTTGATGTCGTCGGTCCACCTATTGGGGGGTCTGCCAACACTGCGTTTCCCGGTGCGGGGTCGCCACTCTAGCACCTTGGGACCCCAACGACCATCAGCTCTAAATATATATGCATAAATGCTATTATTATTGTTTAGGTATGATGTGTATGTACTTATTATGTAGGTATATATAAAACTAGTGGACCCGCCCCGGCTTCGCACGGGTAGGCTACAAAACAAACACAATGGTATATAATCATCTAGGGCCTGGAGGTTAATGATTAAGTCTATGTCTATGGCTAAAACCCTCACACAAATATGGAATGCCTGTATTCGATCGTTGTTCTTTATGTGAGTGACTTTCGCTGCTACCCGTGAAGCATTATGTCCTCTATCTCCTATAATATTTATCAAATCTTCATCAAAATTAGACAAATTATGCCTGATATTATACACTTTTAAATAAAAAAAGAATGATTAAAATCGGTTCCAATGTGACGGAATTATGAAGTAAAACCGATAAAAACTATCATATATGTTGACCCGGAGTATCACCTACTGCTATACCAAATTTCATACAATTCCGTTCAGTAGTTTTTGCGTGATGCCCGGACAGACAGACAGACAGACGGACAGACGGACAGACGGACAGACGGACAGACGGACAGACGGACAGACGGACAGACGGACAGACGGACAGACGGACAGACGGACAGACAGACAGACAAAAATTAAATAAAAATCTGTTTTAACAAAAATTAAATACTGATGTATTGATAATAAAGCATCCCCAGGTTAAAATTTTCAAAAAAGATTAAATGTACAGGAATCGTCCAGTTACAGTTTTATCATAAGTATATAGATATATAGATTATTGCACCTTCCCATTTCCTTCAATGAGATTCCTTTGAATTAGGGTTGCATGGAAGAGATCGCTTAAAGCGATAAGGCCGCCTTTGCGTACTGTCTTTTTTTTGTTATAATTTAATTGTAAATATTATTTGAGTGTGTAGCAATAAAGAATTTATCTATCTATCTATCATCTCAGCAGCCAAAACTGCTCTCTCGTGTGATCGATTGAGGAGATTAGTAACAGAGTGGGTACAAACAGACCGACGCGGCGCCTCGTAGTGTTTTTATGTAGTTTTTGTTTTCCCTACAGTTTGCTGCGGCCTGCGGCTAATAAGACTCATGTGTCTGCGCAACTCTATACCGCTCACTCGCGACATGTGACGTGTCCTAGTGATGCAGGAGTGTGGTTGTACGTATCGATAAAACTTTTATCGATAAGTCCTGCTGGACGTAGTTTCTTTTTTACAGATTTGGTACACTGAACGGGCCCTACAGTGGCCGCTACAGTGTCACCAAGAGGGCTGGGCAAATAGTAATGAGCAGTTGTGAACGCAGTGGCATTGCTTAAGCTATAAAAAGTCTCCGATAACCGTCGGAGGATTAATAGCGAAACATACAAATTAAAAAAAAAAATAATGCAGTGGTCTTCTAAGCAGGAGGTCCCGGATTCGAATTTGGGAATAGAGCAAAATATGGAGGTGATTTTATACATGGGTACAGCTAGTTGAGTAGGTACTGGGAAAGTGACATAATATCTTTTGTCGCGGAAAAGTAGGTTCCCGTGAGATGTTTAACCTAACTCTACGCGAAAATTTTTATTTTTTGATTATTATAATTAATTAATTACATATTTCTTTTTTCTATTTTGAGCGAGATTGATATTTATTTTCATAAAATAAAACCGTAAAATACAGCAACCCGACATATTGGATTAAACACTTATCAGAGCGATACGTCACATCCATCCTCAAACTTTTACAAGCTACTACGACAAAACATAGAGGTGACGTCACAAATAACGCCACGAAACTGGCGAGCGTTTTTGCATGGATTTTAAAACTTATTAAATGGCAATTTTATTTACCTAACCATTTTGTTTTGCTGAAATAAGATAGTTTTTCGAAATAGTACCTATAGATATGTACTTCAAACATCATCTAACTGTTTTTAAAAATCGGCCATCATTCTCTTATTCCCGATCAGTTTTACTTTCATCGATAAATGTTTGTAGCATCCGCAGGGACCTCACTAGGGCACAGTAGCGGTGGGCGCGGGCGGCTCGCTTTGATATCGACACCGCTCGTCAGTTTGTTTGACGGCCTGAGAGATGTCTCGAGATGCGCTCAGCTTCCACCTTCGAGATGTTTAAATGGCATGTGGGCATGTAGAGGGCACGTTTGTAGACTTCCACTCTCTGTTTCCTGTATAGTTCTTGCAATTCACGAGGGCGACTGACTTATGGTTGTGTGTGTGTCGTATCTGTATAAGTGTGAGCGAGCGCAATGCTCGCGCCTGCCCGCTCCCACCTAGGCTTTGACAGGCACGCACACTTATGCAATGTGCATGTACACGATGTAACCACGAGTAAAGCTCACTCGCCTTCGTGAATAATTGCAAAAACTGTAACTTTGTCTAATTTCTGCTGTGACGCAGAAAGCATCGATTGTAGTCGCCTCGGAATGGCTGGTAATATCTCGCTATTGGTTAAAATGTATTGATGCAGCAAGAACCTCATAAATTCAGCCAATCAGAGCCTCAGAGGCGACTGCGATCATCGCACATATGCAATAATGTCACTCACTATCGATACTTTACTATTTATCACCGAGCCACTCAAAAGTCTATCACCAACTGCCTCTCTCGACCGTCCGGCGCTGGCTTTCCTCCCCCCTATTTTCCCCTTCTCTTTGTGCCATTTTGTTGGTACAGCGCGCGCTTATTCCTGATTGGCCAACGCAACCACGCTTACCTACCACGAACAACAACTACCTATCATAAAACAAGTATTGCTTGCTATACTTACTGAAAGAATTGCCACTTGAAAATAATAATTTTGTTTCACCTCGACATAAATTTCAACTAAACTATCGCCTATATTTCTGGAATATTTTAAACAATATGCACAATATATTATTAGATATTATTCGTAAAAACTAATTAATTTATTCATTTATCTGACACTAAGTACCTAGTTATCATATTCGGCTGCGAATCATGGGGTTTTCGGGTTCTTATTATTCTAGTGAGCCAAATGGAATCCTTTATCTGGGCTAATATTCTAGGACGTTTCTTAACCTCGGGTCGTGCCTAAATTCGGGCCGTGGGCGGTATTGGGATGGGTCGCGGGAATTGTCCAAATGACGAATCGTCCAGCGATTCACTGACATCTTGACTCGAAAGCGGAACGAAATTTTGGACGGTATTATCTGGAAAGCCTATTCTGAGCGATGAAGGCCCTGCTGCCATTTTCAACTAAGTACTTATCTATACGTGTGAACCAAGATTTTTGTATCTTACTGTCTTTTTAAGACAAATACTGGATTGGATCCTCAGCATGACATGTGGTGCGCACTTTCCATTAAATTGACTCCATTAAACCTATTATCTTTTTTGCTCAAAAATACAACAGAAAAGCTAGTCAACTAAGAATATTGTCAATAATTAAAATTAGTGATGAAAAAATGAAAAACGTTTTTGTGTATGCAGATATTGCCGATGTACCTATGCTATTTGAATTTTGATTTGAGTAAAGAAAAGAATAATAATATTGTTTTTTTACTAGGTATTAATTTTATAATATCTTACATCAATTTTAGCAAACCACGTGCTTTTAGTTTATCGTAGATATTTTATTATTAATGGAAGATTAATTAAAACATTAGAGTCGCGGACTTACTTAGGTAGGTACCTAAGTTAAAATGTTACAAAAAGAACTTATAGCTAAACTAATCTAAGTATATAGGTACTTTGGGTCGCCAGCCAAAAAGGTTAATAAAAAAATCGGCCTAGTGCGAGTCGGGCCTCGCTCTTTTAGCGCTCTTTTCCGTTAAAAAAAAATTAAAAATATTTTAATTTAATTTTTTAATTTAATTTAATTTTTATTATTTGTTGTTATAGCGGCAATAAAAATACATAATATGTGAAAATTTCATCTGTCTATCTATTACGGTTTACGAGATACAGCCCGCTGACAGACGGACGGGCGGACGGACGGACGGACGGACAGCGTAGGCTTCGTAATAGGGTCCCGTTGGTACCCTTTGGGTACGGAACCCTAATAATGGTATTTAACATTGTGATTACCTATTATAGGTATTGCGAGGTAGGTGCTTTTAATGATAGAAATATGGAGTAGGTAACTGTTACCGTAAAATACTCAACTATTGGATAGGACCAAAAAAAGCACGTAAAACTTTAAATAAATGATCCAATTATCGCGTCGAATAACTCGAATTTCTTAATTAAGGGGACTAATTAAATCTCAGATACCATCGCTTGCTTCCGTTGTCTGCAGCCCTTTGTCCTTAAGGCGTTTTAATTTACACCTTTAGTACTAAAAAATAGAGATTAAAATCGATTGGGTGATAAAACTAATTTCCCGGACAGTATTTTTATATCGATAGAAAGCTTGTCTCTTAACAATTTCCAATGAAATTGAAACTGTATTCCCTCAATTATTAGTCAGCGTTTTGCTTACAAATAACTGAATTGAATAAGTCACTGCTCCTCAATTTCAAAGTAATGTAAAGAGAACTTAATAAGGGTGTAAATAGGGTTGTAAATGGGGTGGCGAGGGGTGAAGAGGAGGAGAACACAGGGCGGGCGACGGAGCGTGACGCCCGCCGCGGAGATCAGAGGCTGAGGATATTTATAAGGCGGACAACGATCTGAGGACGCACTAAAATCAGCTGCAGTGTTAGTGGCTTCTTAAGATTTAAAGGCCTTTTAGATTGAAGGTAGTTCTACATGAGGTGTTTAGGTATAGGAGGTAGGTAGGTATAGGAGGTAGTAGGTACCCACTTAAACCCTGATATAAATAGATAACATGGAAGAAACAATTTTTAATCTGTAGGTTTACGCTGTAAATAGTAATGCAAATTCAAAATTATTTATTTTACGTAAGCCAACATTACGGTAGTAAATTTAATTCGTCTATGAAGCCAACCTGTGAAAGCAAATTCTACTGAGAAGAGCCGGCAAGAACCTCAATAGTTGCTCTTTTCAGAACATAAAACAATATTATTATGTACCTGCCTACTTAGTTATTACTCAAAAAAAAAAATTAAGTGGCACTCGGGGACTGCCGCGGTAAAGCTATTGCATAGCATTTTATCAACTTATTAAAATTATGCAAAAAAATAATTAAAAAACAAACAAACAAGAAAAGCGCACTGTCACTACTTCGCGAGTGAGATTCGAACCTGCGACATCATACACCATAGGTACGGTAAAGAAAGCGGCTGCTCGCCCACTGCGCCGAACAGAGCCACCTACTTGTGAACCTCTAAAATGTTGAACGCTTACTGAACGACGGTGTTAGGTTTATTTTCGTTACGGAATTTCTTGATTCGATCGCCGCGCTCAAACTGTTTGTCCTAATTCAAAGCCCGCGATAAAAGCTATGCAATAGCTTAAAATTGTATGCTTATAATAACTAAAGATCTTTTCAGATTTATTAAAGCGCGCGACGGCAAGATGTTTAGCAGAAACGAGTTGGCGTAGGTATAGTTATAGAGTCTGACTGACCTCTCTCGCAACTCTTGGAAGCTGCAAATATTTCGATCCGTCTGATAACGTCCGGAGATGATGGATGCTGCTCTACAAACATTCCTTATCCATGCAAGACCATCGCCACATTAAATAGAGTGGCTCGGAACTGAAAATTATGATGACACAATGGCACAAATACATAAAACTTGTAGCTATACATCAATATTGTATTATTTTATTCTGAAAAGATCAACTGCTGAGTTTCTTGCCGGCTCTTGTCAGCAGAATCTGCATTCTTAAGAGTTTTCATTAGAGTCATGACGTGTCATATGAGCAACAGGTTGGCCTAAATGAAATAAATAATTTTGAATTTGAATTTGAGCTTTATAGTTGTAATAAAACACCCGTGACTAGAAGCATTAACTGCCTGGCTATAATGCCCTATAAGATGTAGCCCGCTCGCTCGGCCGCTATATCTGGAGATGCGATGTCGCGTACAAACAAACGAGCTGGCCGCGCGTCGCGCTTCGCCGCGCGCCGACACAAACCAAACACTGGGACCGACACTCCGCTCTATACTTAGATAGATTATATTTTACCTTCCCTCAAATATGGTTGAGCGAAGCAATGGCTGGGTCATGCGTCATGCTCGTGAACGGGTTCCACCGGCGGGAATGGGGCTACTTTATGTCTGCCCATCTTAAGATAGAAGTTAGTCGGTATGCATTTTTGGAACTTCCCTCATTGTGGAAACACTGCATATATAGCATAGTATTTACTGTATTGTAAATTTGTTTTGAAAAGAGCAACCGCCGAGTTTCTTGCTGGTTCTTCTCGGCAGGAAAGGCATTCCGAACCAGTGGTAGATTCATCGACTATTCAAAAGCACTTGTAAAAGTTTAAGTGAATAAAAAATATTTCTATTTCTATTATATTCTTTTTCTTTTCCACATGCATACCTATCACATGCGTATCATACATCTAAGTAATAGGTATTGGTTGGCATATCCAATTCCAATTCTTAAAATTTTGACGTGATATCGTCTTATAAATCGATGAACATCGGCTGCACGCACGAAAAAGTGTCACGTTCCGCCTGCGCCTGAGCGTGCAAGCGAGAGTGCGGAACAAGCGATAGAAAGGTACGATCGGCCCAAGCGTTGGCTTCTGACTAGAGAGCGCTTGCCGCCGCCCACCAGTCATCGCGTGCGCGCTATGGTTAGCGGATGTGTCACCTTTGTGACGTTATCACGTCAAACTATCGTCCGTAAACCAACTTTACAAACAACCAATTTTTTTAAAGTGAAAACTTATTTAGGCGCTTTGAGGGATTTTTAGTAGGGGAAAATCTTATGGGTTCGCATCACCGCCATGCTGATGTTAACAGTGGGTAGGTATAGGGTATACATGACGTGTTTTCACTTCCGCCTGCGGTCCCCATGATTGCCCATGTTTTTCAAACGAACATGCTGAACTTGACTCATGTTCCCCTCTTCCTTTCAAATACCTAAGGGAGGGGCAGACTGACTAATTTAGCGGCAGCGATCGGCGTTTTTAGGGTTTCAAGTCGCTGTTCGGAAGCTCAAAATTCCGCGTCCGAACGCTAACAACAAACGCCAATCGCAGCGATCGAGTTGCAATAGCATCGGCGTTCCGCGATTTTTAAACGATGACCTTCGCTATTTTTAGCATCACATCGAGCGCTTTTGAGTCGCAAAACGCCGATCGCTGCCGCTAAAAGTCTGCGCTCTCCCTTAGAGTATATCTAAAGTTTGTGTTAGGAAGGAGTGGGTACGACAATAGTTCAAGGGTCGACTTTTCAGTTTTAAATCGGCACCTTTGACCATTCGGCATTGCAGTCTCAACTTGATCCGGGCTTGGACTTGCTATCAGATTTGTGACTCGTTGTAGGTACTTAACTTGTAACGCCGCCGTCCGTCTCAAGTCCGAACTTTGTCTGAGCATCACTCTAAGTATAAAGTATGTGTAACTACTAGCTACCTTTTTTAACCCGTAGTCCCTGCAATGGCTGGATGTTTGTGACTCCTTCACGCCACAACGAATGAACCGATTTGGCTGAAATTTGGAGTCCAGATAGCTCATACAGAGTAGTTAATCCTGTGTAGTAGGCTATATTTTATCCCGGAAAATGAAAGAGTTTTCCCGCGGGAATTAAAATCTTAATCCACGCGAACAAAGTCGCCGGCATCATTTAGCTTTTTTTATACATTATAGGCACACGCTTGACCACTATCACACCTGATGGAAAGTGATGATGTGGCCTAAGGTGGAACGCGTTTGCCTAGAAGATGCCTATTCACTCTTGCTTTAAAGATACCCAAATTGTATATGTTAGGAAACACAGATCTCGGAAGAGCGTTCCAGACCCTAGCTAGAATCAGAAATGAAGACTTGAACTGCTTCGTGCGCGTGCGCGTAGTTTATAATACGTATAGAGCACGCTCTATAATATAGTTTTCACCCTACAAAACAAGTGTAAATTAAAAATTTTATTTTTAAATGCAAGCTTTTAGTAGCTACATCATTACACGGAAAAAAATGGGGTCTGGCAAAGTTTTCATTCAAGAATAAAATTATTCTCAAGTATATTGTTTAATCTCAAGCATATGTTTACTCAAGGTAACAATAATATCTTGAATAAAATAAAATGGAATTCTTCTAGATATATAATATTATTCTTCATTTATTTATTTACATCAAGAATATTTTTTTGGATCAAGACGATATTTACTCTTAACCATAGAAAACATTTGCATTTTGAAACAAGTAATTAAGAATTCTTACTCTGAATATAAAAGGATTTAGCATAAGAATCTCTGAGATTAGGGCCAAGAATAAAAAGAAATTATTGGTTTAAGAAAATGTGTAAATTCGTTCAACAATAATATTATTGTGACAAAAGTTTAATACTTTTGATTCAAAATACGTAAAATACTCATTTTAAATAAAGCCTACTATTTAAAAACAAGAAAATTATTGTTTCATTAATGCTCTCAAGAGATGCTTCAATTTCTTAACCTGAGAATATGGATTTAAAAATATCAGCCAAGAACAAACATTTTATGTCAAGAAATATTTTTTTCATTGAAGACGGATTGATTTTAAAATAAAAAATCTGTCTATATTGATTTGAATACTTACTGTTCTTCAATAACGAATTATAACTGTCTGCCATAGAGATCTCTTTTTCTTGGCTAGACAAATTCAACAGCTTTGCTGTGAGTACAATGTCTCTTAACCAAGTTACTAGTTATTATTCTGTGTCTTAACCTAAGAATATCGTTTCTAAAATTGAGGAAGAACAAACATTTTAAGTCAAGGAAATATCTGCTTCAGTGAATATGGTTATCTTTTACAATCAATTATAATGTCTGTCTTAACTGGAATACTTCGTTATTCTTTCATAAAGAATAACAGCTTTCTTTATCTAAGCATAACTTATTTATTGACTGTACAAAAAATACTTTTTTGCTTACAAGTCCAGACAAGAATGATAAAAAATTGCATTAAGAATTCATGTATATTCCTTCAACAATAATATTGTTTAGACAAGAGTTTTTTTTACTTTTGATTCAAAATACATTATAGATACATTTTTAGAATCTAATATTTTATAGCAAGAAAAAAATTGTTTTATAAAAGCTCTCAAATGACAATTATTGCCTCTTAACCTAAGAATATGGATTCAAACATCAGCTAGGAATAAACATTTTAGGTGAAGAAATATTTACTTCCTTGAAGATTGATTTCTTTGAAAATTAAAAATTGGTCTCTATTGATTTGAATACTTACTGTTCTTCAATAAAGAATTACAACTGTCTGCCATTTAGACCTCTTTTTCTTGGTAAGACAAATTCAACAGGTTTGCTGTGAGTGACATGTCTCTTAACTGAAGAATATTGTTTATAAAATTAATGAAGAACCAACATTTTAAGTCAAGAAAATATCTTCTTCGGTAAATATGGTTATTTTTTTTTCAATCAATTATATGTCTGTGTTAACTGGAATACTTCGTTATTCTTTCATAAAGAATTACAGCTTTCTTTATCTAAGAATAACTTAATTATTTATTGACTGTACAAAAAATACTTTTTTGCTTACAAGTTCAGACAAGAATGATAAAAATTGCATTATGAATTTATGTATATTCCTTCAACAATAATATTGTTTAGACAAGAGTTTTGTTTTACTTTTGATTGAAAATACATTATAGATACATTTTTAGAATCTAATATTTTATAGCAAGCCAAACATTGTTTTATGAAAGCTCTCAAGTGACAATTATTGCCTCTTAACCTAAGAATATGGATTCAAATAAGTACCAGCTAAGAACAAAAATTTTATGTAAAGAAATATTTACTTCATTGAATATTGCTTTCTTTTACAATTAAAAATCGGTCTCTATTGATTGGAATACTTACTGTTCTTCAATTAATAATTACAACTGTCTGCCATTGAGACCTCTTTTTCTTGGTAAGACAAATTCAACAGGTTTGCTGTGAGTGACGTGTCTCTTAACTGAAGAATATTGTTTATAAAATTGATGAAGAACCAACATTTTAAGTCAAGAAAATATCTTCTTCGGTAAATATGGTTATCTTTTACAATCAATTATATGTCTGTGTTAACTGGAATACTTCGTTATTCTTTCATAAAGAATTACAGCTTTCTTTATCTAAGAATAACTTATTTATTGACTGTATAAAAAATACTTTTAAACCGACTTCCAAAAAGGAGGAGGTTCTCAATTCGGCCGGTATCTTTTTTTTTTCTATGTACACCGATTTCTCCGGGATTACTGGACCGATTCGCGTGATTTTTTTTAATCGACAGAGGATGTTTGCGAAATGGTCCCATAAAAATGTTCACCTTCAACTCCTCAAGCCTGATGCTGCAGGGATATTGCTCAACTAAAATAAAGAGATTTAGGAAATGTCGATTACAAATTATTATTGTAGGTAACAAGTATGTACTACATCATGAAGCTTCAGATCCTAACTCCTCAATCCCGATGCTGCAGGGTACTGCCTACCTAAAACTATGGCGAATTAGGAAATTTCGATTACGAATTGATATTGTAGGTAACAAGTATGGACTACATCATGGAGCTCTAGGTCCAGTAGGGCGGGTGGCGGAAAGGGCTGCCCGCCCCGGGCCTCTGGTCCAGGGGGCCCCCAAATGCTTCCATGTTCCCTTGATCAAATCCTATACAAGGCTTTAAAATTTATTCTTTGTAGGTACCTATCTAAGAGGTGATTTGAATCTTATGAATATACTACACTTAAAAGCTTAAAATAAAAATTCTTTTCAAAAACCCGACTTCTAACGCCACAACAAAGTATAAAAATAATTTTAGTTTGTCCACGCTTGTTGAAGTCGGGCGGGCCTAAAATAGAAACTATGAAACCGACTGGCGATGTTCGCTCGACTTCTACAAACGAGTCTCTCATTTTGAGTAGCGTCGCGCATCGGTTTCATAGTTTGTATTTAAGCCCGCCCGACTTCAACAAACGTGGACAAACTAAAATTATTTTTATACTTTGTAGTGGCGTTAGAAGTCGGTTTTTTGAAAAGATTTTTTTTTGCTTACAAGTCCAGACAAGAATGATAAAAATTGCATTATGAATTTATGTATATTCCTTAAACAATAATATTGTTTAGACAAGAGTTTTGTTTTACTTTTGATTGAAAATACATTATAGATACATTTTTAGAATCTAATACTTTATAGCAAGAAATAGATTGTTTTATGAAAGCTCTCAAGTGACAATTATTGCCTCTTAACCTAAGAATATGGATTCAAATAAGTACGAGCTAAGAACAAAAATTTTATGTTAAGAAATATTTACTTCATTGAATATTGATTTCTTTTACAATTAAAAATCGGTCTCTATTGATTTGAATACTTACTGTTCTTCAATTAAGAATTACAACTGTCTGCCATTCAGAACTCTTTTTCTTGGTAAGACAAATTCAACAGCTTTGCTGTGAGTGCAATAGCACTAAACTGAAGAATTTCGTTTCTAGAATTGATGAAGAACCAAACATTTAAAGTATTTTTGATTGGTTGTTTAAGAATCCGTGAAACCGGGCCTTCGATTAAGTTGAGGTTTCTTGGTTTTGAATGGAAATCTTGAAAAAAATATTTAAGAACAACAGTTTTGAATGTAAACAATAATTTTCTTGTATGAAATCTATGATACAAATGAGTGTTTTAAACCAAATTCACGTTTCTTGGTTTTACCATGGAAATCTTGAAAAAATATTTAAGAAAAGTCTAAAACAATAATATTCTTGAATTCAAACTATGATTCAAATATGTGTTTTGAATCAAATTCACGTTTCTTGGAATTAGTATGGAAACAAAACAAACTACTAGTATCCAGTGTTGCAGTATATTTCTCCCAAGGTGTAAGGAAAATAATAGGGTATTTTACTCCTAGTGAGAAATAATCTAAAAATATAAAAATAAGATAGTTTACGCAATAAGAAATCGGGAAGAGGAAGTTTCAGTTCACAAAATTATAAAATAAATTTTATATTTCATTTCAAAGTTTTCACTTTTTTTGTCTATGCTTCAAATATGCGAAACGTCAAACAGTTCCCGCCATTACACTACATCATTATGTCAGTAGTCTATATAGTTCGCCCGCTCAAATAGTTTGCAGTACAAATACACGGTATTTTAGAAACTATGTGAAAATAAATAAATACATTATTTAATCATTTATTTAAATTTTTTAGATTAATGAAAAATACAAAATCAAAATACTGGTAGTATTAGATCTGAATCATCACTTTATAATTTATATACATATACTATCATCATAATACAGCACACAAACATTTAGCGTGACACACTAAAGTATACAGTGGGTCACATAAGTCGCGCCGCCTTCGGCATGTACCGGCGGTCGCTGTGTCGGCTTTACAAAGGGCGCCAACCATTTGAGCGAACGAATTTACTGACCTTACGACGTCATCACATAGTCTGAAGTGGGCGTCTAGCGTTTACGCGGGGTAATTTAAAAGGCAAACTTTAAATGCATTTTTTGGTACTTATCGATTGAATAAAATTTTAGTAAATTTTCTAGTACATAGTATATTATCACCTTAGAATGAAATTTAGACACTTTTCAAAAAAGAGTAAGTAAAATACCCTATTGAACATTCCTCCCTTCACTCCGTTAGGCTATAACCGAGTGAAGTCAGGTTTGCAGCTAGTAGTGATTGTAAAATACATATATTATACACACAGGAGGCCCTATGTTTCACATAATCTGTCTATTATCACGGAATTAATGTCCATACAAAGAAAACCGTATTTTAACAAGCAAATATACAAACCGTTGGTGGGGAAAGCACTGAAAATCAATCTCGGTTTTTCTTGTCAGTATGAGTAGCACAGACCAGGTTCATGAGCAATGGGGCAATTTATCTCATTTTGTGTGACCGTAAGGTCAAAAATGGCCTCAAGAAGTTGAAAAAGACGATGTAGTTGCATTCTGCTATATTTGCGGCAAATTTATTAAAACAAGATCTAAAAATTTTTGTTTGCCTATAAATTCGAAACTTTTCGAAGCCCATAAAACTAATTTTAAACTTCAAATACAAAGTCAAGACAAAAAAAGGCTACAAAAGCAATCTGTTTCAGCCTAAACAATTTTTTCTTTAATTAGTAAAGGAATAAAAATCGGATATGTAAAACCCAGAACCAAAATTTGTGTTGACTTGTGTAGTAATTAATTCGTAGTAAGTCTATGTCAGGAAAAATAGTGGAGACGTGAAAGATACGGCCTTATTTTTGGTAATTAACATTTCGTAGCAGGCAACATCCTTTTTGTCTTGGATGGATGTGCCGGCGCAGTGCACCGCATGGCCGCATTACGTCTTGATTACGTCCACTGTCCAGTTCATGGTGATACTTTAGAGTGATTCTTTTGCGTTGTTGATCAATATATAGAGATTGTGCTGTGTGTGTGCTAAGGTAAGTGAACCTATAGATCTAATTATGTTATTGCATTTTAAGTAAAGAATTAAAGATGGGCTGACACACGATTAATTACATGGCAACGGGGCCAGCTAGGCGCTGGCTTTTTTTTGGTTTTGGCTTACTGGTTTTAACTTCTGTCGGCACTCCCGGAGTGCCAGTGTTTTTTTAGTCTGACCCTGAGTTTTAGAGGGATCGACTAAGTATTCTTATTTATATTATTTACGTTACTAGCATCCGCCCTTGGCTCCACTCGCATATACTATAATAAAATAAATCACTGTTTTATACGTTTCAGATCTAAAAGTGCCAGATCAAATAAAACTGTTGTCCTACCTGATTCCCCCGAGAGGAAGACTGAACAAGCGTAGAAAATTTTCCACATTAGAATGCGTCGAAAGCTTCATATTTGACGTCCAGGTAAATATACTATTATTATATTTGATTTATATGATATTATTTATATTTGATATCTATACCTCGCAGGTTCACTCGCGGTTACGCAATTTTATGGTATATTTTGGTTTTTCCTGGATAAAGAGTAACATTTGTTATCTAGGCTATAATTGACATTCATACCAAATTTCATCCAAATCTGTTTAGCCTTTTCAGAGATAAGTGGGAACAAACATATTATTCTTTCAATCACAACCTTTCCCATTTATAATATGAGTAGTAAACACGCGTGCTTTGTAGGTATGTCTATCAATTTTGCAATTTTTATATGTTTGCTATTGTTTTCAGAATCCTGGAGATATACAAACGAAAATTGATGAAGTAAAAGAAAAGGCTCTACACAGCAAGCAAAGTGTTCTTCATAGCTATCTTACTAGGAATATAGCTAAAATACGAACGCGATCTAGTAGTATAGCTATCTGACTAGACTAATCTAGTAAAATGGTTATAGAAGTGCTATGTTTACCAAAATCTATAGTTAGGTTAGGTTGGGGTTCAACTTGAACAGTCAGGCACTTAGGTTCCATTTGGTATAATCAGATATGCATCTGAAATGGCAGCGTTTAATCATTGCGTCTCACTTATACACTATTGCTGACACTAACTTTTGAGAAGTATATAGATTAACGCCGCCATTTAAGATTCGTTTCTTTATTGGGGCGGGTATAATAAACTAAAACACATAATATGAGTGATCTATGTCTATTGGCGGTCATAATATAATTATAAATAATACCATTGATGACCTTCTCGTTTGCACATTTTGAAAGATATAAAATCACTAAGTTTATATTTTTTTGTTAAACTGTTATAATAATAATATTAGGGAATATTATGATTAATACCTAGAATATACTTAAATAAAATGATCAATACTGTTGTTTTAGGAAGTTTTTTTTTTAATAAAGGATTTCATAGAATTGAATCCATTGTATTATTTTATCTATAATATTAATTTGAGTACCTCCCACTTATTTACCTACCTCTATTTTCAGGCATGAAATGGCACGCGGAGATCAGATTGAAAAATGTGATGGTGCCTCAGGCTCGAAATTATGTGAGTTTTAGTGCTTTTTCTTGTTCATTTCATGTTTCAAATGGTACTCAATAATCATGGTATTTTAGTAAAGCTGTTTCAGTTCTATGTACAGATTCAAGAGCTTTGTTATATACAGAGTTAAGATTTTCTTATTTGAATTACAATAGTCTTGGTTCAATGGTTAACATGCGTTTCAATAAATATTTTTCAGTTCATCGTTCGATTTATTCAAGATAAAGATTAGTCAGAATGTCACTAAACAAATATTTTTGGACTATAGCTGGAAAAATAATTTGTTCATTTTTATTTACCAACTTTTTGTACTAAATATTTGTGTTAAAGTTTTGTTTAATTACATTCTGACTAAACTTTAGCTTGAATAAATCGAACGATGAACTGAAAAATATTTACTGAAACGCATATTAACCATTGAACCAAGACTATTGTAATTCTTTAAATAAGACAATCCGACCTTCGTATATAACATGCCATGATTTGAATCAAGAACTGAAAATTCTTACAGTAAAATACTTTATTGTTGAGCCAAGAGATTTGTGATCTCCGTATGAAACATGCAATGAATTAGATCAAGAACTAAAACTTCTTTACTGAAGTACAGGGTTTTTAGATCAATAATAATGACATTATGCGTTGGAAACAATCTGATCTTCGTATGAAACATGACATGCATTGAACCAAGAACCGAGATTTCTTGCAGTAAAATACACTATTATTGAGCTAAGAGATTTCTGATCTCCGAATGAAACATGCAATGAATTAGATAAAAAACTAAATCTTCTTCAGTTAAGTACTTGCACGTTCTTAAATCAACAAAATTAACATTATTGGTTGGAGACAATCTGATCTCCGTATCAATTGCTTATTGTTTTTGAATTAAGAATTGGGCTTCTTCACTGAAATACGCATAAATATTGAACTATGTAAGAACATTGGTATTATTCTTTCTAGACAATGTGATCTCCGTTTAAATTCGATAATATTATTAAACTAAGAAATAAAACTTCTTCACTAAAAACGCATGATTATTGAACTAAGAATATTGAGACTATCTTTTTAAAACAACGTGATCTCCAGAGAATAACTTATTGTTATTGAACTAGTAGCTAAAACTTCTTCACTGAAGAGCATCAACTAGTAACTAAGATTGTTGGTTTTCTTCACTATAGATAAATTGTTCTTATTGTGAAAATAGAATTAATTGATGCAAGAGTTAAAGCTGCTTTACTAAAACATGCCGTAGTATACAGATAAATAAATACCATTCTTCTTACAATTGATTTATTTTTCATACTGAGAATTTATTTTCTTGTAAGAAACCTCCGGGATCCGTTTGACAAAGTGTTCAACTGAGAAAAGCATTATTCTTAAATATATTGTTTAATCACGAGTATATAAATTCTAGAAGGAAGACAAATATCTTGACTTAACTATTTATTTATTAGCGTTGAGAATAATTGTGTTTTAATACAACCATTTATTGTTTTCCCCATATATGAATCACGGAAATTCTTGACCAATAGATATATTCTTGATCAGAATCAATGACATTTCTTGTCCAATAAATATATTCTTGATAAGAGATATTGCTTTTCATACTCGGAGGAGTACATTCTAGATTTAAGACATAATTGTCTTAAATTTGAGAATTTAAGATTCTAGACTTAAATAAAAAAACTTACTTAAGCAAAGAAAACGTTGCTTTTTCATTGCAAGAATAGATATTGCCTTGGTTAGTGAGTATATTTACTTGGAAGAAAAATGAATAGCAAGACAAATATTTACTAATTTTAAGAATATAATGTTTTCCCCATATATGAATCACGCAATGTCTTGACCAAGTGAAATATTCTTAGTTTAAAGCAAATTTTTTTTTCCGTGTAGACTCTGGATATCATCTAGGATCAGAGTACTTGTTATGACGAATCAACCGAGCCCAAACTCGATGGGGTTACGTCGTTTTATTACGAGTTCCGATAGCCATCTTCCGTCTCCATCATCAGATCAGCTCCATGTCACAATAATATTGCATTGTCATCCGATTTACACATAGGTACATGCAAAATTTCAGCTCGATCCCAGCCCGGAAGTCGGAACTACCTCAACAAATAACTGCTATCATGTTGACACGACTCCAGCCGACGCGGCGTTGACGGCGCGTCCTGCCGCGGGCGCGACACGCATCATTTGCGGTGCAGTAATTTGCCCGCTGGCTGGCGGCTCCACAAAGCGGTTTTTGCGCGTCGCTCGCGGTAATTAACGCGTATTTTTTGACGTTTACGCGCATCTCGCATATTTTGGGTAATTAACGGTCGGCGGGGCTTTGAGTCTTGAGCCTTACCTACAGCTACTAAAGCGGTGGGTATAAGGTCGGACATATTTCAGTCCGACCTTATACCCACTGATAACTTAACTGATAGTTCGAAGAGCTGATGGTCGTTGGGGTCCCAAGGAGCTGGAGTGGCGACCCCGCACCGGGAAGCGCAGTGTTGGCAGACCCCCCATCAGGTGGACCAACGACATCAAACGAGTCGCAGGGAGCCACTGGATTCAGGCGGCGCAAGAAAGAGACCTGTGGAAGTCCATGCAAGAGACCTTTGTCCAGCAGTGGACGTCTATCGGTTGATAAAGAAGAAGAAGAAGATTGAAAACTGCATAACTCTTGTAAATCTTTCATGTTATGTAGGTATATCTTACTTCCTATTAATAGGTATAATAAATGTGAGTGTGTAGACTGTAGAGTGTAGACGATGGATGGATGGATGGATGTTTGTTACTCTTTCACGCTACAACGCCGATTGACCGATGAACCGATGAACCGATTTGGCTGAAATTTTGAATGGAGATAGCTTGGAATGGAGCATACCCAGGATTAACACACAGGCTACTTTTTATTACAGAGTTCCCGCGAAATTCAAAAGCTTTAATCGCGCGAAGTCGCGGGTAAGTAGGTATATCATTTAGTGGTTATCTTAGTTAACACAGATTTATACGTTTTAATACCCTACTAGAATATGTTCAAGAATGAAAAATAAGATCCAAACTACTCAGAGAGCTATGGAGAGAAGCATCCTTGGTCTGCGCGGAGTACACAAAGTTAGAAATGTTACTATAAGAACAAAAACCAAAGCTATTGATGCACTAAAACACTCTATGAAGCTAAAGTGGAAATGGGCAGGCAAT
This sequence comes from Oeneis ivallda, assembly GCA_029955525.1. Lineage (NCBI taxonomy): Eukaryota > Metazoa > Arthropoda > Insecta > Lepidoptera > Nymphalidae > Oeneis > Oeneis ivallda. The sequence goes on from JARPMR010000024.1 coordinate 852,560, forward strand.
ACACCGACTAGAGATGGACAAAGACAGTAACAGAATGGTGTGGCCCAGTTGGAAAACGAAAGAGAGGCAGGCCATTAGAAAGTTGGGATAATGAAATTAAAGAAATCGGAGGACCTAACTGGACAAAAAAGGCTGTTGACAGGAAAACCTGGAATAATCTGGAGGAGGCCTTTACTCGATGAGAGATCCTTAAATTATAGCATAGAAAATTGACATATTATACATATAGACCTAATTAAAATAAATTGACATGTACCTAATATCTACACTATTTAATGACCTACAGTAAAATATAGTTACAAAATTAATTTTCAATTTCATATTTTTTTTTTCTCAATTGTTTTTTTCTAATTTTGGAAATTACAATTTAACAGACATAATATCGAATTTGTTTGATTAATGTTATTTATAAAAAAATGCATGCAATGAATCGATTTGTTAAAAATTTTAAGGATGAATAAAAGGCTTTTTTATTTTATTTTATTCTATTTTCGTAGTTAGCTATGTACTTACTACTTACCTACCTACAAACTTACCTAAGCTACACATACCTACCTCCTATGTAAGTGCAATTTGGGGACATTATATACATAGAAGGTATAGGCATGTTCCTAACTATCAGACTCGTGTCTATATGGTAGAGTTAATTAAGTTAATATGTTTTCTAAAGTGCCTACAATTTCTTTTAACTTATAACTATAGGTAGGCATTATATTCGCTGAATTGTGATCTAGATGGTAAAGGCCAGTCGACAGCTACCTGTATCTGTAATCAACGCCATGACTGCACGCTCCAGCGCCGCGCACACATCCAGCGCTGGGCTATCAGCGCACCAGCCGCAGTAAAGCCATACAAAAGATAACGCGCCGCAATCGCGCAGCAATCTGCCCACAATTGGGCATAAGTCACGCCCTGCCCCAGAACAATGCGCGACCACTTTATACTGCATTTATTAACCTACACCCGGACGGCGCAAGGGCTGCCAACACCCGACACCCAACACATAGGAACTTGATTTGACTACCTATTTATGAAAGTTAACACTACGTTGGTTACCATAAGCATTTCATGCACATTATGATAATGCTTTACACAATACAATTTAAATGAATATCTTAGAAGTTATTGCAAAATAAAAACGAACACGCGCCAAAAAAAAACGAACGCGTGCCAAAATAAATACGCGGAATTGAACCCGATGGCGATGACGAGACTCGCTCACATGATGCGACCAGTGACCACCCCCGCGCCGCGTTGACATTGCTATATTATAAGCCGAGCGATACTTCTTTTATGAGCCTACGTACTGTACTATGTACGCACGAAATGGGGCTACTTTCTGTCTGCCCGTCATAACATGTGTTAGAATTATAATTAGGTAGGTATGCTTTTGTGAAACTTCCCCTCATTGTGGAAACACTGCATACATAGCATAGTATCTATTGTATTGTAAACTTGTTTTGAAAAGAGCAACCGCCGAGTTTCTTGCTGGTTCTTATCGGCTGGAAGGGCATTCCGAACCAGTGGTAAACTCATGACGACTCAAAAGCACTTGTAAAAAAGTTTATTTAAATAAAAAATTAAGTGGCACTCGGGGACTGCCGCGGTAAAGCTATTGCATAGTATTTTTTATCAACTTATGCAATTAGGTATAATATTTATGCAATATTTTTTTGCATAGTAAAAATTATGCAAAAAAATAATAAAAAACAAATAAACAAGAAAAGCGAACTATCACTACTTCACGAGTGAGATTCGAACCTGCGACATCATACACCATACGGTAAAGAAAGCGGCCGCTCGCCCACTGCGCCAAACAGAGCTACTTGTGAACCTCTAAAATGTTGAACGCTTACTGAACGACGGTGTTAGGTTTTTTTCGTTATGAAATTTCTTGATTCGGTCGCCGCGCTCAAACTGTTTTTCCTAGTTCAAAGCCCGCGATAAAAGCTATGCAATACCTAGCTTAAAAACATTTCTATTCTATTCTATTCAGGTACTTAAAAAAAATCTACCGCCAGTGGGCAGCCCTGCCGGCCGCCGCCGGTCCCCGCTATAATGGCTACAAACGAGCTGCTATTCATATTTTATTTCCGTTCAGGGCTCGGGTTATTTTTCTGTCGCAGCCATTTTTAGCTTCCAACTCGGAATGCAACGAGTAACGACTTCAATGAGAACTCGGCTCCCTTCGATCCGTGGCGTTCTCACATTAAGCCGCGACAGCCCAACGGTTAAAGTGCGGACTTAAAACTGAAAAATCGCAGGTTCGATCCCCACCCGTTGCAATATTGTCGTATCCACTAGTAAGACAATCATTTCCGCTTATTTGGAGGTAGAGGAGAATATTGAGCAAGTTCTGCTTGGCTAATATTCCTTGCTAAATGCTCGAAATACTTACGTAGGTACTTACTTAGAATAGAATAGAATATAATTAATAGAAATATTTTTTATTCAAATAAACTCTTACAAGTGCTTTTGAATAGTCGATGAATCTACCACTGGTTCGGAATGCCTTTCCTGCCGAGAAGAACCAGCAAGAAACTCGGCGGTTGCTCTTTTCAAAACAAATTTACAATACAGTAAATACTATGCTATATATGCAGTGTTTCCACAATGAGGGAAGTTCCAAAAATGCATACCGACTAATTTCTATCTTAAGATGGGCAGACATAAAGTAGCTATTCCCGCCGGCGGCACCCGTTTACGAGCATGACTTAGGTACCTATATAGCTTCTACGAACTCCCTGGCTCAGTGGTGAGCGCTGCTAAGAGGTGTCGGGTTAATCGATTCCCGCTGGGGACAATTAAGTTAGGTACCCATATCAGAAATATCTATGGTCTGATCTGATTAGAAGTTTTAGCTGTAGCTACCTAGTACTAGTAGGTAACTAACCACTCTACGAGTATCTTCAAAGTCGTGCCGTCAGGCGATTTAACGTTCCGGCACGATAGCGTGAAGAAAGTAGGGGTAGGGTATGGGTTCAATTAAAACTACCATAACTAAATGTCTGAAATGAAATGAAACTTTATTTGCTGAATATGAGTCTAATTCCTTCTAAGTCAGCCCATACCTACTATATACCTACCAATCACTTAAGAATTTTTAGACTGCTACGTACCTACAGAGTATAGATACGTAGGTATATAGGTTAGGTGCTACAATGTAGTAAGTTACTTAATAGAAAAACGCTAGAATGTTTCAATTTATTTCATAAAATTTCAAAACCGCCGGGAAACGTCATAATTTCCAATCCCCTACTCACAGCGCGAAGCCCATAAAGCGCACAATCTTAACTGTTAACAAAATTAACAAACGTAAAATATCAATTACATCGCCTTACATACAGCGTGGCGTATATAACACGTACTCCCAGTCCCACAGCCCACTACGGAGTTACGATACATTTTCCTCGCTCGTCTCACTCTAGCCCGAGCGAAACCGACCGAGGGGAAAACAGACACAGCGTTACACCTCCGAGCGACACATCTTCAGCTCTATATCGGTGGATTAGAGTTCAAAGTGTAACAGCGGTATCCGTGAATGCATCAGCAATCTTCAAATAGATGGCGACATGGAAAAAGGAACGCGTTTGAAATGGAGCGCGGCGATTGGCTGTTTCGCACCAATGGCGGCGAGGGGCGGGAAAAACGCGGGCGGGGAGAAAAGCGGCGCGCGCGCACATGTCACACGCGCGCGACTCGCGCCCCACGTCACTGGCACCGCGCGCGGCCGGCACGCTCAGCTCAAATCCGCGGGGAAATCTCTCACCGTATACCGCTGCCAGAAGAAGAAGAACTCACTTTCTACTGAAGTTAAGACGAGTTGTACAGTGCGAAATATAGAAGTGAAGATGTTAAGGAAGTAGAAGTTAACATAGATGAAGAAGTCTGAGTGATTCATAATAAACTAAAAACTGTAGGTGGTGATTTGGTAGCAGACGAAAAAAAGTTTTAGAACTAGCTAAAAGTGTGCCAATAGAAGATTAGTGCAGTACCGGTTTGTAACCTGATGAAAAGACTACTTAAATGACAGATAAGAAAAAATTGTGTCCTGTGAAGCCATAACGACGGCAAAGTATTCTGATGACGATTCGTAGTTTGTCAATTTAACTATGCGATAAGGAAAAAGACAAGAGGAAAATATTTCGGGAGATATAAGTGGTATCAGTAATAAAACGATTTGTTGAAATAAAAGTATACTGGAAGAGGCAGATCTGTGGTCTGTGGACGGCTGTTGAAGAGGGCAGGGAGGTTAGGGGTAGAGGCTGAGGGCAGTGTCGGGGCATGTGACTGCAGGCAGCGGCCATGATGCTGGGCAGCATGGACGGCAAGGAGTACGGCGCGCTGCACGCGGCAGCAGCCGCCGCGGGCTACGCCATGGAAGCAGGTACGGACATATCTATTCTTTCCTCGTGTCCTATTCCTCAACGCTTTCAAAATTATTTGTTTCACTTAGGCCACCCAATGACATGATGACCCTCGTATGACACGTATTCTAGCACCGGTTTGGAAAGCGGTTTCGCTGAGAAGAGCCGGCAAGAAACTCAGCAGTTGCTCTTTTCAAAACATAACTTACAATGTTATTATCATCATCATCATTAGCAACCCATCAACGGCTAACTAAGTACTGACCGCAGGTCTCCTCTCAGAGAAGGGTTATAGGCCATAGTCCACCACGCTGGCCCAATGCAAATTGATACAATGGCACAATATTATAAGGTATGTAAGTTATTATATTATCTTATCGCTATCGTGTTTGCAGCTGGAAGCTAAGCCGATTTCTCGATCCCATGCAGCTTTGTGATTTAAGAAAGTCATTAACTTTGTAATAACCGCGACTTAGTGAGTTTTTATTGTTTTTTGTGCAGTGGCAAATCTAGTAATAGGGATGTTGTCAAGTAATCAATTCACCCACTCTTTATCAAACGTCAAATGTGCGCATAGTATGGCAGCTTGTATGAAATAGTAAACTGTGACGTCATACACATTTGACGCACTTTTTGTAGTATAATTAATCGGTAATTTAAAATGGTTATCACGCTTAAAACTAACAGCGGACGTCTGTTTTACTTATTTTGGAGGACCCTCTATTTAGTAATCGGTGCGAAGTAATTTACTTATTGTCAACATAGGCAACATCCCAATTCCTTCGGAATCATAATAAGCGTACGCTTCACCCCACAAAGGATTTCAGCACTTTAAGCAGGCGATATGATGAAATTTCTAGGGTCGAAGAAGCGACAGACGTCAGTAAAAATATTCTCCACAAATGAAAGTTTTTTATAACTTTCTATATTGTTATCGGCCTCGGGCCATAGTTTTACATAATATTAGGTATTTGTTGACAGGCAGACAAGTGCAAATTCATCTTTATTTAGAGCCCTCACTTCGCTAGGTCAATTTGATGGATAGACCAAGGTCTACTCAACAAAGGTGAACGACACAGTTCTCCTGATTGGTGGCATTTAGAATGTATGCCTTCGAATCTTGAACTAAGTCTCTCAATTTATCCTACATTTCTTTCTATAAAAGAGCTTTTCACTCTTTTTGGTCAGAAATGAAAACTTTCCATTGAATCTGTTGCCTAGGCCTCCTGCCGTTTTTCTAATTCGGATAAGAGTTTATCAAAGAGGAAAATAACACATTATTTTCTTGTCCTCTTTGATAAACTCTTTGATAGATCAATTTTGGCCGCAATTCTACCACCCTATAGGTTACAGCCTTTTCGACCAATGTAAGAGGTCAATTCACCAATGTACGAGGTGGCTTTACCAATGTAAGGGATGTCGGGTCATCTATGTAGGACCTCTTCACTAATCTGTATGTAGCGCCGTGTTCTCTATCAAGGTTATAGGAATTGGTTACTGCGTGACTTTAAATATTTAATCAATTTCACATCAATATTAAATTACTAAACCTAACAGTGGGCAAGTGGTGTGAACGGCCGTTAAGGAGCAACTCCTCAGCTTGTTAAATCCGCCAGCTGTTTATGTACGATTGCATACCTATAAGGGAGGTCTCGCACATCACAAAACAGAGACTGAATTCGTAATCTTAGTATTTTCGTAACTATTGTATAGGTGCCTTAGATACGTACACTTTTGTCTTATATTCAGGTCTCTTGTCAGTAATCTGTTGGTTCTCGGGTCAAACTAACGTGTCGCTAAATTCGACACAAATATGTATAAAGTGGGACATGGGAAATAAAACGCCATTGATTGCACTATTGGTACCTATACATATATTGTAGAAGCTATAAGGTATGTACTAGGTAGTGCGCCCGTGCCTTGACAATAGCAGTAAATAACTAAATATCATCATCATCGTCATCAGCCCATCACCGGCCCGCTACTGGGCACAGATCTTTTCTCAGAATGAGAAAGTTCTAGGCCATAGTCCACGCCGCTGGCCAAGTGCGGACTGGCAGACTTCACACACCTGTCAGATCATTATAGGTATGGAGAACTCTCAGGTATTCAGATTTCTTCACGATGTTCTCCTTCACTGTTAAAGCTAATGAAGTGTGAAAGATATTTCACTGACCAGTGAAAATATAAGCTGCGTGACTCTGACTGGCTTTTACTTGATTGTGGCCAGCCAACTTATTACTAGCCTAGTAAGGACTAGGTAAGTATTTATGATAAATAAAATTTACTAAATTGTTTATCTTTAGTTACTCTTTTTGAAGAAATTTTAAAAAGGGTCATCGAATCTACCAGGGATCCAAGAACTAGCAGCTAGGTATACTTTAGGTAAAGAATTAGTTCGGCCATCCAAAGGGGCAATGCTGCTAGCATTTTGGGTACCTACGCATACATATCATGAGAATGAGATACCTATTTCAATTTGATTTATTGTAGTCTAAATTTTAGTAGTTTAATATTAATTCTTGCAACCATTTACTGATCTTGTAAATTAATTCAAAACTCAGTTTTTAACATCATTCTTATTTAAATCATGATTCAAGACACAAGTGAATTATTACAAGCTTTTATTGCGCTTGACCAGTTTATTTATTTGTTTGTTTGGGTCAAATCGTGCAAGATGAATTAGAACCACTTCCCGGTTTCCGATTGAGCTGAAATTTTGCATGTATGTGTAAATCGGATGACAATGCAATATTATTGTGACATGGAGCTGCTCTGATGATGGAGACGGAAGATGACTATCGGAACTCTGTAATAAAACGATGTAACCCCCATCGAGTTTGGGCTCGTTTGATTCGTCATCACAAGAACTCTGATCCTAGATGATATCTAGAGAATGATGTAGCTACTAAAAGCTTGTATTTAAAAATAAAAATTTTAATTTTAATTGCTTAAAACTCACATATCAGAACCACATACATCTATGTAGGTTATGTATATTATTGTAGTGTATTATGCGTGCACGCAAGTATTCCGCATCTATTCCTCCACAAAGCGACTCCAATAAATAATTCATAGATCAATTTAACGCTTGACTAGTAGACGGTGAATGAGTGAGGTGACCCCGCCCCTGGCGAGATAGCCCCGCGATAGCCCCCGACCCACAACCCAGGGGCTGCGATAGCGCGGGAGGTGTAATCTCTTACACGTGTCCCCGATGGAATATACCGAGATGAGCAACGAGGAAGCCGTCACAGCTTCGTTAGGTGCTCTGAGATTTATAAGATACTGCCTGATATATGTAAGTTTGGGAAATTGTAAAGCATAATGTTTAATATGCTATGCTATTTACAGGGTGACTTCGATGGGGTTTTAGATTTTAGTTAGTTTTTAGAGTTCCGTAGTAAACAAGGACCCTTATAGTTTCGCCATGTCCGCAGTTTAGCTAAGAGACTATTAGTACTAGAAATCTGTAATTTGACAAGGGTATAAATACTAGTGGTTCGCCCCGAACCGAGACCTCGCGGTAATGGTATCCCATAGTTATTCATTCAATCGATACATGACGATACTGACGTTATTATTAGGTAATTATAAAGAATTTTATAGGAAAACTATCACGGCTAAGTAGGGTGTTATATCTGCTTTTTCCAGGTTAGCTATTACACGTAGTCTAAGTTGCATATTTCATAGTATATTATAGTACTTGAACCATGGAACTCAAAATATATTCAATATTCATAAATAAAATAAAAGCACTAGCAGTTAGCTATTGGCTTAAGCACTATCCTAGGTCAGCAATTATGTTTGTGACTTGCAACTACGGAACCCTACACTGCGCGTGGCCCGACACGCACTTGGCCGGTTTTTAATTTTAGTTTTTAATGAATTTATTAATTTAGATTTAAGATTTTTAATGTTATTTACACGAATAAAATTGGTGTCAACACGTAAAAAAATAAGTCTACTGGTCAGCATGCTCGACTGCGGGGGGCGAGGTCTCGGGTTCGATTCCCGGGTCGACCCAAAAAAAATTATTAGGGTTTTCTTCGAAGAAGTTCTCAGTACCTACCAGCCCGGAATAAGGAAGTACCTAGTGTATGAAACCCCTTTGCCTCGGAGAGCGCTTACAGATTCTGCACTTGATCTCTATCCGTCCTATTGAACTATGAGAGTGAGGGAATAGAGAGTGTTCCAGCTGTGTTTACGTACACACTGTGCACTTATCTGACGGATTGCGTTAAGTATCTGATAAGTCAATCTGGCAGTTAAACTCAAAAAGATATCAAACAGATTTTGCCAGGCCTAGAATCATAGTTCGACAGCTAATAGCTAAACCTAATGCGAATGCGATGATCGCGAGCACATCTAATATCTATACTTATAATAAAACTGTAACTGGAAGATTTCTGTACATTTAATATATTTTGAAAATTTTAACTGGGGGATGCTTTATTATCGATACTGAACCCAAAACAGATTTTTATTTAATTTTTGTCTTTCTGTCTGTCTGTCTGTCTGTCTGTCTGTTCGCGCATCACGCGAAAACTACTGAACGGATTTAAATGAAATTTAGTATAGCTTTAGCTGATACTTCGGGTCAACATATAGGATAGTTTTTATCCCGATAAAACATAAGGTTACTCCAGGATAGGGGATGAAATTTATTGTTGATTTTACTCCATAACTCAGTCAAATATGAACTGATTTTAATAATTCTTTCTTTATTTAAAAGTGTATAATACCAGGCATAGTTTGTCTAATTTTGATGAAGATCTGATAAATATTATAGGAGATAGAGGACATAATGCTTCACGGGTAGCAGCAAAAGTCACTCACGTAAAGGACAACGATCGAATACAGGCATTCCATATTTATATGAGGGTTTTAGCCATAGACATAGACTTTATCATTAACCTCCAGGCCCTAGATGATTATACCATTGTGTTTGTTTTGTAGCCTACCCGTGCAAAGCCGGGGCGGGTCCACTAGTAAACATTATAATGGGATTGACATTGTATACCTACCTATTTAATTGCAACATTGTAATAATCTCTAATTGACGTGTAATACAAATACTTATGAATACTCATTTGACTATGACTATGACTATGACTATGACTATAATTGGCAGACTGCACTTTTCCCAGTGAGTATTTCTTATCGGTCGGTTTATCACGAGAGCGACATACAGCTGTACAGATTTCATCAACTCACTAAGTACTCGTACATACGAATCTCCAAAGTTCTTTCCGTTGATACGATTTATGTTGAATATAAAATCACTTCTTTAGGTATAAGAAATAATTCGATAGGTGTACATAGGTACATTCTTATGAGTATATTCTTTACCAAGTTCGGTATCTCATTCAGATTAAATAAAATTTACTGTGGAGAAGGTCGCCTTATCTGGTGGGAGGCTTTGGCAGTGGCCGTTACCATACCACCCTACCGTCAAAGACGTGCCATGAGCGATTCAGCGTTCTGGCAGTATGGCACGATGGCGTGTAGAAAGTAGAAACCGATTAGGGGATCCTCACAAGTTAGCAAATATCTTTGACTATGTATCGTAACACCATCAGGTGAGATCGCAATCAAAATCAATAATTATTATTGAACTAGCTTTTGCGACTTCGTCCGTATTTTCAAATTTTTTGGTGACATTTTGTTTGTTAATTTGTCCTTCAATCACAAAGAAATGGAGCAACGGATCGACGTAATTTTTTCAATGGTATAGACTATAGGTTGAGGACCTGGAGAGTGACACAGGTTTTTTTTTTTTTTAATATACAGGGTGTCCCCTTTCGTAAAAAGGGTCCTTTTTTGCTATTCCTTTAATTATAATCATTTTTAAAATTCTGGTTTTCATCCGTACTACTTAATCTAAGAAAGGTGTGGTCATGCTTCAAAGCTCGGAGCCCGGAGTGACACAGGTTACCTTCTATCCCAAAAATATATGAGTCCCCGCGTTATTTTTACAAGCTTTTATTTAGCTTGACCAGTTTGTTTGTTTGGGTCAAATCTTGCAAGATGAATTAGACCCACTTCCCGGTTTCTGATCAAGCTTAAATTTTGCATGTATGTGTAAATCGGATGACAATGCAATATTATTATGACATGGAGCTGATCTGATGATGGAGACGGAAGATGGCTATCGGAACTCTGTAATTAAACGACGTAACCCCATCGAGTTTGGGCTCGTTTGATTCGTCATAACAAGTACTCTGATCCTAGATATCCAGAGTTTAATAATGTAGCTACTAAAAGCTTGCATTTAAAATTAAATTTTTAATTTACACTTGTCAAATTTTTTGGTGACATTTTGTTTAATAGTTTGTCCTTCAATCACACAGAAACGGAGCAAAGGATCGTAATCTTTTCAATGGTATAGACTATAGTTGAGGACCTGGAGAGTTATTCCCGCGTTAGTTTTAAAGACCTAATTACAAGAGGAAGAAGTCGCGGCACAGAATTCATAATATAGATAAAGGTAGAGTCTGTCTCTATATGACGCAAAATAAACTTTCAGCACATCAAATGTTGGCAACAGGTTATCGATAACAATTTACAGCGTGTTTATATTTAAAGCGGTGCGACTTGTGCGCAAGCGCGGAGCTGCAGCGCCACGGAGCGGTTATCGCGGTTCAGAGGGCGTCAAGGGTTATCGATAAGCGATAACTTCACGTCACTACTGCTAAAGCTACCATTAAAGCGTGCTTAATGAGACTTATTGAAAATAAATTAGATTCATTGATAACATTAGGTGCTAAGCTACTTTTGTAGCGTGGAAATCGAACAACATATTAGCTTATCAACATTCACATTACAACTAATATTTAGGTATTTATTTGTTATTATAAAATTATTGCTGGCGTTACTGACCGGAGAATATAATAGGTAGGTATATAAATACAACCCATAAACGGCTCATTATACTGAACGCAGTTCTTTTCTTAGAACTCTCAGGCGTGCAGGTTTCCTCACGATGTTTTCCTTCACCGTTAAAGTATGTGACATTCATTTGTTAAAAACGCACATAGCTCTAGAGTCACCTGGTGGGATTATTAAGCTATTGCATAGCTTTTATCGCGGCTTTGAACTAGGACAAACAGTTTGAGCGCGGCGACCGAATCGAGAAATTCCGTAACGAAAATAAACCTAACACCGTCGTTCAGTAAGCGTTCAACATTTTAGATGTTCACAAGTAGCTCTGTTCGGCGCAGTGGGCGAGCGGCCGCTTTCTTTACCGTATGGTGTATGATGTCGCAGGTTCGAATCTCACTCGCGAAGTAGTGACAGTGCGCTTTTCTTGTTTGTTTGTTTTTTGATTATTTTTTTGCATAATTTTTTATTATGCAAAAAAAAGTTGCATAAATATTATAATTGCATAAGTTGATAAAAAATGCTATGCAATAGCTTTACCGCGGCAGTCCCCGAGTGCCACTTACTTTTTTTATTGTTTAAGCAATTTTAAGTATATCAAATGCTTCGAGGACAAACCAACTAAAAACTGTGCCCGTGAGTGGGGCCGGTGATGGGTTGAGATTAATGATGATTACAAGTGTAAATTGAAAATTTAAAACACCCCCGACATGTGAATCTATGGCTGGACTATGTACGAAAAACCTATTGTGGATAAACCTGACATCCTGTAGCCTAGTTTTCTGATCCATCATCAGATCTCATCTATCTATCTATCTATTTCTAATTCTAATGAGCCCAAACACACTATATATGCCGTAGGAGGATGCCTGAGGAGTTGAGTATCCCGCAGACTACTTGATGCTGCAGCATCAGCTCGAGGTTACCATGCCTTGGATATAATCCGAAGTAACAGTACACCAAATTTCAAATCAATCGCACCAGTGAAAGTTTCCAAAAGACCAATCAAGTAGGAAATATGAGCTGATGGTGTTCAAACGCGTGAGCAGTTAGCTAACATCCACCTCGATTAGGTACCTTTTAAACAGATTAGCTTTCAAATAGAAAAACCCGTATCAAAATAGGTCCATTGAGTTGAGTAGAGAGCGGTAACAGACATATACACAGATACACTCGTCAAACTTATAACACTCCACTTTTAGCCGGGGGTTAAAAAACTAAATTCAATTTAGTAAACTCGTGCAAAAACATTATGACTTTTTCAAATACCCAGTAATTATTATTAGTGTTGTACACTAAACATCGATAACGCATGTTTGGGTCGATAAAATCTCTAATAACTATCGTCACGCGCACTTATCGGCGACGACACGAGCCAATACCCGTTAATTATAGCAATCATTATAATAAATAGTCCACACCGTATCAATGCGACGTTTTAATTAGAAAATCTTTATAAGTAAACATTTGTACACAGTTTGTAGAGTTTGATTGATTTGGGAATCCATACCGTATCTATAAAATTCTTTTCAAAAAACCGACTTCTAACGCCACTACAAAGTATAAAAATAATTTTAGTTTGTCCACGTTTGTTGAAGTCGGGCGGGCCTATATACAAACTATGAAACCGATGCGCGACGCTACAGAATATGATAGACTCGTTTGTAGAAGTCGAGCGAGCATCGCGAGTCGGTTTCATAGTTTGTATTTTAGGCCCGCCCGACTTCAACAAACGTGGACAAACTAAAATTATTTTTATACTTTGTAGTGGCGTTAGAAGTCGGTTTTTTGAAAAGAATTTTTATTTTAAGCTTTTAAGTGTAGTATCCTATGATTGAGGAGCTAGGACCTGGAGCTCCATGATGTAGTCCATACTTGTTACCTACAATATCAATTCGTAATCGAAATTTCCTAAATCGCCATAGTTTTAGCCTGCAGCATCAGGCTTGAGGAGTTGAAGGTTAAAATTTTTATGGGACCATTTCGCAAACATACTCTGTCGATTAAAAAAAAATCACGCGAATCGGTCCAGTAATCCCGGAGAAATCGGTGGGCATACATAGAGAAAAAAAAAAAAAAAGATACCGTCCGAATTGAGAACCTCCTCCTTTTTGGAAGTCGGTTAAAAATATATACCTACTTAGATAAAAATTACAATATTAATAAATTATAATTTATGTTCATTTTATTTATGTCAACAGGCATAATTTAATCTCTATTAGTAACTGAAGTGATAGTAAAATTTCATGAAAAATAGATCCCACCAAAAACATTTTCATGTAAAATGTTGCCACGACGAGAAAACGAGTGCTCACGCACTGTCAAAAAGCTATCAGGGGGCCGATCGCGCTATTTTTTTACTGAACTGCAAACGAACCGCAACTTTTTGAACGTTTCGTATCGCGCTAACAATTTGACAGCTGCTGTCAAACGAACGTTTTTGCAACAGTTCAATAGACGCTACTTTTTTATAGTTGAAGTTCGATCGCAACAGTGCAATACAGTGTTTACAATTGTAGTGTTTATTTGGATTAGATATTTTTATATTAAGTAAGATATTTTTATAAACTTTACCGCAATACCGAATGCGACAAAGTTGAATTGTACTTGTACCACAATCGCAACTGATCCTTAACTGAACTGTAAACGTTTCGTTGACAATGCAAATAGCGCGATCGGCCTCCTGATCTCATGTAGAGCCAAGCTTCTAACTCTACACGCCCTACCTTCACAAACTCTACACCTTAGTCAAAATTGTCCATTTCGCTACATTCATTAGGTGAAACATTACTTAAATTCGTAAGGTGAAAAATTTATTAATTACTGTTTATTACTTTTCTGTTAGACTTACAATACACTAGCGGCACGCTATGATGGCCGGTTTGACACATTACAATAGTGATGTGGAATGTCAATTTATTCTCGAACAAAAAACAATTAAGTTTTGTTTTTGTACCTGATTAAATAGGTTTACAGTTCTCTGCGTACGTTCGGTCATATCGACGAAATCCACAACAAAGGGCTTGAACAGAGTCCAAATTAACGAGCAAGGGTCAACAGTAATGCAGTATCAATATTTGAAATCCAAAGCCAGGTCAAAACTATATCACAATCGCATTGCACTGACAGTTTATACTTTTCGAAGCAACGTCAATTCGAAACTGCTTTGTTTTGCATTGAGCATTGACGCGAGTTTGCCGGAGGTAGTAGTTGTGCTAGCCAGCGATCCTATGTGACGATCGTATTAGATTCCATTTTTAAAAATTTTCAATTTAGAAAACCAAATGCCGAGTTGTGGTATATATCATATAAAAATAAAAATTTTACCTTTTGTATGAAACAGCTGATATTTTTTTGCGATTTCAGAGGTTTGTCCACATAGTGAAAATTGTTCATATTCACAAGTACATTCACCCCTTAAATGGTGCAAACTGATTTTTCTACACTTGTATACATTTTAGAAATCAATTTAATAAATAAATTTTGAGTCCTAAACCTAAAACTACATTCGATAAAATTTATGAATCTCTGCACATCACTATCGTCAATAAAGTAATACAATTATTTCCTTCAAAGTCGTTATCAATTAATACGGAACTTCATGAGCGGACAAACGTCAAACCGGCCATCATAGCGTGCCGCTAGTGTAGTTCTTGCTATTCTTGTAGTAACTCTGCATTTCTCTTTGCGAATGATTGCCATCAAGCGTAATTACGGCCAATTTAAGCCCCCACCCATACTTATCGTCATATCGCAATTTTGTAAGTCGGTTACTTTGGTTCTTTCTTTGATCTTTTTATTTCTAATTCGATCACGCAGAGATGTTTTGAACAGTTATCCAACTTCCACTAAATGGTGGAACTTGGTGTTTTTTATCTGAACCCATAAACGGCAGCTAGTGCGTTTATATCTTTCTTCTTCGTTATCAACCGATAGACAACTACTGCTGGACAAAGGTCTCTTGCATCTAAATCCACAGGCCTCGGTCTCGCGCAGCCTGAAACGGGCGGTTCCCTGCGACTCGTTTGATGTCGTCGGTCCACCTAGTGGAGGGTCTACTAACACTGCGCTACCCGCAGGGCTGGACAAAATACATGCTTTGCTTTAATTGAAATACAAATTACAAAATACTGTATCGCAAGTAATTAAAATACGAAATAAGAAATATCTTTAAGTAAGGTATTTGAAATATAAAATACAAATTACAGTATTTTAGCTATTTTTAATTGAAATACAAAATACAAATTACAAAATACAAAATAAGTAATCTAGACCAACACTGGCTAAAAAGTAGAGGAAAAAAAGATTAATAATAGTGTTCATGAAAGGAAACTCTGGTTTTACTGATTAATTATTAATCATTAAAACCAGAGTTTCCTTTCAGGAACACTAGATTTTTAAATGTACTGTCTGACAAACAGCCTCTCGTTGGAGAGTGAATAAAACCTGCTGAAGAAAACAATCTTTCTACAGGTCCTGATGAGCACAAACTTGTGTTAAATTGTATGAACACATTTTTTATATTTGGATAGCGCTCAAGAATTGAAAGCTCTTTGCTTCTATCATTTAGGAAGCTAACCAATTCTAACTCCATTTTAGATGTCTGAGGTTGATCACTGTCTCTGTTCTCAAAAACAATAACACTCTCGCCTCGCACTCACACTTACGATCGCTAAATGAAGGTTAAATGTATTTTAATGTTAAATTGTATTTTGAAGCCTCAAGTATTTGAAATACTAATTACAAAATACCTCGGCGTCAGGTATTTGAAATACGAATTACAAATTACATTTTAAGGAAGTAATTTAAATACAAATACCAAATACGTATTTGTATTTCAATTACGTATTTTAATTACAAGTAATTCAAATACTGCCCAACCCTGGCTACCCGGTGCGGGGTCGCCACTCCCAGCACCTTGGGACCCCAACGACCATCAGCTCTTCGAACTATGTGTGCCGCTCATTTCCACTTCAGTTTCGCGACTCGCTGAGCTATGTCGGTGACTTTGGTTTTTTAGTTCCAATACGGATCTCCTCATTTCTGATTTGATCTCACAGGGATACTTCGAGCATAGCTCTCTCCATCGTTTCTTATTGTCGACGTTTTTTATTTGACGTGATAACATCTTATAAATCGATGAAGACCGGCTGCACGCACGAAAAAGTGTCACGTTCCGCCTGAGCCTGAGCGTGCAAGCGAGAGCGCGGAACAAACGACACAGGCACGATCTGCCCAAGCGTTGGCTTGTGACTTGAGTGCGCCCGCCGGTCATCGCGGGCGCGCTTTGGTTAGCGGATGTGTCACCTTCATGACGCTATCACGTAAAACTATCGTCCGCAAACCGACTTTACAGACAACCAATTGTTTTATGCGAAAGGGGGCTAGACGGAAAAAATTAAGACTAAATTGAACCGACACTTTTTTGAATGTGAATTTGGCATTGTGTTCAATATTTTCACACTACAATATTAGATCTCCGTAGCCTTGTGGTTTCTATAGTCGCATAAAGGTCGATGGTTCGAATCCCAGCTCGACAGATTGAATTTTCTATTTTAAATTTTATTTTAAATAATTTCTACATGTGGAATTTTTCCCTAATTTTTATTATTAATTTATTATTAAAAGGAACTTCGTTCCAACCGAGTGTTCCACGACACTCACTCATTTTTTTTATAAAATAAAATAGCCATTTACACTACGATGTAAATGTCGACAAAAGAGAAATTGGCTATAATATTCAGTCCAGTGTCCCTCAAGGCACAGTTAGAGGCGAGTGGCGACAAACAGACCGCGTGTGTGTGCGCGTCGTCAACTCGTCAGCGGAGGCGCTTGTTTGCTCGGCCCGAGCTCAAACACGCCGCGGCTACCGGCGCTGGAAAAATATATTGAAAAAACAATCGCTGCTTACCTTAAGCTTAGCTCCATTTCGCTGGCTCGGCTTACTTTGCCGAGACAAAGTTTTTTTTTAATTCGATGACAAGCTAAGTAGTCCTTAACTGCGATCTCACCTGGTGGTAAGTAACGATGCAGTCTGAGATGGTAGCGGGCTAACTTGGAAGGGGTATGGCAGTGAAAATTCAACTCATACCCCTAATTGGTTTCTACACGCCATCGTGCCGGAACGCTAAATCGCTTGACGGCATGCCAAAGCCTCCCACCAGACCAGAGCAGAGACAATTCAGAAATTATAAATTTCCAAATTGATCCCGCCGGGAATCAAACCCGAAACCTCCCAGTAATAAGGCAACGGCGCTCACCACTGAGCCAGGGAGGTCGTCAAAAGTAAAATGGCTTCTTCAAATTAATTCTTGCTTCTATTTTACGGCGAAGCCAAAAAGAAGGTTATGAGTTGACTTTAGCAGTCTATGTAAGCAATTTGAAGGTCTCCCCTCAAAAGATTTTAGCTACTATTCTCTGAGTAACCAACATTGTTTTCCCACCCACGGGCCACGCTCAACTTACTTGACATCACAAAATCTAATTTTGTGCTATTGGTTAAACCCCGACTTGTTTAATACGATTAGTTTATAAACAAAAGATACACATCGAAGATTGTAATTCCATACTTAGCAGCTGTGGTCACAAAGTTCTGATTTAAACGCATACCTTTTCATTACAGCACCATAAGCCATTTTCATAAGCCCTATATTGAGTGAAATAAGAGCCATAAGAGGATGATGAAAAAACCAAAGCTCTTTGTCCATACATTGGCTGTACAAACAAACTAATTGACAGGATATTTGTAACATTATTCGTTGTTTGAACTAATGCTTAGGGCTGACGCTGGCTGGTCGACTAATTCCTTCTGTCGCCAATGTTTTTTGGCTTTAAACTATTTTTAAATAGGTAAACGCCTACTACGTAAGTACTTTGTAAATACGACGTGGTTAAAGTAAATTCTAAACCGTTAACTGCATATTCAATTATTCTTCTTGCGCTTTTATTTTCCCTGATTTCTCTATTTGGCATTCTGAAAATAGCTATGTTCAGGTCAAATCTTACAAGCTAATTAGAACCACTTCCTGGTTCCAATTGAGCTGTAATTTTGCATGTATATGTATCGTTTGAGTCGTCGACTTGACAAGTTCTCTGGTCCTAGATGATATCCAGGAAGACCAAGCCGGAAGTTGCCTCTGGAAATCTGTAATAAAACGACGTAACTCCATAAAGTTTGGGCTCGTTTGATACAGAAAAAGACAAGCTAGTTTAGTATAAGTATTAGCCCCCCCCCAACCCCCGCCTCTCCCCCAACCGTTCCCCGTTCCTATATTTGTACGAGCTGAAGTTATTATAAGTCTCTATGTAGATTATAATCTTCATAGCTGTCGTAAGAAATATTTTCTAGAAACACAAACGACATTCCAGAGCTAATGAGTAGCGTCTTGAGTGCATTTAAAGTTAGGCCGTACGTAAGGTTATGTACTCCATTTGTTCAGAAGCCTTAAAAGCAAATAAGCGCATCAGAATTCTGTTTATTTTTCGAGAAGCGCCACCAACTACACGGCATGTCACTTGCGGCCGGTTTGCTTTTCAAAAGAGCGTGCAGCCGCTACCGAAATCCGGCTCCGAATCATCGACAAACATTTGGCGGACTGTGTACCGCACTACGCGACGAATTTGTTTTGCACGATTTGTGACTTTTTTCGAATAAAAAGGGGAGGGTTTTGGAGCGAAGTTCTTTATGGGGCGTTGCGGAGGGTACCCTAGCCGGAAAAAACGTCCGTAACGTTAAAAAATAAAAGCGTAAGATTTTTTCGTCACAGTCCTTGTTGTCTTCGTTTTTTTACACATTCCATTAATGCTTCGATGGCGCGGTAAAAAGAAGGAATGATACTGTCGGTTCAGAGGTTCGAAATTCGAATCCTGACTTCAGATAGTTAATATTTATTTCATTTTTATTATTAGCTAGCTGATGCCCGCGACTTCGTCCGCGTGGATTTAGTTTTTAAAATCCCTCGTGAACACTGATTTTCCGGGATAAAAAGTAGCCTATGTCACTCTACAGGTCCTCAACTATAGTACCCATGTAAAAAAATAAAATCGATCCGTGGCTCTGTTGTGGCGTGATTGAAGGACAAACCAACAAACAAACACACTTTCGCATTTATAATATTAGTATGATTAGAATATTACATTGCATAGGAAAACACTGTAACATTACGTCCATACGATGTATTACATCCATACCTACTATGTAGTATGTAGGTATAATGATCGTTTGGCAAAATCTGACGCCTTTGGAGTAGTTTGACTTTGACAAAATAGGGCTATCCACGATGGCTATATACGAGTACAAATGCCAGCATAAGATGAGCCGTACATTCAAAGTATCTTGTAGATTCCGGGGTTCAAGTTATTTGGACCTTATACTGAAGACTGCTATAATTTCTGAACTACTAAATTGACGACCTTGAAATAATTACAGGACAATCTCTAAAGCCCCTGCTTTCTAACGAAAAAAGAATGAATGAAATCGGAATACGCCTTAATGAATTACAGCTAAATACACATTTTGACTTTCATCCCCTCTCCCAAGGGAACCGTGCTGAATTTCGGGATAAAAAGTATCCTATATTATACCTCGTAGTATGAACTTCAATCAAGCCAAGTTTCATTTAAATCCGTCCAGTAGTTTCGGCGTGATGCGCGGCCAAGATACAGACAGACAGACAGACAGACAGACAGACAGACAAAAAATTAAAAAAAAATCGTTTTGGCTTCAGTATCGATTATAGAGTGCCCTCAAACAAAAATTTTCAAAATATCTTCAATGTACAGAATTGGACCTGTTACAGTTTTATCGACCGAGCGAAGCGAAGGTCTCTGAGTTTACTAGAGCGATTTGCACTTGTCCGTCCGTCCGTCTGTCACAGCCTTATAACTTCTGAATTACTGAACGTAATTACTTCAATTTTAGATATGATATGTAAACCGATGGCCTCCAGCCGAAAATGGCTTAAAAAGTTATAAAAATCTTTATTTCAGGGGGGCTCCCATATGAAATGGGGGGCTTTCAAAGTGGAGATTGTATTCGAGGCTAGATTTCTAAAACCACTTTGTTTTAAAACTTGAAACTTACACATAATTTGAGTTATATTCTGTACTTGAACAACAAATACTAAGATTAGATAAATATTATAAAGAAACGAAATTATTTGAGTTTTAATGGGCATCAATGTTTTTAACAAAACTTCACTATACTGTTACTAGATGGCGCTGTCTTTAATATTGTAAATAATATGCATCCCATCCACGAAAGCAGATGACGATTGACGTCATCAGATTCGGCGCGTTTTAATTACAATATAATATAGTTAAAACTACCTTATGGGAATTATGGGATACCGCGAGGTCTCAGTTCGGGGCGAACCACTAGTTATATTATAGATAGATTTATTATTATTTATAATTTTGATAATTTATAATATTTGGTAAAAAATTAAAAACAAATTACACTTGTTATTACATATTTTTATAAATCGTTGTAAACAAAATAAGGGTGTTAAGATTTAAAAAAAAAAGATAATTTTGTAAAGTAGTTTTTTTGATTTTTATCGGTAAAAAAATCGTGATAAAAAATGTATACCCGAATAATTATTTTCTTTCTTTCAGTATATAGTGTTGGTTATATACTCAAAGTTTTCTTTAGGTATACCTAGAATAGAACTTGAAATTAATATTTTTATAATATTAAGGAACTTCGTTCCTATCTGGTGTCCCACGACACCACATGACTTTTTATAATTATCTAGAACTTTTATGTCAATGAATAATAATTATTATGTGATTCTACTAATGTACAGGTGTTTCAAACTCTTTCAATGATTTCTTTTAAAGAAATAGAAGTACTAAGCGAGCTTAAAAGGTCACACCTTTGCCAGTTTCAAAAATAGCAAGCAAAGCTCGCCTTAATGTCCTCCCGACCGAATCCGATTATGGCGGCCAACCTCCTTAGAGATCAGCCATCTGCGCGGGAGATATTATAGTGCACAAGTGTGTGCGCAAACACAGGTGCACTCTCTGTTCCCTCACTCTCATAGTCCGATGGGACGGAAATCCGGCACGACCGGAGAAAGATCAGGCGCAGGACCGACGGCTTTACGTGCTCTCCGAGGCACGGGGGTGACTAACCGCCTACTTCCTAACTCCGGGCTAGTACTGAGAATTTCTTTGCAGAAAAACCCGATACATTTTTTTACGGCCCGACCCGGGAATCATACCCGGGACCTCGTCATCCGCAGTCGAACAAGCTAACCACTTAACTAGACCAACGAGGCAGTTAAAGCTCGCCTTAACATGATACTGATAAACCAACAAGCATAGCCACAAGTTGGCATACATAACATAATGAATTTTAATAAATTCGATTATTTTCACATCTAGATATCATAGGTCACGAACAACGAAAAATCACTAAGTGTAACAGTGTTACACAGTTTCAGACTGACTCTTCAAACTTTAAAGGCGTTTACATTGAAACAACATTAATTATTCATAATTTCAAATTTCAAAGTTATTTATTTCAAGTATAGGCTTGTGGCTCATAGGACAAGTCAAGAATCTACCACCGGTTCGGAAAGCTGATCGAATTTTCCCGTCAGGTCCCCATTCGCTTGACCGCTCACCATTTAGATTGGCACCGTTGGCAATGAAAAATATCATCTGAAGTAGGTAGTTTTCATTTCACAATAATGACCTTTGTTCATCCTTTGCAATAGCAATAGCTATGGGAGTATGAAATAACAAGGCTATAACGACAAATTGTCAAGTTCTACAAATATATAGGTACACCTACGCACAAATTACAATAGGCTTATGTATTGCAGTCAAGGCCTTAACTATATAAATCAAAGACTTCTAATATTAATTAGGGCGAGCGAAGCGAGCCCTAACACTATCCCACAACCTGTGCATTTTTGTGGTAGATACACTTTGCTGAAAAACTATCACGCCTATAGATTTGTGCTTTAACATAGTAATTTAACTTCATATCCAGATGTGTTATCTGTAATGCTAATTTTCCATTAAAAAAAATTAACATTAACAATTTTGTATTCATTGGGTAGAAAGTTATTGTACTACTAACGCCATCTGTTAGAAAACCAAAGAGAAACGCTGCAACAGAACTTATTACCCGTTATAAAAACTACGCGAGCCCTCACAAAGCTCAGCTTTTTGCTAGTAGGTATCTAATGTCTTCGATCTGTCAAAAATAATGAAAAAAAATTGGTTGTCTGTAAAGTCGGTTTACGGACGATAGTTTTACGTGATAACGTCATAAAGAAACATTGATGAACAAGCCAACGCTTGGGCCGATCGTGCCTCTATGTCGCTTGTACCGCGTTGTGGTTGTCTGTAAAGTCGGTTTACGGACGATAGTTTCACGTGATAACGTACGGGCGCTCTCTAGTCACAAGCCAACGCTTGGGCCGATCGTGCCTGTCTATCGCTTGTTCCGCGCTCTCGCTTGCACGCGCAGGCTCAGGCGGAACGTGACACTTTTTCGTGCGTGCAGCAGGTGTTCATCGATTTATAAGACGTTATCACGTCAATAATTTAAATTGTTAATTTACATATAATAATTAAATGTCAGTGCGCGAGCGCAGGAGGCTATACCAAGAGCATCTTCACTCGGTCAGTGGTGAGTGATTATGCTTGTCTGGAGTGGAGTGGGCCGCGCTCGTGTGTGTGTGTGTGTGCGTGTGTGTGTGTGTGCGTGTGTTTGCGCACGCATTAGCCGCGCGCGCAGAGTCAACAGCGTAATGGAATGGCGACAAACAAGCGCAGCTACCGATTGTCAACGGAGGATGCCTTTTATACGATTAGCTATATCATTCACTCGACTTTACTACACGCCCGTTTCCATCACCGTCACCCTAACTTTTTTTTATATTATTTATATGTCATTTTACACCTCTAACTTAGTCAGAGCCAGTTTTTACTGTGATAATTCTAGACAAAGGGGGAAATCCTCAATGGACGCCTGGGAATGGAGGGCCCAGCCAGTGCCAGACTCTTACTGGCTAAAACCCCCATTTGTCGGCTCTGTTACAATATTTTTGATCATATTTATTTGAATTTAAAATATGTCTATTTTATTATTCTCTACAATAGCTCTACAATTTTTAGTATCAGAAACGCAAGTTCAAGTCAAGCAAAATCTATTTATGTATTAACTTACAGTACTCTATCTTTTACATCACACATGTACAATATTTACATTTTACACCTTAACTTTTACGGGCTACCTATTAGAATAGAATAGAATAGAAATATTTTTTATTCAAATAAACTTTTACAAGTGCTTTTGAATGGTCAATGAATCTACCACTGGTTCGGAATGCCTTTCCTGCCGAGAAGAACCAGCAAGAAACTCGGCGGTTGCTCTTTTCAAAACAGATTTACAATACAGTAAATACTATGCTATATATGCAGTGTTTCCACAATAAGGAAAGTTCCAAAAATGCATACAGACTAACTTCTATCTTAAGATGGGCAGACATAAAGTAGCCCCATTCCCGCCGGTGGCACCCGTTCACGAGCATGACGCATGACCCAGCCATTGCTTCGCTCAACCATATTTGAGGGAACGTAACAACCCGCATCACACGACACCACCACAGAAATGTTTAAAGAGTGCGTGACATACTTATGCTACCCATGTCAAGGCATCAAACTGAAAACTAATATTCAAATGCTAATTTTAAGACATCACTTAGACACAAATAAAGTAGAAACACTGAAACACTGAACTAACTTAGGTACTGAATTAACTTAGGTAGCCCGTACGTAGGTAGTTAATTTAGGTGACCCTTTCTGTCAATTTCGTTTCCTAAAGGTAAAAATGTCACTGGGGCTGTCACATATTTAGGGGCTACCTACGTAAAGAGACTCCTACTTAATAGATTATTTACGTATGTTTGGTGAAACGAGCATAAACTAAGTATTTCACTCAGCATCATATTCTTTATTGCTGAAGAAAAGTAAATGGTAGGGGTTTTCTTGTGATAACAACGCGATGGTTTCCCAAATCGCCGGGTTAATCTACTTTCAGGTATATCTAGGGCAGTTTATAGTGGCGGTTACCACTATAATGCTCAGCTCTTACTGGAATTTCTCAGCTCTTCATAAATAAAAGATGGTTCACAACTTGATAGTATATTGGCTATTTACAGACTTGTAGCACAGGTAAAATCACTTAAGAAAATATAACTATTATTCGCGCGGTTGTCTATTTGCTAAGTTACGAGGTACGTCTTCTTCGAGATGCCGAGATAGAATGAACAAACAATCACTGGTAACCTAGTACAAGGAGGCCGACCTATCTTGATAAAATCTAGAATGTAAATGACCAACGCGCACCCTACACACGCATCCGCTTAACATCCGATTTCAAATTACGAGCATGTTCTTTATATAAAAATAACATTCGTCGAAGTAGAGACTGTTCGGAGAGGACAAGCGGCCAGCATCAGGCAAACGGCCAGCTATGAAGTAGGTTGCTCCACCACAAGTTTTAGAGAGACAGTGATACCTAATGACCGGGATCGATAATATGGGTTGTAGGTCTATCAGAAACGGAGACTACGAAGTCTTTTCGGGTTTGGACTTTGAAGATCCGAATTAGTCTTTTAAAAAGACCTATAATTCGGACCTCCACTACTAAAACAGCGGCAGTCTTACAACGCGAGCGGCGCGTTGTATAGGTACCTTACCTTACAGATTTTTGCTGATGATATTGCAAAAGAATTTTGTTTATGAAGTGAAAACTTCTTTAGGCGCGTTGAGCACTTTTTTAGGGGAGCAAAAAACATGGATTTCGCGTCATCGTCACCTTCACAATCGTCACCTGGAGATTTCAGTAAGCGTTCAATATTTTAGAAGTTCCCAAGCAACCTTGTACAGCGCAGTCGGCAAGCAGCCGCCTTCCTTACCGTTTAATGTATGATGTCGCAGGTTCGAATCTTACTCACGAAGTCGTGACAGTACGCTTTTCTTATTTGTTTTTAATTATTAGCAAATCTAGTTTTCACTTCTATCGGCAGTTCCTATGACTGGCAATAATCTTTTTTTTAGTGTCGACTGTCGTGACTTAATTTCATTTTGGCTACCAAATAAAAGATATCTTCTTATCATACATTTTATATTATACAGGCTATGTATAATGTTGTATACTCAGCTCGGCGCTCAGGGTGAACGATAACTATTGCGCTTGAGCGATTATTTTCTCAATTTGAAAGATACGAATACATAAACTTTGCATCAGTCATGAAACTTTATCGCCCGATGAACATAAATTAATTATATGGATTATTAAAATACATTTACCATAGGTACATCATCATCATCATCATTAGCAACCCATCAACGGCTCACTACTGAGCGAGGTCTCCTCTCAGAGAAGGGTTATAGGCCATAGTCCACCACGCTGGCCCAATGCAAATTGGCGGACTTCACACACCTTCAAGAACTATGAAGAACTCTCAGGTGTGCAGGTTTCCTCACGATATTTTCCTTCACCGTTGAAGCAAGTGATATTTAATTGCTTAAACGCACTTGACTCCGAAAAGTCAGAGGTGCGTACCCGGGATCGAACCTGCGACCCCCCGAATAGGAGATCACAGTCCTAACCACTAGGCTATCACTGCTTCCAATACCTTACCATACAAACAATTAAAAACTTTTATTTACTGTAACATTGGCATTAATGAAAGTTTAAGTAGTTATCTTTTTAACCGACTTAAAAAAACAAAAAGAGGAGGTTCTCAATTCGACGCGTATTTTTTTTTCCAAGTTACACCATAACTCAATCAAATCTGAACCGATTTAAATCATTTTTTATTACAGATAGCTATTGTGACGTAGGCACCCGCTAAGAAGGGATTTTTGAAAATAAAATCCCTAGGGGGTTAAAATAGGGGTTTGAAAAATTTAAGTTAGTGTGAGCGAAGCTGCGTTCTCATAAGTTGTATCTAATAAATTATTATGTTTAATACCAAGATTGGGAAATAGGTAGGTATCTCTCTACACGTGGCTTCTAGAGTAAACATTTTATTAGACCTTCAACTCTGATATTAGTCTTGATATTTTTTTAATTCAAATTCTAATTGTTATGCTGATAACAATTACTTAAAATAACACTAGTGGTTCGCCCCGAACTGAGACCTCGCGGTAACGGTATCCCATGATTATTCATTCAATCGATACATGATAACCAAAACTGACATTATTATTATGCCCGTTTTCACCAAACATACCTAAATCATCCCCTAAGTAGGAGTCTCTTAACGTAGGTAGCTCCTAAATACAATCCTAAGTCCTAACATCCGTCCCAATATCCTTTTAGGTGTCCCGTACAGGATCGTGATAAATAAGTTGACAGAAAACATCAATCACCTAACTTATAGGTAGCCCGTAAAGGTTAGGGAACGTTAGTGAAAACATTGAATTATTTATCAAACATTGAATTTAACTCGTAGTTCCATGGGAATAGTTACTGACTGCGCCATCTATTAGCATTATTGTGAAGCTATGTTGATGCTATATGAATTACTGACGCCCATTAAAAATTAAATAATCTCGTTTCTTTATAATATTCATATAATTTTAGTATTTGTTGTTCAAGTACAGGATATAAGTGACCTAAAAACATAAAATCAGTTTGAAAATCCATAGCGGATTTTTCTAGAGAGCGTCTTCAAGCGAGCGTATAAAATCGCCACTTTGAAAGCCCCCCATTTCGTCAATTTTAAGGGAAAAATTAAAAAAAAATTATTTTTGTACTCAGTTCAAAATTATCTTTAAAATGATACGTAACAATTTTATGTAACGCGATATTTTTTTTTTTACTTCGCATTCGCTTCTATGAGAGCCCCCCTGAAATAAAGATTTTTATAACTTTTTAAGCCATTTTCGGCTGGAGGCCATCGGTTTACATATTATATCTAAATTTGAAGTAATTACGTTCAGTAATTCAAAAGTTATAAGGCTCTGACAGACGGACGGACGGACGGACGGACGGACGGACAAGTGCAAATCGCCCTAGTTAACTCAAAGACCTTCGCTTCGCTCGGTCGATAATATTGTTATCTCCCTACACGTGCTGAATCAAAGTTCTAAGTTACTATAAACAAAGTCATAATAATTATGATATGATGTGATAATTCGGTAGAACACAACCTAAAAGTTAAGAAGATGCTCCGGTTTCGTAGTGAAAAGTGCGTGGATATAAAGTATACTCATTTGCGAGTTGGTTACCAAATTGCGAAAGGACAGGTGGTGCATAGAATAGAATAGATTTTATCCAAATAAACTTTTACAATGTGCTATAATAACCCTTTCTTTTAGCTTTACTGCAGTGGGTAAAAAATCCCTCAAAATTCTTTTTAAAAACCGACTTCAAACGCCACTACAAAGTATAAAATACCCAAACCGCTTCAAATGTGCCAATATGAAGAGGTCCCTCCATTTCTCCAGGATCTCATCATCAGATCCTGACTATGAGACCACCTGGGATAAGGATACCCTTTCAACCAAATAAGAAGAATCTCCCAAATCAGTCCAGGCTTCAAAACAAGGAGGAGGTTAAATATTGGATAGAAGCAGGCATTACTTTGCGGAAGTTCATGATTAGCAAGAAAAGGTTAGAAATATTTAGCTATCCGCTAACAGAAAAAATCTGTATAGTCAAACATGCAGTAACAAGCTAAGCACCGCTCACCTTCCCAAGCAAGCAAGAAAGCAAAGTTCCCAAGCAAGCAATGCCACCCCCACTCACATGCACTTCCACACAAGACTTACACTAATCTGACCATACAGATTTTTTCTGTTGGCGGATTATAGCAAAATAATTCTAACCTTTTCTTGCTAAGGAGGAAGTTCTCAATTCGTCGGAATCTTTTCAGACAAAAGATTCCGACGAATTGAGAACCTCCTTGTTTTGAAGTCGGTTATAAAGCTGCGAGGTTCAGCTCTCTGGCCGTCAATTTGTTAGGTCGTGGCAGGTTTATAGGGAGCGAGCGATTTGGTCTCGCTATTCTTAGACATCCGCACATCGCCGCGCAGTATCGCATACCGCACAGAACACACTGCACTGCAGACAATTATGACTGCACAGCTGGACGTGCCCTAACCTAACCTTTACCATTCCGAGCATTCCTCACGAAAATATTTAGCATTTTTGCGATCCCCCCATTTGTAGTGTTATGGGAATTAACTAGCTGCATTTTTATTTTTGTAAATATTTCAGGTCTAGTGGTGAGGACTGTGGTCTCCTATTCGGGAGGTCGCAGGTTCGATCCCGGGTACGCACCTCTGACTTTTCGAAGTCAAGTGCGTTTAAGCAATCAAATATCACTTGCTTTAACGGTGAAGGAAAACATCGTGAGGAAACCTGCACACCTGAGAGTTCTTCATAGTTCTTGAAGATGTGTGAAGTCCGCCAATTCGCATTGGGCCACCGTGGTGGACTATGGCCCTTCTTCTCTGAGAGGAGACCTCGCTCAGTGGTGATCCGTTGATGGGTTGCTAATGATGAAATATTTCAGCCCCTCTAGCCAAGTTACACTTCGTTGTATCTATTCTCGTTCTACGATCGTCAACGCTTGAAGTTTTGGCTAGGGTTAGACTAGATGGCGCTACAGCTGATAAAAGACAGAAGTGTCTTGATAATATTTCGCGGCATTTTGTATTGTAAATGGTTTTTAGCATTTAAAATGCATAAATTATTCACTGTAGTGTCCATTAAAATGCACACTATAGTAAATTAGATAATTTAAGCGCCGTCTAGTTTGAAACTCGAACAAGGTAACGTACCTTGTTCGAGTTTCAAAATCGCAAACTAGTTCAACACACTTCTGTCTTTTATCAGCAGTAGCGCCATCTAGTCTGGCCCTAGCCAAAACTTCAAGCATTGACGATCGTAGAAAGCGAATAGATACAACGAAGTGTAACTTGGCTAGTGGGGCAGGTTAGCTTAATCATTTTAGCTATTTAGTATAAGTCTGAGTTTTCTATCTATAATATAATAAAACTGTAACAGGTCCAATTCTGTACATTGAAGATATTTTGAAAATTTTTGTTTGAGGGCACTCTATAATCGATACTGAAGCCAAAACAATTTTTTTTTAATTTTTTGTCTGTCTGTCTGTCTGTCTGTCTGTCTGTCTGTCTGTCTGTCTGTATCTTGGCCGCGCATCACGCCGAAACTACTGGACGGATTTAAATGAAACTTGGCACGATTTAAGTTAATACTACGAGGTATAATATAGGATACTTTTTATCCCGAAATTCAGCACGGTTCCCTTGGGAGAGGGGATGAAAGTCAAAATGTGTATTTAGCTGTAATTCATTAAGGCGTATTCCGATTTAATCCATTCTTTTTTTGTTAGAAAGCAGGTTCTTTAGAGATTGTCCTGTAATTATTTCAAGGTCGTCAATTTCGTAGTTCAGAAATTATAGACATCACGATCTTCAGTATAAGTTCCAAATAACTTGAACCCCGGAATCTACAAGATACTTTGAATGAAAGGCTCATCTTAAGCTGGCAAGCGTACTTCATATATAGCCATCGTGGATAGCCCTATTTTGTCAAAGTCAAACTACTCCAAAGGCGTCAGATTTTGCCAAACGATCATTATACGGATACTACATAGTAGGTATGGATGTAATACATCGTATGGACTTAATGCTACAGTGTTTTCCTATGCAATTTAAAATTATAATCATACTACCTAATATTATAAATGCGAAAGTGTGTTTGTTTGTTGGTTTGTCCTTCAATCACGCCACAACAGAGCCACGGATCGACGTGATTTTTTGCATGGGTACTATAGTTGAGGATATAGGCTACTTTTTATCCCGGAAAATCAAAGTGTTCACGAGGGATTTTAAAAACTAAATCCACGCGGACGAAGTCGCGGGCATCAGCTAGTCGGAAATATTATACTTTGGTGAGTGCGCTCAGGAATTTCTTAACCTTGTGTCTCATTTACTGTTCTACCACAGAACAGCGAGAAATCGTGAGCGCAGAGCGTTGGCACCCTTATGTGGTTGAAACCCAACCTACTGGCACGAAACGCTTTATTTCAACAAAGATTTCAACGTTTCTGAAATGAACCGGTAGGGGTGGGACTGGAATGCCATAACGGTGTCCGCGCTTGTTAACACGAATAATTTGATTACCTTCAAGGCAAGAGTGAATAGGCATTTTCAAGGCAAGCGCACTCCAACCTAGACCTCATCATTGCGTCCCATCATTGATTGTCGTCAGGCGCAAGTTTAACTCGCAATAAAAGAAATAACTTCAGTGGTGGCACGTGGCGTGGCAGACGAGTGTGGGCAATTAGCGGGACATGAGTTACGAGGGAACACACCGACAAACACACCGCTCATAGGGGTTAATGAGGGCAGCTGGCTCGCGGGTGACGTATTGAGCCTCTCGCGAGCTGTCACTGCGGGGATTTCGCATCATTTGTCAAGAGGGTCGGGAGGGAATGGCACGCAGAATCACAATATTTTTCTTCCCATGACACATTTTAATGGTTAGACCACGGAATACATAATAGTACAAGCTTAGACCAAGGATTCTGTATATTAGATGATTAATAACATTATAATTATCTAATAATGGCTACCGGGGATCCAAGAGCTGGCAGCTACCTTGGCCAAAGGATTAGCTTGGCCATCCAAAGAGGTAATGCTGCCAGCATCTTGGGTACTATGCCACACTGCGGTGACTTAATGGATGGGGTTTTAGATTTTATTTAGTTTTTATTTTTGAGTAAATTTAGGTTTAATGTAGTATTCTGTATAAAGGCTTATAGTAAAACCAAATTATATATAAAACATTATTTTTAAAAATCGGCCAAGTGCGAGTCGGGCCTCGCTCTTTTAGGGTTCCGTTAAAAAAAATTAAATTAAAATATTTTCAAGTATACATGGAAATATTTTAATTTAATTTTTTTAATTTAATTTATTTTTATTGACCGAGCGAAGCGAGGTCTCTGAGTTTACTAGAGCGATTTGCACTTGTCCGTCCGTCCGTCCGTCCGTCCGTCCGTCCGTCCGTCTGTCAGAGCCTTATAACTTTTGAATTACTGAACGTAATTACTTCAAATTTAGATATAATATGTAAACCGATGGCCTCCAGCCGAAAATGGCTTAAAAAGTTATAAAAATCTTTATTTCAGGGGGGCTCTCATAGAAGCGAATGCGAAGAAATTTTTTTTTATTTGCGATTCATAGGTTTTCTGTGTATCATTTTAAAGACAATTTGGAACAGAGTACAACCGTATTTTTTTTTATTTTTTTTCCTAAAATTTACGAAATGGGGGGCTTCCAAATTGGCGATTTAATACGCTCGCTTGAAGACGCTCTCTGGGAAAATTTTCTATATATTTTCAAGTTGTACTTATTTTCTTACTTCACTTGTATCCTGTACTTGAACAACAAATACTAAAATTATATGAATATTATAAAGAAACGAGATTATTTAATTTTTAATGAGCATCAGTAAATTTCACATAGCTTCACAATAATGCTAATAGATGGCGCAGTCATTAACTATTCCATTGAACTAGGAGTTACGACTACGATTTATCCCAAAAACAGTTTTGCGTCGACCATTATTATTTAGGTACATAATATAATAACATATTCAATTAAAATTATTCTTTAGTTAAATATCATTTTGTATATTTTCTATTCGCGTCGATAGATGACGATTTGTACAGATGCCCCTAACCCGTTTTCACTCGTTAATACCTACATAATAATTCAATGTTTTCACTGACGTTCCCTAACCTTTACGGGCTACCTATGATAAGTTATGTGATGATTACTGTCAACTTCAATCAACACGATCCTGTACGGGACACCTAAAAGGACATTGGGACGGATGTTAGGACTTAGGATTGTGTTTTGGAGCTACCTACGTAAAGAGACTCCTACATAGGGGATGATTTAGGTATGTTTGGTGAAAACGGGCATAATAATAATAATGTCAGTTTTGGTCGTCATGTATCGATTGAATGAATAATCATGGGATACCGTTACCGCGAGGTCTCAGTTCGGGGCGAACCACTAGTTATTTGTTGTTATAGCGGCAATAGAAATACATAATATGTGAAAATTTCATCTGTCTATCTATTACGGTTTACGAGATACAGCCCGCTGACAGACGGACGGGCGGACGGACGGACGGACGGACAGCGTAGGCTTAGTAATAGAGTCCCGTTGGTACCCTTTGGGTACGGAATCCTAAAAAACCAACTTCAAACGCCCGCAACACTACAAAGTACACACATCAAAAGTGTCTAGGGATCAACATATATTTTTGCAATAACTTTTCTCCTGATTGATATTAACTAAAATTTTCTTTAAGGATTCATCAAATAAAGTGTTTTCGTTTGTCACAGTAACGATAAACCAAGTCACCTTTGCATTAATAAAGAAATTTGCCATTTTCCTAATAAAGGGATTTTTGACATTTGAACCACTAACATTAAAGTTCGAAAAAAAGACTGAAATAACAGTTTTCTTTAAAATTTTATTGGGTAACTTAAACAATTAATAATCCGTGTTTCTACCGCGAA
This sequence comes from Oeneis ivallda, assembly GCA_029955525.1. Taxonomy (NCBI): domain Eukaryota; kingdom Metazoa; phylum Arthropoda; class Insecta; order Lepidoptera; family Nymphalidae; genus Oeneis; species Oeneis ivallda. The sequence continues at coordinate 885,405 of JARPMR010000024.1, forward strand.
CACTAACAACACAAGAACATCGGTTTGGCATACTCAAAATGAGTTCATCCAAATCACGCTGTGGAATGGCCGCCCATGTTCGTTGCAACAACAAAAAAAGGTCTTCTTGCCACTGGATACCCTCCATATTCGGCAGAGCTCTTCTCTGTAGCATATCCCATGCATGCTCAATCGGGTTCAAGTCTGGCGACTGAGCAGGCCAGGGCAGGACATTGATGTTAGCTGCGGCGAGAGTCTGTCTTACAACTCTTGCGGTGTGCGGTCGTGAATTATCATGCATTAACTGAAATAAGGGACCGATTTGCACTTGTAGAGGAACGATGACGTCTGATACAATCGTCTCAGCATAAATTTGAGCGTTGAGGTTGCCTCTGATCCAAATCAACTCAGTTCTTCCGCCGATCCAAATACCCGCCCATACCATGATGGTTCCACCACTATAAGGATGGACTTCCTGGCAGGATTTTAATCGCTGATTATGAAATTATGAAATGCACCAAAAAGGATCCATATAAATTTATAAAATCATAAATTTATTACAAAGCCACATCTCAATCTCAAGAAATCCGCATAAAAATGCTTGATCCCTAGACACTTTTGATGTGTGTATATATAATTTATTGTAGATTTTTTAAAAAGCGCTTGACCGATTTCTAAAAAATTAAACATGGCAGGAACAAAAAAGAATTTTTCAAATCGGTTCAAGCGTCTTCCTCTTCGAGTAATCGGTGAACATACATAAAAAAAAGATTCTGACTAATTGAGTCGGTTAAAAAGAAAAATAATATACCGACATACTCAAATTCATTCATCACAATATTCTCAACCCATCAATGGCCTACTACCTGCATACCGGTCTCCTCTAAATCCTCTCTCCTCTCTTCTGGCGAATCAATAGGTACACTTCACACACCTTCGAGAACGTCATGGAGAACTCACAGGTGTGCAGGTTTCCTCACGATGTTCCTTCACCGTTGAAGTTTGTGGATATTTAATAGCTTAAAAGCAAATCACTCCGAAAAGACAGAGGTGCCCGGGATCGAACCTACGACCCCCCGAATAGGAGACTCTAACATAATATGACGCGCATAACTCCGAAAAGCAAAAGGTGCGTGCCCGGAGTCGAACCTATGACAGCCCAGATAGTACTTTCCACTACGACGTGACAATGAAAGCGTAGACTCGAGTGGGCCTCCAGTCAGTAGAGCTGAGAGGAGCCGGTAGCTGTTTGCTTAGCGGCCCGTTTGGCGGCGGCCTCTCGTCGTGTGTGGCCCGGCCCTTAACCTTGGACTGACCATTACCGTGCGGGAGATATACCTCGACTACAGAGCGGCTTGTGCGAATATTTTAACCGTGAAAAAGACGCACCAGGCAGGCTTCAGTTCCTTGGGAGAACACGTATTCATTGTTATATTTTGGTTTAGGCAAATAGCAATAACCCTTTTATTTGGGACTGCAATTTGTTTGTAAAGTCTTATTAATTAATAAAATAAACTTAGGCAATAAAAATTGAGCTACGAAATAATATTATGCTCTCGTAAAAATCATAGTAATATTATAAATGCGAAAGTGTGTCTGTTGGTTTGTCCTTCAATCACGCTGCAACAGAGCTACGGATTGACGTGATTTTTTTCATGGGTACCTACATAGTTGAGGACCTGGAGAGTGACGGGCTACTTTTTATCCCGCAAAGTCAGAGTTCCTAAGGCATTTTAAAGGCTAAGTTCACGCAGACGAAGTCGCGGGCATCAGCTAGTATAATAATAAACTAAGGCAATAAAAAATGAGGTACGAAATAATATTATGCTCTCCTAAAAAAATGTTGATATGTTATCTGCTCATATTAAAAGCAAGCACAACCCAACTAATACGTATCTACTACTTATTTAGCATCGCTTATCTTGGCAATCACTGGCATTGTTTTACCGTTTGATTTTAGGTTTGTTGATTTATAACTTCTTAAGCTACTGGACCTGTAGTAATACGGTTTAGTATTGTATAGACAATACTAAACTAGTGCTAGCACAGGCTAGCAGTTAGCACTAGTAGTAAAACGAGGTGACATGGGAAACGAACTAACGAAAGTGGTCAAAAGGCTCTTTGTAATATCTTTGTTTTATCTTATCTGTCGTAAATTGTTATATCTGTGGCTACAACAAACCGAGGCCAATGCTACGAAGAAGCTACGAACTACTGCGCCACTGGTTGCTGTTATTTTAAACTTAGATGCTTAGCAAAGTGTCATGTACAATGTGCTTCAAGCCTGTGAATTAGGACTTCTTTTAACCAGAATGTAATATTAACTAGGTGATCACGTGACCACCCTCGGCTCTATACGGGTGAACTTTCCTCTAACTTTTTGTTCCATACTAATACTCCTTAAAAACTAAAACGCTGTGTGAATGAAGATTAACCCCCAATAACAAACCGTAGAGCTTTTCATTTCATTCTCAACAATCATGGATCTGCGACAATTCTATAGGTTTGGTGAAAATTATATTATGCAGTAGATACCTATAAGCTTCGCCAACTTAAATAAGTTATCTACACAGCTCTTAGGTAATGTTAAGCCATTTTGACGTGATAACGTCTTATAAATCTATGAACACCAGCTGCACGCACGAAAAAAGTGTCACGTTCCGCCTGAGCCTGTGCGTGCAAGCGAGAGCGCGGAACAAGCGATAGAGAGGCACGATCGTCCCAAGCGTTGGCTTGTGACTAGAGAGCGCCCGGTACGTTATCACGTAAAACTATCGTCCGTAAACCGACTTTACAGACAACCAATTTTTGTTATAGGCCCCAAGACAAGAGGTCTAAAAAAGTGTTTAGGTGGTACTTGATAATGCTGAATTATGACCTTAGGCCAGCCTAATGAAATATAAACTAACTTGAGCTTCATTCAATTTTGTTCTCATTGAAAAATGAAACCGGAAATTATAATAATTGTTGCCCAAAAATGAACAGAAAATCGCAGAACGCGTTGTTAAAACGAGTCGTAACGGCGATAACACTAACGAGCTCAGACTTGATTTAATTTGTAATGTAAATTACATGTAGCTTTGATTACAACTCAACCAATTACGATATGTGAAAATAACTAGCTGACGCAGGTTTCAGGCATGTAGGTTTCCTCACTATGTTTTCCTTCACCATTAAAGCTAGTCATGTATTTATAATTAATTTTGTTCAGGAGATATAGTTTCAGTAAGTAGGTAGTAATTACAATCCTACTTCCTACTAATCGACCGAGCGAAGCGAAGGTCTTTGAGTTAACTAGGGCGATTTGCACTTGTCCGTCCGTCCGTCCGTCCGTCCGTCCGTCTGTCAGAGCCTTATAACTTTTGAATTACTGAACGTAATTACTTCAAATTTAGATATAATATGTAAACCGATGGCCTCCAGCCGAAAATGGCTTAAAAAGTTATAAAAATCTTTATTTCAGGGGGGCTCTCATAGAAGCGAATGCGAAGTAAAAAAAAAAATATCGCGTTACATAAAATTGTTACGTATCATTTTAAAGATAATTTTGAACTGAGTACAAAAATAATTTTTTTTTAATTTTTCCCTTAAAATTGACGAAATGGGGGGCTTTCAAAGTGGCGATTTTATACGCTCGCTTGAAGACGCTCTCTAGAAAAATCCGCTATGGATTTTCAAACTGATTTTATGTTTTTAGGTCACTTATATCCTGTACTTGAACAACAAATACTAAAATTATATGAATATTATAAAGAAACGAGATTATTTAATTTTTAATGGGCGTCAGTAATTCATATAGCATCAACATAGCTTCACAATAATGCTAATAGATGGCGCAGTCAGTAACTATTCCCATGGAACTACGAGTTAAATTCAATGTTTGATAAATAATTCAATGTTTTCACTAACGTTCCCTAACCTTTACGGGCTACCTATAAGTTAGGTGATTGATGTTTTCTGTCAACTTATTTATCACGATCCTGTACGGGACACCTAAAAGGATATTGGGACGGATGTTAGGACTTAGGATTGTATTTAGGAGCTACCTACGTTAAGAGACTCCTACTTAGGGGATGATTTAGGTATGTTTGGTGAAAACGGGCATAATAATAATGTCAGTTTTGGTTATCATGTATCGATTGAATGAATAATCATGGGATACCGTTACCGCGAGGTCTCAGTTCGGGGCGAACCACTAGTCGACCGAGCGAAGCGAAGGTCTCTGAGTTTACTAGAGCGATTTGCACTTGTCCGTCCGTCCGTCCGTCCGTCTGTCACAGCCTTATAACTTCTGAATTACTGAACGTAATTACTTCAATTTTAGATATGACTAGCTGATGCCCGCAACTTCGTCCGCGTGGATTTAGTTTTTAAAATCCCTCGGGAACACTTTGATTTTTCGGGATAAAAGTAGCCTATGTCACTCTCCAGGTCCTCAATTATACCCATGCAAAAAATCACGTAGATCCGTGGCTCTGTTGCGGCGTGATTGAAGGACAAACCAACAAACAAACACACTTTCGCATTTATATTAGTAAGTATGATTAGAATATTAAATTACATAGGAAAACACTGTAATATTACGTCCATACGATGTATGGATGTATTACATCCATACCTACTATGTAGTATGTAGGTATAATGATCGTTTGGCAAAATCTGACGCCTTTAGAGTAGTTTGGCTTTGACACAATAGTATCCACGATGGCTATATACGATAAATTACGCCTGCCAGCTTAAGATGAGCCGTTCATTCAAAGTATCCTGTAGATTCCGGAGTTCAAGTTATTTGGACCTCTACTGAAGATTGCGATATCTATAATTTCTGAACTACGAAATTGACGACCTTGAAATAATTGCAGGACAATCTCTAAAGAACCTGCTTTCTAACAAAAAAAGAATGGATTAAATCGGAATACGCCTTAATGAATTACAGCGAAATACACATTTTGACTTTCATCCCCTCTCCCAAGGGAACCGTGCTGAATTTCGGGATAAAAAGTATCCTATATTATACCTCGTAGTATTAACTTAAATCGTGCCAAGTTTCATTTAAATCCGTCCAGTAGTTTCGGCGTGATGCGCGGCCAAGATACAGACAGACAGACAGACAGACAGACAGACAGACAGACAGACAGACAGACAAAAAATTAAAAAAAAATTGTTTTGGCTTCAGTATCGATTATAGAGTGCCCTCAAACAAAAATTTTCAAAATATCTTCAATGTACAGAATTGGACCTGTTACAGTTTTATTATATTATAGATAGATAGATATGTAAACCGATGGCCTCCAGCCGAAAATGGCTTAAAAAGTTATAAAAAATCTTTATTTCAGGGGGGCTCTCATAGGAGCGAATGCGAAGTAAAATATATTTTTTTGCATTTCATAGGGTTGCAGTACCTCATTTTAAAGATAATTTGGAACAGAGTACAAAAGTATTTTTTTCTATTTTTTTTCCTAAAATTACAATCCTACTTCCTACTAATATTATAAATGTGAAAGTTTGTGAGGATGTTTGGATGGATGTTTGTTACTCTTAGACTGGGTTTCCACGGCGCGGTTCGCACCCGCGCCCGCAGCGGTTGCGGTACCGCTAGTACTGCACCCGCCGCGGCCGCAAACCGCACCGTGGAAATTGAAACTTCATTTTCCATACAAATCTGCATTCTACGGAGGCCGCGGGCCCGCAACCGCTGCGGGCGCGGGCCGCGAACCGCGTCGTGGAAACCCAGTCTTTAACTCCACAACGAATGAACCGATGGCTCTTAATCCACGCGGACGAAGTCGCGGGCATCATCTAGTATTATTTATAAACTGATCTCACTGTACTCTTATTTGAGGGGATAATATTTAATAATTATTATCTACTTAAAACGCACTAACTCGAAATGTTTGTATCCCAAATTCAATAAAGAATAGACGTAAATAGAGATACTACGACATTTCTTGACAGTAGCCACAATTTTTTGCGTATACTTACTACAATAATGCCTATTTAATGATAATTCATAATTTTTCTACAAGTATTAAAATAAGAGGGACAGTAATAACTAATGCCACCCTATCACAAAAATGTCACATCTAATTTTGTGACAAAGCTGTAAATTGTAAAATTTAGCGTATAATAACATCGAAATATTTTTGACAGGCTTTGATGTGACTCTTTTGTTCATACATTCATTTTGACGATGCCAATTAATATTTTTGTCGACAAGTGTTTACAGTCGTAAATATCTGTGATGACGTTCAAATATAGCTCATTATTATTGCGGGAGTTATTTGTGATAATAACTTTTCATAGTGAAATACCAGTAGGTACTGGAGTTCTGAAATATTCGATCAAAATACCAACTGTGGAATTGTATAGAAATTATTGCATCAATGCGACGATCGCAATTATCTCTGACGATGAAAATGATACAGTAACAATTTATAAAAAACTTTATTCGAAGGCTTAATTACTTACTTGGTAGCAATTAAAAAAAGTACTTACAATTAATAATGCGTTAGCATAGTATCTATTGAATTGTAAACTTGTTTTGAAAAGAGCAACCGCCGAGTTTCTTGCTGGTTCTTCTCGGCAGGAAGGGCATTCCGAACCAGTGGTAGACTCATCGACAGTTCAAAAGCACTTGTAAAATAATTTTATTTGAATAAAAAACATTTATTTCTATTCTATTCTATTCTAAAAAACATTTCTTTTCTATTTATTCTATTCTATTCTGAAACCTAATAGATTTATTGGTCCGACCCGCGAATGGAACATCGTCATCCACAGTCGAACATGATAACCTGCACTAGACCAACTTGGTAGATCACATACATAAATACATAAAATCAGAGGCAGTGACTGCCATCAATATAAGTTTTATGCATAATAAAAGAAATGCTAAACGCGTGGAAATTATTCACGGAGGTAAGACAAGACCGATGTACGACCAAATGACGAATATGCACATCCACACTTAAATCTGTCTTTTGGGGATGTGACAGTTTTAATCGATATTTTTATTTCGGCGTCTCTATGGAGGTGTTTGTTGGTTTCAAAGTTGTGTTATCCTGGTCAGTCAGTCATGGTTTCTAGATTAATCAGCTAAAGCTCGGCTTTAATGAGTCAGTTAGGGCATGCTCTTCAAAATATTGAAGAAAAAGAAATCTTAACAAAAACATCTTCATGTAAAATGTTGCCGAGACCATATGGCTCGCACTGTCAAAAAGTTATCAGATCTCATGTAGAGCCAAGCTTCTACCTCTACACGCCCTAACTCTACAAACTCTTACTTCACAAACTCTACACCTTAGTCAAAATATTTGGATTGGCCACTTGGCAAAATAGCGGATGTCTAGTCTACGTTGTAATAGCTACTATATGGCAAATTTCACCCCGATCCGTCCAGGGATTTGAACGGTGCGTTGATGAATTAGTCAGTCAATCAGTCAGGCAACTTTTCCTTTTCAACCGACTTCTTTCTTTTATGTTCACCTATTACTCGAAGACGCCTGAACCGATTTGGAAAATTATTTTTTTATTTGAAAAGGGTATAACTCAGGTGGTCCCATTTTATTTTACATGTTTTTTTAAAAATCAACAATAAATTATATACTTTGTAGTGGCGCGGGTGTTTGAAGTCGGTTTTTTAAAAAGATTTTTTATATAAAATTATATAATATAATTTATTATTTTACATATTTAGATAAAGATAATAATTTTCTAAATAAATTTAACATTTAAAAGCTAATAAAACCGTGCACATCAAGTGTAAAGTTCCAGTTGATTTTTATCGATCTTTGATGAGACAAGGACAACAGTCAACACTACAAACATTAAATCGACTCTTTGAATCGGTTTCTTTGAGTCTTTACTAATTGGTTTTGGAGGGAGATGGCGTTATTCGGCAGCCCTCGCGTCGAACAAGGACAGCAGCACAAGGCGGGAAATATCTTTCTTCGCGCGTAATTTACGATGCTCCTTTGACGGCTCGCTGTTGACAGTTACTAGTGTTTTCGGCGAATATAACGATCGCGTTGATATCAAAACACAAGATACGCCCTTCCCTAGATCTATGTGACAAAGTTGGGTACGTTCGGGCGTTTACCCGAGCGTTCGTTATCATTTATCAAAAAAAAAAAAAAATTTAAGCTATTGCATAGCTTTTATCGCGGGCTTTGAACTAGGACAAACAGTTTGAGCGCGGCGACCTTATCAAGAAATTCCGTAACGAAAATAAACCTAACACCGTCGTTCAGTAAGCGTTCAACATTTTAGAGGTTCACAAGTAGCTCTGTTTGGCGCAGTGGGTGAGCGGCCGCTTTCTTTACCGTATGGTGTATGATGTCGCAGGTTCGAATCTCACTCGCGAAGTAGTGACAGTGCGCTTTTCTTGTTTGTTTTTTAATTATTTTTTTTGCATAATTTTTATTATGCAAAAAAAATATTGCATAAATATTATAATTGCATAAGTTGATAAAAATGCTATGCAATAGCCTTACCGCGGCAGTCCCCGAGTGCCACTTAACTTTTTTTTATGTATCAGTTGTACAAATTTTGAAGTCCTCCATTCAAGTTAGTGTTGAGTTTGGAACTTAGTTTTTGAAATGAAAACTTCTTTAGGCGCGTTGAGCACTTTTTTGGGTGAGCAAAAAACATGGATTTCGCGTCATCGTCATTATCGTCAATATGAGATTTCAGTAAGCGTTCAACATTTTAGAAGTTCCCAAGCAACCTTGTACAGCGCAGCGGGCAAGCAGCCGCTTTCTTTACCGTTTATTGTATGATGTCGCAGGTTCAAATCTCACTCACGAAATCGTGACAGTGCGCTTTTCATATTTGTTTTCAATTAAATAATAGCAAATCTAGTTTTCACTTCTATCGGCAGTCCAATTTTTTTTAACGACAACCATTTTTAGGGTTCCGTACCCAAAGGGTACCAACGGGACCCTATTACTAAGCCTACGCTGTCCGTCCGTCCGTCCGTCCGTCCGTCCGTCCGTCTGTCAGCGGGCTGTATCTCGTAAACCGTAATAGATAGACAGATGAAATTTTCACATATTATGTATTTCTATTGCCGCTATAACAACAAATAATAAAAATTAAATTAAATTAAGAAAATTAAATTAAAATATTTCCATGGGTACATGAAAATATTTTAATTTAATTTTTTTTTTACGGAACCCTAAAAGAGCGAGGCCCGACTCGCACTTGGCCGATTTTTTTAACAGTTTTGATGTAAGGTTTTTTTGTATGTATATCCTAGGTTTGATGTATCATTGTACGATCATTAATTAGTGGGATTGGTAAGTTTCACGCGGTTTCATATTGCTTTCTCTGTTTGAGACGCCGATGTTTTGCTAAGAACAAAGGCAGTAATGGTTCATTAATAATCTAGTTCCTGAAAAAAACAATATATTATTATCTTCGTTGTGGAATTCCTTTAAACTTTAAATTCGAAATGAAACGTGTGAAAATAAAATAGGTTTTTGATGATACGTAAATTGTATTAAATTAACGTTAGCAGTTCTATCTTTTATTTTCATAGCAGAATCCATTCTAATAAATTTAATAATATTATTATTTTACGGAGCCACTAAACAAACGAAGAAGAAGATTATTATTTATTATTTACTAGCTGATGCCCGCGACTTCGTCCGCGTGGATTTAGTTTTTAAAATCCCTCGGGAACACTTTGATTTTCTGAGATAAAAAGTAGCCTATGTCACTCTCCAGGTCCTCAACTATACCCATGCAAAAAATCACGTCGATCCGTAATTCCGTAGCCTTGTTGCGGCGTGATTGAAGGACAAACCAACAAACAAACACACTTTCGCATATTAGTAAGGAAGTACTCAAGGATTTTTTAACCACGGGCAGTAGCTACTATTATAGCTATAATATTAGTGTGCCGATTTCACTAACTTCGAGTGACGTTTTACCGAGGGATAAATAGCCGTAATTCCTAGTTCCATGGGAATAAATTGAGCATTCTGACAGTTTTTGTATTGAAAATACTGTCAAAATATCAAATTTACGCGCAGATAAGGCTTATTTTACATTTAGTGAAATCGGCCCTAGACTAATTTTAATTTTGAAGCTACGGTATCCACTTGAGCAGTTGTTAATCCACGAAATGAGACATGTTTCTTCAGAAGTTTGAAATATAACTCATGAGAGCTTCAAAGCTCGCCCCTGTATCTGGGTCGCCGGTCACGCCTCTTCCCGTCCGCTTTTGGCATTAAAAAAATCTGATCATACGAACATCATCTACTTATTATCATCATAATCTGCCTCATCTTTTCATGAAACTTTGTAAAAATTACAAAATGTAATAAGTAAAAATAAATGAAAATGAAAATGTAACAAAACTAACTAACTATTGCATTGTGCATACTGCATACGCATCACCGATGTAATTAGCAATTTTTATTCGAGATCAAAAATCGAGTCGAGTCGAGACTTTAAATCGAGAGATTCGAGATGATCCTGATGATGAGTCCTGGCTGCGCAACATCCGAGAGTGGACAGGAATCGCGAGTGCGGCAGAACTGTTTCGCCTCGCGAAGAACAAAGTTGAATTCACAAAGCTGATTGCCAACCTTCGCTAGTCGGAGATCTCAGAGTCAGAGACCGAGATCAAATCAGCAATGTTGGGTCGCTCTACCAAACCACGACATCGGACTAGTTGTAGGAAGCCGCAGGATACCAGCGGCGCAAGAAAGTCACACCTAAGAAGTCTTTCAGTTGAAAAGGAAGAAGAAGTATTAAAATGTGGTGTAAAATATTATTTAATTCTTTTTAACCGACTTTAAAAAAGGAGGAGGTTATCAATTCGTCGGAATCTTTTTTTATGTATATGTCCACCGATTACTCGAAGACGCCTGAACCAATTTGAAACAAAAATTATTTTTTGTTTCAAAGGATATACTTCCCAGGTGGTCCCATTGAAATTTTATCGAAATCGGTCGAGCGGTTTTTAAAATATGTATCAACAATAAGGTACAGTACTCGGCGATATATATTGCACATCGACCTTTGGAATAAAACGCTATTTCTATTCTATTGCAAGGAAAGCTAGCCAGAAATTCACGTATAGTAATTACTGAAATCTCTTCACAATCGGCGAGCACATCACGTAACATATATAAAAAAATGCAGTCGAACTGTGAATAGAATAGAATAGCGTTTTATTCCAAAGGCCGATGTGCAATATAATATATCGCCGGGTACTGTACTTTGTCTTGAGATATTAATACGGTGTTAGGTGTTGCAAGATCAGCGCTGAGTGACCCCCCGCGAAGCCGGCGTGTTTGATCTCGGAAGGGCTGCTTCACGGAACTAACTGAGGAGCGCACGTGTGAGGGCGGCGCGGCGCCCGCGCCCAGCCGTGACACTACCAGTAAATCCTCACTCGAATAACCGTGCTGCGGTTTGCGAATTTACTTTGTCCGCAACTCAGTCAAAGTCAGTTAAAACTAATCTCATGAAAAAAGCATATTATACAATTGAAGACTATATAAATGACAAAAAAGCGTGGAAATAATTCGTTCCAGCGATTCATGAGACAATAGGTGGTAATTAAACTGTATAACTATTACAGGCATTATTAGGCAGGAACGGCATTCCGAACCAGTGGTAGACTCATCGACGATTCAAAAGCACTTGTAAAAAAGTTTATTTGAATAAAAAACATTTCTATTCTATTCTATTCTATTCAGTCCGCGTAGATTTAGTATTTAAAAATTCCGCGGGAACGCTCCGTTTTTCCGGGATAAAGTAGTCATGTCACTGTTCAAGTCCGCAACTATACCCACGCAAAAGTCACGTAAATAAGGATTCTAGTTAAGGGCCTACAAGTCTACGATTTACACCGAAATAAAACACGAAAAAAACAAAGGGTTCCAGCGGGGTTTTTAAAAATCTAAGCTCGGTTAGTCGTGGGCAAGAGCTAGTGATTACAAAGGAAAGAAACAAAAGCCGCAGGTTTACTTACGCGTTATATACGCGGATATCTTTAGAAGCAATAAATTCAAAATTAATGAAAATGTTTTTCAAAAAACCGACTTCAAACGCCACTACAAAGTATAAAATAATTTTAGTTGTACACGTTTGTTGAAGTCGGGCGGGCCTAAATATAAACGATGATACTGTTTTGGTACTGGGCAGTACCCTGCAGCATGAGGATTGAAGAGTTAGGACCCAGAATTCCATGATGTAGTAATTTATACTTAGTAAGTACAATATTAATTCTTAATCAACATTTCCTAAATCCCCATAGTTTAGATGGGCAGTACCCCTGCAGCATCAGGCTTGAGGAGTTGATGGTAAATATTTCTTTGGGACCATTTCGCAATCATTTTCTATCGATTAAAAATAATCACATAAATCCAAAGACTTCTAATGCAAATCGAAGTCCAGAAATCCCGAAAAAAAAAGATACCGGCCGAATTACGAACCTCCTCCTTTTTGGAAATTGTTTAAAAATAATATATTTCACAATAGGCCAGCCTGCGGCTCTTAATGACAAGTCAAGACTCTACCAATATTGAAGTCAAAACTTCTTTTGGCGCGTTGAGCACTTTTTTAGGGGAGCAAAAAACATGGATTTCGCGTCATCGTCACCTTCACAATCGTCACCTGGAGATTTCAGTAACCGTTCAACATTTTAGAAGTTCCTAAGCAACCTTGTACAGCGTAGCACGGGCAAGCAGCCGCCTTCCTTACCGTTTAATGTATGATGTCGCAGGTTCGAATCTCACTCACGAAATCGTGACAGTGCGCTTTTCTTATTTGTTTTGAATTATTAGCAAATCTAGTTTTCACTTCTATCGGCAGACCCCATGACGTGCTATGACTGCCGATTTTTTTCCAACAAAAGCAATTAACAAGTTGCATGTTGTGAGAATTGATACAAAAACGAAAGCGCCGGCGTTTGTCAAAAGCTTGGACGGAGGCAGTGGGCGGGGCGCGGTTAGCGCATGAGCACATGTGTACACGCACATGCCGCCATTCCAACTTCCAATGATAAAATTGATTATATTTGTCTACAGAATACTTACCTATTTTTTACGAGAATAGGTTGGAGTTGGTCATTTTTACAAGCTTTTATTTAACTTGCAATGTTTGTTTGGGTCAAATCTTGCAAGATGAATGAAAACCACTTCCCGGTTTCTGATCGAGCTGAAATTTTGCATGTATGTGTAAATCAAAAAACCCCATCGAGTTGGGGCTCGTTTGATTCGTCATAACAAGTACTCTGATCCTAAATGATATCCAGAGTCTAATGATGCAGCTACTAAAAGCTTGCATTTAAAAATAAAACTTTTAATTTACACTTGTTAACGAGAATAGGTTGGAGTTGATCATTTTATAATGTGTTAAATGTCAATGCCTCAATGACCACATACCCGAATGCTGCACCTTCAGGAAGAGCTATAGAGCTTATTTAAAAAATTCTCACTTAGAATTTTTTGAACTGAGAAAAATTAAATATAACGTAGATTACCGATGAATATTCTCCTTCCAATTCAAAATAAAATCGGAGTTGGTCATGGGATTCGCCTCATTTGGAAATCCATCTACCCTTTCATACCTATATGTAAATACATACATGTAGTTGGTCATGGGATTCGCCCCATTTGGAACTCTATCTACCCTTTCGTACTTATGTAGATATATGAAGTTGGTCATGGGATTCGACCCATTTGGAACTCCATCTACCCTTTCGTACCTATGGACCTAATTATATGAAGTCTCGTTTGATACTTTTTCGAAATCTTCCACTTCCATTTACCCAGCATTGTTCGAGACGACAATTTATTACTTAAGTATTTTCTTATTTTTTATTATTTTATTTTTTGGTATTTAATGGGGGGAAATAATGGAATTTTGGAATGCCCTTCCGGCTTCCGTTTTTCCGACTGACTATAACTTGGGTACCTTTAAATCAAGAGTGAATAAGCATCCTCTAGGCAAGCGCGCTCCATCTTAGGCTGCATCTTCACTTACCATCACGTGTGATTGCAGTCAAGCACTAGTCTATAAATGTTTAGTAAAAAAAATGAAAGAATCAAAAGTTCGTAAGTGATTAGTACCTATACTAGGTATTAAGTATATATATTCTGTGGTGATGGTTAAAAACCAATTTTGGTAAGTAACAATGCAGTCTCAGATGGTAGCGGGCTAATTTGGAAGGGATATCGCTGTGAACATTTAACCCACACCCCTTATCGGTTTCTACACGCCATCGTGCCGGAACGCTTAATCACTCGGCGGCACGTCCTTGACGGTAGGGTCACTGTCAAAGCCAGACCAGACCAGACCAGACCAGACCAGAGACAATACAGAAATTATAAATTCCCAAATTGACCCCGCCGGGAATCGAACCCGAGACCTCCCAGTCATAAGACCACAGCGCTCACAGGGAGGTCTACAAATCATAATTCCTACTAAACTGGAGGACACATGGTGAAATGACATCATCGGCGATCCGTCACCCGACACCCCGACACTACCTTTGAAGTGACATTGTGGTTATACACTCCATATTGTGACGACTGAAGTCCAAATTCCTGTTTTATAGGCTTTCTTAGTATCGTTTTTCAATCGGCTTCTTTAAAATGTAGACTACTATACTAATACGGTTAGGGTTTAGAAGACCAAAAGAAGGTAAGTGGTAGGTTTTATTCCTCCCGAATCAATAATGGCATGGGATTGTGAGTTAAAACACGCCTGTGGTGAATACTTGCTGATAAAGGTCTGATAAGTATTTGATAAGTCAATCTGGCAGTTAAACTCAATAAGATATCACACAGATTTATCCAGCAGATATTTTATCTGTTATGCAGTTAGATATACCTATATCAGCTTTATCAGCTAGTGGCCATGCAACAGGCCATGATTAAATTTGTATACTGAACTTGAAGAAGAGTTTTTGCTCCATTAGTTTCCTATCTCGGGGCAAACCCTCAACCAACACCAATGAAAGTACAAAATTGCAATGCTAGTTTAAAGAGTTATAAACCGTAACCACATTGCTTTGGCTTTGAGTATTAAACCAATTGTGATTCAGAATTGAATTTAGAAATACAGGATTTTGACAATGATAGTCTGTGAAAATCTGAAAAACTTCTAGAAGATGTTCTTCTGAAGTTTTGCGGAACACGAAATCACGCATTCTTAACATGATTAAAACCTAGTTTAAAAGTTTTACTGCTTCTGTTAAATGATCACATGTAATAAGTTAACTCTGATGTTATTTAAACGCTTTAGTATCCAACGGACACACCTAATACGTTAATACTGACGCTGACAATCCTAAACATGTCGGGCAATGAATTAAAACCGCTGCGAGTTTATTTTGGACATGTCGCATCGCGCGACGCCGTGACAAGTTACTAGCAAGCAAAACGAGTAACGACGTAAAGACAATAAGACTATGAGATGAGACGCGCACATTGTGGGTGCGACGACTAATTTGCACCTCCGTGATGGATTGCTGGAGTTTTGTTGGCGTGTTTGTCAATGTCGAGGGAAGTTCGAGTAATTAGGTTGCTGTTTAGAGAGATTATTACATTTACGCCGCTGAGATTGTTCTGATTCAATTGATGTGATGCTGCCGAAAGAATTAGCATTTCAGTAATTTGGGAAATGATAAAATTTCTTCTCTTGTCTCAGCTGTTGCTACTAAAATCTTTTATCGAGTTAGTGTTCACTACTCGTTAACCTATCTTTAGGAAGGTGCCGATTGTGGAGGTCAGACCACATATTATTGTTGTCGCAACTGATAGACATTCACAGCAGGATATAAGTTATTTGGTGCAGAACACGATCTTGCGTTCAGCTCCTCGTTTGTGATCATCCAAGATCCCTCATCACAATGTATTAGGATCCACCATATACCCAGTCAGCGATCGTAAGAAGGATCAGGGTCAGAAAGCGTGTGTTGGAGAAAGCTACGCTCGGAGTTTCCGTAGGAGAACCGCAGTAAAAAAAAAAAAATTATGGAAAAATAAATTAAAAAATTACTACACTAATTATATTTTTACAAGAAATACTAAAAGTGATCGCTAATGGGCATGGTGCCCAAAACACTGGCGCTATTACCTCTCTGAATAGCGAGGCTATGCCTTTGGGCTAAATAAGCGCTCAGCTCTTTGGTCACCAGAGGCGTGGATCAGTTTTTGGGACACGACATTTATAAAATTCTTCGTATCCGATGACTATCTAGACTACCCAGAGACTCAAAAGCAAGCGCCGCAAAAAAGTAATCCTTAGAAATGGCAGAACCGCAGTTGCAAGAGATTCCAACTAAGTCGCGAAGTATGTCGCAATGAGTTGAACATGAGTTTGTTTGTCCGCAGATCCCAATGGCGGCGTGATGGGCAACCCCGGCATGGGTGCTGGCGCGCAGCAGTACGGCGAGGTGAATCAGCTGGGCGGCGTGTTCGTCAACGGCCGGCCGCTGCCCAACGCCGTCCGGCTGCGGATCGTGGAGCTGGCGCAGCTGGGGATCAGGTCAGTGACAATGGCGGCGCGCTGGGCAACCCCGGCATGGGTGCGGGCGCGCAGCAGTACGGCGAGGTGAACCAGCTGGGTGGCGTGTTCGTCAACGGCCGGCCGCTGCCCAACGCCGTCCGGCTGCGGATCGTGGAGCTGGCGCAGCTGGGGATCAGGTCAGTGACAATGGCGGCGCGCTGGGCAACCCCGGCATGGGTGCGGGCGCGCAGCAGTACGGCGAGGTGAACCAGCTGGGTGGCGTGTTCGTCAACGGCCGGCCGCTGCCCAACGCCGTCCGGCTGCGGATCGTGGAGCTGGCGCAGCTGGGGATCAGGTCAGTGACAATGGCGGCGCGCTGGACAACCCCGGCATGGGTGCTGGCGCGCAGCAGTACGGCGAGGTGAACCAGCTGGTCGGCGTGTTCGTCAACGGCCGGCCGCTGCCCAACGCCGTCCGGCTGCGGATCGTGGAGCTGGCGCAGCTGGGGATCAGGTCAGTGACAATGGCGACGCCATGGGCAACCCCGGCATGGGTGCTGGCGCGCAGCAGTACGGCGAGGTGAACCAGCTGGGCGGCGTGTTCGTCAACGGCCGGCCGCTGCCCAACGCCGTCCGGCTGCGGATCGTGGAGCTGGCGCAGCTGGGGATCAGGTCAGTGACAATGGCGACGCCATGGGCAACCCCGGCATGGGTGCTGGCGCGCAGCAGTACGGCGAGGTGAACCAGCTGGTCGGCGTGTTCGTCAACGGCCGGCCGCTGCCCAACGCCGTCCGGCTGCGGATCGTGGAGCTGGCGCAGCTGGGGATCAGGTCAGTGACAATGGCGACGCCATGGGCAACCCCGGCATGGGTGCTGGCGCGCAGCAGTACGGCGAGGTGAACCAGCTGGGCGGCGTGTTCGTCAACGGCC
This sequence comes from Oeneis ivallda, assembly GCA_029955525.1. NCBI lineage: Eukaryota > Metazoa > Arthropoda > Insecta > Lepidoptera > Nymphalidae > Oeneis > Oeneis ivallda. The sequence continues at coordinate 902,783 of JARPMR010000024.1, forward strand.
GGCCGCTGCCCAACGCCGTCCGGCTGCGGATCGTGGAGCTGGCGCAGCTGGGGATCAGGTCAGTGACAATGGCGACGCCATGGGCAACCCCGGCATGGGTGCTGGCGCGCAGCAGTACGGCGAGGTGAACCAGCTGGGCGGCGTGATCGTCAACGGCCGGCCGCTGCCCAACGCCGTCCGGCTGCGGATCGTGGAGCTGGCGCAGCTGGGGATCAGGTCAGTGACAATGGCGACGCCATGGGCAACCCCGGCATGGGTGCTGGCGCGCAGCAGTACGGCGAGGTGAACCAGCTGGGCGGCGTGTTCGTCAACGGCCGGCCGCTGCCCAACGCCGTCCGGCTGCGGATCGTGGAGCTGGCGCAGCTGGGGATCAGGTCTGTGACAATGGCGACGCCATGGGCAACCCCGGCATGGGTGCTGGCGCGCAGCAGTACGGCGAGGTGAACCAGCTGGTCGGCGTGTTCGTCAACGGCCGGCCGCTGCCCAACGCCGTCCGGCTGCGGATCGTGGAGCTGGCGCAGCTGGGGATCAGGTCAGTGACAATGGCGACGCCATGGGCAACCCCGGCATGGGTGCTGGCGCGCAGCAGTACGGCGAGGTGAACCAGCTGGGCGGCGTGTTCGTCAACGGCCGGCCGCTGCCCAACGCCGTCCGGCTGCGGATCGTGGAGCTGGCGCAGCTGGGGATCAGGTCAGTGACAACCACATCACCATCATATGGTCTCACCTGTTGAACTGGCACTGTCAGTATTTCCACTGTACATTTCCCAAGTAGACCTGTTTTGAACAATGGGATATAGCACAGGACACAGTCATAGCTTACACTATTTATATATTCACACACCTTTTCAATACTACAACGAAAGGTACAGAGATAGCACATAGGACGCTCTTTATCCTGGACAATTTATTGGTTCAAGTCCGTCAAATGTGCAGCAACGGAAGAACAGATTGACTTAATTTTTTCCATTGGCATAGTTCAGGACTTGGACAGTGAAATAGGCTATCAGAGAAGATTCAGCATCGTTATCTTACTTGGATGCTTTATGGATATTAAAGCATAGTCTAAAGTGATTTAATTGTTGCAGGCCTTGTGACATAAGTCGACAACTTCGGGTCTCCCACGGCTGCGTTTCCAAAATCTTGGCGCGATACCACGAGACCGGCTCCATCCTGCCGGGCGCCATCGGTGGCTCCAAGCCGCGAGTCACTACTCCTAAGGTTTGCTCATCAAAGTATCCTACAACTCATCACTCCTACGTCAAACCACCGCCTTCAGTGCAGGGTTTTGAGGAAAAAACCTTGTCAGTCGTCAATGGTGTAACTGCCTCGTTGGTCGAGTGGTGACCACGTTTGCTTGTAGGTGTAAAAATATGAATAATTCCTGGTCAAAATTCCACAGTTTTCCTGAAATTTTTCCAAAAATCCCCGTTCAGATTTCCCTAAAGTGATTCTCCCGGCAGGTGGTGTCGTACATCAAGCAGCTGAAAGCGAAGGACCCGGGTATCTTCGCGTGGGAGATCCGCGACCGGCTGCTGGCGGACGGCGTGTGCGACAAGTACAACGTGCCCTCCGTGTCCAGCATCAGCCGCATCCTGCGCAACAAGCTGGGCGGCGCGCTGTACCCCGTGCCGCCGCTCTACCCCGTGCCGCCGCAGCGCTGCTGGCCGCTGCACCAGCCCTACGACTACTACGTCTATCTGCAGGTTGGTGTTGTGTTGTATGATACGACAGAAGCGGACGGCGTGTGCGACAAGTACAACGTGCCCTCCGTGTCCAGCATCAGCCGCATCCTGCGCAACAAGCTGGGCGGCGCGCTGTACCCCGTGCCGCCGCTCTACCCCGTGCCGCCGCAGCGCTGCTGGCCGCTGCACCAGCCCTACGACTACTACGTCTATCTGCAGGTTGGTGTTGTGTTGTATGATACGACAGAAGCGGACGGCGTGTGCGACAAGTACAATGTGCCCTCCGTGTCCAGCATCAGCCGCATCCTGCGGTACAATGTGCCCTCCGTGTCCAGCATCAGCCGCATCCTGCGCAACAAGCTGGGCGGCGCGCTGTACCCCGTGCCGCCGCTCTACCCCGTGCCGCCGCAGCGCTGCTGGCCGCTGCACCAGCCCTACGACTACTACGTCTATCTGCAGGTTGGTGTTGTGTTGTATGATACGACAGAAGCGGACGGCGTGTGCGACAAGTACAACGTGCCCTCCGTGTCCAGCATCAGCCGCATCCTGCGCAACAAGCTGGGCGGCGCGCTGTACCCCGTGCCGCCGCTCTACCCCGTGCCGCCGCAGCGCTGCTGGCCGCTGCACCAGCCCTACGACTACTACGTCTATCTGCAGGTTGGTGTTGTGTTGTATGATACGACAGAAGCGGACGGCGTGTGCGACAAGTACAATGTGCCCTCCGTGTCCAGCATCAGCCGCATCCTGCGCAACAAGCTGGGCGGCGCGCTGTACCCCGTGCCGCCGCTCTACCCCGTGCCGCCGCAGCGCTGCTGGCCGCTGCACCAGCCCTACGACTACTACGTCTATCTGCAGGTTGGTGTTGTGTTGTATGATACGACAGAAGCGGACGGCACGGCGGGTCAGACCGACTGTTGAGCGACGCGTCGCCACGCCAACAGCATGTATGACGTAGTATGTAACTATGTAGTAGTATCATGGGTGGCCGCTCGCGCTCTCAAAGCTCCGGATGTCAAAATCCAGAAACGAGAATTCAATATTGCAGCCAAATCCTTCAAGAGGGTCTTGGAGAGAGCTCGCTTCAGTCGAACTAACCGCATCGTGCGTAAGCTGGCCACTCACCCCAGTGGTAGCAAAGCTTTCTGGTCCCTCGCGAAGTCGGTTGAAGCGAGCTTTTGCCGTCCTTCGCTGCCGCCCCTGCAGAAACCAGATGGATCACAGCCAGTGACAACTGCAACAGACAAGGCTAATCTTCTAGCGTCTCTGTTTGCGGAAAACTCACGTCTTAATGCTGGAAACAAATGCACGCCCACCCTTCCAACTTGCGACTCCATCATGCCGGAGATACGCATACACCAGCAAGAGGTTCTAAAAACTCTTCGTAACCTCGACGTGAGCAATGCCAGTGGCCCTGATGGAATACCTGCAGTTGTCCTGCGGAGTTGCGCCCCTGAGTTGTCTCCAATACTAACACGCTTGTTTCGCCTCTCTCTTGAAACTGCTCAAGTCCCCAAGTCGTGGAAAGTTGCAAACGTGCAGCCAGTACTGAAAAAGGGCAGTCGTGCCGACCCGGCCAATTATAGACCAATAGTACTCACGTCCATACTCTGTAAAACTATGGAACGTGTACTTAACAATAAGCTCCTGGCATACCTAGAAGAAAACGATCTCCTACTTATCTGACCACCAATACGGCTTTCGGAAAAACCGGTCAACGGGTGATCTTCTAGTGTATGCCACACATACTTGGGGCGAAGCCATTGAGAAACAAGGTGAGGCACTCGCCGTGTCTCTTGATATATCAAAGGCTTTTGACCGGGTTTGGCATGACAGTCTTCTCAGTAAGCTTCCTTCATACGGGTTACCCACTGGCTTATGTAGCTGGATATCTGATTTCCTGAGTGAGAGGTCATTTAGAGTTGTCATTAACGGCTGCTCTGACCTAATGGCTATTAACGCCAGTGTTCCTTAGGGATCTGTTCTGTCCACAACACTTTTCCTGCTGCACATCAACGATCTTCTAAAACCCGGTATCTTTGGGTACGCTGATGACAGCACTGTTACGGACAGATACATGTCCAGCTCTCGAGCCAGTGCTACTGAGATCCTTGAGCATAGAGAGGCCATGGTGAATCGCATTAACTTAACTCTGAAGGAGGTGTCCGATTGGGGCGACGCCAATTTAGTTAAGTTTAATGCCACTAAAACTCAAGCGTGTTTATTCACCGCCAAAAGGAGTCCCTTTACCTTGACTCCTACTTTCCAAGGTGTATCCATACCGATTAGTGACCATATTGAACTCCTGGGCGTTGGCATCTCGCCCAATTTCAATTTCGGGAAATGCATCGAGTCAAAGGCCAAAACAGCAGCAAAAAAACTTGGTATCCTAAACAAGGTGAAGCGGTGCTTCACGCCTGAGCAGCGCCTGACTCTCTATCAGGCTCAGGTGCGCTCAGCCATGGAGTACTGCTGCCACCTCTGGGACGGCTCTGCCAAGTACCAACTCGATGCATTAGACTCAGTAGATCGCCGTGCCCGCCGAATTATAGGTGATCAGTCACTAACGCAGGCAAAAGTGCTCAGTCTACAGCACCGTCGCAATGTTGCCTGTCTATCGGTCTTCTATCGGATATACTTTGGAGAGTGCGCTCAAGAACTTCACAACCTTGTGCTCCCTTCACCGTTTTACCACAGAACTTCGAGAAAACGTGAGCGTTGGCACCCTTACGTGGTTGAAATCCAACCTACTCGTACAAAACGCTTCAGTTCAACGTTTCTGAATCGAACCGCTAAGGTGTGGAACGCACTTCCATCATCTGTGTTTCCGGCCACGTATAACCTCAGTAGTTCAGTATCTTCAAGGCGAGAGTGAATAGGCATTTTCTAGACAAGCGCGCTCCAACCTAAACCTCATCAGTGCTTTCCAGTATTGATTGTCGTCAAGCGTAAGCCTATCTCCAAATAAAAAAAGTATGTATGTATGTTGTACGAAACAGTGCTGTTTACTACGGTACCCGTAACCTGTATCTTACATAAAAGAAATAATTTTAACAATAAAATATGTTTGACTAGCGACCCGCCCCGGCTTCGCACGGGTAGTAGAGCATATTACGCCTATGCTTTGCAAACTCCTTGAAATGTTTGAACATTGAACAGCACGTAGGCTTATAAAATAAAGTATCGCTCGGCTTTATAGCAACAACGCGGCGCGCGAGTGGCACTGGTCGCATCACGTGAGCGAGTCTCGTCATCGCCATCGGGTTGAATTCCGCGTATTTATCTTGGCGCGCGTTCGTTTTTATTTTGCGATAATTCCTAATTCATTTTATTTATTTATTTTTCATTATTTCATTCCATATTCATTTAAATTGTATGGTGTAAAGCATTATCATAATGTGCATGAAATGCTTATGGTAACTAACGTTTATTTATACCAGGTATCAGTCTAAATAGATTTACAATTACCGCATGGTATGTGACCATTTTTTTAGAAGTTAAAATGGGTATAGTGAGATATCCTTAAAAGATAGATATACTTATGCCATCATGGACTTTTCTGTAAAGACTTATCCCACCATACCACCAGCATAAATTGTTTTGTTATATTTCAAAGGGATTAGGCAGCGTTTTCGATGAAAGCTCCCAAGCTTCAACTAAATTACACAAAACCTTTAGCATATTATAAACTTACACCTTCCTCATGAATCACCCCATCTACCGCATGAAAATCCGTTCGGAAGTTTTTGAGTTTATCGCGAACAGACAGACAGACTGGCAGGCAGACAGACAGACAGACGCGGCGAGGGACTTTGTTTTATAATATGTAGTGATAGTGATAGTTTAGAAAAGAGTGTGCATTTAAATAGGTGTGTACGAAGCTCGATATTAAGTACCTGTACAAAATAATTTCGATGTTTCACACCTGCCAGGCGTCCCGCGACGGCTCACAATTTTTTTTTTTAATAAAAATAGGTCCATCTAATCTTCTTGGTGAAGTAGTGATAGCCTAGTGGTTAGGACTGTGGTCTCCTATTCGGGGGGTCGCAGGTTCGATCCCGGGTACGCACCTCTGGCTTTTCGGAGTCAAGTGCGTTTATGCAGTTAAATATCACTTGCTTCAACGGTGAAGGAAAACATCGTGAGGAAACCTACACACCTGAGAGTTCTTCATAATGTTCTCGAAGGTGTGTGAAGTCCGCCAATTCGCATTGGGCCAGCGTGGTGGACTATGGCCTATAACCCTGAGAGGAGACCTGCGCTCAGTAGTGAGCCGTTGATGGGTTGCTAATGATGTATCTTCTTGGTTGCAGGGTCGGCAGCACGCAGCCAGCGCGCCGCACGGCCTGCCGCACCCGCACGCGCCGCCGCCCCCGCACCCGCACCACGCGCACGCGCTCTGACCCGCGCCGCCCGTGCTCGCGCGCGCACGCGAGCACGCACAGCCGCCGTGACAGACGGAGCAAGGCACAAGACATTCAAGTAGTGTGTGTGATCTGTGAAATGTTTTTGACGTGATAACGTGTTATACATTGAGCACCGGCTGCACGCACGAAAAAGTGTCACGTTCCGCCTGAGCCTGCGCGTGCAAGCGAGAGCGCGGAACAAGCGATACAGAGGCACGATCAGCCCAAGCGTTGGCTTGTAACACATTTATTCATCAATGTTTCTTTATGACGTTATCACGTAAAACTATCGTCCGTAAACCGACTTTACAGACAACCATTTTTTTACTAGGTATTTTACCTACTTAATTATGGTCGATATCTACTACTTCGAACGACGTTTTACCGAGGAATAATTTGGGCGTAAAATATCAAAACGCTCAAATAAGACTTATTTTACGTTGGTGGAATCGCCCCTTAAAAGTAGGTAAGTATATGGTATAGCAGTGAACTATGTAAACTAAGATGAGAAGCGAAACGCATTCTCTCGTAGACCGAAAAAAGTTCTAAAATGGATTCATGCTCTATAATCATGAACGTATCATGGATTGTGTTTCGTCGTAAATACAAAAATTTTCCGTCGGCGCTTGCCTTCTCAAAGATGACTGCACAATATGTTAAGAGTGGTCACCCCACTCCTACATACAGAATAGTACTTATTACTTGTGCATCGATACGTTTTCTACCCTTCGACCTTTTGAAACGTAGGTAGGTAGGTATACCTACTGTAGTAGGTATGCGTGCATCTGAGATTTTAGTTCTGCAGACTGTAACTTAGGCTTCGACCCTGTGCTGACTGCTGAAGACATTGCGTTGAGCCTTAGTTGTAAAGTGAGAACACGACGTTACATCAACGTTACATGTAGATGTTCGTGTAACAATGTACGTAGGTATAACTACGTACGTAGGTAGGTATAACTTTTTAAGCTATTGTATAGCTTTTACGCGGGCTTTGAGCGCGGCGACCGAATCAGGAAATTCCGTACCGAAAATAACCCTAACACCCCCCACTCCAACCTGCACAGCGGTGCGGCGTTGAAAGCTGTGCATCGTCTAACGTCGTTTCAGTTCGGCAGACTTCGGCACGGTGTTTGTGTGCGTGAAACTACAAACTAGAAAATGCTATGCAATGGCTTTACCGCGGCAGTCCCCGAGTGCCACACGTATTTTTTTTACTTTTTCTACATCCATGCGTCAAAGTAAAATAAACCATAACAGAATGGAATTAGAGCTCAATTTCGTGTATGCATTCTTATACGTTTAGGTATGTACGATACGCTCCATGTTAAAATCGGTTGAACTGAATTTATGACTTCAAATCAATACAACAAGGACTATTTTACTTTGACGCTAATGTCACCGAATACGAATACGATCAATGGAATAACTTTTAGACAATTGGTACCCAGAATGTACACATATAAATAGAAGGATTAATTCAATAAAATATTATTAACTAAATTAAATATTAAAATTCGAGTAGATGCTCCCTGCATAATAATAATATTATTGTACTCGCAAAGTAGGTATGGCGAACATGACGCATGTGCAAGTTATTTATTAAGTAAGCATGAACCATAAGTAAGTATAAATATTTTTGGTGATTGATATGTAGGCACATAATGTATTTAAGTATTCCAAATTTGGCCAAAACAAACTGCATTAAAATCGGATAACATAATATCTGGGATCCAGAATGCATTTTTTTGTCAAAAACCAAAAAGTTATTTTATAGTAAAATGTTAAATTCTACCTAACAATTTAAATGTATTTTAACTATACAAATGTTCACATGATACGCTTATCAGTAAGTAAGTGATAAGAAATCTTTTCATTTCAACTTTTATTATACCTACTTTACGCTTTTGTAATTAAATCAACAATAAAAAAGGCAACACAATAAATTATTATGTTGTAAGTACATTTGAATAAACCGCAGTGGTGTGGCGATAAGAGTGTCTGGATTTTTAAATGAAGGGTTACAGATTTGGATTCCATGGGGTAAATAACATGGAACATGGGCCTCTGGTGAGCTACCATCCTATCTAAAAGACTGTTACGTTACAATTAGTAAAATTTTAGTTAGTTACCTAAGACCTAAGTATATTTACTATGCGAAAGGTGATATATTTTTCTATCGATCTGATAACATCATACTAATATCATAAATGCGAAAGTGTGTTTGTTGGTTTGCCCTTCAATCACGCCGCAACAGAGCTACGGATCGACGTGATTTTTTGCATGGGTATAGTTGAGGACCTGGAGAGTGGCATAAGCTACTATTTATCCCGGAAAATCAAAGAGTTTCCGAGGGACTTTAAAAACTAAATCCACGCGGACGAAGTCGCGGGCATCAGCTAGTTTTTCATAAACTACACACACAGTTATCTAAATAATTTTCTTAATTTTCCAATATTTACATACCTATGTTTAATTTAATTTAAAACAAGATTAAAAGCTTATAACTGTATATTTAACTAGTGGTTCGCCCCGAACTGAGACCTCGCGGTAACGGTATCCCATGATTATTCATTCAATCGATACATGACGACCAAAACTGACATTATTATTATTATGCCCGTTTTCACCAAACATACCTAAATCATCCCCTATGTAGGAGTCTCTTTACGTAGGTAGCTCCAAAACACAATCCTAAGTCCTAACATCCGTCCCAATGTCCTTTTAGGTGTCCCGTACAGGATCGTGATAAAGAAGTTGACAGTAATCATCACATAACTTATCATAGGTAGCCCGTAAAGGTTAGGGAACGTCAGTGAAAACATTGAATTATTATGTAGGTACTAACGAGTGAAAACGGGTTAGGGGCATCTGTACAAATCGTCATCTATCGACGCGAATAGAAAATATACAAAATGATATTTAACTAAAGAATAATTTTAATTGAATAAAATGTTATTATATTATGTACCTAAATAATAATGGTCGACGCAAAACTGTTTTTGGGATAAATCGTAGTCGTAACTCCTAGTTCAATGGAATAGTTAATGACTGCGCCATCTATTGGTAGACTCATTGACGATTCAAAAGTACTTGTAAAAGTTTATTTGAATAAAAAACATTTCTATTCTATTCTATTCTATTCTATTAGCATTATTGTGAAGCTATGTGAAATTTACTGATGCTCATTAAAAATTAAATAATCTCGTTTCTTTATAATATTCATATAATTTTAGTATTTGTTGTTCAAGTACAGGATACAAGTGAAGTAAGAAAATAAGTCCAACTTGAAAATATATAGAAAATTTTCCCAGAGAGCGTCTTCAAGCGAGCGTATTAAATCGCCACTTTGGAAGCCCCCCATTTCGTCAATTTTAGGAAAAAAAAAATACGGTTGTACTCTGTTCCAAATTGTCTTTAAAATGATACACAGAAAACCTATGAATCGCAAATAAAAAAAAATTTCTTCGCATTCGCTTCTATGAGAGCCCCCCTGAAATAAAGATTTTTATAACTTTTTAAGCCATTTTCGGCTGGAGGCCATCGGTTTACATATATATCTAAATTTGAAGTAATTACGTTCAGTAATTCAAAAGTTATAAGGCTCTGACAGACGGACGGACGGACGGACGGACAGACGGACAAGTGCAAATCGCTCTAGTAAACTCAGAGACCTCGCTTCGCTCGGTCAAAAATGCATTTTACAAGATAAAGATTTACATGATACTAGCTGACCCAGCGAACTTCGTACCGCCATTACTTATAAATGAAAAATTTGTTGTTTTTTTTTCCAAATTGTGAATCTAAACCATCCTCGAATCCCCTTGAACTCACACAAAAAATTTCATCAAAATCTATCCACCCGTCTAGGAGGAGTTCAGTGACATACACACGCACACAAGAAATATATATATTAAGATAGGTGTTAGGTAACACCTATATCATGTAAATCTATTACTTACACTGTTAAAACTTAGGTTTCAAGAAACATCATTTTCCTATATTTTTGCTCATAACTCCAAATTAGATTTTTCACTGCGGTCTTTTTAATTGGATGGTGCAAAGGAGACCTTACCTCGTAAAATCAAACTATTCTGGGTTCATTATATTTTCAACTCTGATAAAACAAATACCATAACATTTACGAGAGAGTATACAAATAAAAACTTTAAATGATATTTTATATTAAAGCTTATATTAAATGTAGTTATATTGCAATGTAAATATCTTATAGATATTAAGTTATTATTATATTATGTTTTATATAGAGACAAATATGGGTACTTATATTAGTTGTAATAGCAACAAATTGTATAATCTAAGATCGATAATAATAATATAAATCTTGTAAGTTTATTTCTTGCAACAATTATTTTTGGTGTACTTTAAAAGGTATTATTAAATTACAAATGTACAAAAATGTATTTAAAATAAAGGTAGGTCTAGGTACCTTATTAGCTGTATGTAAATGGTACTTAGATATTTCTTTCTATTCTATAAAATAAAAGTTTTTATTTATACATTATTCCCACCGTATTTTTATTTCGGTGTCCCGCCTTAAACTGAAAGTAATAGGGGAAAGGGGCCTAATGCGGTTATGGTGCCCAAAGCGGATTTGTCTTTTTAAATTAACGCGCCAATAGTTAGGTGTATCAAAGCGCGCGGGCGCGTCGTGCTCCCTCCGCTCCCCTTGGGGCATTCGTCCGACTTTGCGAGAACGTGTACAGGAGTAGGTGCAGTAAAAAATCAAAATTGGGTGCATTTTGAAAAAAAAACCGCGGTAAGTGTAGTGTGTTTACCTTATTTTTAGTTAAAGTAAGCCCTATTCAATAAATGGATCTTGACTTTTGTGTATTTGACTATGATATGAAAGTGCCGACTTGCATGTACTCGTAAGATTTTGAGGTTATTTTTGATTGCAAAAATAAATAGTCTAAAAGGGCAAAGCGGTTCGGGCAAAGCGGTTACCTAACCGCTTTGCCCACGACTAGGATAAAATGAGATCTGTTATGTCAATTGTACGTATCCTTTCAGATGGTGAATAAATACAAACGAAAAACTGCTCAAGCTGCGTGGGACGAGAAAGCCATGGCCAGTGCTTTAAAAGAAGTTAAGTACAGATCTGAAGAAATCTGTGAAATCTGCGGCACAAAAGTTTGGTATACCTCTCACCACACTTCACAGACATTTAAAATCAGGATCAGCACAGAAGAAACTTGGACGTTTTGTCACGATCTTTACTTCCGAACAAGAAAACGAGCTACTGGAGTATTTGTTCCATATGGATGCCCTTTTCTACGGCCTGTCAAAGGAAGAATTCCTTCAATTACTATACCAATATGCCGAAAGTAATAAAATCTCGCACCCTTTCAAAAATGACACTGCAGGAAGAGATTGGTTCAAAGGATTTGCGAAACCAGACCTAACGCTGCGAAAACCAGAGCCTACTTCGATAGCCTTGTACTATGTATTCTTGAAGTAAGAATAATTCTTATGTTAAGAGGAATTTGTTTTTGTTTATGTTAATTTTTTAAATAAGTATGAACGTTGTATGTTTGTTTGGCTGCTAATGTTTGATCTCAAAAAACCAAAAGGAAATGGATACCATTAAATCTTAAATGTAAATAGTTTCATTATTACTTAATTTTCAAAAATTTGTTGTCATATTTTCATTATCATCATTAATTTAGAAGATGTCTATTATTTCGTTGAGAGGAGAGTTAGAACTTGCTCCATTTCAATTAAAATATTTTACTTGTACGTTTTTCTTATAAAACAATAAAGATTATATGACTTACTTTGCATTTCTTTGGTATGTCCGCTTTGCCCAATACCAAAAACCGCTTTAGGCCCCCCCCCCCCCCTAGGGCAAAGCGGTTTTTCTTTAATTTTTATAAATTTCATTTTACCTTTACTAGTGGTTCGCCCCGAACTGAGACCTCGCGGTAACGGTATCCCATGATTATTCATTCAATCGATACATGATAACCAAAACTGACATTATTATTATGCCCGTTTTCACCAAACATACCTAAATCATCCCCTAAGTAGGAGTCTCTTAACGTAGGTAGCTCCTAAATCCTCCTTTGACGACCTCCCTGGCTCAGTGGTGAGCGCTGTTGTCTTATAACTGGGAGGTCTCGGGTTCGATTCCCGGCGGGGTCAATTTGGGAATTTATAATTTCTGAATTGTCTCTGGTCTGGTCTGGTGGGAGGCTTTGGCCGTGGCTAGTTACCACCCTACCGTCAAAGACGTGCCGCCAAGCGATTTAGCGTTCCGGCACGATGGCGTGTAGAAACCAATTAGGGGTATGGGTTGAATGTTCACTGCCATACCGCCTTCCAAGTTAGCCCGCTACCATCTTAGACTGCATCGTCACTTACCATCAGGTGAGATCGCAGTCAAGGACTAGCTTGTCATCGAATAAAAAAAAAAAAAAAAAAAAAAAAAATACAATCCTAAGTCCTAACATCCGTCCCAATATCCTTTTAGGTGTCCCGTACAGGATCGTGATAAATAAGTTGACAGAAAACATCAATCACCTAACTTATAGGTAGCCCGTAAAGGTTAGGGAACGTTAGTGAAAACATTGAATTATTTATCAAACATTGAATTTAACTCGTAGTTCCATGGGAATAGTTACTGACTGCGCCATCTATTAGCATTATTGTGAAGCTATGTTGATGCTATATGAATTACTGACGCCCATTAAAAATTAAATAATCTCGTTTCTTTATAATATTCATATAATTTTAGTATTTGTTGTTCAAGTACAGGATATAAGTGACCTAAAAACATAAAATCAGTTTGAAAATCCATAGCGGATTTTTCTAGAGAGCGTCTTCAAGCGAGCGTATAAAATCGCCACTTTGAAAGCCCCCCATTTCGTCAATTTTAAGGGAAAAATTAAAAAAAAAATATTTTTGTACTCAGTTCAAAATTATCTTTAAAATGATACGTAACAATTTTATGTAACGCGATTTTTTTTTTTTTACTTCGCATTCGCTTCTATGAGACCCCCCCTGAAATAAAGATTTTTATAACTTTTTAAGCCATTTTCGGCTGGAGGCCATCGGTTTACATATTATATCTAAATTTGAAGTAATTACGTTCAGTAATTCAAAAGTTATAAGGCTCTGACAGACGGACGGACGGACGGACGGACGGACGGACAAGTGCAAATCGCCCTAGTTAACTCAAAGACCTTCGCTTCGCTCGGTCGATTATTTATCAACCGATCTTAATTTGTATTAACAACTTTATGCACCATTAGACACACTATTCATTTGTGTAAAAGTTTAGATTAACATCGATTAACAAGCTACTGATTTTCAAACTAAATCTTAACGTATCCGCTTTAGGCCCCTTTCCCCTACGCTTCGAATTGAGAATCTTCTCCTTTTTTAAAGTCGGTTGAAAAGCAATAAAAATGTCTAAAATAAAACATATTTTCTGGAGCTGGTGGCTGTTACTTTTTAAGGTCAATAAATTAAGTTCCAAGTAATAATTCCACAACTGCCACCATACGGCTTCATACTTTTTATTCTTGACAAGGTACCCTTGACTGCAATTTCACCTGAAGTTAAGTGGCGATGCAGTACGTAATCTGAAAAAAGAAAGAAAGATGGTAGAATGGCATTTTCAATTATACCCATACCGCTAAACGGTTTCTACACGCCATCGTACCGGAACGATAAACCGTTTGGCGGTTTGTCGTATTTGCCCCTCAATTTTTATAACTCCCGACACAAAAGCAGCAGCAGCTCTCGTAGCAGCCTCTCCAATGGACTGATTTTAAAAAGAAAGAAGAAAAAGCATTTATTTGGAACTCACACAGTTATAAATACGAATATACAAAATAAAAACAGAACAAGATAAATGTGGTCCCAAAATGGTCTCCACTCAGCATAAATGCTATGCCTGTGGAGGAAGCACAGGCACAGCGCTGGTCTTCCGTGGATCCAAACGTTTCGGAAGACTAAACAAGATAATATTATAATAAAATAGAAATAGAAGTATTTAGAAAAACGTATTAGGTTAGTGTAAAATAAGAAGAACGAAATAAAACTAGTGGTTCGCCCCGAACTGAGACCTCGCGGTAACGGTATCCCATGATTATTCATTCAATCGATACATGATAACCAAAACTGACATTATTATTGTGCCCGTTTTCACCAAACATACCTAAATCATCCCCTAAGTAGGAGTCTCTTAACGTAGGTAGCTCCTAAATACAATCCTAAGTCCTAACATCCGTCCCAATATCCTTTTCGGTGTTCCGTACAGGATCGTGATAAATAAGTTGACAGAAAACATCACCTAACTTATAGGTAGCCCGTAAAGGTTAGGGAACGTTAGTGAAAACATTGAATTATTATGTAGGTACTAACGAGTGAAACCGGGTTACGGGCATCTGTACAAATCGTCATCTATCGACGCGAATAGAAAATATACATTTAATTCGAAAAAAAAAATTATACATTCATTTAAAACGAAATTCGTTGTCGAGTTTATCCACGCATCTTCATCCAACGCCCCTAGCATATACTTCAGTTATATATTTAACTCAAATTTAACTAAAAAATAATTTTAATTGAATAATATGGTACAAAAAAAAATATAATACAATTATTGTCGACCGAGCGAAGCGAAGGTCTTTGAGTTAACTAGGGCGATTTGCACTTGTCCGTCCGTCCGTCCGTCCGTCCGTCCGTCTGTCAGAGCCTTATAACTTTTGAATTACTGAACGTAATTACTTCAAATTTAGATATAATATGTAAACCGATGGCCTCCAGCCGAAAATGGCTTAAAAAGTTATAAAAATCTTTATTTCAGGGGGGCTCTCATAGAAGCGAATGCGAAGTAAAAAAAAAATATCGCGTTACATAAAATTGTTACGTATCATTTTAAAGATAATTTTGAACTGAGTACAAAAATAATTTTTTTTTAATTTTTCCCTTAAAATTGACGAAATGGGGGGCTTTCAAAGTGGCGATTTTATACGCTCGCTTGAAGACGCTCTCTAGAAAAATCCGCTATGGATTTTCAAACTGATTTTATGTTTTTAGGTCACTTATATCCTGTACTTGAACAACAAATACTAAAATTATATGAATATTATAAAGAAACGAGATTATTTAATTTTTAATGGGCGTCAGTAATTCATATAGCATCAACATAGCTTCACAATAATGCTAATAGATGGCGCAGTCAGTAACTATTCCCATGGAACTACGAGTTAAATTCAATGTTTGATAAATAATTCAATGTTTTCACTAACGTTCCCTAACCTTTACGGGCTACCTATAAGTTAGGTGATTGATGTTTTCTGTCAACTTATTTATCACGATCCTGTACGGGACACCTAAAAGGATATTGGGACGGATGTTAGGACTTAGGATTGTATTTAGGAGCTACCTACGTTAAGAGACTCCTACTTAGGGGATGATTTAGGTATGTTTGGTGAAAACGGGCATAATAATAATGTCAGTTTTGGTTATCATGTATCGATTGAATGAATAATCATGGGATACCGTTACCGCGAGGTCTCAGTTCGGGGCGAACCACTAGTATTATATTATGTAAATACATAATAATGGTCGACGCAAAACTGTTTTTGGGATAGGTCGTAGTCGTAACTCGTAGTTCCATGGGAATAGTTACTGACTGCGCCATCTATTAGCATTATTGTGAAGCTATGTTGATGCTATATGAATTACTGATGCCCATTAAAAATTAAACAATCTCGTTTCTTTATAATATTCATATAATTTTAGTATTTGTTGTTCAAGTACAGGATATAAGTGACCTAAAAAAATAAAATCAGTTTGAAAATCCATAGCGGATTTTCCTAGAGAGCGTCTTCAAGCGAGCGTATAAAATCGCCACTTTGAAAGCCCCCCGTTTCGTCAATTTTAAGGGAAAAATTTAAAAAAAAATATTTTTGTACTCGGTTCAAAATTATCTTTAAAATGATACGTAACAATTTTATGTAAGGCGATAAATTTTTTTTTCTTCGCATTCACTTCTATGAAAGCCCCCCTGAAATAAAGGTTTTTATAATTTTTTATCCAATATTCGGCTGAAGGCCATCAGTTTACATATTATATCTAAATTTGAAGTAATTACGTTCAGTAATTCAAAAGTTATAAGGCTCTGACAGACGGACGGACGGACGGACGGACGGACGGACGGACAAGTGCAAATTCACTCTAGTAGACTCAGAGACCTCGCTTCGCTCGGTCAATAAAACATAGTGAAGTAAACAGATAATAATAGTAGTGTAATATAATATAAACTTATAGCAATAATAATAATATTAAGATATGGCAAATGAAAGTTCTAAAATAACATGAGCTCTAGCGCATTTAACCAACCTCACCTTTTTGCTGACGCAACAATATCTTTCTTAGATTGGTTTTAAACCAATTTTTTGATTTGCTAACGTCGCGCATGGGAGGAGGTAAATCATTCCAGCACTTCGTAGCAGCAAATTTAAAGCTACCACGAAATGCTTTAGTAGCATGGTGAGGAGTTCTCAAAGTCCAGACCCTATTTGGTCGTGTATCAGTCTTTTTTGCCCATACAAGTTTATTGAAGAGATATTGGGGCTTTTGAGACTGAATCACGCCAAACAGTAATGAGGCCAAATGCAGCTTCCTTCTGTTTTCCATATTAAGCAGGTTCCCTTTGTTAATGTATGGTGAGATATGGGATCTAGGGGGAACATTATAACAGAAGCGTATGCAGGCATTTTGTATTCTCTGCACAAGTCGCTGAGTGCGACCCAACAACCTTGGCCCGTACAGTGCATCAGCATAATTCAACTTGGAAAGAATTAACGCTTCACAAACCTTAAGACGCGTCTCAGTAGTAAGAAAGTTACGTACACGGTAGAGGATTTTAAGTTTATAAAAACATGTTCGGGCTACTTGAAGTATGTGGTTTTCAAAACGAAGATTGCTATCAGTAATAACTCCCAAATTTCTAGCTTCCGAGGTGCGTTCTAACACTTCACCTCTAACGCACACCGGAGGCATACTGAAAGCAATTTTTTCAATACTTTGACGAGTCCCAAGATACATGTATTTTGTTTTATTTGCGTTCAAGACGAGCTGGTTTGCATCGGACCATTCCGCAAGGCTTTCCAAGTCTTCATTAATTAAAGCTACTGCTTGTGAGATATTATTTGACTTGAAGGATGTATACATTTGAGTATCATCTGCGTAAATATGGTATTTACAGTTTCTTATGCTTTTAACGATGTCCGCTGTATATATTATAAAGAGAAGTGGTCCCAAAATAGAACCTTGCGGAACACCGTTAGTCACTGGTTTTGGCGTTGAATCGAAAGTGCTGCCATTAGAATTTCGTAACTGTACAAACTGAGAGCGGTTGTTGAGATAGCTTGCAAACCATTGCAACGAATTTGAGTCCAAGCCGTAGTATGATAGCTTAGCAAGTAGTAACATTATATTGATAGTGTCAAAGGCACGCGAGAAATCTAGAAGCACGAGCAAACTCACTTCACCAGCATCTTGGGATTCGAGTATATTATCAACCACATCAATCAGTGCAGTGGCAGTCCCTCGGTTTTTTCTGAACCCAGATTGTCTCTCAGGCAGAATGTTATTCTCCTCTAAGTACCTAGCCAGTTGTCCACAAGCAACTTTTTCTAATATCTTTGAGAGGCACGGGAGAATACTAATTGGACGCAAGTCTTTAAGAGCAGTAACATTCGCTTTTTTTGGAATTGGTCTGACTATAGCTGTTTTCCAAGCTTGCGGATAGGTTCTAGTTTCGATTGAACGATTTATAATTGCCGTTATTACCCTAAGAGTTGTAGGTAAGGTAAATAAAATCATATCCAATGATATCCCATCAATGCCAGTAGCATTTGAACTCAAAGAATTAATAATTTTCCTTACCTCATCTTCTGTAACAGAATGGAGCTGGAACTTACAATCACCAATGCTGTTGGTTTTAAAAAAGTTAATATCACTTTCTTTGATTTGTTTACTGACTTGTATATCAAGGAAATGATTATTAATGATATTGGAGTCTTTAAATATATTTAAAATATCCTCATCAAAAGTATTACTTTTCGGAACAACGTATTTTTTTAGATTTTTCCATAGTAACTTTGGGTCATTGATGTGTTTATTTATATAATGATTATGGAAGGCCTCCTTTTCCCTATACAACGCTAGATTTACTGTACGTTTAAAATCTTTATAGTACTCCACGCTACCTTTAGAGCTGGCTTCTAAACGTGACTTAGCATGAGCTTCATTACGTAATCTCATCATTTGCACGATGGTAGGGGTGATCCATGGACAAGATTCCTCCTTAATAGTGATAGTTTTAAGCGGTGCGTGGACATCAAATAGCAACATAATGTAAGAATTAAATGTATCAAGCATGGAGTTTACATCATGCATGTCAATAATCAGTTCCCAATCTATTAGATTAAGATGTTCTTCAAATAAGTCCTTGTCTATATGTTTGAAAGACCTAAGTGCAATTTTCTTAGATGTTCGTTTATTTTTTATGACATCAACTTCACACGTTATAAATGCATGCCTGCTCAGCTCAGGGATGAAATCAATGTTAATATTAAAGATATTAATATCAGCACAAATGAGGTCTAACAGGGTTGAGCTTTGTTGTAGCTTTGTTGTTGTATTTTGATGTAGTTTTTCTGTTTCGAAGCTAAAGTAATCGAGGTGGATCTTAGCTATAATCCATGAAGATCTGCTCAGACGTTTGAAGATTTATCAGCTCATTTCTGACTTGATTAAAGGGTCTTACAAGCTTTCACTGATGCGATTGATTTGAAATTTGGTGCAATGTTGCTTCGGATTATTTCCAAGGCATGGATTTGATGCTGCAGCATCAAGTAGTCTGCGGGATACTCAACTCCTCAGCAACTTAGCAGCAGGTATAGTGTGTTTGGGCTCATTAGAATGGTTTCAATGTGTAGTTCGGGTACACATTGAGGCGGGTGTAGTAATCGGGGATTGAGGAGAAGGATCTGATGATGGAGCAGAAAACTAGATAACAGGATGTCAGGTATATCGTACATGGTCCGGCCATAGATTCACATGTCGAGGTTGTTTTAAATTTTTAAATTACACTTGTTTTTCTACGCTATAAGCTTATATTGTACCTTCATTAATAGAAAAGCTTTTGGATTAAAAGAAAGACTCCATGTGGATACCAATCCAATCCAATCCAATCACCTTACAAACATACATAATAGACATAGGCCTTTCCAAGAGCGCGCCAAACACGGTCCTCCGCTTTCCTCATCCAACCGCTTCCCGCCACCTTCTTAAGGTCATCGGTCCAACGAGTTGGAGGTCGTCCTACACTGCGCTTGCCGGTACGCGGTCTCCACTCCAGAACACGTCTGCCCCATCGGCCATCGGTTCTGCGACAGATAAGACTTACCCACTACCACTTGCTAATCCTCAGAGCTATGTCGGTCACTTTTGTTCTTCTATGAATCTCCTCGTTACCATGTGGATACCATGACTGTTTATTTTCTCAACATTAAAAACGTAAAAATAATAATCAATAAAATTCAGTAGTTAATTGATTTTAAAGTTGAGGTCCGACCGACCCCCCTCGCTCGCGAGTTTACAACAAGAAAAAATAAACCCTCGTCCGCTCGCACATATCGCCACAACACACAACACACAACGCAAACACTGCCCCGGACACGAATTACCAATTAAATCCTTGCTTTGTTTCGAATTTAATACCCACCTAATCCGAAATTTTACTGTATTAATAACAAATTTTACGACCCCCGCGCTGAAAAGCTCGCCTCAGGGCTGTTGAAAATATTTCAAAGCTTTTTAGATGATACTTTACGTTTTACGGATCTCGTTTTTGAAAAAACGGAAAGATGTTGGTACCTTAAAGATGAAAGTGGAGTTTTTCTACCTTATGACAGAATTGAATGGGAGCAACCGCTTTGCATCCAGCTGCCCCACAAAATAAGTGTTACATTTGACTTTTGTTTTGAAAAGAGCAACTGCTGAGTTTATTGCTGGCTCTTCTCAGGAGAATCTGCTTTCCGAATCGGTTGTAGAGTCTTAACTTGTCATTAGAGCCACAGGACCCTACAACTACATGAAATAGGTACTTTAAATGTGCAATTGAAAAAAAAAAATTTATGAACATAAGTAATAATATTACGGGCCGATTTCACCAAAATAAAATAAGTCTTATCCAAGCGTCATATTTTGGCAGATTTTCACTTAAAAACTTTTAAAAACTGCAGCTCATATCAGAATACATAGTTGTTTTATGCATGGATTCCGAATAGAAAAGATTGATCTCACAGAGATTTATCTACTGGACCGATTTGCGTGATTTCCATAATTCGAAAGAAGTACTTTGCGATTATAAATTTAGGATTGGTTGCGTAGCGACTTCCAATGCTACTTCCAACTTGAATTTGTACTAAGGTACCAAATACCAATAATGAGCAGTGCGATAGCCTGCGGCTGTGCCTGCGGTCTCCTATACCTACGGGGGTTCGCGGGTCCATCCCCGGGCACGCACCTCTGACTTCAGAATTATGTGCGTTTAAGTAATTAAATATTACTAGTAAAGCCATCTAGGATCATTTTTGTCGTCTTCTAATGCTTTATCAACCGATAGACGTCCACTGCTGGACAAAGGTCTCCTGCATGGACTTCCACAGGCGCAGACATGCGCCGCCTAAATCCAGCGGCTCCCTGCGTTTCGTTTGATATGTCCTCGGTCCAACTAATGGGGGTCCTGCCAACACTGTGCTTACCGATGCGGGGTCGCCACTCCAGCCACTAAGGACTCCAATGACCATCAGTTCTTCCAACTAAAGATTTCATTGTGGAAACACTGCATACTATTTATTGTATTGCATACTTGTTTCGAAAACAGCAACCGCCGAGTTTCTTGCTGGTTCTTCTCGGCAGGAAGGGCATTCCGAACCAGTGGTAGAGCCAGACGATTTAAAAGCACTTGTAAAAAGTTTATTTGAATTAAAATATTTCTATTCTATTCTAATCTAATACAAAGTGTTAGCAATAGTGATAGAAGATTATTAAGATCATTCCATCCAAACAATAATAACAGGAACAGCCCTAAGAAAAAATTGCGAGAGTAAAAATGTGAGGCTGTTAAAATGACATTTGACGCCGCGCCTGCCGGCCTCCCGGCGGCTTCAATGGCAGCGCGTAATTAAAATGGCGGATTGGATGCAGCCTGCAGGCGGCGGCTTTGCACGCTGCCGGGGAAGTGCTCACATTATTTTGAAATTAAAACGTACAGGTACCATGAAATGGGGGGAGTGAGGACTCCCACGGTCGTCGTGTCGCCGGTCGCTGCGACGGAGGTCAAAGCGCTTACTTACTCTGGTCTACTTATTTTGCCTTCCCCTCATTGTGGAAACACTGCATACATAGCATACTATTGTATTGTAAACTTGTTTTGAAAAGAGCAACCGCCGAGTTTCTTGCTGGTTCTTCTCGGCAGGAAGGGCATTCCGAACCAGTGATTCTCATCGACGATTCAAAAGCACTTGTAAAAAAGTTTATTTGAATAAAAACATTTCTATTCTATTTTATTCTATTCTATTCTATTCTAAGCTGTCTTAAAAGGTAAACACACCGTAGAAAACGTTTCGGAGAAACTTGTTGTACCTAGCCGAGCGCTTACTAACGTTCTTTTTTAACCGACTTCAGAAAAAGAGGAGTACATCTCAATTCGCCGGAATCTTTTTTTGTGTATGTTCAGTGTTCACCGATTAGGTACTCGAAGACGCCTGAACCGATTTGGAAGGCCATATTTTTTTTTTTGAAAGGCCAGGCCACATATTTTTTGACTAAGGTGTGTTGTGAAGTTATGGCTTGGAGTTAGGGCTTCTAGAGTTAGAAGCTTGGCTCTACATGAGTCCTGATAACTTTTTGACAGTGCGAGCCATTGGTCTCGTCGAATCAACATTTTACATTTACATTGGTGGGCTTTTTCATTTTGTAATTTTCCGGGATAACAAAAGTAGCCCTAGTGTTAATCCTGGGTGGGAGCTATCTACATTCCGAATCGGTTCATTCTTTGTGGCGTGAAAGAGTATCAAACATACATCCTCACAAACTTTTGCATTTATAATATTAGTAGGATTAGTTCCAAATACACTCGTATGTCAAATATGGCGCTAGGGACAACCAGTCCAATAGAGGTCAGCGGCGTCAACCCAGGTCCCAGTCCCATGTAGATACCTACTGTGGGCAAGGGCGGGTCAGGGCGGGTCAGGTTACAAAGCGGTGCGCGACAACGGTCTGCCGCTATGTCAAACGAGCTAGTTTATACGTGACCAAATTAGTTATGGATCAGTGATTTCGGCAAAAGTTAGAATTTTAGCGACCTTTTTATTTATAACTGTAACTATAAAAACTAAAACGCTTTTTTTTAATGAATAGCGAGAAAACGAGAAACCTGTTGTGATTACCGCCGCCCATGAACATTTGTAGCACCAGAGGCACCACCAATGCGTTGGCTGCTTTTCAGGAATTTGTTGGTCCGCCCCTTGAATAACCCCATGTTGTAGTTAAGCGGGAATACCGTCGATGGGAGTTGGTTCCACAGTTTGGTAGTGCGTGGGAAAAGGTCGAAGTGCTCCAGGCACCCAGGTGGTGTGGGCGAAATTGCTTTCGGTGGCGTGCGGTGCGGTTGTAGATGAGAGAGGGTGGGATAAGGTCAAATAGCTCTTCAGAACACTCCCCGTAGAATTTATGCAAAAAGAGCTTTTACGTCTCTGAGGTTCTCCAGGCTTTCCAGTGAGCTAGTTAATTTGGGATTGTCCACAAGCCGCACTGCCCCCTTTTGAGTTACGCTTAAGTTTTTGTGACTAGATTGGAATATATTTTTGCAGGATTTCTTTTAAGTTGATACTTGAAACCTTAATTTTTTCTGTTCGCTTAGGTACTTATCTATACCTAGGTAAGACCAAGGTATTCGATAAGTATGGCATATTATGGTATACCTACCTATAATAATATTAATAATTACAAATAAGTAAATGTAAAAGCCAAAGCAAAATATTAAGTAATACATTTACAATTTTATTATTTTCAAATGTTATGTTAAATAAATTTTTTCAAATAAAAGAGCTCGTGCAGATTACTCATTTATTATTGGTGCTGCCATCTATTGACAAACGTTTACAACAGAACACGTTCAAACTTCACGTCATCATAATTCAGCTACTGGACGCAAGATGGCCTTACCACTCCAGTAGTAGTTTATGAAATGTTTTTCAGTTTCTTTACCTTTTTATTGTACCTACCTACTAACTTTTTTGATTATTAATAAATTAGGTATTATTTAATTTATTATTTGTCCATCACGCTTAAGATTAGTGTATCACCAACAAATTTCATTATCTTCAGAGATATTGCTCAAACGGCGAACGCTCGCACTTTGATCAATTTGAAACAATCATGTCGATAATAGGTAATTATTATTGTTTAAACTTTAAAGCCTTTTTGCACACGGCCCTGGTGTCGTGTGAACAACTGTTAAGGCGAAGTCTCCTCCTTGGCGAAGCGGTCGGTCGTTACTTTTTATATAGTAAGAGACTACAAAATACTGTAAAACCAGCCTTAGGTAGATAGGTCTGCACGTTTGCTATTCAGACCTGATTTTAAAAATAAGATTTTGAAATCGTTTTTATAATAATACACACCGATGTAAATTTGTACAGTTAATTATTATATCAATACAGTATAATATTATTATCATAGTTCAGAACATTGTGAAATAAAATCTAAATAATTTAAAAAATTCTTTTTAAAAAACCGACTTCAAACACCCGCGCCACAACAAAATATACAATTTATTGTTGATTTTTTTTAAACCGCTCGACCGATTTCGATAAAATTTAATGGGACCACCTGGGAAGTACATAATATACCTATACCCTTTCAAACAAAACAAGAATTTTCCATATCGCTTCAGAAGTCTTTGAGTAATCGGTGAACATACATTAAAAAAAATATTCCGACAAATTGAGGACCTCCTCCTTTTTAGAAATCGGTTAAAAACAATAAAATACCTACATCGATGCATAAAGATTACCTATTGACGACTGAAAATCTGCCTCTACAAACATCGCTCGTACTCTAGATTCCAGAATATGTTTGATGACTTTGAAAGTTACTTCCACTATAATCTTCTACATGGCTGTCGAAATCGCGTTAAAATCGGTTCCATTGTAATTCATTTCGAACGAGAAATTCTCCTTAAGTCCTCTGCACACGGTCCCAATAATATTATCTATTGCTATCAATTATTATCAGCAGGGGCTAAGGCTTGAGATACAGCGCGGACTCGCCCGCGTCGCGTCGGTCGCGCTGTTGCCACTCGCCGGGTTGACTTGGGCTTTGGTACTGCAATAAATCATGCGTGAAATGGATCATGCGTGATGCTCGTGAACGGGTTCCACCGGCGGGAATGGGGCTGCTTTCTGTCTGCCCGTCTTAACATGAATTGAACTGTAGTTCCTACGCTTTTTTTTGGAACTTCACCTCATTGTGTAAATATAACAAAGTTGCATGGGTTGAATCGGCATGGCATCCGGCTGCCCACAAGATAGTATAAAATAGCTATTTATGCAACTGCATCGTAATGAGGGTCATTTTAATTCGAGTGCTGTTTTTTGATACGAGGCTTGCCGAGTATCAAAATAGGATAGTACGAGAATTAAAATGACTAATTACGTTCAGTTGCATACAAGATTTTATCTACGACAAGGAAAATAAAATCTTTAACAAAATACGCCGTAGGCTCAATAAAGTAACAAAAAGTAACTCCGTAAGCCGCCACCAGCCGCCTGTGGCGCCTCTGTCAACAAAAAGTAACTCCGTAAGCCGCCACCAGCTGCCTGTGGCGCCTCTGTCATATGAACGGTACAAAAGTGCCAGAACTCAGAGCCTTAGCTTTAGGTATCCTATTTTAAGAAGATAACCATTTCGATTCAGCTCCCATACAACGAGCTGCATCGAAATGAGAAGCAGAACCGAAAGAGGGTTCATTTCGATTCAGGTGTCAAATTCGAAATTGGAACTTTTCGATGTTGGAGTAGATAAAACTTATTACAATGTAATAGCTGAATAATAATATTGTAAAATGATTATTTTGAAAAGAGCAACTGCTGAGTTTCAACTCGCAGGTTGAGCCCGGGCATGCACCTCTGACTTTTCGGAGTTATGTGCGTTTTAGAATCACTGAATAAGTAAAGGCAATTAAATATACCTATTCAACGGTGAAAGAAAACATCGTGAGGAAACCTGCACACCTGAGAGTTCTTCATAATGTTCTCAAAGGTATATGAAGTCTAGCGATTCGCATTGGGCCAGCGTGGTGGACTATTTAACCCTTCCTTACCTTAATGGGTTGCTGATGATGATGATGAAAAACCTAAATGACGCATTTGCAATTTTCGTTTTTAGGGATGCGTAATTGCGTACCCAAAGTTTGCCAACAGGGCCCTATTACTAAGCCTCCGCTGCCCGTCCGTCCGTCTGTCAGCGGGCTGTATCTCGTAAACCCCCTCCTCCTCGTAAACCTCGGATGCCCCGTCGCTCACGTCCGCAGGAACTACCTTTCACTTCCCTGCACGTGTCCCCCGGGTGGTGCTAACGAGCGACGAACTAGACGGCGTAACACGCCATACGATTAAAAAAAAAAAAATCTCGTGAACCGTAATAGATATTGAAAATTACACAGAATGTGTTTCTATTACCGCTATAGATACTTATAAAAATAAATAAAGTTAAAAATCCGCCAAGTGCGAGTCGGGCCTCGCTCTTTTAGGGTCCGTACATATGACCAAATCACTTTTTTAAAACTAGATATATATTTAGATATATCTTAGTTCTTAGATAGTAATAAATTAGCATATGGGGTAAATATGCTCGTTTATTTGGTCACAACTTTGAAGGCTCCCCATTTCTTCATTTTTGAAGCTAAAAAATAATTAAAAAAAATATATTTGAACTCCACTTAATGAGTTCTAGACGATGACACCCCACATGCCAGGGTTAAAAATAAAGCTTTACATAGTGCTTTACATACAGCACATAGTGGTAATTGAAATACACTCTGTGAAAATTTCAACTGTCTACCTGTTACGGTTTACGAGATACAGTCCGCTGACAGACGGACGGACGGACAGCAAAGGTTTAGTAATAAGGTCTCGCACCCTTTGGGTACGGAACCCTAAAAATTAAAAAGGGTCTCCCTGAATACAATTAACTTTTGTTTTTGGTCGATCTTAACAATAGCTGGTGTTAAATCTTATACGATGGTACGGAACCCTTTGTGTGCGGGTCCGACTCGCACTTGGCCGGTTTTTCTCAGTTTAATTATTCACATAAATGTTGAAAAGATCCGGAAAGCTTAGCAACCTTCCCTCCTTTGCTATTCTTGTAAAAATAGCCCTTGACTGCGATCTCACCTGATGGTAAGTGACGATGCAGTTTAAGATGGTAGCCGGCTAACTTTGAAGGTACCTATAATTGAGCCCATTTCTCTAATATGGATACACGTAGAGTATTGCTCTCACCTTTGGGCTGGAGCACCTCAGTATCAACTCCTTCCATTTGACTGGATACAAAAGAGGGCAGTTCGGCTTGTGGACAATCCCAAATTAACTAGCTCACTGGAAAGCCTGGAGCACCGCAGAGACGTAAGCTCTCTCTCTCTGCGTATTATATCAGATATATAACGGGGAGTGTCCTGAAGAGTTTTATTTTGACCTTACCTTCTCTCTTCTACAACCGCACTGCACGCCACCGAATGCAATTTCACCCTCACCACCTGGATGCCTGGATCACCTGTGCCAGATCTTTTTCCCACGCACCACCAAACTGTGGCACCAAATCCCATCGACGGTGTTCCCACTTAATTACAAGTACAACATGGGGTTATTCAAGGGGCGGAGCAACAAACTCCTGAAAAGCGTCCGGATTTTCCGTTGCTCCCTTGCTACGTCATTGAAAGACAAACAAGCAAACATACTTTCGCTTTTATCTTCTTCTAATATATAAAATTCTCGTGTCACAATGTTAGTAACCTTACTCCTCCGAAATGGCTTTACTGATTTTTACCAAATTTTATATGCATATTCAGTAGGTCTGAGAATCGGCTACTATCTAAGTTTCATACCCCTAAATGATAAGGGTGAACAACCACTAAATATTTTTGTTGGCGGCACGAAGTTCGCTGGGTCAGCTAGTACATATTAGTAGTACATATTAGTCTCCTTAGGATAATTCATCAGCCATCAAACTATTAATTTCAAATATGTAAGTATGTATAAGGTACTTAATATCTTATCTGAAAGCAGCTTATGTTATTGGGAATTAATAATTTATTTCCTTTTAATCGTTTAATAAGTAATAACTGATCTGAGATCATATTCGAAGTCAACACAATCAATCATTTATATGAAACAAATGTCCTCTGTACTTGCTCAGGTATGTGTTTTGCTAATTTAATTATGTAAGTATGAGAGTATTATATTATCTATTATCGAAGATATATACGATTATATTATATACTAGCTGATGCCCACGACTACGTCCGCGTGGATTTAGTTTTAAATTCCCTCGGGAACTCTTTAATTTGCCGAGATAAAAAGAAGTCTATGTCATTCTCTAGGTCCTCAACTATACCCATGCAAAAAAGTCAATCCGTTGCTCTGTTGCGGCGTGATTGAAGGACAAACAAACACACCTTCGCATCATACTAATATCATAAAAGTAAAACTGTGTTTGTTAGTTGGTATATTAGTTTGTTGGTTTGTCCAACAGAGCTACGGATCACCGTGATTTTTTGCATGGGTATATTTGAGGACCTGGAGAGTGACATAGGCTACTTTTATCCCGGAAAATCAAAGAGTTCCCGAGGGACTTTAAAAACTAAATCCACGCGAACGAAGTTCGCGGGCATCGGCTAGTTTATAATATTAGTAAGGATTAGTAAGATAAGTAGTCTATTTGGGCTAAGACTATCTCGCAATCTAACAGCGTAACTGTATAATATATGACTGTCTTTGCAATAACAAATATTGATGTCAATAATTAAGAACTATCCTATCTTTTAAGTTACAAAGTTTGATCAAAAAACTTGAGAGGTGTCAAGGGACACCCGGATGGAACGTAGTTCCTTTCGATTACATTGTGTTCGGTATTTTCGCGATACAACATTGAGTCTCCGTAGCCTAGTAGCTCCGGCAGTCGCCTAAAAGTTCAACGTCGATGGTTCGAATCGTCGATGGTAGGTAACTTAAAGTTATAATAAATAAAGGAAAAATTCCACATGTAGAAATTATTTAAAATAAAATTGAAAATGGAAAATTCGGTCTGTCGAGCTGGGATTTTAGGCGACTGCCGGAGCCACTAGGCTACGGAGACTCAATGTTGTACCGCGAAAATACCGACCACAATGCAAAATTCACATTCAACAAAAAAGTGTCGGTTTCAAAAATATGTCGAGTGTCGGTTCCTTATTTTTTTCTGTCTAGCCCCCTTCCGTACCGCGCGATAAGAAACTTACGTTGCAAAATTGGTTCAGTAGTTTTCGAGTTTATCCCGAACATACATCGTGATTCGTGACACGAGATTTTTATCTATAGATATCAGATTAATGACGATTTCACCAACGTATGTCTTATCCGAGCGTAAAATCTATATAAATAAAAATGAATGTTGGTAAGCGCATAACTCAAGAATGGATGGACCAATTCGGTTAATTTATTTTTTTGTATGTTCCTTAAGGTCCACGGAAGGTTTTAATACTTAATAAAAAAAAAACAAACAAAAAAAAAGTTGGCGGTACGAAGTTCGCCATGTCAGCTAGTTTTCAATACAAATACTGTCAGAACTTGAAAACCGAGGTCTGTGGAAGTCCATACATGTCCAATGTCTTTAGGTTGATAAAGAATGTACGTCCGTCTGTGTTCGAGCGGAGACTGCAATATTCAGATGATTTATCTATTACATAAGTCTTAGATAATAAATATTAGATTTATGTAAGTACATATTTATCAATCTAGCATATTATATATTTATCAAAGCAGCAGCCGTTAGGACGATTGATTTTAGTATTCGTAACGTTATCAATTACTCAACAGGGCAGAGGCCAATTAGATAAAATTCAGATCATCAGATAATCGAAAGGTCAAGAGGTTGTTTTAAAGTTTGCTTTATTCTTTTGTCTAGACATTTTAAGGATTTCAACGTTGCTATATATTATACAAGTGTAAATTAAAAATTTTATTTTTAAATGCAAGCTTTTAGTAGCTACATGATTAGACTTTGGATATCATCTAGGATCAGAGTAATTGTTATGACGAATCAAACGAGCCCAAACTCGATGGGGTTACGTCGTTTTATTACGGAGTTCCGATAGCCATCTTCCATCTCCATCATCAGATCAGTCCCATGTCACAATAGTATTGCATTTTCATCCGATTTACACATAAATGCAAAATTTCAGCTCGATCAGAAACCGGGAAGTGGGTCTAATTCATCTTGCAAGATTTGACCCAAACGAACAAATAAATAAATAAACTGGTCAAGCTAAATAAATGCTTGTAAAAATACCCCAAGGATGCGTATATTTTATACCAACTTGCAACACGTCGTATAGCTTAAAAGAAAAAACCCAATTTGCTGTTAATGTAAACTGTGAGTTATGTGTGTCGATACGTACTTATGTATTTTAGGTATTTTTCAATATTCCATGCACGCAACTCTTGCGGTTGGCGAATTTAAAAACCTGAATGACGAATCTGCTTTAGGGATCCGTACCCAAAGGGTGCCAACGGGACCCTAACTAAGCCTTCGCTGGCCGTCTGTCCGTCTGTCTGCGGCTGTGTCTCATTAAGGGTAATAAGTGGATATATCACAGAATGGTGTATTTTTATTCGCGATAAGTATTATAACAACAAATAATGAACAATAGTTTAACAAGTGTAAATTGAAAATTTAAAACACCTCTGCTGACATTTTTTTTTTTTAATTCGATGAGAAGATAGTCCTTGACTGCGATCTCACCTGATGGTAAGTGACGATGCAGTCTAAGATGGTAGCGGGCTAACTTGTAAGGGGTATGGCAGTGAACATTCAACCCATACCCCTAATCGGTTTCTACACGCCATCGTGCCGGAATGCTAAATCGCTTGGCGGCACGTCTTCGACGGTAGGGTGGTAACTAGCCACGGCCAAAGCCTCCCACCAGACAAAACACGCGTGAAGCACTTTTAATCGATTAATTACATAATTTTGGAAAAAATCTGATACTCTTACACTGCTGGACCGATATTAACCAAACATAGCTTAGAACCACTGCAAGGAAACTGGCTTTCAAATTTAAAAAAACCGCATCGAAATCGGTCCATCCGTTTGAGAGGTACCTACGATGCCACAGACAGACACACACACACAGACAGACATCGATGTCAAACTTATAACACCCCTCTTTTTGCGTCGGGGGTTAAAAACTGTAACCTAAACTGCAACGAAAAACGGATATATCTTTCGTCATTGCTCGTATAAAATGCAGCATTGTGTCACCCGGACCACAATAACGAATCGATTGACACCTCATTAATCAAAATCGGCTCAGTAAATTCCGTGCTACGGTGGAACATTCGTAAATAGTCACATACATACATATATCATCATCATCATCATCATTAACAACCCATCAACGGCTCACTACTGAGCGCAGGTCTCCTCTCAGAGAAGTGTTTAGGCCATAGTCCAACATGCTGGCCCAATGCGAATTGGCGGACTTCACACACCTTCGAGAACATTATGAAGAACTCTCAGGTGTGCAGGTTTCCTCACGATGTTTTCCTTCACCGTTGAAGCAAGTGATATTTAATTGTTTAAACGCACTTGACTCTGAAAAGTCAGAGGTGCGTACCCGGGATCGAACCTGCGACCCCCCCGAATAGGAGACCACAGTCCTAGCCACTAGGCTATCACTGCTTCTTACATACATAGACTGCTACAAACATAACCCTTCTTTTTGAATTTGATTTTTTTAATGTTTCGCACTCAGTTATCCTCTGACATGGTGTCAGAGACCTTTTTAATGCGAATTTTGCTCTGAATAGGATTTGACGTAGTGGGGTTAAATAATGAATTTAAAAATTAAAGAGTTTCAATAAACTTGGTTTTTGACGATCTTGATAATAGTACGGAACCCTTCGTGTGCGGGTCCGATTCGCATTTAGCCAGTTTTATTTTTATTCATCATCATCTCAATCTGTCGCCGGCCCAACTGGACACATCATCATCAACAGCAACCCATGAACGGGTACTAATGAGCCAGTTCTCTCACAGAAGGGTTATAAGCCATAGTCCACTACGCTGGCCCAATGTAATAGGGCCCTGTTGGCACCATTTGGCTACCCTAAAAATTCATTCCTAAAAATGAAAATTTTCAGAAGCGTCATTTAGGTTTTTTACCATCATCATCATCATCATCATCATCAGCAGCATTAAAATTTCACTACTGAGCGCAGGTCTCTGAGAAGGGTTAAATAGTCCACCACGCTGGCCCAATGCGAATTGGCGGACTTCACACACCTTCGAGAACATTGTGAAGAACTCTCAGGTGTGCAGGTTTCCTCACGATGTTTCCTTCACCGTTAAAGCAAGTGATATTTAACTGCTTAAACGCACTAACTCCGAAAAATCAAAGGTCGAAGGTCGGCCCGGGATCGAACTTGCGACCCTCCGTATAGGAGACCACAGTCCTAACTACTAGACTATGACCATCGATGTATTATATCACTGTTTAACTGGACACGGGTCAAGCCATAGTCCATGCTGGCCCAGTGCGAATTGGCAGATTTAGAGGCTTGTAAGAACATCATGGAGAACTCGCATCAGGCTTGCAGGTTTCCTCACGATGTTTTCCTTCACTGTGCAAGGAAGAACTCTCTAACCTCGTGATTTGCCACATTTTGACCCTGACCTTATCATAAGGAACTGATTATTGTGGCTTTGTGATAACGACATGTTTCTGTGTCAAACGATCGCGCTGGTTTAGGCACCGTTGAACCTGACCGGTAACTAGATGGGTGACCGACGTAGGTTGTTCTTTGGCCTTTCCGCTCCCTTCGTGCCTCGGAGAGTACGAGTTATGCTCAATTTCTAACCGACTTCAAAAAAAGGAGGAGGTTGTTAACCGTCTTCAAAAAAACGAGGAGGTTATCAATTCATCGGATTTTTTTTATGTATGTTCACCGACTACTAGAAGACGCCTGAACCGATTAGAAAATTATTTTTTTGTTTTAAAGGGTATACTTCCCAGGTGGTCCCATATAAATTTCTTCGAAATCGGTCGAGCGGTTTTTAAAATATCAACAATAAATTTTATATAGTGGTGCGGGAGTTTTGTCGGTTTTAATTGAGGAATTTTATAGCTATTGCATAGCTATATATATTTATATATTAATTATTGCATGAATATTATATTTATTGCAAAGCTTTTATGGCGGGCTTTGAACTAGGACAAACAGTAAGAGCGCGGCGACCGAATCAAGAAATTCCGTAACGAAAATAAACCTAACAGCGTCGTTCAGTAAGCGTCAACATTTTAGAGGTTCACAAGTGGCTCTGTTTGGCGCAGTGGGCGAGAGACCGCTTTCTTTACCGTATGGTGTATGATGTCGCAGGTTCAAATCTCACTCGCGAAGTAGTGACAGTGCGCTTTTCTTGTTTGTTTGTTTTTTAATGTATTTTTGCATAATTTTTATTATGCAAAAAAAAATATTGCATGAATATTATAATTGCATAAGTTGATAAAAAATGCTATGCAATAGCTTTACCGCGGCAGTCCCCGAGTGCCACTTATTTTTTTTTATATAAAATTATATTTATATACTTATTAGTGATGTGCTGATCCTTATCATATCGATATCGAAGCTTTCACGGGTAATTGGCTGCGATATGTGTGCTCTATAAAGACCAGTAGCGTTTTTAATTATTCATTATTTGTAGTGCAATCAGTCGTCACGTTCAAGGTAAGTTGTTTATGTAACCTCTTATATTTTTGTCGGCCCTTGATAGATAAGATTTTAGACCATTTTACATAAGATTAGATAGACTGTATATCCTTAGTTGAAATATTTTCAACTTAGTAATTTTATTGGTGGGGCACATTCTCATCTTTTCTATCATCTTTTTAGCTTTAATATTGATAAAAAAGTTGAAAATTATTTTTAAAGAGATGTTTAAAAAATAATGAAGAGAATGTACTTTTTACGGTAAAAAAACAATACAGTGCATTAGACAACATTAGAAAACATTTCTATTCTATTCTATTCTATTCTATTGAAAAACCACAGAGGTTTGGCCCCAATGCCGTCAGCATCCAGTAACTTACATAATGACTGCAGAGCGTCTTAATAGTTAAAAAACCCTTTAAAATAAATAAACATTTATTATGAAAAAGAAACTTTTACCACCCGTATTAACAAAGATTTTCCTGCTATATCATAGCTTACGGATATTCCTTTTCAAATTCGGGTCAAATTGGGAATTTATAATTTCTGTATTGTCTCTGGTCAGGTCTGGAGGGAGGCTTTGACCGTGGCAATGCTTACCACCCTATCGTAAAAGACGTGCCGCCAAGCGATTTAGCGATCCGTAACGATAGCGTGTAGAAACCGATCAGGGGTATGGGTAGAATGTACACTGCCATACCCCTTCCAAGTTAGCCCGCTACCATCTTATACTGCATCGTCACTTACCATTAGGTGATATCGCAGTCAAGGACTATCTTATCATCGAATAAAAAACATTATTATTGTTATATAATTATGACTTTATTGATCATTTATTAATATTACCTTACTTACTTAGTGAATGAATTTTAATTTAATATAAAAAATCTTTTTAAGAAACCGACTTCAAATGCCCGTCCCAGTACAAAGTATATAATTTATTGTTGATATTTTAAAAACCGCTTGACCGATTTCGACAAAATTTCAATGGAACCACCTGGAAAGTATACCCTTTGAAACAAAAAAGAATTTTCCAAATCGGCTCAGGCGTTTTCGAGTAATCGGTGAACATACATAAAAAAAATATTCCGACAAATTGAGAACCTCCTCCTTTTTTGAAGTCGGTTAAAAATCAACGCATAATCTAATCCCAATTTAGCTCGATTCATCATCATCATTAGCAACCCATCAACGGCTCACTACTGAGCGCAGGTCTCCTCTCAGAGAAGGGTTATAGCCTTATAAGCTATAGTCTACCACGCTGGCCCAATCCGAATTGGCGGACTTCACACACCTTCAAGAACATTATAAAGAACTCTCAGGTGTGCACGTTTCCTCACGATGTTTTCCTTCACCGTTGAAGCAAGTGATATTTAATTGCTTAAACGCACTTGACTCCGAAAAGCCAGAGGTACCCGGGATCGAACCTGCGACCCCCCGAATAGGAGACCACAGTCCTAACCGACTAGGCTATCACTATTAGCACAGAATATATAATAGCTATTAGCTCGATTACTCAACACAAATCACACAGTTACCTCACTTCCTGAAGTCTTGAGATGGCGCGTCTGCGAATTAGTGCGTTCACATCGACACAATTGACAATCGACGGTCATTTGGCATGCACCGTGCGTATTGTTCGCGTCGCGCGTCGGCTCGCGGTTTGAACCTTGCTAGTGATGTGCTTAGTTCATTTTGATTTTTTGCAATATCGATATTTTTTGACGCGATAACGTCTTATAAATCGATGAACACCGGCTGCACGCACGAAAAAGTGTCACGTTCCGCCTGAGCCTGAGGGTGCAAGCGAGAGCGCGGAACAAGCGATAGAGAGGCACGATCGGCCCAAGCGTTGGCTTGTGCCGTCCGCCAGTCATCGTCAATGTTTCTTGACGTTATCACGTAAAACTATCGTCCAAAAACCGACTTTACAGACAAACAATTTTTTTTATAATAGGATTTCTTAGATACGTATATGTAGTCTTAGATTTTGTTTTAATCCTGTTCTGTGTTTATTTATTTTGTCTTATGTTGAGCTTAATAATTAATGTCTATTTATTTATTTATTTATATTCGCGTTTCTAGCTTCAATGGCACAACGATTAAGATGCGGACTAAAAACTAAAAAGTCGACGCTTATCTGTAATCTGTATGGCACTCTGTCATATCCTTTTGGGGAGTTAAAATTAAGAAAAAGATACATTTTGAGAAAACATAATTATTCTGTCATTCATGGATTACTTAACCATCTTTATGATGCAAAATAAATCAAAGTGGATTGTACAGGGACTAAATGTTATGTATGTAGTAGAGTTATGTATGTAGTAATTTTATCTTATTTGGAAGGGAAAGGCGTGTATACAGGTGTTTTTGCTTTTTTTCACCATTCAGTGGTGCTCAAATTAAAAAAAAAACTCTACAGTGTACTGTGGATTACTTAAATATGTCACGGAATAATTAGTAAGCGTTAGTTAGCGTTAGTTTCTGGCGTAGCCCATTTGATTTTTTGTTTAAGGGGTACTAAGATCCCTCAATGATTAAAATATCATTACTTAAAAATGTATAGTACCTAAATCCTGCAAGAAAAATCTTATTTCTACGATCTTTTATATTTATTTTATTTGGATTTGTAAACATTAATTACAAACCTACGGTATTTCTAAGCTATTATCTATGTATATTCGTTAACATCTCATATCATTTTGAAAACTATTCATGTTCTTAGCGAAACTCGTCCAGATTTGGATTTGCCATAATATAAAGAAAAAAGTTGCCCCATTATATTTATGTATCAATATTTTGGTCAAGTCAATAATTACATCGATAATAATTATGTAAATAACGTATTGCTCGGAGTCGATAATAATAAACCAGTTCCATGTCTTAATAGAGTAAGGTTTGATGACCAGTAATAGCGTTCAAATTGTAGCTATGCAGCATAATATAGCGTTACATCATACTAATATTATAATTAATACGAAAATGTGTTTGTTTGTCTTTCGTTCATGCTGTAACAGACTCACTTAAATTTTTCTTGGATATAGTAAAAAATCAAGAGTCCAATTTGGATGAGTTACTTACGCTGTATGCTTCTTAAGAATCTGCTGGTAGATTGTGGAAAAACTGCATCAACCATTGCTGCTATCTCCATTTTGTAGTAATTGGCTGAATATATGTATTGGTATTCTTGCTGCAAACTGCTGCAATTTCCAATCAGGATTACCTGCTATCGTCGCACCAATAGCGATCATTTTTAGACAATCTCACAATTACTGTATTCTAAAAACTATAAAAAGGTGACAGTACCGTACCACATAGTAAACAGAATGACAGAATATTATTAAGTATGCACAGAGTATTATTATAATACCTATGTGATGTTAAAGGCATATTTTAAATTGCCTTTTATTTTTGTGTTATTTTTATATGGGTATCGAAAAAAAAATCATAACTCCAAAACTATAAAAAATCGCGAGCATACATGGGGGTGATTCGGAATTCGGATACTCCACAACATACCGGACCAAAATTTGTTTTTTCTGACGTCAATTGACCGGCTACCTTGTATTATAAAACTTCTATATAATTACTCTGGAAGATCATGTAGAACAGACTGCTAGACCCTTTCTCTATGACAGCTGTTATTTTACCACTTCTGAAGAATTCAAAATAGTATTTATCGTAGGAGCGTATATTAGCGTTGGTTTTGGATGCAAGTGTTATGATATTATATTATACTACAGTGATGTAATTAACGCTGGTATCGCCGTGCACCGACTATAGTTTGACTTGACACCGCGTTCCTGTGTCCGTACTATACTATTACTACACTACAGTGGTACAGCGAGTTCGATGTTTAAACTAAAACCACTCCCGCGCGCTCTGCCGCCGCCCGTAGACGTTCGAGCCAATTTGACATTTGTTTTTTTTTTAATTTTTACGAACTTTATTTCGTGTCAGTGTTGACATAAAAGACTATAAATAAAACCTCTTTTGTGGCAGTTATTAGTGATTATTATCGGTGAGTACTACTTAGAAAATATTAATGGTTGCAGCGATTATTTTATAGGATAATAATTATTGTCCTTGATATTTGATGTTTTGTTATTATTTTAAGTGCTTCTACCTACAGTTTTTACGGTTGATGATTGTTATGAATTGCGAAACACAAACTGCACGGTAGTAAACTAGTAAACTACTGATGTTTTACTATACATTCCTAGTAATAATGTAATAGGTAGATAACTAAAATAAAATTAAAAAATATATCGATTTGGAGAAAAATAAAAAATAGATGTGTCATAATATCCCAGTCACATCACTAAAATTATGTGCATATTGGTCAAAAACATTTTGAATGCCAATAAATAAAATTAAAGTTCTTGCAATTAATAAAATAGTAGATAATAATAACTCCATGATGATTTTTTTTTCTAAAAAGTAGATAAGTAAATAGGTAGGTAGTTACTGTAAATTAGTTACTTACGGTTTTTAAAAATTTTCGAAATTGTAGTATTGGTGTTCATTATATTGACCTTATTTAACCCTTCTCTGAACGGAGACCTGCGCTCAGTAGTCAGCCGTTGATGGGTTGTTAATGATGATGATGATATTGACCTTAAGAAAAATAGTTCTAGGTAAAATACGTACAACTAAAAACAAATTGGTTGTCTGTAAAGTCGGTTTACGGACTATAGTTTTACGTGATAACGTCATAAAGAAACATTGACGATGACTGGCGGGCGGCGGCGCGGTCACAAGCCAACGCTTGGGCCGATCGTGCCTCTCTATAGCTTGTTCCGCGCTCTCGCTTGCACGCTCAGGCTTAGGCGGAACGTGACACTTTTTCGTGCTTGCAGACGGTGTTCATCGATTTTTATGACGTTATCACGTCAAAAACCCTTCACTAAAGAGAAAACCCTACAATCCAGGAGTCATATTAGTGACATTAGAAAATCATACGTCATTTCCTCAACCGGAAGTCGAACTAGAGACCTCGAGTTTGTAACACGAGTAAACCCACTGCTCGACCAATGTATTCTACATAATATATCCATAGAACCGTTAAAA
Source organism: Oeneis ivallda (assembly GCA_029955525.1). NCBI lineage: Eukaryota > Metazoa > Arthropoda > Insecta > Lepidoptera > Nymphalidae > Oeneis > Oeneis ivallda. Next base: position 941,017 of record JARPMR010000024.1, read on the forward strand.
GAAACAAAAAATTAAGTGGCACTCGGGGACTGCCGCGGTAAAGCTATTGCATAGCATTTTTTATCAACTAATTATGCAATCATAATATTTATGCAATATTTTTTTTGCATAATAAAAATTATGCAAAAAAATAATTAAAAAAATTAAGTGGCACTCGGGGATTGCCGCGGTAAAGCTATTTCATAGCATTTTTTATCAACTTATGCTATTATAAATATTTTTTTTGCATAATAAAAATTATGCAAAAAAAAACAAACAAGAAAAGCGAACTGTCAGTGCTACTTCGCGAGTGAGATTCGAACCTGCGACATCATACAAAGAAAGCGGCCACTCGCCCACTGCGCCAAATAGAGCTACTTGAGAACCTCAAAAATGTTGAACGCTTACTGAACGACGGTGATAGGTTTTTTTTCGTTACGGAATTTCTTGATTCGGTCGCCGCGCCTAAACTGTTTGTCCTAGTTCAAAGCCCGCGATAAAAGCTATGCAATAGCTTAAAAACTCATAACCATAATAATCAAGCGAATATGTAGACAGTAAAAATCAAGTAAGTTCAACTTACGTAAACGTAAGCAGTACAAAACATAACAATGGCTGACCTTTGTGTTAGATAACCGACTGCGGCCATATGTTATGTTACGTGTTAGTTGTTACCTACACGTCAAATTCGGACTAGAATCGGGTTGAAGGATTGCTTCCCAAAAAAGGAAGGTAATGTTTTCAGGGTAAAAGTATACTATTAGTGTGTATGTGAGTTTCTTTACTCCACTATAAGTTCTAAATGCCTGAATATTTGGATGTATGGGTATCGTTAGAATCCTTATATCATCCGAGTGGCATTGGCTATTGACGTGATAACGTCTTATAAATCGATGAACACCGGCTGCACGCACGAAAAAGTGTCACGTTCCTATGACGTTATCACGTTAAACTATCGACCGTAAACCGACTTTACAGACAACCATTTTTTTTAATAAGTACTAGTACATATACAATATACATAACTACATCGTTACAACTACAATATGCTCTGAGCGATTCATTCTTCCAACATGGATAACGTTCATATTACTTGTAAAAATCTATTCTTTAATCCATCATCCATTAAACTTTTACAAGGTGATACCTAAAATTTTTAACGTGATTTGAAATTCTTCCAAATAGCCATAGAACGCTGTCCATGTCGATTTAAACCATCGAGAAACTGAAGCTGATACGATAGCGAAATGAGAAATCCAAATATTACGTTGATTCCTCAACTACTCCTCAAGAAAGTCCGAAAGTCGTTTGTGGGAAAGAGCGTGAAGTTCTAGAATAAAATTCCAGAGTCAATTTAAGACTTATGCTTTTACAAGAGTTAAAGAAATCTATGCGTGCTCATGAAATAGCATATTATGCAATTGAAGTTTTTCATTAGCAATAAAAAACGTAGATCGCAGTATTTTTCAAACAGAAGAGAGGAAAGAACCTAACATAATACACGATTAGACACAGCAGGTTTTCCTTATTAAGTAGTAGGTATTAGGTAGGGTACGAGTTATGTAAATAAGTTCTGTCATACTGTAGCTTCTCACAATATTCAAGTAATTAGCCACAGTTTACACTAGCTCAAAAATATACGAGGCATGTAAAATGGACAAGGAACAAAATGTACACGAATCTCATAATAAAGGTATACCTACACTATACAGTTATTTCTAAGCACCGTCTACCTATTTTTACAATGTATTTGACTGTCTGCTTTTGTACAAAAAATTGTATAAATAACGATAACGAATGTGCTGTAGAGATGTCCACTAGTAGATGCCCTAGAAATGTCCGCTAGTAAGGTGTTCCTTTTTCCATTCTTTATTAAAATAATAAGCATATAATAAGCAGTGATAGCCTAGTGGTTAGGACTGTGGTGTGGTCTCCTATTCGGGGGGTCGCAGGTTCGATCCCGGGCACGCACCTCTGACTTTTCGGAGTCAAGTGCGTTTAAGCAATTAAATATCACTTGCTTCAACGGTGAAGGAAAACATCGTGAAGAAACCTGCACACCTGAGAGTTCTTCATAATGTTCTTGAAGGTGTGTGAAGTCCGCCAATTCGCATTGGGCCAGCGTGGTGGACTATTGCCTATAACCCTTCTCTGAGAGGAGACCTGCGCTCAGTAGTGAGCCGTTGATGGGTTGCTGATGATGATGATGATTATAATTATTATACTTGATAATTGTTGCAGTCCCTAAGTCCCTAATCAAAGAGGTAATGCTGCCAGCATCTTGGGTACTATGCCACACTGCGGTGGCTTGGATGGGGTTTTAGATTTTAATTAGTTTTTATTTTAGTTTTAATTTTAGAATTAAATTTAGGTTTAATATAGTATTGTATATATGAAATTTTCTTAAGTCAAAATAAAAACTATCAAATTTTAACATTTATATTTAAGTCCCTAAGTGTACAACATTATATTTTTTTAAAGGGCAACCGCAAAATTTCTTGTTGGTTCTTCTCGAAACTTCTCTTTCTTCTTCTCTTTCTAGTTCGGCTGGAAACTGGGAGAAACAGTGGTAGGTGAGGTAATTCTTAGTTAAGAGTTTATTTGAATGAAAACTTTTCAATTATATTCTGTTTCTCTTTGTGTTTTGCCAGTCTGGTCCAAGTCTTGCTTGACGATGTCAGAAGTTATTCTATAAGGCTAAGTTCACAGCAAACTGTTCACAAGGAAGTCGCGAACTCTAAATTACCGGGTACTGTAAGATGGCAGATAATATAACAGATGGTAATAGCGAATATCCGTTAGGCGCTCCGCGAATCCAGCCAGCTAACCGCGGCGACCTCTCGGCCCCTGGCCTGGAGCGCGCTGTGGAGCTGGCATGGCTCCTCATTGTTTTCAATTACATCAAATGGCCCGGGCGGCGGCCGGCCGACATCGTTGTCAACATTACTCGTATTATAAAACAATGTCCCCACGCGTATCTGGGCCTATACTAGTAACCATAGCTATTAGAATAGAATAGAAATAGAATAGAAATGTTTTTTATTCAAATAAACTTTTACAAAGTACTTTTGAATCGTCAATGAGTCTACCACTGGTTCGGAATGCCGTTCCTGCCGAGAAGAACCAGCAAGAAATTCGGCAGTTGCTCTTTTCAAAATACTTTTACAATATACTTAATAGATATTGTTCTATGTACCTATGCAGAGTTTCCACAATGAGGGGAAGTATTTACTATTATAGCCGCCTAGGAGCTGCTAGATCCTTACTAATACTAGTAGTTCGCCCCGAACTGAGACCTCGCGGTAACGGTATCCCATGATTATTCATTCAATCGATACATGATAACCAAAACTGACATTATTATTATGCCCGTTTTCACCAAACATACCTACATCATCCCCTAAGTAGGAGTCTCTTAACGTAGGTAGCTCCTAAATACAATCCTAAGTCCTAACATCCGTCCCAATATCCTTTTAGGTGTCCCGTACAGGATCGTGATAAATAAGTTGACAGAAAACATCACCTAACTTATAGGTAGCCCGTAAAGGTTAGGGAACGTTAGTGAAAACATTGAATTATTATGTAGGTACTAACGAGTGAAACCGGGTTACGGGCATCTGTACAAATCATCATCTATCGACGCGAATAGAAAATATACAATATTTAACTAAAATTTAACTAAAAAATAATTTTAATTGAATAATATGGTACAAAAAAAAATACAATACAATTATTGTATTATATTAAGTAACTAAATAATAATGGTCGACGCAAAACTGTTTTTGGGATAGGTCGTAGTCGTAACTCGTAGTTCCATGGGAATAGTTACTGACTGCGCCATCTATTAGCATTATTGTGAAGCTATGTTGATGCTATATGAATTACTGATGCCCATTAAAAATTAAATAATCTCGTTTCTTTATAATATTCATATAATTTTAGTATTTGTTGTTCAAGTACAGGATGTAAGTGACCTAAAAAAATAAAACCAGTTTGAAAATCCATAGCGGATTTTCCTAGAGAGCGTCTTCAAGCGAGCGTATAAAATCGCCACTTTGAAAGCCCCCCATTTCGTCAATTTTAAGGGAAAAATTAAAAAAAAAATATTTTTGTACTCGGTTCAAAATTATCTTTAAAATGATACGTAACAATTTTATGTAACGCGATAATTTTTTTTTACTTCGCATTCACTTCTATGAGAGCCCCCCTGAAATAAAGGTTTTTATAATTTTTTATCCAATATTCGGCTGAAGGCCATCAGTTTACATATCTTCTATAATATAATAAAACTGTAACAGGTCCAATTCTGTACATTGAAGATATTTTGAAAATTTTTGTTTGAGGGCACTCTATAATCGATACTGAAGCCAAAACAATTTTTTTTTAATTTTTTGTCTGTCTGTCTGTCTGTCTGTCTGTCTGTCTGTCTGTCTGTCTGTCTGTATCTTGGCCGCGCATCACGCCGAAACTACTGGACGGATTTAAATGAAACTTGGCAAGATTTAAGATAATACTACGAGGTATAATATAGGATACTTTTTATCCCGAAATTCAGCACGGTTCCCTTGGGAGAGGGGATGAAAGTCAAAATGTGTATTTCGCTGTAATTCATTAAGGCGTATTCCGATTTAATCCATTCTTTTTTTGTTAGAAAGCAGGTTCTTTAGAGATTGTCCTGTAATTATTTCAAGGTCGTCAATTTCGTAGTTCAGAAATTATAGACATCACGATCTTCAGTAAAGGGTCCAAATAACTTGAACCCCGGAATCGACAAGATACTTTGAATGAACGGCTCATCTTAAGCTGGCAAGCGTACTTTATCGTATATAGCCATCGTGGATAGCCCTATTTTGTCAAAGTCAAACTACTCCAAAGGCGTCCGATTTTGCCAAACGATCATTATACCTACATACTACATAGTAGGTATGGATGTAATACATCGTATGGACATAATGCTACATTGTTTTCCTATGCAATTTAATATTCTAATCATACTAATATTATAAATGCGAAAGTGTGTTTGTTTGTTGGTTTGTCCTTCAATCACGCCACAACAGAGGCACGGATCGACGTGATTTTTTGCATGGGTACTATAGTTGAGGACATAGGCTACTTTTTATCCCGGAAAATCAAAGTGTTCCCGAGGGATTTTAAAAACTAAATCCACGCGGACGAAGTCGCGGGCATCAGCTAGTAATATAATAAAACTGTAACAGGTCCAATTCTGTACATTGAAGATATTTTGAAAATTTTTGTTTGAGGGCACTCTATAATCGATACTGAAGCCAAAACAATTTTTTTTTAATTTTTTGTCTGTCTGTCTGTCTGTCTGTCTGTCTGTCTGTATCTTGGCCGCGCATCACGCCGAAACTACTGGACGGATTTAAATGAAACTTGGCACGATTTAAGTTAATACTACGAGGTATAATATAGGATACTTTTTATCCCGAAATTCAGCACCGTTCCCTTGGGAGAGGGGATGAAAGTCAAAATGTGTATTTCGCTGTAATTCATTAAGGCGTATTCCGATTTGATCCATTCTTTTTTTGTTAGAAATCAGGTTCTTTAGAGATTGTCCTGTAATTATTTCAAGGTCGTCAATTTCGTAGTTTAGAAATTATAGACATCACAATCTTCAGTATAGGTCCAAATAACTTGAACCCCGGAATCTACAGGATACTTTGAATGAACGGCTCATCTTAAGCTGGCATGCGTAATTTAGCGTATATAGCCATCGTGGATACTATTTTGTCAAAGTCCAACTACTCCAAAGGCGTTAGATTTTGCCAAACGATCATTATACCTACATACTATATAGTAGGTATGGATGTAATACATCGTATGGACGTAATATTACAGTGTTTTCCTATGTAATTTAATATCCTAATCATAATTACTAATATTATAAATGCGAAAGTGTGTTTGTTTGTTGGTTTGTCCTTCAATCACGCCGCAACAGAGCCACGGATCTACGTTTTTTTTACATGGGTATAATTGAGGACCTGGAGAGTGACATAGGCTACTTTTATCCCGGAAAATCAAAGTGTTCCCGAGGGATTTTAAAAACTAAATCCACGCGGATGAAGTCGCGGGCATCAGCTAGTCTATAATATAATAAAACTGTAACAGGTCCAATTCTGTACATTGAAGATATTTTGAAAATTTTTGTTTGAGGGCACTCTATAATCGATACTGAAGCCAAAACAATTTTTTTTTAATTTTTTGTCTGTCTGTCTGTCTGTCTGTCTGTCTGTCTGTCTGTCTGTCTGTCTGTATCTGGGCCGCGCATCACGCCGAAACTACTGGACGGATTTAAATGAAACTTGGCACGATTTAAGTCAGTACTACGAGGTATAATATAGGATACTTTTTATCCCGAAATTCAGCACAGTTCCCTTGGGAGAGGGCATGAAAGTCAAAATGTGTATTTCGCTGTAATTCATTAAGGCGTATTCCGATTTAATCCATTCTTTTTTTGTTAGAAAGCAGGTTCTTTAGAGATTGTCCTGTAATTATTTCAAGGTCGTCAATTTCGTAGTTCAGAAATTATAGACATCACAATCTTCTGTAAAGGTCCAAATAACTTGAACCCTGGAATCTACAGGATACTTTGAATGAACGGCTCATCTTAAGCTGGCATGTGTAATTTATCGTATATAGCCATCGTGGATACTATTTTGTCAAAGTCAAACTACTCCAAAGGCGTCAGATTTTGCCAAACGATCATTATACCTACATACTACATAGTAGGTATGGATGTAATACATCGTATGGACGTAATATTACAGTGTTTTCCTATGTAATTTAATATTCTAATCATATTTACTAATATTATAAATGCGAAAGTGTGTTTGTTTGTTGGTTTGTCCTTAAATCACGCCGCAACAGAGCCACGGATCTACGTGATTTTTGCATGGGTATAATTGAGGACCTGGAGAGTGACATAGGCTACTTTTATCCTGGAAAATCAGTGTTCCCGAGGGATTTTAAAAACTAAATCCACGCGGACGAAGTCGCGGGCATCAGCTAGTTATATCTAAATTTGAAGTAATTACGTTTAGTAATTCAAAAGTTATAAGGCTCTGACAGACGGACGGAAGGACGGACGGACGGACGGACGGACAAGTGCAAATTCACTCTAGTAGACTCAGAGACCTCGCTTCGCTCGGTCAATTATAAATGCGAAAGTGTGTTTGTTTGTTGGTTTGTCCTTCAATCACGCCGCAACAGGGCTACGGATCGATGTGATTTTTTGCATGGGTATAGTTGAGGACCTGGAGAGTGAGTAGTGACATAGGCTACTTACTTTTTATCCCGGAAAATCAAAGAGTTCCTGAGGGATTTTAAAAACGAAATCCACGCGGACGAAGTCGCGGGCATCAGCATAGTTTAGTCAGCATTATATCCTTACTAATATTATAAATGCGAAAGTGTGTTTGTTTGTTCGTTTGTCCTTAATCACACCGCAACAGGGCTACGGATCGACGTGATTTTTTGCATAGGTATAGTTGAGAACCTGGAGAATGACATAGGCTTCTTTACTTTACTTACTTTTATCCCGGAAAATCAGATTTCGACCCGAGGGATTTTAAAAACGAAATCCACGCGGACGAAGTCGCGGCCATCAGCTAGTCTTTAATAAATCTATGCTATAGCTTTGTCAGCATTATATTTAGCAACATAATCAGGCCGCAGTCCTATGGGTCCTATGTGCTACAGGGCAACTTTAGACCTTTTGGGAGAGGCTAGGACGTCGGCCGATGTAGAACCGGTTATAAAATCTAGTTTCTGAGTTCAAACTGCGAGCTGCATGCACCGATTTCCTTGTTTCGTTGTGCAAATTTAAACTAGGTATAGCGAGGTAAAGATAGCTCAGAGAAATTCATTTAAAAAACACGTTACAACAAGGAAAGATTAATATTGAGGGCAGTATATTTTGCTGACCGTTAAAATTAACGTTGACTTGCTAATAACGATACAACCTACAAACTAAAAATGAAAACTTTGCGGACGTTCTTAAGAATTACCCACCTACCTAGCAGATTTTGAACTAAACTACTAGGTTCCCTAAGAGTGGGTGTGCGCTCGTTAACAGTAAACAGATTTGATTTTTACAGTAGTAGATCAAGTTTCAACTATCCGAAAAAAAAACACGCAAAAATTACATCATACTGCCAAGGGACGTGCTTGGGCAAAAACATAAAATGATGAAATTTGTTCGATGATAAAAAATCGCGAAGTTAGGTCTAAATTTTAACTAATATTCATTTATATTCAATGTGTTGCATATTACAGAGCCAAAATTTTTACATTAAATTCCGATTGATATTATCAAGAGAGTAGCCTAGTGAATTGAAAAGAAAATGAATATTTTACGAGTTACAAAGTATTTGGCGCTTACTACACTCCTATTCCGCGCAAAACGCTTTCTTTTGTCGCGCCTCACATGAGGTTGTGGCTTTGTTTTATCTCATCGCGAAATCTGATTTTTTTTTGGGGTTACACGCGCTCTTAATACGTTCAAAATAATTGACGACTGTTTCGGAATTTCAAGTCAAGCTATATAGGAAAAGCCAACATTTGTAGCCTACATAAAATAAGTCTCTCATCCGAGCGTGATATTTTGGCAGAATTTCAATACAAAAACGGTCAGAACGCCTGGTGAAGAAGAGAAGAAGAAGGTGTTCCTCGGTTAAGCGTCACTGACGTTCGCGTTGGTGAAATCGGCACTAAGTATTATTGTAAACTGTGACAAATATGGAACAAAACATTCGATAGGTATTTACAATTTCCATAATGAAATGTCACGGTTCCCCGATGTTTAATGGTCGTGGACTAAATATTACACTATAGAGCCTAGGTGCGTCTGATTACTCAGTTAGACTTTCTTACTTTCTTATCACTTAATGCTGACTGCCAGACGCTATAACTTTTCACTAATGCTTGTTTTATCGGTTACTGCTACTTATTTCAGAATACGTACATATTCAGTACCTATATTCACGAGTTTACAACATACCTACCTGCTAACCAGCATATATACCTGCTGATGTTTTCAGAAGTTATCACAGAAACGAAATTTTTGTACCTACTCCCTACTAATATCATAAAAGTTAAACTGTGTTTGTTAGTTGGTATATTGGTTTGTTGATTTGTCCTTCAATCACGCAGCAACGGATCTACGGATCGACGTGATGTTTTGCATGCATGGTTAAAGTTGAGGGCTGGAGAGTGATTTATCGATAATCAAAAACATTAAAAATTAGGCCGTTAGCTTTAGGATTAAGTTTTGTTGATTTTCCTAGTGCTTACATTTCTTAATTCTTTAATATACTCACATACCTAAAACCAAACTTACAACATTTAAAAAAAAAAAAACTTCAATTCAACTTACTTATTTTTTCGAATTCGAATTGATAACTATCATGTAAATATAATAAAATACCTAAATAATATAGAATATAGTTATATTCTTGCAGTATAAATTGTAATGACGCGTTTTTAACCGACTTCAAAAAAGGAGGAGGTTCTCAATTCGTCGGAATCTTTTTAGGGTTCCGTAGTAAACAAGGAACCCTTATAGTTTCGCCATGTCCGTCCGTCTGTCTGTCTGTCTGTCTGTCTGTCTGTCTGTCCGCGGTTTAGCTCAGAGAATATTGGTACTAGAAATCTGTAATTTGACAAGAGTATAAATATCAATAACGCGGACAAAGTGGTGAAATAAAATTGTGAAAAATATTTTTTTTAGGGTACCTCCCCTACATGTAAAGTGGGGATGAATTTTTTTTTTCTTATCTATCCCATAGTGTGGGGTGTCGTTGAATAGGTCTTTCAAAAACGTTGTGGGTGTGGGAACACCATTTTTTAATTCAGGGATCCGTTTGTGAAATATGATATTTTAAAGTGCTAAATTTTATTAGAGTCAAGTGTCCCCCCCCTCTGCCAGCTAAATGGTTGTATATAGGATACAAGAAAAAATTCACAGCAGTAGTATATATAATGAATTTTAAAGGAAAACTATCACGGCTAAGTAGGGTTCATTAGTGAAGGAGTTATATCGGTTTTTCTAAGTTAGATATTACACGTAGTGTAAGTTGCATATTTTGTAGTATATTATAGTATTTAAACCATGGAACTCAAAATGTATGTTGAGACTTTTAACTACGGAACCCTACACTGCGCGTGGCCCGACACGCACTTGGCCGGTTTTTTTTATGTATGTTCACCGATTACTCAAAGACGTGTGGACCGATTTGAAAATTCTTTTTTTTTCAAAGGGCATACTTCCCAGGTGGTCCCATATAAATTTTATCGAAATCGGTCGAGCGGTGTTTAAAATATCAACAATAAATTAAATACTTTGTATGGTGTGTGTGTAATGTAGTAAAGCGGGAGTTTGAATTTTGAAGTCGGTTGTTTAAAAAGAATTTTTTACTTATATAAAATTTTTTTCTCTGATATCTTTGGACTTGGCCTGGTCGTCAGTTTACTTATCGTCATATCAATTCAAATTGATCGATAAGAGATTACGATTGATTGAAAAATCGGTCATTGATCAATGGTTTAGTAAATATACTGTCGTAACTCTTAACTCGGCCTTCGGTACTAACCGGCAGCTTTACGAAACATCGTAGGGCGACTGCTTTTATGACGAGTGACACGACTAGGTACTAGCTGATGTCCACGATTTCGTCGGCGTGGAGTAAGGTTTTCAAAAATCTGCGGCTATCACGGAATTAAAGGTAGCTTATGTCACTCTCCAATTCGTCAAATACTTATCATCATCATCATCATCATCAGCAACCCATCAACGGCTCACTACCGAGCGCAGGTCTCCTCTCAGAGAAGGGTTATAGGCCATAGTCCACCACGCTGGCCCAATGCGAATTGGTGGACTTCACACACCTTCGAGAACATTATGAAGAAGTCTCAGATGTGCAGGTTTCCTCACGATGTTTTCCTTCACCGTTGAAGCAAGTGATAGTTAATTGCTTAAATACACTTGACTCCGAAAAGTCAGAGGTGCGTACCCGGGATCGAACCTGCGACCCCCCGAATAGGAGACCACAGTCCTAACCACTAGGCTATCACTGCTTCTACTTATACTTGTACACAAAATCACGTCGATCCATTAGTACTCTATTGATGCGTGATGAAAGGACAAACCATAAAACAAATAAATACCTAATTTATTGTTCATGTGTATAGTTGAGGACTTGGAGCTCTCTCCAAGTCCTCAACTTTATACATAGGCTACCCTTTATCCCGGAAAACAGGTTCCCGCGGGATTTTTAAAACCTAACTCCACGCGGAATGATTTGATCCACGCTGGCAAATGATAGTAAGGTAATTATTATATTACTAGCTGATGCCCGCGACTTCGTCCGCGTGGATTTAGTTTTTAAATCCCTCGGGAACACTTTGATTTTCCGGGATAAAAGTAGCCTATGTCACTCTCCAGGTCCTCAATTATACCCATGTAAAAAAATCACGTAGATCCGTGGCTCTGTTGCGGCGTGATTGAAGGACAAACCAACAAACAAACACACTTTCGCATTTATAATATTAGTAATTATGATTAGGATATTAAATTACATAGGAAAACACTGTAATATTACGTCCATACGATGTATTACATCCATACCTACTATGTAGTATGTAGGTTTAATGATCGTTTGGCAAAATCTGACGCCTTTGGAGTAGTTTGACTTTGACAAAATAGTATCCACGATGGCTATATACGATAAATTACGCATGCCAGCTTAAGATGAGCCGTTCATTCAAAGTATCCTGTAGATTCCGGGGTTCAAGTTATTTGGACCTATACTGAAGATTGTGATGTCTATAATTTCTGAACTATGAAATTGACGACCTTGAAATAATTACAGGACAATCTCTAAAGAACCTGCTTTCTAACAAAAAAAGAATGGATTGAATCGGAATACGCCTTAATGAATTACAGCAAAATACAGATTTTGACTTTCATCCCCTCTCCCAAGGGAACGGTGCTGAATTTCGGGATAAAAAGTATCCTATATTATACCTCGTAGTATTAACTTAAATCGTGCCAAGTTTCATTTAAATCCGTCCAGTAGTTTCGGCGTGATGCGCGGCCAAGATACAGACAGACAGACAGACAGACAGACAGACAGACAGACAGACAAAAAATTAAAAAAAAATTTGGATAGAAGCAGACGTTACTTTGCGGAAGTTCATGATTAGCAAGAAAAGGTTAGAATTATTTTGCTATAATCCGCCAACAGAAAAAATCTGTATGGTCAAACATGCAATTAAAAGCTAAGCACCACTCACCTACCCAGCCAAGCAAAAAAGCCAAGTTCCCAAGCAAGCAATGCCACCACCACTCACATGCACCACCACACAAGATTTTTACACTACTCTCGACGCACGTTTCGCCCCGACACCGGAGCATCCTCAGGAGATGTCGACTTTACAATGCTGTATTGTCTAGTCAGTACAGCATTGTAAAGTCGACATCTCCTGAGGATGCTCCGGTGTCGGGGCGAAACGTGCGTCGAGAGTAGTGTAAAAATCTTGTGTGGTGGTGCATGTGAGTGGTGGTGGCATTGCTTGCTTGGGAACTTGGCTTTTTTGCTTGGCTGGGTAGGTGAGTGGTGCTTAGCTTTTAATTGCATGTTTGACCATACAGATTTTTTCTGTTGGCGGATTATAGCAAAATAATTCTAACCTTTTCTTGCTAAAAAAAAATTGTTTTGGCTTCAGTATCGATTATAGAGTGCCCTCAAACAAAAATTTTCAAAATATCTTCAATGTACAGAATTGGACCTGTTACAGTTTTATTATATTATAGATAGTAAAACTGAAGATGGACCACTACGGTAAAATATTCCTTCTGGTCATAGAAATTTAATGTCTAACGTTTTTGTGTTACAGACAAAAGATGATCCAGTATGTCTCAAAATAATAGAATAGAATAGAATAGAACAGAAATGTTTTTTATTCAAATAAACTTTTTTACAAGTGCTTTTGAATCGTAGATATAAAATATATAAAATATTATACTCAAATCAACAAACAATGACAAATACGTACCTATTTGTTTGTACATCGCAAAAGAATTACTTACATTACACTTGTTTAAACTAAAAGTAAATAGGTATCTTTATATATCAATACTAGCTGATGCCCGCGACTTCGTCCGCGTGGATTTAGTTTTTAAAATCCCTCGTGAACACTTTGATTTTCCGGGATAAAAAGTAGCCTATGTCCTCAACTATAGTACCCATGCAAAAAATCACGTCGATCCGTGGCTCTGTTGTGGCGTGATTGAAGGACAAACCAACAAACAAACACACTTTCGCATTTATAATAATATTAGTATGATTAGAATATTAAATTGCATAGGAAAACACTGTAGCATTAAGTCCATACAATGTATTACATCCATACCTACTATGTAGTATGTAGGTATAATGATCGTTTGGCAAAATCTGACGCCTTTGGAGTAGTTTGACTTTGACAAAATAGGGCTATCCACGATGGCTATATACGATAAAGTACGCTTGCCAGCTTAAGATGACCCGTTCATTCAAAGTATCTTGTAGATTCCGGGGTTCAAGTTATTTGGACCTTATACTGAAGATCGTGATGTCTATAATTTCTGAACTACGAAATTGACGACCTTGAAATAATTACAGGACAATCTCTAAAGAACCTGCTTTCTAACAAAAAAAGAATGGATTAAATCGGAATACGCCTTAATGAATTACAGCGAAATACACATTTTGACTTTCATCCCCTCTCCCAAGGGAACCGTGCTGAATTTCGGGATAAAAAGTATCCTATATTATACCTCGTAGTATTAACTTAAATCGTGCCAAGTTTCTTTTAAATCCGTCCAGTAGTTTCGGCGTGATGCGCGGCCAAGATACAGACAGACAGACAGACAGACAGACAGACAGACAGACAGACAGACAGACAAAAAATTAAAAAAAAATTGTTTTGGCTTCAGTATCGATTATAGAGTGCCCTCAAACAAAAATTTTCAAAATATCTTCAATGTACAGAATTGGACCTGTTACAGTTTTATTATATTACTAGCTGATGCCCGCGACTTCGTCCGCGTGGATTTAGTTTTTAAAATCCCTCGGGAACACTTTGATTTTCCGGGATAAAAAGTAGCCTATGTCCTCAACTATAGTACCCATGCAAAAAATCACGTCGATCCGTGCCTCTGTTGTGGCGTGATTGAAGGACAAACCAACAAACAAACACACTTTCGCATTTATAATATTAGTATGATTAGAATATTAAATTGCATAGGAAAACAATGTAGCATTATGTCCATACGATGTATTACATCCATACCTACTATGTAGTATGTAGGTATAATGATCGTTTGGCAAAATCGGACGCCTTTGGAGTAGTTTGACTTTGACAAAATAGGGCTATCCACGATGGCTATATACGATAAAGTACGCTTGCCAGCTTAAGATGAGCCGTTCATTCAAAGTATCTTGTCGATTCCGGGGTTCAAGTTATTTGGACCCTTTACTGAAGATCGTGATGTCTATAATTTCTGAACTACGAAATTGACGACCTTGAAATAATTACAGGACAATCTCTAAAGAACCTGCTTTCTAACAAAAAAAGAATGGATTAAATCGGAATACGCCTTAATGAATTACAGCGAAATACACATTTTGACTTTCATCCCCTCTCCCAAGGGAACCGTGCTGAATTTCGGGATAAAAAGTATCCTATATTATACCTCGTAGTATTATCTTAAATCTTGCCAAGTTTCATTTAAATCCGTCCAGTAGTTTCGGCGTGATGCGCGGCCAAGATACAGACAGACAGACAGACAGACAGACAGACAGACAGACAGACAGACAAAAAATTAAAAAAAAATTGTTTTGGCTTCAGTATCGATTATAGAGTGCCCTCAAACAAAAATTTTCAAAATATCTTCAATGTACAGAATTGGACCTGTTACAGTTTTATTATATTATAGATTATATCAATAAGAATTAAAATTTATTGTTCGCATTTTGCTAAATTAATTACTGATAATAATGAGTCAAATACCCTTTATACTTGCAAAATATATATACCCTGTCACTACTGTATTCAATTACTTGACTGATATTCAATTCAATTGTCTACCGAAATTCGTGCAAATTAGTCATTTATTTGCAAATGTTTGAACTAAGTAGGTAACAAAAGTACTTAAAGAATAACTAATGTTTTTGAATTCGTATATTGTCTACTTTATCGCTTTTTTTCAATTACATTCATTATTATAGCCTCAAGCCCAATGGTTTAAGATGCAGACTGAAAACTGAAAGCTCGCAGGTTACATCCCCACCCGTTGCACTTTCCGCTTATTTGGAGGGGAGAGGAGAATCTTTATAAAAAATAAAACTTGAGGTGTCAAGGAACACCCGGAAGGAACAAAGTTCCTTTCTATTAATTAGTGAAGGAATTGTAATAAAATTTTATTTCTTTTAAGTTATAAAAAATTAGAGAAAAATTCCACATGTAGAAATTATTTAAAATAAAACTGAAAATAGAAAATTCAGTCTGTCGAGCTGGGATTCGAACCATCGACCTTTATGCGACTGTAATCGACCTTTATGCGACTGTAGAAACCACAAGGCTACGGAGATCTAATATTGTAGTGTGAAAATATTGAACACAATGCCAAATTCACATTCAAAAAAGTGTCGGTTCAATTTAGTCTTAATTTTTTCCTTCTAGCCCCCTTTCGTATCACGCGATAAGGAACTACGTTCCAAAATTATGTTTTCACAGAAAGAAAATACGTGCAAAAAGACTCACTTGTTAAGTTACATGTGAGTGCTTAGTGGTGGCAGTGCGCAGTGGTGCAAAAAAGATCTACTTATTATTTTCATAAGCAGAAAAGCAATAAGTGTATTCCCCATACGAATAGATCTTCTAAGTTTTTTATCTTTTCAAGCATGGCGTGGTAACACTGGTCTATTGTTTATCCACACTGCCCGCAGACCGCAGTCAAGTGGGCGGATGTGCAAACATCCTCACAACGCCACCTCGGATGTCGCTTGCAAAACATTTATTTTACCACTCGCCACCACATAGACTCGTCTGTACTACCTATTTCTGACTTAACTACCTCGTTGATCCAGTGGTTACCATGTTCAGTTGCTGATCACGAGTTCCCAAGTTCCATTCCCGGGCGCTTGATCTCTCTCTGGTCATGTCGGATTTACTGTCCCATCGGATTATGAGAGCGAGGGAACACATGTGTAGTGCACATGATGATAGCATTTTTGCCTAAATCAATCATTTTATCTTTGTGAAAGAACCCCTTAAAAAAGGAAAAGGTGGCTGGCTGATCTATCAACGCACAGCTCAAACCACTGAACGGATCCGATCAGATAGCTATTATGACGTAGCATCTACTAAGAAAGAATTTCCCCTAAGGGAGTAAAATAGTAATTTGAAAAAGAGGGCAAAGCTCGTTTTCGCTATAATATATAAAATGTAATCAAGATCATGGCTTGTAGGTAAAGTTCTATATACCTGCCTGTGAAAATTTCATGAAAATGTTAAGATGTATAAAGTTGGAATGATGCCTTAGTCTACTATAGATATAATGCTACCAATCAAAACATGTTCTTACAGAAATATTGTCGAAATAGGAAGAGAGATAACGACGATATTTTATTATCATTGAGATAAGATACACCCTAGCATTTAAGATAAATATGCTGTTTAATTTAAATATGTCAACCATAGATTTAGGATCGGTAGTAACTCTACACACTACTAGATACCGTCGGCGTAATATTATAGTGAATTGCGGCAATTCATATAGTACGCCTGAACTGGCGTACCCACATAGTCGCGTAGCAAAGGAAGGGCGATATCTACTAGCGACTGAGCTACCCGTCCTAAATCTATGCTGGCAACTATAACGCCTTTAAATTGACACTTTCATTATTTCGAGTTGCTTAATTTCGGAACCAATTTAATGAAATAAAACTCCCAATGTACTTACCTACCTATCTGGGTCGCTGCAGAGACCTTGGAATGATTTTAATGCAACAGTTACAAGTATATACAGCAGGCAGGTTCAGGCAAAATAGGTATTTCTTCACAATTCTGTGAGAAAAGGTGAATGCCCTTAGTGAAATCAGCAAAAAACAATTTGTAGAGGACATTTCGACAAACGAATTATTAGAGAGAGTAATGAGGGAACCATGAGAGGATCAAACGGGAAGTTATACTCTCACAAGCAAATAAGAATTTTTCAAATCGTTCATCATTATAATATGAACTATTATAATGATGAATCAATTTCGATATTCACATGGGACCACCTACCAAACAAAAAAAAATCATCAAAATCAATTTATAATTGGCGAAATAATCGCGTAACAAACATACAAAAACATACAGTGGAATTAAGAACCTCCTTCTTTATGAAGTCGGTTGAAAATACCTATTATCTCAAAGGTGAATTTTTGGTCTCCAAAGCCAAAAAAAAAAAAAACCGGCCAAGTGCGTGTCGGGCCACGCGCAGTGTAGGGTTCCGTAGTTGAAAGTCTCAACATACATTTTGAGTTCCATGGTTTAAATACTAAAATATACTACAAAATATGCAACTTACACTACGTGTAATATCTAACTTAGAAAAACCGATATAACTCCTTCACTAATGAACCCTACTTAGCCGTGATAGTTTTCCTTTAAAATTCATTATATATACTACTGCTGTGAATTTTTTCTTGTATCCTATACACAACCATTTAGCTGGCAGAGGGGGGGGGGGACACTTGACTCTAATAAAATTTAGCAATTTAAAATATCATATTTCACAAACGGATCCCTGAATTGAAAAATGGTGTTCCCACACCTACAACGTTTTTGAAAGACCTATTCAACGACACCCCACACTATGGGATAGATGAGAAAAAATTCATCCCCACTTTACATGTTGGGGAGGTACCCTAAAAAAAATATTTTTCACAATTTTATTTCACCACTTTGTTCGCGTCATTGATATTTATACCCTTGTCAAATTATAGATTTCTAGTACCAATAGTCTCTGAGCTAAACCGCGGACAGACAGACAGGCAGACAGACAGACGGACGGACGGACATGGCGAAACTATAAGGGTTCCTTGTTTACTACGGAACCCTAAAAACATAAAATCAAAACCAAATTTTTGTGTTCTGTGTTAAATCATAATTATTTAGTCAGCTCAACTTGACTAATACTCCTACTATGGGGAGAGCCAAGGGAGAGCCCCATAAACATTTAAAGCTTGCATAACAAGTGAGTTCGACGATAGTGCGACGGGTGGGTATTGATTTATTGAACTGGCGATCTTTCGGTATTCAGTCCGCACCTTTAACCGTTGAGCTATTGAGGCTCTAAATATTATTTTAATAATTTAAACAATTGCAGGATATATTGCATTTTCATCTCTTGTTTTCATGCAGTTATTACAATCACCTTGATACAATCACGCATGATGGAATGCATCATTATTGATTACATTACAGTCCTCCCGTATTCAGTTTCTACTAAATGGATCGAACAGTATTTCAATCCAGTAATATCAATTTACAATATGAAAAAAGTCGTGTGGTGTCGTGGGACACCAGATAGGAACGAAGTTATTATTATAAAAAAATATTAATTTCAAGTTCTATTCGAGGTATAAAGAAAATAATTATTCGGGTATACATTTTTTATCATGATTTTTTTATCGATAAAAATCAAAATGACCCCTGGGAAGCCTAAATTATATCGATTTTATAAAATATTAAAATTAAAATAATTTTATAAAATAAAAAATGAAAATAAAATTGCGCGCCCCCGGGTGGGCTCGAACCACCAATCTTTCGGTTAACAGCCGCACGCGAGCCAATTGCGCCACGGGAGCGATGCACAACTCGTTGAAATTATTATATAACATATTTTTTAGGCCATCAAAAAATGTATAAAAGTGTCGTTACAACTTTTGGTCTTAATTTTTTGCGTCTAGCCCCCTTTCGCAACGCGCGATAAGGAACTTCGTTCCAAAATATCGTTAATTTATTTTATAGTACAACGAGCTTTTGCCCGCGGCTTCGCTCACGTTACGTTTGAAATTTCAAAAATCCTTTCTTAGCGCTTACTACGTACTATAATAGCTATCTGTCTGCCAAATTTCAGCCCGATCCATCCAGTGGTTTGAGCTGTGCGTTGATAGATCAGTCAGTCACCTTTTCCTTTTTACACTTATGGAATTTAGCTAGGTTATGGATTTTCCTTTTATATACCCTATGCCCCCTATGGAATTTCCTAGGTATCTAACCTTACCTGGGAAATTTCAGGTGAATCAATTTCAAAATACCACGACCAATTTTTCCGAAAAACGAATTTCAAGGACCTCCCTGGCGCAGTGATTTTATACGTAGGAAGTTTCGGGTTCCATTCTCGGCAGGGGCAATTTTGGAATTTATAATTCCTAAATTGTCTCTGGTCTGGTGAGAGACTTTGGTTTGTTGCCACCTTACCGCGAGACCGGCATCTAGAAAACAAGTACGGGTAGGTATAGGCTCAATTTACCCTGCCTTTTCCAAGTAACCCGCTTCCATCTTAGACTGTATCGTCACATGCCATCAAGTGAGATCGCAGTCAAGGTCTAATATACCAATGCAATTTGGTTCCCAGCTGTCTCCCACCCGTCAAACTCAAAGTCGGAACGATTTCGCTACGGATGCCTGCTATTGTCTCATTGCTTTGATTGCAATTATCAAGAACGAAAAATAGCCGATGGTCCGCAACTGAATGAGTCATGAATCTTTCTGATTTTTTGGTACCGTTCTACATTTGATTCGAAAAACCTTTGATAGCGACTAATAAAGAGGTATCAAGGGGCGAATCTCGAAGAATAACTAATTAGTAAGAAATAGTCTTCTAAAACCACACAATACTAACTTTACATAGCTTAGCAAAGTGCCCAGCCCTCAAACTAGGATTCCCAGTGCTACGTGTTTATAATATGTTAAAAAGCCGGCCAAGTGCGAGTTGGACTCGCGCACCGAGGGTTCCATACTCCAAAAGTAAAAGTAAAACGATAATATTACATTAATTTGCTTATTTATCGTTAACTTTGTTTGTAGAGGTTTATTGTTAATATAAAAAAAACTATGCTAGTTAGAGCGTTGGTTTTATTTTTCCTGTAAAATATACATAAACCTCTATTGAACATAATTATTTCAGATTTTTCGATTGGTAAACTTCGGAGATAAGGGGGGGGGGAGGGGGGGGGACGGTATTTTTTTCGACATTTTGGCCGATTACTCAAAAACTATTATATATAGAAATAAATAAAAAACTGTTTTAGAATGCACAAGTAAAGGCCTTTCATATGATACCCCACTCGGTATAATTATCTTACTTTGAAATTTCAAACCCCTGATTTTCCCCCTTTTTTAATTAAACTAAAATAATTTTCGCGTTGATTTTATTTTTCCTGTAAAATATACATAAACCTCTATTGACTATAATTATTTCAGATTTTTCGATTGGTAAACTTCGGAGATAAGGAGGGGGGGGGGGGACGGTATTTTTTTCGACATTTTGGCCGATTACTCAAAAACTATTATATATAGAAATAAATAAAAGCTGTTTTATAGTGCACAAGTAAAGGCCTTTCATATGATACCCCACTCGGTATAGTTATCTTACTTTGAAATTTCAAACCCCCGATTTTCCCCCTTTTTTAATCAAACTAAAATAATTTTCGCGTTGCTTTTATTTTTCCTGTAAAATATACATAAACCTCTATTGACCATAATTATTTCAGATTTTTCGATTGGTAAACTTCAGAGATAAGGGGGGGGAACGGTATTTTTTTCGACATTTTGGCCGATTAATCAAAATCTATTATATATAGAAATAAATAAAAAACTGTTTTAGACTGCACAAGTAAAGGCCTTTCATATGATACCCCACTCAATATAGTTATTTTACTTTGAAATTTCAAACCCCTGATTTTCCCCCTTTTTTTAATAAAACTAAAAATAATTTTCGATTTTTCTTTATTCCAATGATTTTGGGCCACTATTATACACAACTATGAAAAATTTCATGTCGATAGCTTTAATAGTTACTGAAATAATCGACTGTGACAGACGGACGGACGGACGGACGGAGAAAGTCTCACCATAAGTGTTCCATTTTTACCATTTTGGTATGGAACCCTAAAAACACGAATTTTGATTACATAGATGCGTAATTAAACATGCTATATTATGTACTTACTTATGTTGACATGCTTAATTAATTATTCTTATTCGTTTTTCTTCTAAAAAAGGCAAAGGCCAAAAAATATTTCAATTCAATTCAATTCAAAATTATTTATTTCATGTAGGCCAACCTGTGGCTCTTATGACACGTCAAGAGAATGAGAAGAGCCGGCAAGAAACTCAGCAGTTGCTCTTTTCAAAATAATCATTTTACAATAGCTATTACATTGTAATAAGTTTTTATACTATCTTGTGGGCAGAAGCTGGATGGCAAGCTGATTTAACCCGTGCATCTTTGTTAGAATAGAATATGACATTTCCACAAAACGTACTACAATTCAATTCATGTCAAAGACGGGCAGACAGAAAGTAGCCCCATTCCCGCCGGCGGCACCCGTTCACGAGCATGACGCATGATCCAGCCATTGCTTCGCTCGACCATATTTGAGGGAACGTAACAACCCGCACCACACGACACTACACGACATTTCTATTATTTATGGGGAGCCAGTCTTTCGCCCGACTATAGAAAGACTGCAAACATCCAGGTTTTTGCGAATGCGCTACAAAATAACGGCAGTCAAAGCTTGAGGTATGATCGCAGGTATTTATAATTGATATGTACACACTCGTAGTGGTAAACAATTCAATACGCGATGCTTGTCGATGCCTGCGGTCCACCGGCCTGCGGCGACGTGCCTTCCTGCCGGCATGTGACCGCGTGTGGCTGCAGTGTTACGCGTAGAGCATCCTTGACACTGCTTGCATACTTTTGACCGACACATGCAAGTATTTGCCTGATCGCAATCAGTCGCCAACGAAGCGTTCCGTACCTACTCAAAAGTTTTAAAGTGTGGCGTATGGCAACCTCATTAACCTGTAAAGTTGCAAGCGTTCAGCGAGAACTATTTGATTTTAGAACGTAATTCAAATAGAGCTCCCGTTGCGTACACGGGCTGCATTTCAGTCTGCTATACATAATCATTAATCTGTGGTCCGCTTCCACATTTCATTCATACGTAGTCGATCAGAGCCAACCAGCATATTACCTATTAGTACCTACCTAATTTCGTTTTCTTACTTTCTCTGCTCTACTCTAGGAAATGTCGCGTCTATGTCTAGAGTAAAAAGAAACTGGTCTACTGTAATCTTTTTCTATGAACTTATTTTTAACAGTATGTATGGTTTATAACTATGCTAATACGTAGCGGTAAGTATGCACAAGTGATATGAGGAACATTCACTTTTAATAGCGTTTTTTCTCAAGCACGAGTACAATCGAGAGCCGATGCGGTTCACCTTGAGCGTTGCAGATGTGTAACTACCGGCTACAGGCTAGATGGTCCCATACGAGGTACCACCTGTCAGAGAGCTGACATATCGCTAGACTCTAGAGCAACAGAAAACCGTCCTGTTTGTTTCACAATAAAGTTCGTAAAAATCGTATAAAATACGATGAATACATACCATTCCATTACATATTTAGTTAAAGAAAATAAGTTCCAAAGGAAAAGACGTGCGTCGGGTACGAAAACGAAGAGCATACTGAGTCTCGTTCACCGCTGCCCGGCGGCGCGAGCGGGTTTTTATACACTACCCGCTTTGTTCATCGTGACGTTCTCTCAAATTGACTCGATGCATTGGCACTTGGCAGTGCTAGTCTTTTTTGCCAAAGGCTTCGTCTGCTTGGAGTTTGGTTTTAAAAATCCCGTGCAGGTTTCAGGTCCGTGTTTGTCCAGGATAAAAGGTAGCCTTTTTCACCCTTCAACTTCGTCAAATTTTCGGTAATGTAAGAAAAGTCAACTTAGAGAGAAAATTCGGTCAAAAGTATCGTTATTCGTTGGTATCGGTTGGTTATCGGTAGTCATGAAAATAATATTATGTGAATGTAAACGTAATCATTTATGAGTTAGAGGTAGGTATAGCGCGCGCATGACGTTCACCGGATGAGGACTGTTTTCCTTCGTATAACTCAATGGCTCCTATGAACAATTAAGTACCTAATGCTTCGATCAGTGATGTACCTACCAGGTAGATCGGCTAAAAGCCAGCGTGAAAAATAAGTTCTCACCTACGACTGCGAAGCTATTTATGAGAAATCAAGAAGAAGAATGACGTGTATGAATAACCTTTACCTACTATAACTATACTACTTAGCTGAACTTGACTAACACTCCCCCCTCCCTCCAAATGAGCGGAAAGCTTGTTAGGAGTGGGTACGACAATAGTGCAACTCATACTTATTATTCTTTGAATCAGATATTCGTTTCAACCACAGAATATATATATATATATTTTTTATTTGATGACAAGCTAGTCCTTGACTGTGATCTCACCTGATGATAAGTGACGATGGAGTCTAAGATGGTAGCGGGCTAACTTGGAAGGGGTATGGCAGTGAACATTCAACCCATACCCCTAATTATATAGATTCATTGGTGTCTCGACTGAGGAAACTTATCTTTGTCTTTAAGCGACTGAGGAATGTGGTTGACTTGGCTTGCTTAAAGACAGTTTACTACTCCTTGGCTCAATCGATTCTGTCGTACTGCATTGCCTGTTGGGGTGGCTCAGGAAAAACGGCAATGCTGAGAATTGAAAGGGCGCAGAGATCAGTATTAAAGGTCATGTGCAATAAACCCATATTTTTTCCTACTGTCGATCTTTATGCATACACTAAGGTCTTAACAGTGAGACAATTGTTTATTTTGTGCACAATTCTACGTAAACACCTTGAGCTACCCTATGACCCAAAAATTTGCTCCAAACGCAGATCCTACATGGTATGTGCAATGGAATCGATTCGAACGGCAATCTCAAGGCGCCATTACCCGTTTTTAAGCTGTTTACTGTACAACAGAATTAATAAATCATTAAATATCTACCATTTAACAAGTAATTTATGTAAATCTAAATGTTTCAAATGGCTAAAATCACTCTCCTATGAAGAGACCGAAAGACTTTTATACACACTCAAATAGTACAATAATACTCAAACGCTTCCACTCACTCACACACACATACACACACGAACGCACCCACACACACGCGCGCACGCACACACACACACACACACACACACACACTCACACAAACGCACACACACACATACACACACACACACACTCACTCACACTTCCTGCATGCTGTAAATTTAATTTAATATTATATAAATGGATAAATTGAATCGTGTTAATATTTCCGTATATATAAATAATTAAGTCTCGGAGGTGGGCGTGACGACTGGAACGCAGTTTAAACTTTTCCAGTCGTCAACGTTCATAGATTTTAAGCACCTATGTAATCAAAGAAAGGAAATAAATAATTTCAATTTCAATTTCAATTTCAATTGGTTTCTACACGCCATAGTGCCGGAACGCTAAATCGCTTGGCGGCGCGTCTTTTGACGGTAGGGTGGTAACTAGCCACGGCCAAAGCCTCCCACCAGACAAATATATAAATATATCAGTACATGTATACAGAAGAATCACTTCGCAAAATCATTTCGACTTGCTAACACACAATAAAGTGTAATTCAGAAGTGCGATTGTATAAGAATTGCCGATCAAATCTCAAAGTTCGGTGTCAAACTAAAATAAACCATAATACCATTGAATTAGAGCTCAATTTCGTGTATCCACTTTCAACCGTTTAGGGTATCGTACATACCTAAACGTATGAGAATGGATACACGAAATTGAGCTTTAATTCAATGTTGTTCTGGTTTATTTTACTTTGACGCTAACTTTGACGATTTGATCGGCAACTTTTAGATAATCGGGGGGCTGGTCGCACAGCGCTAACTTACCTAGGTACAGTTATATTCACTTAGAAGTCGCCTCTCTTTCTATCGCGTAACTCTTATTCCTTCGGACTGCATTAGCCAATTGAGTTGGCCCGTCTGGCCGGAACGACGCCGCCGGGTATTTGTAGCTTTAGTTTACACCTAAAATGCGAAGTGCGCCTGCATTGCTTAAGCGCAGATTTAGATAAATATAAGGTTTCGCAAAACCTAGGAAATCCCGCGCTGCGCTGCTGTCGGTGTATCGACAGATGAGTTGCGCAAGCTGCGCAGTGAAAGTCGGCACGCGGGGGTGTATGCTAAAGCCTCTCTACTTGCCGTTAAAATATGGTCTCTTTTACTTTGAAGTTTGAACATAGTTCAAGTTCATAACCTACCTACCTATATTTTACCTTAATCATTTCGAATTAACCCCAGTAAAAGAATTATTTTAGTCGAGCAGTGCGGCAGCAGTGCAAGACCTATAGTAAGTTAAATATTTCTGCGTCAGTACATTTCACAAAATAAATCTTAACCGAGCGTTTTGATATTTATAGTAGGTATTTTCAATACAAAAACTGTCAGAACGTTCAATTTATTCCAAGAATAAACGTCATTTGACGTTGTTGGTGAAATCTTTTCGACAATAAAAAAATATATATTTGAACTCCACATAATGAGCTCTAGACAATGACACCCCACATGCCAGGGTTTTTTTTAAATTAAAATTTTATTTCGACTGCTTTTCCATGTATGGGAGCCCCCTTTATTTTTTAATTTAATTTTATTTTTTTTATTTGTTGTTATAGCGGCAACAGAAATACACAATATGTGTAAATTTCAACTTTCTAGCTATAACGGTTTACGAGATACAACCCGCTGACAGACGGACGGACGCACGGACGGACAGCGTAGGCTTAGTAATAGGGTCCCGTTGGCACCCTTTGGGTACGGAACCCTAAAAATTGATTTGAACAAAGCTCGTGTGGTCGTTTAGAGTGTCCCTATAAAAGGTCTGTTTGTGTCCTTTCAGAAAATGAGTCACGACATGATGGCCCACGACCACAGCGGCCACGAACACGGCGACCACGGCGCGGACGCGAGCAGCTGCGGGCACGGCGGGCACGCCATGGTGGTGAGTTGAGACAACAACAACAACAACAGCAACAACAACAAAAACAACAAAGTTACGGAAGGTCGCAGGTGCAGGACACAAGGAAAGTCCGGATACACTTAGAATTAAATTTATTGTCTAAAACTTGCATATTTCTTGTAATATAGTTTTAACCTAAAGTGACTTCGCTCGATGTTAGAGACGAAGCCACATCCTAAAGCTAACTTACTAGCTAAGGCGTGTGACCCCGCCCGATGGTAGGTACGGTGTGGTGGGAATCCATCGGGAACCCGAGCCGGTGTCTTATGACTGTGCTGATTGCCGGTGTCCAGTCGCTGAGAACACGAATTGTGCTTGCGTTTCAGTTTCCCCTAGGGCTGTCGATTTGTCCTCTGGCTGGCACGTAACAACAACAACAACAACATTGTAACAAGTTGAAAGACTGTGGGGTTGAATATCATCATTCATCACCCAGCAATTCATCAGTGCCTTAGTACTTAGAGAGAGAGCAGGGTACCTCTCAGAGAAAGGTTGTTCGCCATAGTCCACCACGATGGCTTTTTTACTTTTCATCATAGGTAATTATAACCACTTTTCATGCCATCGGGTGTTCGTGGTCTTAGACCATTCCATCCAAATCGTGGTCAAGTGAAATAAAAATTGTCTGTAAAGTCGGTTTACGCACGATAGTTTTACGTGATAACGTCATGAAACATTGATGAAAAATTGCATACTAGATCGCGACCGATGAACAGCGTGCTGCTAGTACGCTCGCGACACATCCGCTAACCACAGCCAACGCTCGGGCCGATCGTGCCTCTCTATCGCTTGTTCCGCGCTCTCGCTTGCAAGCGCAGGCTCAGGCGGAACGTGACACATTTTCGTGCGTGCAGCCGGTGTTCATCGATTTATAAGACGTTATCACGTCAAAAATAATAACATTCTGCATGTAAATCTATAAAAAAAAGGAAAAGGTGACCGACTGACTGACTTAAAATTCAAATTCGTATGACGCGTCTAGACTCTGGTTCTGGACTCTGGGACCACTGGTTTGGAATGCAGATTCTGCTAAGAGCCGGCAAAAAGCTCAGACTGAAGAATGACTGATCTATCAACGCACAGCTCAAACCACTGGACGGATCGGGTTGTATGGCATACATAGCTATATTATGATTTATGACGTAGGCATCCACGAAGGAAGGATTTTTGAAAATTGAACCTCAGGGGGTAAAAGTTTTGAAAAATCGGACTTAACGTGAGCGGAGCCGCGGGCGAAAGCTAGTATTCTATAAGAATGTAATTAATTGATGCTATCAGTATAGAGTAGGCAGCCGCTGTGGGAAACTCTATGTTTGAACTGTCGTTGGTCAGTTTGCGGTGACCGATAACGACGTTATCGTTGCCTTTACGTCGTTCGACAATGACTCTACTGATACCAATTACCTATATAAATTTTTAATGTAGGTAATTAGTAGATAGTAATAGAAAACGAATCTTCAGTTTTTAGTTCAAGATGGTATTTGTAATAAATAAATAAATAGGAAGCGAACGAGCGGGCAATGTTAGGTAATCGTTTACTGGCCTGTCCATTGCAACCCACTGCGGTAGCATTTCATCATCATCCTCAGCATCAGTGTCCTATTGGTGCGACACCAGCTTGTACAACATTGAGGCAAATCCTACAACTAATCTGCACCTACCCCCCTCTAATAGAAGAACTACTCGACCTTCATGTCTCACCTAGATATATCCCCATTCCAGTTCCACGCGGGCGTCGTGCAGGAGATACTGTTCCGCGGCTGGGAGACGACCACCGCGCTGGAGCTGTTCGGCTCGGCCGTGGCCATCTTCCTGGCCAGCGTGCTGTACGAGGGCTTCAAGTACTACCGCGAGGCGCTGCACGCCAACGCCGTGACGCCCACCGCCGACTCGCAGGTCAACATCGCCAAGAGCGAGTGCGGCGCGCGGGGCGCCTGCTCCGGACCGGCTGTTGTTAAGTGAGTTCGACGCTCGAGTACTGCCGCGAGGCGCTGCACGCCAACGCCGTGACGCCCACCGCTGACTCGCAGGTCAACATCGCCAAGAGCGAGTGCGGCGCGCGGGGCGCCTGCTCCGGACCGGCTGTTGTTAAGTGAGTTCGACGCTCGAGTACTGCCGCGAGGCGCTGCACGCCAACGCCGTGACGCCCACCGCCGACTCGCAGGTCAACATCGCCAAGAGCGAGTGCGGCGCGCGGGGCGCCTGCTCCGGACCGGCTGTTGTTAAGTGAGTTCGACGCTCGAGTACTGCCGCGAGGCGCTGCACGCCAACGCCGTGACGCCCACCGCCGACTCGCAGGTCAACATCGCCAAGAGTGAGTGCGGCGCGCGGGGCGCCTGCTCCGGACCGGCTGTTGTTAAGTGAGTTCGACGCTCGAGTACTGCCGCGAGGCGCTGCACGCCAACGCCGTGACGCCCACCGCCGACTCGCAGGTCAACATCGCCAAGAGCGAGTGCGGCGCGCGGGGCGCCTGCTCCGGACCGGCTGTTGTTAAGTGAGTTCGACGCTCGAGTACTGCCGCGAGGCGCTGCACGCCAACGCCGTGACGCCCACCGCCGACTCGCAGGTCAACATCGCCAAGAGCGAGTGCGGCGCGCGGGGCGCCTGCTCCGGACCGGCTGTTGTTAAGTGAGTTCGACGCTCGAGTACTGCCGCGAGGCGCTGCACGCCAACGCCGTGACGCCCACCGCCGACTCGCAGGTCAACATCGCCAAGAGCGAGTGCGGCGCGCGGGGCGCCTGCTCCGGACCGGCTGTTGTTAAGTGAGTTCGACGCTCGAGTACTGCCGCGAGGCGCTGCACGCCAACGCCGTGACGCCCACCGCCGACTCGCAGGTCAACATCGCCAAGAGCGAGTGCGGCGCGCGGGGCGCCTGCTCCGGACCGGCTGTTGTTAAGTGAGTTCGACGCTCGAGTACTGCCGCGAGGCGCTGCACGCCAACGCCGTGACGCCCACCGCCGACTCGCAGGTCAACATCGCCAAGAGCGAGTGCGGCGCGCGGGGCGCCTGCTCCGGACCGGCTGTTGTTAAGTGAGTTCGACGCTCGAGTACTGCCGCGAGGCGCTGCACGCCAACGCCGTGACGCCCACCGCCGACTCGCAGGTCAACATCGCCAAGAGCGAGTGCGGCGCGCGGGGCGCCTGCTCCGGACCGCCTGTTGTTAAGTGAGTTCGACGCTCGAGTACTGCCGCGAGGCGCTGCACGCCAACGCCGTGACGCCCACCGCCGACTCGCAGGTCAACATCGCCAAGAGCGAGTGCGGCGCGCGGGGCGCCTGCTCCGGACCGGCTGTTGTTAAGTGAGTTCGACGCTCGAGTACTGCCGCGAGGCGCTGCACGCCAACGCCGTGACGCCCACCGCCGACTCGCAGGTCAAAATCGCCAAGAGCGAGTGCGGCGCGCGGGGCGCCTGCTCCGGACCGGCTGTTGTTAAGTGAGTTCGACGCTCGAGTACTGCCGCGAGGCGCTGCACGCCAACGCCGTGACGCCCACCGCCGACTCGCAGGTCAACATCGCCAAGAGCGAGTGCGGCGCGCGGGGCGCCTGCTCCGGACCAGCTGTTGTTAAGTGAGTTCGACGCTCGAGTACTGCCGCGAGGCGCTGCACGCCAACGCCGTGACGCCCACCGCCGACTCGCAGGTCAACATCGCCAAGAGCGAGTGCGGCGCGCGGGGCGCCTGCTTCGGACCGGCTGTTGTTAAGTGAGTTCGACGCTCGAGTACTGCCGCGAGGCGCTGCACGCCAACGCCGTGACGCCCACCGCCGACTCGCAGGTCAACATCGCCAAGAGCGAGTGCGGCGCGCGGGGCGCCTGCTCCGGACCGGCTGTTGTTAAGTGAGTTCGACGCTCGAGTACTGCCGCGAGGCGCTGCACGCCAACGCCGTGACGCCCACCGCCGACTCGCAGGTCAACATCGCCAAGAGCGAGTGCGGCGCGCGGGGCGCCTGCTCCGGACCGGCTGTTGTTAAGTGAGTTCGACGCTCGAGTACTGCCGCGAGGCGCTGCACGCCAACGCCGTGACGCCCACCGCCGACTCGCAGGTCAACATCGCCAAGAGCGAGTGCGGCGCGCGGGGCGCCTGCTCCGGACCGGCTGTTGTTAAGTGAGTTCGACGCTCGAGTACTGCCGCGAGGCGCTGCACGCCAACGCCGTGACGCCCACCGCCGACTCGCAGGTCAACATCGCCAAGAGCGAGTGCGGCGCGCGGGGCGCCTGCTCCGGACCGGCTGTTGTTAAGTGAGTTCGACGCTCGAGTACTGCCGCGAGGCGCTGCACGCCAACGCCGTGACGCCCACCGCCGACTCGCAGGTCAACATCGCCAAGAGCGAGTGCGGCGCGCGGGGCGCCTGCTCCGGACCGGCTGTTGTTAAGTGAGTTCGACGCTCGAGTACTGCCGCGAGGCGCTGCACGCCAACGCCGTGACGCCCACCGCCGACTCGCAGGTCAACATCGCCAAGAGCGAGTGCGGCGCGCGGGGCGCCTGCTCCGGACCGGCTGTTGTTAAGTGAGTTCGACGCTCGAGTACTGCCGCGAGGCGCTGCACGCCAACGCCGTGACGCCCACCGCCGACTCGCAGGTCAACATCGCCAAGAGCGAGTGCGGCGCGCGGGGCGCCTGCTCCGGACCGGCTGTTGTTAAGTCAGTTCGACGCTCGAGTACTGCCGCGAGGCGCTGCACGCCAACGCCGTGACGCCCACCGCCGACTCGCAGGTCAACATCGCCAAGAGCGAGTGCGGCGCGCGGGGCGCCTGCTCCGGACCGGCTGTTGTTAAGTGAGTTCGACGCTCGAGTACTGCCGCGAGGCGCTGCACGCCAACGCCGTGACGCCCACCGCCGACTCGCAGGTCAACATCGCCAAGAGCGAGTGCGGCGCGCGGGGCGCCTGCTCCGGACCGGCTGTTGTTAAGTGAGTTCGACGCTCGAGTACTGCCGCGAGGCGCTGCACGCCAACGCCGTGACGCCCACCGCCGACTCGCAGGTCAACATCGCCAAGAGCGAGTGCGGCGCGCGGGGCGCCTGCTCCGGACCGGCTGTTGTTAAGTGAGTTCGACGCTCGAGTACTGCCGCGAGGCGCTGCACGCCAACGCCGTGACGCCCACCGTCGACTCGCAGGTCAACATCGCCAAGAGCGAGTGCGGCGCGCGGGGCGCCTGCTCCGGACCGGCTGTTGTTAAGTGAGTTCGACGCTCGAGTACTGCCGCGAGGCGCTGCACGCCAACGCCGTGACGCCCACCGCCGACTCGCAGGTCAACATCGCCAAGAGCGAGTGCGGCGCGCGGGGCGCCTGCTCCGGACCGGCTGTTGTTAAGTGAGTTCGACGCTCGAGTACTGCCGCGAGGCGCTGCACGCCAACGCCGTGACGCCCACCGCCGACTCGCAGGTAAACATCGCCAAGAGCGAGTGCGGCGCGCGGGGCGCCTGCTCCGGACCGGCTGTTGTTAAGTGAGTTCGACGCTCGAGTACTGCCGCGAGGCGCTGCACGCCAACGCCGTGACGCCCACCGCCGACTCGCAGGTCAACATCGCCAAGAGCGAGTGCGGCGCGCGGGGTGCCTGCTCCGGACCGGCTGTTGTTAAGTGAGTTCGACGCTCGAGTACTGCCGCGAGGCGCTGCACGCCAACGCCGTGACGCCCACCGCCGACTCGCAGGTCAACATCGCCAAGAGCGAGTGCGGCGCGCGGGGCGCCTGCTCCGGACCGGCTGTTGTTAAGTGAGTTCGACGCTCGAGTACTGCCGCGAGGCGCTGCACGCCAACGCCGTGACGCCCACCGCCGACTCGCAGGTCAACATCGCCAAGAGCGAGTGCGGCGCGCGGGGCGCCTGCTCCGGACCGGCTGTTGTTAAGTAAGTTCGACGCTCGAGTACTGCCGCGAGGCGCTGCACGCCAACGCCGTGACGCCCACCGCCGACTCGCAGGTCAACATCGCCAAGAGCGAGTGCGGCGCGCGGGGCGCCTGCTCCGGACCGGCTGTTGTTAAGTGAGTTCGACGCTCGAGTACTGCCGCGAGGCGCTGCACGCCAACGCCGTGACGCCCACCGCCGACTCGCAGGTCAACATCGCCAAGAGCGAGTGCGGCGCGCGGGGCGCCTGCTCCGGACCGGCTGTTGTTAAGTGAGTTCGACGCTCGAGTACTGCCGCGAGGCGCTGCACGCCAACGCCGTGACGCCCACCGCCGACTCGCAGGTCAACATCGCCAAGAGCGAGTGCGGCGCGCGGGGCGCCTGCTCCGGACCGGCTGTTGTTAAGTGAGTTCGACGCTCGAGTACTGCCGCGAGGCGCTGCACGCCAACGCCGTGACGCCCACCGCCGACTCGCAGGTCAACATCGCCAAGAGCGAGTGCGGCGCGCGGGGCGCCTGCTCCGGACTGGCTGTTGTTAAGTGAGTTCGACGCTCGAGTACTGCCGCGAGGCGCTGCACGCCAACGCCGTGACGCCCACCGCCGACTCGCAGGTCAACATCGCCAAGAGCGAGTGCGGCGCGCGGGGCGCCTGCTCCGGACCGGCTGTTGTTAAGTGAGTTCGACGCTCGAGTACTGCCGCGAGGCGCTGCACGCCAACGCCGTGACGCCCACCGCCGACTCGCATGCGTCTCTCGTGCTCAATGATCTAACGAGGATTTAGCCTTCGAAACTGATTTTGACAAATGCCGCTGCAGCGATTCCTTGTATGTCCCACTTTATCACAGAGACAGCATGCGTTTCGGAAATTCTTATTTCAGCAAATTAAAGCTCCCATGAGATCTTTAGAGAATCAAAATTCCAACCTTCGAATTCATGAGCACCTTCTAGTAGGTAAATTAATAATAAGAAACAGCAACATACATTTTCCTCAATAATATACCTACATAAGTATCTACATACGAAGATTATTAGTTGGTACTCGTATATTTCTTAGTAGGTAGGTACCTAATTAAATAATTATCTACCTATTAAGAAATTCACATTAACCTCTTTACCTAATTCCATTATCTGGGAAAGATGACAAATAAATTCTAGTGGAGTAAAAATTACCTATTGCTGGTTTTCCCAAATACGCAATAAAAGATACATAGGTTCATTTCAATACCTCAGCGGTACCTATAACGTGAGCTGTATGTTTTACACGATAAAATTGTTATCTCCAAACCTTCCTTTGTTTGTTGGCTTTGTTCCCCGTTTCTTGTGAGCATATGACTGGCCACTCTTAGTGCCTACAAAGCCAACAATCTAGATACGTTGAGTAATGTAGCATCGGGAAAACCTATGTCAATTTGCTATTTAGGGGCTGGAATTTAACGCGGTGAACTCGCTGACCCGCATCATAAATTAATTAATGATTTCGTTGATTATTATTTATACCAATAGCTTTTGCCTTTTGCCTGCTACTTAGTTCGTTGGAGTTTAGGTTTTTAAAAACCCCTTGTTTTTCCGGAATAAAAAGTAAGACTGCGGAGTGGAATTCCCTACAAAAGTTGGTATTCTTTAGTTTTTTTTTTTAAATAAGCGCTTACTACGCGTTCGTTTAAAATTGAGCCCTGCATCATATTTTGTTAAGGCGTCAAACTACTGCATATCCTTTAACTGTGTCCGTACTGTCGGCATGGAACTAGGAATTACGACTATGTCGATTACTTTACTCTATGGTGCAGAGCTCAATTTTAAACTAACGCGTATAATAATCGTCTATCAGGACACATAGGGTGGAACCACATTTGTGAGGATCGTTTCGGATTTCGCCCATACAAAACTGTCAAATTCCATAGAAACGTGTACGGATCAAATCGGCTTTTCGATGCTTACACAAATGTATGGAAAATGACAGTTTTGTATAGGCAAAATCCGAATCGATCCTCACAATTAATGTGGTTCCACCCTTACACCGAATCTGTCTAAGGTGGTTTCCCCTCGCCCGCAGGTACTCGATATGGTCGTCTGCGCACGCGGCACAGACCCTGTTGCACGTGGTGCAGTCCACGGTGTCGTACCTTCTGATGCTGGTGTTCATGACGTACAACGTGTGGCTCTGCCTCGCGCTCGTGCTGGGGCTCGGCGTGGGCTACTTCTGCTTCGGCTGGAAGAAGAGCTCCGTCGTCGACACCAACGAGCATTGCCAATGACATCGCTGGGGTGTCCAGTACGGTCAATGACCTTTACTAATACAAATATAAGTTTTTATTATACTAGCCTGGCTATGTGATCAAGCTCACAGTGTTGCCAGTAAGTGTCACATGCACGAATTTGTGAAATATATTTTCTAAATTTTGAGGGCCCAATAGATCGGAGAGTGTAGGTCTCCAAACCCTGAAAAACCTCTTTAAAGCTTTTATCAGGGTTTGGAGACAAAAAAATTACAGAATAGGAAGTTATTTATAACGTAACAGTAAATTAGAATCCTAGCTAATGCTTACATTCCATGATGGACCTCATCATCCGTCAATTTTTTTTGTTTAATCCACCAGTATAATCAGTTTGTATAGTACAAAAGAACAATGCACCTAATGTAGTACATAAGTACTCTATATTAATTTAATTATTGTAAATTTTTTTTATAATAGCAACATTTGAAATCGTAAAAACTATGTAGGTAGATAAGTAGATGCATACTACCTACCTATTTATCTACCTACCTTTCTACTTGAATAGATATAATTATATCAGTTTTATAAATAAAACATCGTAGTAAATTATAATTCAACGTTTTAAGTTTTTATATAAATGTGTAATTTTCACTAGCCAATGCCATCTAGTGGTGAACTGCTTAAGTTTATAAACATTGCACACTTACAAGATTGTTACTCTACACCTCAATAGATGACTCTGTATGTATTTTATTACAGCAGTTAGCGCATTATCGAAGCCAAGAGTTTTTCTGATTTGTGAAGAAAATGAGAAACACAAAAAATCACTACGGAAAAAACAGTTACAAAATAATACTTGTTTCCAAGTTTACTGTAAGTTAAATACAATATTATGTAGGTGGCTCAAAATCACCAAGGTTGCGAATTTCAAGATTGGTTTTATGACAAAAAAAAATGCAAACTATAATGATGAATCTTGGTTTATACTGTTGCAAAATTTGTATATTAATAAATTTTAACAGGGCAGCGCACAAAATTCTATACTTTTTTTGTAATATTGCGTTTTGGCGAATATCTTACAGAAAATGATCATTTCGGGAACGTTTTTCTAAATTTGATAAAATTAACAAAAACAAAACAAAGTACATAATTTAAGCTTTGTTGAATAACATGGGTATATTATATATTTATACTATATAAACAATAATGAAAACAAAACATACAAAATCTTCTACAAGTAAAATACGTCAAAAAATTAAAGAAGTTGCTATTATCGTGGATAAAATTTAAGAAATTTCAAAATATTCAAAACTCTAATAATCGAATTAACGTTACATGAACAGAATGAAAGTTTTTTAATGTAATAAAATATGTTTTTTCTAAAAAAATAGATCAAATTATGCGTATTTTATTGAAATTTAGTTCCCGGAAACGATCAACCGTTCCCGGAATGACAAAAATGTTACGGAAGTGATGGTATTGATATCATAAGGCATAAGTTAGGAAATATTATAATTATAAACAACGTTTTAAATAACAAAGTTATTTATTTATATTGCCATATTGTTTGCACTTAAGAAAAATCACTTACTATTTATACATTCTTATTATAAATAAGTTATAACATTTTCATAAATCAGTCTAGAGGAGCTTCTAATCATAGTTATATCTCCTTAAAGTTTTAATCAGTTCTTACAATTTGAGTATCATGTTCGGGAACGTTCCCGAAATGACCGTTCCCGAAATGACGATTTCAAATAAGCACGCGCTTTGATTATACGGCGGCCATCTTAAATTCGATCTGACTTTGACAATACTAAAATATTTGACGTTACTTTGATAATTCGTGTCGTAAAAAAGAATTTCATCAATAATTAAATGTAATAAACACGTTCACGAATTGACGGACTATTGATGTACGCTCTACGAATAATGAATTGAAAGGTACTTGCCACTTAGTTAAAATTTATTTGACGATAAATACACTGACAGCCGGCTTTGTTATTGTTTTCTTTCACAGATTAGAGGATACTATTTTCTTTCCCTACTGACGTTTGACACCGAATCGCTGCGTTCACTTAAAATTATTTTTGTTCGATTATCAATGCGTTCACTGACATGACGCGTGTGCTATCGGACAAACTATTTTTGTATTTTTAAAATTAAAAATAAATAATCTTTTAGTATCCTTTTTAAAACTAGATTTTTTATAAAACTTACGGTATATTAAGTAATGACAGGTGTTAAATATCTTAAATTTTTCATTAATATTTTGGACTTGTTGTGGAAGATCGTACATTAGGACGCGTTCCCGAAATGACTTTCTATGCATGTATATTGATTTAATTTAAAATTTACTTCATTATTAAATTGCATTGTTTGATGTACACATAAAACAGGTTAGTTGTAGTATTTTATTAATTTTATTTTCTCAATAAAGTCAAGATTTAAGACATTAAATTGCTAGCAAAGCCAATTCTGCACCTTGGTGATTTTGAGCCAGGTACCTATTGTCTATACCTACGGTTTTCGTACTACGAATATTTGTGTGGTCTAGTTTACGACGTAGGTGTAAAAATTCCTATCACGGAACTCTGGGTTTTGTATTCCATGATTGGTAAAAATAATGTAGCCTACATAACCTACCTGGAATTAACTTTCTAATTCCATGATATTATTTTGTAAATAAGCCCAAATGATTATTTTTCCTCCTGTTTTAATCAAGCTTTTAAAATTACTTTTCAGACTGTTTTTTATTTATATTATTAGGTATACCTAGACAGGTATTTCTCGCTCTAAGAACTTGTGATATTAAGTTTGATATACATATTATGTTTAAGATAATATTATAAAAATGTTTGTATTTTTGTATATTGACATTATGTATTATACTATGGTATTATACATATTATAATAAGGACCTATGTAGTATATTAGAGGGCAGTAATATTAAAAATTTAAAATAGATAACAACTAGTTATTTCATTTCCGTCTAGTCATCGTCTCAACCCGTCGCTTGCCGACCCATCACTGGGCACAGGTTTCCTTTCGAGTAAGAAGGGTTTAGGGCTTAAGCCCTGGCCAAAGCCCAACAGGCTGGCCAAGTGAAAATTTGCAGACTTCATGCACCCTTGAGAGCATTATAATGAACTCTCAGGCATGTAGGTAGGTTTGCGCACAATGTTTTCGTTCATCTTTGAAAAAAGTGATGTGTTAAATAATTATTGCTTAAAATGCTTAAAGATCCGAAAAGTTAAAAATGCATGCCTAGAATCGAACCACGGATCTTCCGAAAAGGGGGTCGCCGGTCGACGCGACGCTACGCTCCTCTAAATGTTCGTTATTATTTTACATAATATTTTGACTAACTATTATGGATTCAGGATCAAGATGACTGGAGTGATATTATAAAAACAAAATAAGTACATAAATCAGTCACCCCAAGAGTCACCCCATGGAACTAAGAATTACGACTACGTCTAGTCACCCTTCCCTTCCCTAAATCCTAATATGTTTGTGCCCCTTGAGCCCCTTCCACAGGGGTCCTTCTTACCAATATTATAGTGTATTATCTATGCTTCTTACTCTCTGACCCTACTCCCTGGTCTGTGCTACTCTATGTTGAAGACTGATGAAACATGAAACTAGGAATAGGTTATTTGACTATAATAAAAATATCGTTTCAACTGGTGTCATCCTAAAAGATTATTATCTAAAAACATTATTCCATACGACAAAACTAAAAAATAAAGCTTTATTTAATTAGAAAACATTAGTTAAAATTGCTATAATTCTGGCCATGGTCACGTGATCGAAAACGTTCCGTGATCTCGAATGACGTCACAGTCCAAACCACCTATGGAATTCTCATTTTGTCAATACATTTCGACGTGTTTGTGCGGCGTAATAGGCTAATTTCGTCTGTTTTTCATCGTTACTATTTTATTAAATACCAAATAGTATGCGACACGCGGCCTAAACACATATTATAAAATTGTCATTGTTTGAAATGTGAACTGTTACGTCATGAGAGCAAATGGAACGTTTCGGCGGCAATTTATTTTTTTGAATTTATTTCTCGATTTTTATGAAAAATAATGAAAATTATGCCGAAATATATGTTTCGTTAGCTTCAGCATAGCATTATTAACAATTTAAGATGATTTTCTAAAAGTAGTCAAATAGCCTATTACGACTAGGTACGTAGATGAAAGTATAGTTCTACAAGCCTCTAAAACTCTAAAGGAATAGGTACTATTTTTAATGTTCTGTAATAAACCTCGATCCACGCAGACATGTTTGTGTAATGTGCCCACGCACAATACGTCGTGAAATCTTGAAATTCCATTTGAATTTTATTTCTAAACGAATCTCGCTTATTGACCTACCTAGAGGTACCTAGTTTTATTCATGGTAGCCATGGTAGCGAAATACATTTTTATTTCCTAGTTGATTCCTAGTTCCATGGTGTTGAATGTTGTCATCTGTCATGACAATTGACAACCACTGTCAAATGTCAATCAAAAATTAAAAATGTCAAAGAAGATGTCAATGTCAAAGAAGTGCAATGTGACGGGCGGTACATGTTTTCAGTTTTGTGTGATGTTTTGTTATATTAAAAACTTTACTTGTTGATTTTATTTATATAGATCTAATGAAAAATAAGTGAAAATTCGCCAAACAAGCGCCCAGTGAACTATGCGTTAATCTTGTGAGTGAATACAGCCTGGATTCCCGTCACCTCCGAAATCCGAGCTGCGAACGTAAAGGTAACGGTATTTGTTTTTGAGGACGTCAATTACAGCATTTCTGACGATATTGCATACATTAAATGCTCTTAAATACATTTATAGGTCTCCTTCAACGTTTAGAGTAGTAGATTTGAAGCTGTACCGACTTCTACGAGCTAGATTATTGGTCTAGGTCTCACGATGTTCGGCAAACGGCAGATCCGCTTTAGCGGGACATGAACATGACATAATATACACGCGAGCCTCGCATATTTATCACGCGTTAAAAAACCCACACTCCCTAACTTAATTGCTACTTGATATTCCTTAATTAGTTTGTGTATATGTTTTTGTCTTTGTACTAGTGTGCTTAGATATAAACTGCTCACAAGTTTTTAGGGTTACATTTTTATTCATAGTCATAAGTTTCGTATTATTATAATTCTACTATAAATGTACATATTATATATTTTGATAGTACTTTAATGGCTGACCTGTTTGTTTCATCATTAGTTAAAGGGAACCAAATATTCTATTTGCTTTTTCAGAACACTTAAATCTTGTGATTTAACATTAGTATGATAATTAATGCCTTTATTTTGATCTTTTATCTGAATAACTATGAGGAAAACATAAGTTAAAGTCACTAAGTAGTTGAATTGATATCACCATGAAGAAAACTTCACTAAAAAAAAATTAATAATGTAAAGAAAGTCTGTTAGCATTTTAATAGAAAAATAAGACCAAAACTGGCTTAACAATATAATATATTATGCAACTAAAAGATGCCAGTGACTTTGTCCGAGTGGATTAAGGTTTTTAATTGCTTTTGTGGAACTTCCCCTCATTTGCTTTTGTGGAACTTCCACTCATTGTGGAAACTCTGCATACATAGAATAATATCTATTAAGTATATTGTAAAAGTATTTTGAAAAGAGCAACTGCCGAGTTTCTTGCTGGTTCTTCTCAGCAGGAATGGCATTTCGAACCAGTGGTAGAATCATTGACGATTCAAAAGTACTTGTAAAAGTTTATTTGAATAAAAAACATTTCTTTTCTATTCTATTCTATTCTAATTCCAACGAGAACTCCTTAACTTTCAGGGATAAAATTTTATCGTATGTGTTAATCCTGGTTATGAGGTCCAATGTGCTGGAGGTTGCCCCACACTACGCTTACTTGTACACAGTCTCCACTCTAGAACTTTACGGCTCCAACAGCCACTGCTCTTGCGACAAGCTTGGCCTGCCCACTGCCACTTCAGCTTGTTAATGGTTTTTTTTTTAAATATCAACCAAGTTGAACTTGACTAATATTCTCCTCTCCCTTCCAAATAAGCGGAAAGCTTGTGCCAGGAGTGGGTACGACAATAGTGCAACAGGTGGGATTCGAACCTGCAACCTCTCAGTTTTCAGGGGCTTATGGGCTTATGGCTTATGTTGGCGACCTTGGTTCTCTTACAGATCTGTCCTTAAGAGAAACTCCTAACATAGCGCTCTCCATAGCTCTCTGAGTGACTTTAAATTTGTTGATCAAGCCTTTTATTAGTGTCCACATTTCTGCACCATAAGTGAGGACGGGAAGGACAAATAGATTAAAGACTTTCGTCATGAACTTTCGCATTTATAATATTAGTAGGATATAGGCCTGGTGAAAAGAAATTAATGCTCAATGGCTACAACCATGACTTTTGACCATGTTTTACAATAGTATTTTATGAAATTTTTCAATGAAATGAAATGAAATTTTATTTGCTGATTATGAGTACAGTATAGTTAGATGTTAACAATGTCATAAAAATTCCTCCATTTTCTGCTAAATAGCA
Organism: Oeneis ivallda; assembly: GCA_029955525.1. Classification (NCBI taxonomy): domain Eukaryota; kingdom Metazoa; phylum Arthropoda; class Insecta; order Lepidoptera; family Nymphalidae; genus Oeneis; species Oeneis ivallda. Next base: position 981,812 of record JARPMR010000024.1, read on the forward strand.
TGCAAATGTTTAAATTAGGTACTCATCATAATTTTGAAAATTTCGATGAGCTCAATTAATGTATATTGTTTAGCCAATAAAATAATATGTGGAAAGTTTTAGAAATTTTAAACATAAAATGTATATTTTAGTCATATTGATTTGTTAGTGTGATGAATTTATGTAAAAGTTATCATAAATGTGATCCCAAAACACAAACTGTTGGCTGGAAAGTAGTACATTGTTCATAGTTCGTCCAAACATGAGGCAAGGGATGTTGCGTAGAATTATCTTGCTGTCAACAACATGTGGTGCCAATGGCTGCCACACCTCTGGTATCAGGAGGGTGGTCAGTGGTGTTGGGTCCCTGAAAAATTACATTAATAACATCATATTCACTGGTAGCTACTCCTGTACACAAAAAGTAGATTATTATTACTAGACAAGCTGATGCCCGCGACTTCGTCTGTGTGGATTCAGTTTTTAAAATCTCTCGGGAACACTTTGATTTTCCGGGATAAAAACTAGCCTATGTTAATCTACAGGTCCCCAACAATACCCATGCAAAAATCACGTCGATACGTGGCTCTGTTGTGGCGTGATTGAAGGACAAACCAACAAACAAACACACTTTCGAATTTATAATATTAGTATGATTAGAATAATAAATTGCATAGGAAAACACTGTAATATTACGTCCATGCGATGTATTACATCCATACCTACCATGTAGGCATAATAATCGTTTGGCAATATCTGACGCTGTTGGAGTAGTTTGACTTTGACAAAATAGGGCTATCCATGATGGCTTTACGATAAAGTATGCTTGCCAGCTTAAGATGAGCCGTACATTCAAAGTATCCTGTAGATTCCGGGGTTCAAGTTATTTGGACCTTTAACTGAAGGTTGTGATGTCTATAATTTCTGAACTACTAAATTGATGACCTTGAAATAATTACAGGACAATCTCTAAAGTACCCGCTTTCTAACAAAAAAGAATGAATGAAATCGGAATACGCTTTAATGAATTACAGCCAAATACACATTTTGACTTTCATCCCCTCTCCCAAGGGAACTGTGCTGAATTTCGGGATAAAAAGTATCCTATATCATACCTCGTAGTATGAACTTAAATCATGCCAAGTTTCATTTAAATCCGTCCAGTAGTTTCGGCGTGATGCGCGGCCAAGATACAGACAGACAGAAAATTGAAAAAAAAATTGTTTTGGCTTCAGTATCGATTATACATCTTCAATGTACAGAATTGGACCTGTTACAGTTTTATTATAAGTATAGATGATGCCCACGACTTCATCCGCGTGGATTACGGTTTTTTAATTCCGATGGGAACTCTTTAACTTTCCTAATTCTTTAACTCCATTCCAATTTTCAGCAAAATCGGTTTATTTGCTGTGGCGTTAAAGAGTAACAAACATCCATCCATCCATACATCTCTCCTCACAAACTTTCGTATTTATAGTATTAGTAGGATTATATGTTAGGTATATTAAATCCTACTAACATTAGTAAGATATCATTGTTCATCAACGTTGTTTTCATTGACTTAAGCTAAGCAAAGCTTCAACTAGTCACTTGTTGCAGCCCTATACTAGCAAAATTATATTTACTTTATATTTAATTCACCTTAAAAACATACCTATGTACTGTCATACAACAACAAAAAAAATTGTTTAATTAGCGTTTGCCTGTGGCTTTGTTCATGTGGAGTTAGATTTGTTATAGTATTATTTGTGAGAGTTAGATATGTTGTTTGTATGAATCCTGTGAAAACCCTTGTCTTTCCAAAAAAATTAGCCTTTCATGTTGATTAGCTCTGTTGTAGCGTGACTGAAGGACAAACCAACAAACACACTTACACATTTAACTAGTGGTTCGCCCCGAACTGAGACCTCGCGGTAACGGTATCCCATGATTATTCATTCAATCGATACATGATAACCAAAACTGACATTATTATTATGCTCGTTTTCACCAAACATACCTAAATCATACCCTAAGTAGGAGTCTCTTAACGTAGGTAGCTCCTAAATACAATCCTAAGTCCTAACATCCGTCCCAATATCCTTTTAGGTGTCCCGTACAGGATCGTGATAAATAAGTTGACAGAAAACATCAATCACCTAACTTATAGTAAAGGTTAGGGAACGTTAGTGAAAACATTGAATTATTTATTAAACATTGAATTATTTATTTATTATGTAGGTACTAAGGAGTGAAACCGGGTTACGGGCATCTGTACAAATCGTCATCTATCGACGCGAATAGAAAATATACAATATTTAACTAAAATTTAACTAAAAAATAATTTTAATTGAATAATATGGTACAAAAAAAATTACAATACAATTATTGTATTAAAATAAGTAACTAAATAATAATGGTCGTAGTCGTAACTCGTAGTTCCATGGGAATAGTTACTGACTGCGCCATCTATTAGCATTATTGTGAAGCTATGTTGATGCTATATGAATTACTGATGTACATTAAAAATTAAATAATCTCGTTTCTTTATAATATTCATATAATTTTAGTATTTGTTGTTCAAGTACAGGATATAAGTGACCTAAAAACATAAAATCAGTTTGAAAATCCATAGCGGATTTTTCTAGAGAGCGTCTTCAAGCGAGCGTATAAAATCGCCACTTTGAAAGCCCCCCATTTCGTCAATTTTAAGGGAAAAATTAAAAAAAAAATATTTTTGTACTCAGTTCAAAATTATCTTTAAAATGATACGTAACAATTTTATGTAACGCGATATTTTTTTTTTTACTTCGCATTCGCTTCTATGAGAGCCCCCCTGAAATAAAGATTTTTATAACTTTTTAAGCCATTTTCGGCTGGAGGCCATCGGTTTACATATTATATCTAAATTTGAAGTAATTACGTTCAGTAATTCAAAAGTTATAAGGCTCTGACAGACGGACGGACGGACGGACGGACGGACGGACAAGTGCAAATCGCTCTAGTTAACTCAGAGACCTTCGCTTCGCTCGGTCGAATATGGTTAGGATTGACAGGTTACTGCTTACCCCAGGTTTATAAAATTCGACCACATTGTAATCAACCTTTCTGCAATAATTTCATCATAATCTTCCAATGTGTCCTTCATACAAATATACTTAAAAAGGTCTCCGAAGCCTGCACCAGGAATGCGGTCATGTTTGTTACTGCTCTGCCTTCCTTTATACAGAAACTTCATTAGAAATACCGGAATTTGATTATTGGCGTGGTATGCAGCTGACTTTATAACTGGGTATTCCATAAATATATCATTAACAAAAGCAACATAGCTCTGAAAAACACTCTCAGTCAATCCAAGTTCATCAAAATAAAAATTCTTAACCACTGAAGCAACTTTATTTCTCATCTTTTCACTCTCAAATATCAAGTTGTTAGGAAGTAAATTGTCAAAATGCTCCGGTATAACATTGAACCTATCAATGTTTTCTGTGATAACTGAGATTTCCTCTGCATTTGTATAAATAATCATCATTGGAACTTTTTGGTAATTGCCGCTTTTCAAATATTCTCTTGGGTCTTTATCTATTAGACTGTTTGTAGAAAATTCACTCTCTATACATGGCAGGAAATTTTGCGATGTATTGACAATTTTTTTATATGGAACTTTATAGAAAAACTCTTGCAAAAGTACAGGTTCCAACTCATCTTTGTAACCCAAATCCTTGGCAAAGTTGAATGCATTTAGCACTGGTTCAAGTGAAATAGCTGATGGGGATAACGCAGACCCTGACTCCAATATGACTTTATGAAATAGGTCTTTAGTTAATCCAGAAAATAATAAAAGCTCTATGGACACAGCTCCTGAGCCTAAAAAAAATTTAACAAGGTGTTTTTTTTTTCGTTAAGTGAATCTACCAATGGTTTGGAATGCTGTTCCAACCAAGAAGAACCAGCAAGAAACTTGGCAGTTGCTCTTTAAAAAATAAACACATTGAAACAGGTTCTTCAATATATTTCAATCCAAATTGATAAATTGAATTTTCGTTAAGGATTAACTTAAAAATTCGTTAAGTATAACCTTCGCCTAATCTATCGCTTTTTTTGGAACTTCCACTCATTGTGGAAATATTATATTTTATTCTATGCTAACAAAATTTTGTTAGCATAGAATAAAATATGCATGGGTTAAATCGGCTTGGCAACCGGCTGCCCACAAGATAGTATAAAAAACTTATTACAATGTAATAGCTGCATAATAATAAATATTGTAAAATGATTATTTTGAAAAGAGCAACTGCTGAATTTCTTGCCGAGCCACAGGTTGGCCTACGTGAAATAAATAATTTTGAATTTTTTGAATTTTATTTTCATTTTAATTACCTGTACCATAAGCAGTGACATCTGACGGGTTACCCCCAAACTTGTCAATATTTCTGTTGACCCAGTACAGGGCAGCCACCTGGTCTTTAAGGCCGGCATTCCCTGGTGCATCTGGCAAGCCAAGGCATAGAAATCCCAGTAGTCCAAGCCGATAATTGAAAGTTACAAATACGAAACCATGTTCTAGTAGTCTTCTAGGACTGTTATGAAGACCCCATCTGAAAATCAGTTGAATGTATTGAGAACTGCATTATCATTACCTAGGTTAAGTAAAAGATAGCATTACTCATATATCTACTTTAAAAAGACTTGTCCTGGCTAACGGATCTATCAAGTATTAACGCACAGTCTAAACTCTATACCAATCGAGTTTGAATCTTGAAATGTTGACAGTAGATAATCTTTATGAAGTAAGTAGGCGCTCACTGAAATTCCAACTCACAGGGGCTTAAAAATATCCATGAAACTTCGTATTTGGACATGCGATTAAAAAATTAAGATATCTAGGTACATACTTCACCTGTTTTTTAAACATGCCTAAACCTAATTTCACGCGGACGAAGTCGCGGGGCCAAAAGCAAGTAGGTATAGGTCGCGGCACGAAAGTTTAGCGCTGAACAAAATAGCTGCACATGGGGTACTGTCGCGCAACCAATGACGACGGCCGGAATGCGACTGGAGAGCCAATCAGCACCATGATACCTTATTTTCGACTTCTGCGCAATAACGGTCACCGCTAGACTTTCGTGCCGTTACCTATACTTACCCGTGTTGGAACCCTCCGGCGTGGAAGTGCACGATGACAGGCAGCGAGGCGGCGTGCTCGGGCGCGAACACGTTGACCACCAGGCAGTTCTCGTCGCCCGCGCCGCCCGGCTGCGGGCACCTGACGCGGTGCGTGGCCTCGAACACGCCGCTCCAGGCCGGCGGCGGCTCCGGCGCCTGGGTGATCGAGTACTGTGCTTATGTTGTACCTACTAGCTGATGCCCGCGACCTTATCCGCGTGGCTTTAGTCCTTAAACCCGAACAATGGGATTTACTTTTGCAAAAACAAGGTGATACTTTTATTGATAATAATTTGTTAATTGAATAACATAATTAGTAATACACAAAATAAAAATAGCTGACGCAAAACTGTATTTACAATAATGAAGACAGCGCCATCTATTAACAGTATAGTGAAGTTTTGTTAAAAACATTGATGCCCATTAAAAATTAAATAATTTCGTTTCTTTATAATATTTATCTAATCTTAGTATTTGTTGTTCAAGTACAGAATATAACTCAAATTATGTGTAAGTTTCAAGTTTTTAAATAAAGTGGTTTTAGAGATCTAGCCTCGAATTCAATCTCCACTTTGAAAGCCCCCCATTTCGTCAATTTTAGGAAAAAAAATAAAAAAAAATACTTTTGTACTCTGTTCCATCTTTAAAATGAGGTACTGCAACCCTATGAAACGCAAAAATAGTTATTTGTGTTATATGGGACCAAAGGAATTTTTTGATCCCCGAGGGCGCTATTTTGAATTCAGAGCGAAGTGAAGGATTCTATAGTAGACTCCCGAGCGCAGCGAGGGATTCTAAAGTAGACTCCTGAGCGTAGCGAGGAATTCAATATACGCCGCCCGAGAACAAAAAATTTTGGCCCCGAATGACACACACTATTTTTCATCATTACCTATGAGAAAAAGCTAGGAGTAGCAACCTACTATGTATAGAGTATAGACATTACCAATACGTAGATATAATGAAAGTTTAAATAAAACAAAAAAATATTTTTTTATGAAATAATTAAACATTAATATTTATGTTGGAAGTATGGGCGTATAAATCTAATCGACAAATTTGATCACGTGACTTATCGAAGACAACAGCTTCTCAAACATTTTTGAATTCTCTCTTCTGATTGGTCCGCGTTAGTGCTTTGGTATGCTAAAGCACTAACGCGGACCAATCAGAAGAGAGAAATGAAAAGTCCCATGGGGTTAAAATTAAATTTTGCTCCCGCTATCCTCTGAAGCCAATATTCGTTTTTCGAATAGGTATGATGAAAAATATATTTTACTACGCATTCGCTTCTATGAGAGCCCCCCTGAAATAAAGATTTTTATAACTTTTTAAGCCATTTTCGGCTGGAGGCCATCGGTTTACATATCATATCTAAAATTGAAGTAATTACGTTCAGTAATTCAGAAGTTATAAGGCTCTGACAGACGGACGGACGGACGGACGGACAGACAGACGGACGGACGTACAAGTGCAAATTCACTCAAGTAAACTCAGAGACCTTCGCTTCGTTCGGTCGATTATCAAATCTAGTTTTCACTTCTATCGGCAGTCCCTATGACTGCCAATTTTTCTTTTATTGAAAGCTAACTTAATCCAAGAGTTTAATAAAATAAACTTATAATATCCTACCCCCGACAGTGCGCAATGCTCGAGTGGCTTGACGTCATCGACCAGACTAGGGAAAATAGACTGTCATGTTGTTGTACCTACCCTACCTGCCTACCGCCATAGCTATAGGATGCACAACTTACAGAGTTCATAATATGTATGTCCACCGATTTCTCCGGGATTTCTGGACCGATTCAAGTGATTTTTCAATCGACAAAGGAAGCTTGCGAGATCATCATCATAAGCAACCCAGCAACGGCTCACTACTGAGCGCAGGTCTCCTCTCAGAGAAGGGTTATAGGCCATAGTCCACCACGCTGGCCCGATGCGAATTGGCGGACTTCACACACCTTCAAGAACATTATGAAGAACTCAGGTGTGCAGGTTTCCTCACGATGTTTTCCTTCACCGTTGAAGCAAGTGATATTTAATTGCTTAAACGTACTTGACTCCGAAAAGTCAGAGGTGCGTACCCGGGATCGAACCTGCGACCCCCCGAATAGGAGACCATAGTTTTAACCACGAGGCTATCACTGCTTGCGAGATGGTCGCATAAATTTTTTTACCTTCAACTCTTGAGGAGTTGTATGAAACTTCTGATGCTGCAGCGGTACTTTCTACCTAAATTGTGGGGATTTAGAAACTGTCGATTACGTTAAAAATAAGTTTCTGTAATGTGAACTCTACGCTTAGTACAAGATTATTATTAGTAGTAGAATAGTAAACTATGACATTGCCATCAAAGTCAAATAAACCGTAACAGTATTAGAGCTCAGTTTCGTGTATGTATTCTTATACGTTTACGTCGTGTAACGAAAATGCTCCAAATTAAAATCGTCTGTATTGAATTGTGACTTTAAATAGATGCTTTTATGGTTCATTTTACTTTGATGCTAATGTCATTTAACTATTACGTTTAACTGTTACGGTCCCTCAAATATGGTTGCGCGAAGCAATGGCTGGGTCATGCGTCATGCTCGTGAACAGGTGCCACCAGCGGCAATGGGGCTACTTTCTGTCTGCCCGTCTTAACATGTGTTGAATTATAATTAGAAATAATTACGTATGCTTTTGTGGAACTTGCCCTCATTGTGCAAACTCTGCATACATAGAATAATATCTATTAAGTATATTGTAAAAGTATTTTGAAAAGAGCAACTGCCGAGTTTCTTGCTGGTTCTTCTCGGCAGGAACGGCATTCCGAACCAGTGGTAGACTCATTGACGATTCAAAAGTACTTGTAAAAGTTTATTTGAAAAAAAAAAAACATTTCTATTCTATTCTATTACGATCAGACGAATTAAAACTCGGACTAACTGCACTGACCTTAAACCTGTCGTAAGTGGTGGGCGGGCGGGCGTACGGCACGCCGCGGTAGGCGTAGTGCGGCGGGCGGGCCGCGTAGTAGCCGCGCACGAGGCCCTGCGACGTCGCCACGGAGCGGTGCGGCGCGGCGCCGCAGGCCCACTGCCACAGCGCCCACGCGTGGACTGCGAACACGAGCCTCCACCGCTCACACTGACCTTAAACCTGTCGTAAGTGGTGGGCGGGCGGGCGTACGGCACGCCGCGGTAGGCGTAGTGCGGCGGGCGCGCCGCGTAGTAGCCGCGCACGAGGCCCTGCGACGTCGCCACGGAGCGGTGCGGCGCGGCGCCGCAGGCCCACTGCCACAGCGCCCACGCGTGGACTGCGAACACGAGCCTCCACCGCTCACACTGACCTTAAACCTGTCGTAAGTGGTGGGCGGGCGGGCGTACGGCACGCCGCGGTAGGCGTAGTGCGGCGGGCGGGCCGCGTAGTAGCCGCGCACGAGGCCCTGCGACGTCGCCACGGAGCGGTGCGGCGCGGCGCCGCAGGCCCACTGCCACAGCGCCCACGCGTGGACTGCGAACACGAGCCTCCACCGCTCACACTGACCTTAAACCTGTCGTAAGTGGTGGGCGGGCGGGCGTACGGCACGCCGCGGTAGGCGTAGTGCGGCGGGCGGGCCGCGTAGTAGCCGCGCACGAGGCCCTGCGACGTCGCCACGGAGCGGTGCGGCGCGGCGCCGCAGGCCCACTGCCACAGCGCCCACGCGTGGACTGCGAACACGAGCCTCCACCGCTCACACTGACCTTAAACCTGTCGTAAGTGGTGGGCGGGCGGGCGTACGGCACGCCGCGGTAGGCGTAGTGCGGCGGGCGGGCCGCGTAGTAGCCGCGCACGAGGCCCTGCGACGTCGCCACGGAGCGGTGCGGCGCGGCGCCGCAGGCCCACTGCCACAGCGCCCACGCGTGGACTGCGAACACGAGCCTCCACCGCTCACACTGACCTTAAACCTGTCGTAAGTGGTGGGCGGGCGGGCGTACGGCATGCCGCGGTAGGCGTAGTGCGGCGGGCGGGCCGCGTAGTAGCCGCGCACGAGGCCCTGCGACGTCGCCACGGAGCGGTGCGGCGCGGCGCCGCAGGCCCACTGCCACAGCGCCCACGCGTGGACTGCGAACACGAGCCTCCACCGCTCACACTGACCTTAAACCTGTCGTAAGTGGTGGGCGGGCGGGCGTACGGCACGCCGCGGTAGGCGTAGTGCGGCGGGCGGGCCGCGTAGTAGCCGCGCACGAGGCCCTGCGACGTCGCCACGGAGCGGTGCGGCGCGGCGCCGCAGGCCCACTGCCACAGCGCCCACGCGTGGACTGCGAACACGAGCCTCCACCGCTCACACTGACCTTAAACCTGTCGTAAGTGGTGGGCGGGCGGGCGTACGGCACGCCGCGGTAGGCGTAGTGCGGCGGGCGGGCCGCGTAGTAGCCGCGCACGAGGCCCTGCGACGTCGCCACGGAGCGGTGCGGCGCGGCGCCGCAGGCCCACTGCCACAGCGCCCACGCGTGGACTGCGAACACGAGCCTCCACCGCTCACACTGACCTTAAACCTGTCGTAAGTGGTGGGCGGGCGGGCGTACGGCACGCCGCGGTAGGCGTAGTGCGGCGGGCGGGCCGCGTAGTAGCCGCGCACGAGGCCCTGCGACGTCGCCACGGAGCGGTGCGGCGCGGCGCCGCAGGCCCACTGCCACAGCGCCCACGCGTGGACTGCGAACACGAGCCTCCACCGCTCACACTGACCTTAAACCTGTCGTAAGTGGTGGGCGGGCGGGCGTACGGCACGCCGCGGTAGGCGTAGTGCGGCGGGCGCGCCGCGTAGTAGCCGCGCACGAGGCCCTGCGACGTCGCCACGGAGCGGTGCGGCGCGGCGCCGCAGGCCCACTGCCACAGCGCCCACGCGTGGACTGCGAACACGAGCCTCCACCGCTCACACTGACCTTAAACCTGTCGTAAGTGGTGGGCGGGCGGGCGTACGGCACGCCGCGGTAGGCGGAGTGCGGCGGGCGGGCCGCGTAGTAGCCGCGCACGAGGCCCTGCGACGTCGCCACGGAGCGGTGCGGCGCGGCGCCGCAGGCCCACTGCCACAGCGCCCACGCGTGGACTGCGAACACGAGCCTCCACCGCTCACACTGACCTTAAACCTGTCGTAAGTGGTGGGCGGGCGGGCGTACGGCACGCCGCGGTAGGCGTAGTGCGGCGGGCGGGCCGCGTAGTAGCCGCGCACGAGGCCCTGCGACGTCGCCACGGAGCGGTGCGGCGCGGCGCCGCAGGCCCACTGCCACAGCGCCCACGCGTGGACTGCGAACACGAGCCTCCACCGCTCACACTGACCTTAAACCTGTCGTAAGTGGTGGGCGGGCGGGCGTACGGCACGCCGCGGTAGGCGTAGTGCGGCGGGCGGGCCGCGTAGTAGCCGCGCACGAGGCCCTGCGACGTCGCCACGGAGCGGTGCGGCGCGGCGCCGCAGGCCCACTGCCACAGCGCCCACGCGTGGACTGCGAACACGAGCCTCCACCGCTCACACTGACCTTAAACCTGTCGTAAGTGGTGGGCGGGCGGGCGTACGGCACGCCGCGGTAGGCGTAGTGCGGCGGGCGGGCCGCGTAGTAGCCGCGCACGAGGCCCTGCGACGTCGCCACGGAGCGGTGCGGCGCGGCGCCGCAGGCCCACTGCCACAGCGCCCACGCGTGGACTGCGAACACGAGCCTCCACCGCTCACACTGACCTTAAACCTGTCGTAAGTGGTGGGCGGGCGGGCGTACGGCACGCCGCGGTAGGCGTAGTGCGGCGGGCGGGCCGCGTAGTAGCCGCGCACGAGGCCCTGCGACGTCGCCACGGAGCGGTGCGGCGCGGCGCCGCAGGCCCACTGCCACAGCGCCCACGCGTGGACTGCGAACACGAGCCTCCACCGCTCACACTGACCTTAAACCTGTCGTAAGTGGTGGGCGGGCGGGCGTACGGCACGCCGCGGTAGGCGTAGTGCGGCGGGCGGGCCGCGTAGTAGCCGCGCACGAGGCCCTGCGACGTCGCCACGGAGCGGTGCGGCGCGGCGCCGCAGGCCCACTGCCACAGCGCCCACGCGTGGACTGCGAACACGAGCCTCCACCGCTCACACTGACCTTAAACCTGTCGTAAGTGGTGGGCGGGCGGGCGTACGGCACGCCGCGGTAGGCGTAGTGCGGCGGGCGGGCCGCGTAGTAGCCGCGCACGAGGCCCTGCGACGTCGCCACGGAGCGGTGCGGCGCGGCGCCGCAGGCCCACTGCCACAGCGCCCACGCGTGGACTGCGAACACGAGCCTCCACCGCTCACACTGACCTTAAACCTGTCGTAAGTGGTGGGCGGGCGGGCGTACGGCACGCCGCGGTAGGCGTAGTGCGGCGGGCGGGCCGCGTAGTAGCCGCGCACGAGGCCCTGCGACGTCGCCACGGAGCGGTGCGGCGCGGCGCCGCAGGCCCACTGCCACAGCGCCCACGCGTGGACTGCGAACACGAGCCTCCACCGCTCACACTGACCTTAAACCTGTCGTAAGTGGTGGGCGGGCGGGCGTACGGCACGCCGCGGTAGGCGTAGTGCGGCGGGCGGGCCGCGTAGTAGCCGCGCACGAGGCCCTGCGACGTCGCCACGGAGCGGTGCGGCGCGGCGCCGCAGGCCCACTGCCACAGCGCCCACGCGTGGACTGCGAACACGAGCCTCCACCGCTCACACTGACCTTAAACCTGTCGTAAGTGGTGGGCGGGCGGGCGTACGGCACGCCGCGGTAGGCGTAGTGCGGCGGGCGGGCCGCGTAGTAGCCGCGCACGAGGCCCTGCGACGTCGCCACGGAGCGGTGCGGCGCGGCGCCGCAGGCCCACTGCCACAGCGCCCACGCGTGGACTGCGAACACGAGCCTCCACCGCTCACACTGACCTTAAACCTGTCGTAAGTGGTGGGCGGGCGGGCGTACGGCACGCCGCGGTAGGCGTAGTGCGGCGGGCGCGCCGCGTAGTAGCCGCGCACGAGGCCCTGCGACGTCGCCACGGAGCGGTGCGGCGCGGCGCCGCAGGCCCACTGCCACAGCGCCCACGCGTGGACTGCGAACACGAGCCTCCACCGCTCACACTGACCTTAAACCTGTCGTAAGTGGTGGGCGGGCGGGCGTACGGCACGCCGCGGTAGGCGTAGTGCGGCGGGCGGGCCGCGTAGTAGCCGCGCACGAGGCCCTGCGACGTCGCCACGGAGCGGTGCGGCGCGGCGCCGCAGGCCCACTGCCACAGCGCCCACGCGTGGACTGCGAACACGAGCCTCCACCGCTCACACTGACCTTAAACCTGTCGTAAGTGGTGGGCGGGCGGGCGTACGGCACGCCGCGGTAGGCGTAGTGCGGCGGGCGGGCCGCGTAGTAGCCGCGCACGAGGCCCTGCGACGTCGCCACGGAGCGGTGCGGCGCGGCGCCGCAGGCCCACTGCCACAGCGCCCACGCGTGGACTGCGAACACGAGCCTCCACCGCTCACACTGACCTTAAACCTGTCGTAAGTGGTGGGCGGGCGGGCGTACGGCACGCCGCGGTAGGCGTAGTGCGGCGGGCGGGCCGCGTAGTAGCCGCGCACGAGGCCCTGCGACGTCGCCACGGAGCGGTGCGGCGCGGCGCCGCAGGCCCACTGCCACAGCGCCCACGCGTGGACTGCGAACACGAGCCTCCACCGCTCACACTGACCTTAAACCTGTCGTAAGTGGTGGGCGGGCGGGCCGCGTAGTAGCCGCGCACGAGGCCCTGCGACGTCGCCACGGAGCGGTGCGGCGCCGCGCCGCAGGCCCACTGCCACAGCGCCCACGCGTGGACTGCGAACACGAGCCTCCACCGCTCACACATTTCCCTTCGGTCGTGTCGGATTTCAGTGCTCTTTTACACCAATTTGGAAATACAGTGTGACTTTTGACGTGATAACGTCTTATAAATCGATGAATCGATGCATGCACCAAAAAGTGTCACGTTCCGCCTGGACCTGAGCCTACAACTCCTTTTGTAATGAGTCGAGTGTACCAAGACTAGTGAACTCGTTCTCGAGTTACACAAGAGCTCGAGTCTCTTTGAGTCTCTTTGTGCGCTCGAGTCGTTTTGACGTGATAACGTCTTATAAATCGATGAACACCGGCTGCACGCACGTAAAAGTGTCACGTTCCGCCTGAGCCTGCGCGTGCAAGCCAGAGCGCGGAACAAGCGATAGACAGGCACGATCGCCCCAAGCGTTGGCTTGTGACACATTTATCCATCAATATTTCTTTATGAAGTTATCACGTAAAACTATCGTCCGTAAACCGACTTCACAGACAACCAATTTTTTTAAAATTAAAAATTTAATCAAACTCTAACTAAAACTTTCCTCCTTTTACCGTCGTCGGTAAGGAAGTTATCCTTACTAGATAATATGTATTATAAACTAGCTTATAAATAATAATAAACTAATCCACTAGGGATTTAGATTTTAAAATCCCGCAGGAACGCTTTGATTTTCCGGTATAAAAGTCGCCTATATTATGTCACTACTCACTCTCCAGGTTCGCAACTATACCCATGCAAACTGGTGAATCGTTTGGGAATATGCGTCGATCACGTCGATCCGTAGCTCTGTTGCAGCGTGATTGAAGGACAAACCGACAAACAATAACGCTGATAATAAATGATAACGCGATACACTAAATATATAGACCTTTCAAAGATTCTAAGACCGCGTTTAAAGACTTTGACAACCAGACAAAATGCTTTTAATTTTTTTACTGTTCAACGATAGAGCTATTTTCCATCACTTATACCCGGGAATACTTCGGGAGTCCTAGTGCAGTGAAAGTCAAGTAAACAACTAAGCGTAGTAGTTTTGGTCGGCGGTAACGATCGGAGTTATCAAAACAATATTATTATTTAATGTAAACTTCCCTCCGCTATATTACACTGCTAAGTATAGCTTTTGCGCGCGACCTCGTTAGGTCTTAAAAAGTCCGCGAGGATCCTATGGCTTTCCGAAATAAAAAATAGCCTGTGCCACTCTCCAGGCCTAAAACACACACATATCTACATTTATCTTCTATTTTATCAACCGATAGACGTCCAACGGGGTCTGGGCCTTACTACCTGTTATTTCGTATTTCGTTTCTGAATTTTCTGAGAGCATTTACCATAGTAATGTATATTTTTTTTTACACCATCAGAAAGTAGAGATTTCAACGAACAAAAAGCTCACCGACTTTTTTAAAAAAGCAGATATTTTGACGGGAGAATTTTCGATTGAAAATTAGATGCTTTTTCAATATTAAGTGAAAAAAATCTGCCAAGTGCGAGTCGGGCCTCGCTCTTTTAGGGTTCCGTTAAAAAAAATTAAATTAAAAGATTTCCATCTACCCACCTACCCATTTTAATTTAATTTTTTTAATTTAATTTAATTTTTATTATTTGTTGTTATAGCGGCAATAGAAATACATAATAAGTGAAAATTTCATCTGTCTATCTATTACGGTTTACGAGATACAGCCCGCTGACAGACGGACGGACGGACGGACGGACGGACGGACGGACAGCGTAGGCTTAGTAATAGGGTCCCGTTGGTACCCTTTGGGTACGGAACCCTATAAAAGGTGAAAAAATAAATATTTTGAATCAGAAAAATTACAGTGTATTTGGGACATAAAAAGGTAAGTTTTCACCAAATTTCGTGAAAAAATATTTTTTTTTGTAAAAGATAAAAATAAAAAACCAAAAACTTGGTTATTTGAATTTTTCACATACATTTTGAGGTTATGTGAAAAAAGTCTAAATACAAAAGTTGTAGATCTTTTTACTACCTACAACTTTGCCATTTAACTTTTTTCCATAGGACTTGTAGTTTTTCCAGAAATTGAGATAAACCGTTTTTTTACCCTTAAACCCCCCCTCCCCCCCACTTCCCGACCTCAGATCGCCCGTAATTTATTTTTCCTTTCATTTTTGTTGCATTCTCTTCCTTTTCCAATGGGTTTCATCCTACTATAATTATTTTTGTTTTCAAAAATTATCTACCCTGGACTAATTGTATTTGTGGAGGGGACGCCTGCTAACGCCAGGCGGGTGATCACTGATCAGTCCTGTGTCGGAACTATTCCACCCAATTCCCCGTGTTTGGACACAGGTTACTGGTGCCTAGGCAGCCCACCCCCCTCAAACCTACCTGTAGCTTTCGTAAACCTAACGATGTCTCCTATTGAAAGGTTTGTCAGGTCTTCTTCACTTAATCTATCCTTACCTTGCAGTTCCCATCTTACCAATGAGTACATAGGGCACTCAGCTACAAAGTGGAAGCTGGTCTCTTCCTCACCACACTCTGGACAGGATGGGTCTTCTTGTATTCTCATTATTGTGAGATGTCTATTTAGCAGACAGTGTCCCGTTGCTATTCCTATATTACCAATGCAATATTGTTCCTACTTTGTGACATAATTTGTCTTGTCATTCATCGATAAATAGAATTATCGAATGATTTCAGGAACAATTTCGATTGTCTATATTGAATCGAGTTGTTCCATCTCGAGTTCGATTCTCTTTCTACGATTCCCTCTATCACTCTTTTGGTAATCGTGTACGGAATGGGTAGGCAAGGCTCAGGTCCATGAAATTGGATACTTGCTTACAGGCTTCTGTCTTGCGCTGAAGCCTGAATCCAGCGGCTGCCTGCAACTCGTACTATACCCATGCAAAAATCACGTTGATCCGTTGCTCTTTGCTGTCTAATTGAAGGACAAACAAACTAACACTCTTTCCCGAAAAACGTCCCTTTTTCCAGGGATAAAAATCGTTTGACATTTTCTAGGCATAAGGCATTAAACTTGGAAACGTATGATTGGAAGACAAATCAATAAACGCATTTCCGCATTTATAATATTAAATGTTCAGGCATATATAACCAACGTAAACCAAATAAAGCAGTATTTTTCAATATTTTTTTGAAATGTCGTATAATGACAACCTTAAAGTGATTTACTTTTTTGACACAATACTGCTTTAAGCGTTGTTAGTATAGGCCCAGGAGCAAAAGGTGAAAATGAATGACTTGCAGGAAAGAATAGAGGGTGCAATTTCATACCTACTATTGCGAGATCTATCTAGCTTATTTATTTATTTATTTTTAAGCTATTGCATAGCTTTTATCGCGGGCTTTGAGCGCGGCGACCGAACCAAGAAATTCCGTAACGAAAATAAACCTAACACCGTCGTTCAGTAAGCGTTCAACATTTTAGAGGTTCACAAGTAGCTCTGTTCGGCGCAGTGGGCGAGCGGCCGCTTTCTTTACCGTATGGTGTATGATGTCGCAGGTTCGAATCTCACTCGCGAAGTAGTGACAGTGCGCTTTTCTTGTTTGTTTGTTTTTTAATTATTTTTTTTCATAATTTTTATTATGCAAAAAAAAATATTGCATAAATATTATAATTGCATAAGTTGATAAAAAATGCTATGCAATAGCTTTACCGCGGCAGTCCCCGAGTGCCACACGTATTTAGTGTTTTAATAATATCGTAGCATTTTTATTAGCAGAGATTTACTGTGTACCTACTCTCTCTGGGTAAGGTATTATATCTGTTGATATTTTATCTAGACCCAAAAAATATAAACAAAAATGCATGCTTTATAATTTTTTAATTTAGAATAATTAATATTATTATAAGCTAATATTATTTAAAACATACCACTTAGAAATTAATGTATTTAATAAGTTCATGGCTTAATAACTTACTATTAAAATTAAAAATAGAAATATAATATGTAAAGCAAGGGTCAGACGGTCAATAAATATCGCGATACATACTCGTGATATCACCAAACGTTCCTAAAAAACGTTATAAGTGTCAAGCTATAAAATAGGAGAAACTGACTGATTGACATATATTGTACACTAGCTGATGCCCGCGACTTTGTCCGCGTGGATTTAGTTTTTAAAGTCCCTCGGGAACTCCTTGATTTTCCGGGATAAAAAGTAGCCTAGATGTTGACCCGAGTAATAAGCGGTATAAAATTTTGTAGAAATCTGTGCGGTAGTTTTTACGTGAAAGAAGGACAAACAAACAGACAGACAAACAGACAAAAAAAATTTAGCTTCTGTTTTGATATCTGTATCTTGAACACAATTAGAAGCAAAAACCCTTTTTTGAATCTATTTCATGTACAGAATTGGTTTCGTTTCTGTTTTATTATAATATGTATAGATGGCCGCTGGCAACCAGAAGTTGATAAAGTTTGAGACCGGTATCACGATGTATTTAACATTTTTAACCCCCCACACAAAAAGAGCACCCCTCTTATAAGTTTGACGTCGATGTCTGTCTGCCTGTCTGTGTGTGTGTGTGTGTCTGTCTTTGGCATCGTAGCTCTCAAACGGATGGACCGATTTCGATGCGGTTTTTTTTATTTGAAAGCCAGTTTCCTTCGCGGTGGTTTCTAGCTATGTTTGGTTAATAGCAGTGTAAGAGTATCAGCTCTTTTCCAAAGTGATGTAAAGGCATTTTTGGCGTATGGTTACTCGATTAAGTGCTTCACGCGTGCCAGTATAATCGTTAAATGACAATTAATTGATAACTTCGACTTGATGCTGCAACCAGAATCATACATAGTCCGGCCATAGATTCAGATGTCGGGGGTGTTTTAAATTTTTAATTTACGCTTGTGTTTTAAAAAGAACAACTACTGAGTTTCCTTCCGGTGCATCTCAGCAGATTCCGCTTTCCCAACCGGTGGTAGAGTCTCGACGTGTCATAGGAGCCACATGATGACTTACATGAAATAAATATATTGATTTAGAATATTGTATCGCGACATTTATGGACCACTGTACATCACCGATTATAAATATTATTATTATGCTAGTCATAGAGAATAAACCTTGGCCGGGGCACAGACTGAAGAAAAAAGTATGCAACTTATTTAAGTAACAAAACTCGTCAATAATAAAAAAAAACTTGAGAGGTGTCAAGAGACACCCGGATGGAATGTAGTTCCTTTCGATTACATTGTGTTCGGTATTTTCGCGGTACAACATTCAGTCTCCGTAGCCTAGTGGCTCCGGCAGTCGCCTAACAGTTCAAAGTCGATGGTTCGAATCCCAGCTCGACAGACCGAATTTTCCATTTTCAATTTTATTTTAAACAATTTCTACATGTGGAACCTTTCCCTAATTTTTTATAACTTATAAGTTATAAAAATTTAGGGAAAGGAAAATTAGGGAGGTCTGTCGAGCTGGTATTTGAACCATCGACTTTGAACTGTTAGGCGACTGCCGGAGCCACTAGGCTACGGAGACCCAATGTTGTATCGCGAAAATACCGAACACAATGCAAAATTCACATTCAACAAAAAAGTGTCTGTTTCAAAAATATGTCGAGTGTCGGTTCCTTAATTTTTTCCGTCTAGCCCCCTTCCGTACCGCGCGATAAGGAATTTACGTTCCAAAAATATTTCCGTAATTTATAGCCATAAAACTCAAAATCGACAAACCGCTAACTAAAACATAGGCAGACGGTTCGTGAACTAAGCCCGGGCTATTATCTACGAAATGTCTGTCGTAGATCTCCTGCCAGAGTCTCAAACGCGTTGGATGAACCCCCTTCCGCTTCCGGACTTCAGCGCCAATCGAAAGCCATTCCTCGTCAGCCGGTGCTATATCTGTCAGGGCTGGCAACTCGATTTCTTCCACAAAAGGCTTCCTGTTAATGTTTCAAACATTCTAATGTTAATGTTTCCATACATAGACTGATAAACACATTAGCACTCCTTTGCGTCGCGCAGTCGGGTCAAAATAGACAAATTATTTATATTTTTAACCCCCGACGCAAAAGAGGGGTGTTACTTATAAGTTTGACGTCGATGTCTGTCTGTGTGTGTGTGTGTGAGTGTCTTTCTGTGGCATCGTAGCTCTCAAACGGATGGACCGATTTCGATGCGGTTTTTTCATTTGAAAGCCAATTTCCTTGCGGTGGTTCTTAGCTATGTTTGGTTAATATCGGTCCAGCCGTGTAAGAGTATCAGTTCTTTCCCAAAATGATGTAAGGCATTTTTGGCGTATGATTACTTGATTAAGGATATTACTAGAGGATGGCCGCGACTTCGTCCGCGTCGATTAAGGTTTTTCAAATCCCGCGGGAATTTTTAAATTTTCGAGGATAAAATGTAGCCAGTGTATTAATAACAAGTATGAGCTATCTCCAGTCCAAATTTCAGCCAAATCGGTTCATTCGTTGTGGCGTGAAAGAGTAACAAACATCCATCCATACATCCATCCTCACAAACTTTCGCATTTATAATATTAGTAGGATAGTAGGAAGTAGGAACTGTGCATTCTAGCCAATAGTGGTTGTCAATCAGAGGAGAATGCAACCAAATTAATGCGGTGAGTCTACGTTCTAATGCAGGTTCACTAAAAACCCATTGTAACTTACCCAGTGTTAATAAAGCTTGTCCATAAACTGATCATTCTATTTCTCATGGCAGTTTGTGCTGGAGTGTCCTCTTGTCCACTCCTACTGAACACGAAAGCCAAGGAGTCGCCTCGCCTAGACGCGTCGAAAGCTTGTGCAACTTGCGGATTATTATTGAAGGAGTACTCATAGAAATACACCTTAGCTCCGCCCTTTACCAACAATCTGGCGCCTCGTAATCCAGGATTGAGATATCCTCTGTCAGTGAACAGTTGGGAAAGCTGATTGACATCCGTCATCGTTATATCCCTCTCACCGAAGTATAGAGATTTCACTTGCCTTCCTACCCGTAGTTTTTCTTCGCGGTTCTCAAATATAAGATCGTCGGGTAGCAACAAGGTTGGATCATTGTTCAGTTCGGCCAAACTGTCTTCTGATCTGGCCAGCCGCAGTGCTGAGTCCCACGCCGCGTGATTTGCTACGCCTGTCATGTAAACTACTTGTGATCGATTCCCCAGAAGTTTCGACGGGCTCTCGGTTATAAAACCCTTTTCTATTTCGATACACGGTCTAAAGTCAATATTGTGAGAACTTTGTATTAAATTTGCTATATTACCCTGAAGCGTACTAGTTGATAAGGAACCGGCAGTGGCTTGCGGGTTTCTGTCTATTGCCCATGGTGACAGGCTAGATCCGCTCTCCGCAATTGCTCGGGCGATGTACGGCCGAGACTTGTCCGATATGAGCAGATACTCCACCAGAGCTGCCCCCGCACCCGCACCACTCACTACTATTTTAGAAGGATCACCGCCAAATTCGTGTATATTTTTCTCGGTCCAATTCAAAGCGAGGGTCAAATCCTTGAGAGCGGCGTTACCTGGTGCGCTTCCATTTTGTAAACACATAAATCCTAATGCTCCGAGTCTGTAGTTTGGTAAAACTAGAATTATATCCTCGTCGACCAAATTCTTCGGGTCGTAAACGAGCGGATCCCCGCTACCGTTAGAGAAAAAACTGTCGTGAATGTGAAACAACACAGCATGGTTTGTTACTGTAGTCGATTCAGGCTTAAATATACTTAAAGTAAGGCAGCTATTGTTACCAACAAATCCTTCTTCTTTCATTTGAGGACATTGTAATTCATGCTTCTCTCTTTCTCGCGTTTCATCCCATGGTACTGGTTCAGCAGGTTCCTAAAATAATGTACTACCACTGTTATTCTTGAAACAACATCCTTACTTCCTTAGGTACTATTTAGGTACTATAATATTATAAATGTGAAAGTGTGTTTGTTTGTTGATTTTTCCTTTAATCACGCACCGACGCAGCAACGGATCGACGTGATTTTTTTTGAGGACTTTTTTTCCCGTAGTATCAAAGAGTTCCCGTGGGATTTTAAAGACTAAATCCATGCGGACGAATTCGCGGGCCCCAACTAATTTCAAATTATACATTATATACTAGCTGACCCAGCGAACTTCGTACCGCCACTACTTATAAATGAAAAAATTAGTTAAATAATCATTTTCCAGTGGACCAAATTGTGAATCTAAACCATCTTCGAATCCCCTTGAACTCACACAAAAAATTTCATCAAAATCGGTCCAGCCGTCTAGGAGGAGTTCAGTGACATACACACGCACACAAGAAATATATATATTATAAGATATTATTATTTACCTGGAAAGGCGTTGCATCTACGAACGCGCCGTATGGTATATCAAAATATTGAAGTATACCATCTGCATCAGTAAAACCTTGCACTTTTCCATAAGTAGTGGTAACCACATTTCCCTCATTATAAGTAACTCGACCAATGATAAACAATATTAACTCCCACATATTGAAATTTCACATTACTTAATTAGGTAATTTAAGCCGCTGCTTAAATAACCAACGTTATGGACGCTGGTTATTCTGTTACTCCATTCGATAAAGTGGTTGGGACGAATATGGAATCGCCCAAAAGTGGAGCCAAAAATGGATCCATATGAAAGCACCGCACTCGAAACTGAAGCTCTGATAGAGTATCGATTCCTTTCGGGACAGTCGTGTACAAGAATGTTACATACACACGGTGAAAGGTAGTATCGTATCAACAAAGATAAATAAAAATAAAAAAAGATTAAAAAAAATAAGTGGCACTCGGGGACTGCCGCGGTAAAGCTATTGCATAGCATTTTTTATCAACTTATCTTCTTCTTCTTCTTCTTTATCAACCGATAGACGTCCACTGCTGGACAAAGGTCTCTTGCATGGACTTCCACAGGCCTCGGTCTTGCGCCGCCTGAATCCAGCGGCTCCCTGCGACTCGTTTGATGTCGTCGGTCCACCTGGTGGGGGGTCTGCCAACACTGCGCTTCCCGGTGCGGGGTCGCCACTCCAGCACCTTGGGACCCCAACGACCATCAGCTCTTCGAACTATGTGCCCCGCCCATTTCCACTTCAGTATCGCGACTCGCTTAGCTATGTCGGTGACTCTGGTTCTCCTACGGATCTCCTCATTTCTGATTCGATCCCGCAGGGACACTCCGAGCATAGCTCTCTCCATCGCCCGCTGAGCGGTCCTGAGCCTACTTATGAGGCCCTTAGTTAGCGACCATGTCTCGGATCCGTAAGTCATCACTGGCAACACGCACTGTTCGAAGACTTTAGTCTTCAAGCACTGAGGAATTTTGGACGAGAAGACATCTCGGAGCTTCCCGAACGCTGCCCAGCCGAGTTCAACTTATGCAATTATAATATTTATGCAATATTTTTATATATATTTATATAATATTTTTTTCTTCAAATCCTATTTTTTATTTTTTTTTTATTTGACAAGCCAACAATATTCATGCACAAATATGAAGATATAAACAATTAGACTTACAACTAAGAGACACATAGCAAAAATATCAATAACTGGCATGTACAAAAGATTTAGATACATACAGTTTAGTTTGAGTAGTGTTACAAAGGTTACAAAATAAAGATCATAAAGAAAAATCTGAGTTGTTACAAATTGGCTCCCTTGCGAAGGGAGTCGATGACATTACGACGAAAGCAGGCTGACGTGGAATCAAATAAATTCAGTTGCTGATTGTTTAGGTTAATTGTATTATATTGGCGGCAAATGCGATTGATGCATGAGTGGAAAGCAAGGTTAGTACGGCTGCGATTATATCTAAATATGTTGTAGGTACAGACTGTGCGTTTAGGGATTAGGGACAATTCAAATTAATTTTAGGCAATAATGATGTATCCGTTTGATTGTTAATTATTTTATGAAGTAGCATCGTGTCAAGCAGCATACGACGCAAGCGTAGAAAATCGAGTTTAAAATATTTTAATATATATAAGATATGATCATAAACAATACTCTCAAATATTTTGGCAAAACAGTTCAAAATGCATATAGGGCGATAATTACTACATTCTGTTCTTGTGCCTGCTTTGAAAATAGGAATTACATGAGCTACCTTCCATAACTCCGGAAAGCACCCTGTAGCTAAAGATTTATTGAAAATTAACATCAAAGGTAGCACAAGTTCTTTACCACAAGCTTTAATGAAAAATGAGGGAATACCATCTGGTCCTGGGCCTTTGTTCGAATCTAGACTTTTGATCTTTTTTTAAATGTCGTTTTCAGACAGAGTTAACTTGCTCAAAGTGTTCGAGGGAATATCTTGGAAGCTAGAATTTAATGATTTACTATGGTTATCTTGAACATACACCGATGCAAAGTAATCAGAAAATAACTGACAAATTTCAAACCCAGACGTTGCAACTCGATTATTATAACTTAGGGTCTGTGGTAAAACATTACATTTTCGTTTTGATTTGGTGAAATTCCAAAACAATTTATTGTTGCAAGTCACAAGAGACATTTCAACATTATTAGTGTAAGCATTATAACATTCATTCATCAAACTTCGGGCTCTAGATCTAGAAGATGATCTTAAAATATTCAATCAAATAAATGAACTCAGTGATTGTCTGTATCTCCAGAAAGATTTATTTACATTATTGGATTGGTGCAAACAAAACCATATGTATCTTAATATAAAGAAATGCTTTGTTATCTCATTTACTAAAAAACGTTTAAACAAAATTATCTTTGATTATAAAATTAATGGTCATCCTCTTGAGAGGAAATTTGCCATTAAGGATCTCGATGTACTGTTCGATGATCAGCTTAGTTTCCGCGATCATTACAACAGTATAATAAATAAAGCTTACAGGAATCTGGGTTTCATAGCAAGAACCACGAAATTGTTTAAAAATCCACAAAGTGTCATCCTACTGTATAACACACTGGTAAGAACTGTCCTGGAGTACTGCTCCATAATTTGGTCCCCTTGTTATGCTGTACATTCTAATAATATTGAACGTGTCTAGAAGAAATGCCTAAGAATACTCTCTTACCGGTGCGGAATCACCAGACAAATTCCATCCTATGCTGGTCGTCTTACAAAATTTAATATGACTCCGCTACATATTCGACGTAAACGACAAGATTTGTTAACCCTTCACAAAATACTACATTCCAATATAGACTCCCCCACTTTGCTATCTCAGATAAACTTAAATACTAGATACTTTTGCCGTAGATCGAAACCATTTACTTTAGATATTTGTAAAAACAATACCTCCTATTATAATCCCATTATAAGAATGTGTCGTTCCTATAATGAAAATGCCAAATTAGACTTGGATATTTTTAATCCCAGATTTTCATTATTTTGTAATAGTATTTGTAAGTTAATTAGGTAAATGGGTGGCCGCTTGTCGTTTGTTCTTCTTACATAATATTTATTCATAGGTACTTGTGTGCTTATTACCATATGTACTATATTAGTTACCTACCACGCGTGCATGACTATTTATTGTTTTTTGAGACCTTGTTCATGCTGTGCAGACCTATAGGGTTACAATAAGATCGAAATGTTATAAATTAAGAATTAAGTTATAAGTAATAATTGTAATCTGTTTGGTTTGCCTAATAAATAAATAAATAAATAGAAGAGAAAAGGTATCGTAATCTATTCTCTCTATCTAGTATCTATTGAGTGAGGTATCAAATTAAAAGGTTTGAAAAGGTGATTACGAAAATATTTTTTCATTTATTTCTCATTTTGATGCATAATTGATATTTTCATTGATATATTTAAGCAGTCGGGGTTTTTTTATTCTTTTTTATTATTTTGTTTGTTTATGATATTGTAATATTACGATATTGTATTATTGACCGAGCGAAGCGAAGGTCTCTGAGTCTACTTGAGTGAATTTGCACTTGTCCGTCCGTCCGTCTGTCCGTCCGTCTGTCATTATGCCTTCTGCCTTATAACTTCTGAATTACTGAACGTAATTACCTACTTCAATTTTAGATATATTATGTAAACCGATGGCCTCCAGCCGAAAATGGCTTAAAAAGTTATAAAAATCTTTATTTCAGGGGGCTCTCATAGAAGCGAATGCGAAGTAAAATATTTTTATAGCATTTCATTGAACTGCAGTATATCATTTTAAAGATAATTTGAAACAGAGTACAAAAGTATTATTTTTTTAATTTTTTTCCTAAAATTGACGAAATGGGGGGCTTTCAAAGTAGAGATTATATTTGACCTCAGAACGGATTAACCATTGAAAGGCCGGACTTGAAAGTTTTATAATTATTAGCGTTATATCATGTACTTAAACAACATCCTAAATCCTAAAATTAGATAAATGTAATAAGGAAACTAAATTATTTAACTTTTAATGAGCAGCAGTATTTTTAACAGAACAGCTATATGTAAATTATTATTATTTTGTATGACAAGTACGAATACATATTATAATAACATATTATTCAATTAAAATTATTATTTAGTTATATATCAAACATCAATAAAACTTAACACTATATTATATTGAACACAATATTGAACACAATGCCAAATTCACATTCAAAAAAGTGTCGGTTCAATTTAGTCTTAATTTTTCTGTCTGGCCCCCTTTCGCATCGTGCGATAAGGAACTTCGTTCCAATTAAAATATTCTCGATTCAAAATTTATTTATACCTACTCCGATTTATCGTGCGGGGTTATCACTTATCACGGTTGATCCTTTAGTGTCGCGATACTTAAAATCACAGGTGCACTCTACTTTCTCACTCTCAAAGTTCGATAGAACGGAAATTTGACACGACCAAAGAATTTATAGAATTGCCATTACAATAATTTAAAGTTTAAACAGTGTTTAATTTTATTTTGAACTGGCTGATGCCTGCGACTACGTCCGCGTGGATTTAGTTTTAAAAATCCCTCGGGAACTCTTTGTATTTCCGGAATAAAAAATAGCCTATGTCACTCTCCAGGTCCTCAACTATACCCATGCAAAAAATCACCTCGATCAGTAGCTCGGTTGCGGAGTGATTGAAGGACAAACCAACAAATCAACAAACACACTTTCGCATTTATAATATTAGTATGATTTTACCACTTTTGTCCCCGATTACCCAATAAGCTTAATTCATTTTCTGCAATAAGCAACGTTATCAATTACTATCTCCCCCCTTCCAGTGTATAGATAATGACAGCTCTTTGTCTGTTTACTTTTGCGAATTTGCCGTACCTATGTGCTAAAAACAGGTACCAGTGCACCATATTGTTAGTTGATACATTTATTTCACTCTCTACCTGCATTAATATACCTGTGACTGAAGGGGTTGAGTTTAATGTAAGAGTTTTTTTGACGTGATAACGTCTTATAAATCGATGAACACCGGCTGCACGCACGAAAAAGTGTCCCGTTCCGCCTGAGCCTGAGCGTGCAAGCGAGAGCGCGGAGCAAGCGATAGAGAGGCACGATCGGCCCAAGCATTGGCTTACCATATTGTTAGTTGATACATTTATTTCACTCTCTACCTACATTAATATACCTGTGACTGAAGGGGTTGAGTTTAATGTAAGAGTTTTTTTTGACGTGATAACGTCTTATAAATCGATGAACACCGGCTGCACGCACGAAAAAGTGTCACGTTCCGCCTGAGCCTGAGCGTGCAAGCGAGAGCGCGGAGCAAGCGATAGAGAGGCACGATCGGCCCAAGCGTTGGCTTACCATATTGTTAGTTGATCATTTATTTTACTCTCTACCTGCATTAATATACCTGTGACTGAAGGGGTTGAGTTTAATGTAAGAGTTTTTTTTGACGTGATAACGTCTTATAAATCGATGAACACCGGCTGCACGCACGAAAAAGTGTCACTTTCCGCCTGAGCCTGAGCGTGCAAGAGAGAGCGCGGAGCAAGCGATAGATAGGCACGATCGGCCCAAGCGTTAGCTTGCGCCCGCCGCCGCCCGGCGCCCGCCAGTCATCGCGTGCACGCTGTGGTTAGCGGATGTGTCGAGAGCTAGTTCTTTCTTTATGGCGTTATAACGTAAAACTATAGTCCGTAAACGGACTTTACATGAGACAACCAATTTTTTTTCATTCGACTTCGTTCGTTGGTTACGGGCAAGAGCGGTCGTCTTCTTTATCAACCGATAGACGTCCACTGCTGGACAAAGATATCTTGCATTGACTTCCTGCGTCCAACAGCTCCCTGCGATCGTTTTATGTCATCGGTCCATCTATAGGGGCGAACGCTCTCTTTAAACATCTCTGTGGTGGTGTGTGATGCGGGTTGTTACGTTCCCTCAAATATGGTTGAGCGAAGCAATAGCTGGGTCATACGTCATGCTCGTGAACGGGTTCCACCGGCGGGAATGGGGCTACTTTCTCTCTGCCCGTATTAACATGTGTTGAATTATAATTAGGTATGCTTTTGTGGAACTTCCCCTCATTGTGGAAACACTGCATATATCGCAGTAAGATAGTTGAAGCCTTGTTATAGCTATAAACCTAGGTTTATAGCTATATGCCGGAAGATAGCTATACGAAAGCGATTCATAGCTATCTTACTAGGAATATAGCTATAATACGAACGCGATCTAGTATTTGACTAGACTTATGTAGTAAAATGGTTATAGAAGTACTATGTATGCCAAAATCTAAGGTTAGGTTAGGTTGGGGTTTGACATGAACAGTTAGGTGCCCGGCCTTTTTTATCGGAGCTTAAAAACGAGTAACCAGTTGTGCAAATCAAAGATAATGGTATAGGTATAGGTACTTCTATAACCATTTCACTAGATTAGTCTAGTCAGATGGCTATATTACTAGATCGCGTTCGTATTATAGCTATATTTCTAGTAAGATAGCTATGAATTGCTTTCGTATAGCTATCTTCCGGCATATAACTATAAACCTAGGTTTATAGCTATAACACGGCTTCAATTATCTAACTGCGACATATACATATCATAGTATCTATTATATTGTAAACTTGTTTTGAAAACAACTGCCGAGTTTCTTGCTGGTTCTTCTCGGCAGGAAGGGCATTCCGAACCAGTAGTAGACTCATAGACGATTCAAAAGCACCTGTAAAAAAGTTTATTTGAATAAAAAACATTTCTATTCTATTCTATTCAACAAAAATTGTAATAAAAACGTAATAGGTATGCTGTTGGTATTCAATATTCATATAATATTCATAGTATTATTATTATTATTATTTTTTCTCTTTATTTTGGAGCTTGGTCACTCAGTGACTATGTCGCTCCGTTAGTTCACTCCATAATATTATTACATATTTTTATTCCTAATTCTAAAATACTTATTAACTAATGCATAAATTAATTTAGATTGCTGGCATAAAGGGAATGCCAAAAATATAATAAAATCTACAATACTTAAATTATAATCTAATAAACTAAATAGGCTTATCCTGATTGATTCAATCCGGACACATTCCAACAGCACATGATATATATCCTCAATTACCCCACAGGTGAGGCAATCGGGAGATTCGGACTTTTTAATCAAAAATGCAAATTTGTTAGTTGGAATGTGACCGGAGCGATGTATGTTTCGCGTAGAAAACGGATTAGGGTGCCTGTCTACTGAAGCGGAGTGGAGCGGACACGTGATTGAAAAACCAATCACATTGTAATAGACTAGTGGTTCGCCCCGAACTGAGACCTCGCGGTAACGGTATCCCATGATTATTCATTCAATCGATACATGATAACCAAAACTGACATTATTATTATGCCCGTTTTCACCAAACATACCTAAATCATCCCCTAAGTAGGAGTCTCTTAACGTAGGTAGCTC
The DNA here is from genome assembly GCA_029955525.1 of Oeneis ivallda. Lineage (NCBI taxonomy): Eukaryota > Metazoa > Arthropoda > Insecta > Lepidoptera > Nymphalidae > Oeneis > Oeneis ivallda. Next base: position 1,010,499 of record JARPMR010000024.1, read on the forward strand.
CTAAATACAATCCTAAGTCCTAACATCCGTCCCAATATCCTTTTAGGTGTCCCGTACAGGATCGTGATAAATAAGTTGACAGAAAACATCAATCACCTAACTTATAGGTAGCCCGTAAAGGTTAGGGAACGTTAGTGAAAACATTGAATTATTTATCAAACATTGAATTTAACTCGTAGTTCCATGGGAATAGTTACTGACTGCGCCATCTATTAGCATTATTGTGAAGCTATGTTGATGCTATATGAATTACTGACGCCCATTAAAAATTAAATAATCTCGTTTCTTTATAATATTCATATAATTTTAGTATTTGTTGTTCAAGTACAGGATATAAGTGACCTAAAAACATAAAATCAGTTTGAAAATCCATAGCGGATTTTTCTAGAGAGCGTCTTCAAGCGAGCGTATAAAATCGCCACTTTGAAAGCCCCCCATTTCGTCAATTTTAAGGGAAAAATTAAAAAAAAAATATTTTTGTACTCAGTTCAAAATTATCTTTAAAATGATACGTAACAATTTTATGTAACGCGATTTTTTTTTTTTACTTCGCATTCGCTTCTATGAGAGCCCCCCTGAAATAAAGATTTTTATAACTTTTTAAGCCATTTTCGGCTGGAGGCCATCGGTTTACATATTATATCTAAATTTGAAGTAATTACGTTCAGTAATTCAAAAGTTATAAGGCTCTGACAGACGGACGGACGGACGGACAAGTGCAAATCGCCCTAGTTAACTCAAAGACCTTCGCTTCGCTCGGTCGATTACGTACTCAACAAAAGTATCGCTTCCTGTATCAAAATTTTTACTATCGCTCTGCTTCAGTGGACACCTACCATTAGGAGGATGTTTTTAACCTTATTTCTATTTTATTACAGGTGGACTCGCTTACCTCGCAGCAAGACGATCGCGACATAGAAAAGGTATGTAGCTATAACTCTTTATTGTTCACTAGTGGAGAAACAAATTACAGAAACTTAAGAGGGAGAGATAACATTTTACATCCCTCTCTCTCGCACATTCTAATATTTTCAATGATTGTAAAAATATCAGGAACTTTTGACAAAATGTGGTCAATTTTATTCGACAATTCAATTACGGATATTTTAAACATATTGTTATTATCATAATCTAGTTTTTGATAGGAAATAAAAGCGATAAAAGTTGATAGTAGTTTTCGCCATTTTTCTCTATCAAAATCATAAGGGTATATTATAATAAAAATATCTAAAATATCCGTAATTCAACTGTCGAAGATAACATAATAGACCACATTTTCTCAAAAGTATCTGATTTTTACAATCATTGAAAATATTAGAATGTGCCACAGAGAGGGATGCGAAATGTTGAAATGAAATGAAATGAAAAAAAACTATGCTAGTTAGAGCGTTGGTTTTATTTTTTTCAATTAATCAAAAACTATTATAGATAAAAATCTGTTTTAGAATGTACAGGTAAAGGCCTTTCATATGATACCCCACTCGGTATACTTAGTTATTTTATTATGAAATTTCAAACCCCGGTTTTCCCCCTTTTTTAATAAAACTAAAAATAATTTTCGATTTTTTTTATTCCATCGATGTTGGGCCACTATTATACACCACTATTCCGAATTTCATATCGATAGCTGTAATAGTTACTGAAATAATCGACTGTGACAGACGGACGGACGGACGGAGAAAGTCTCACCATAAGGGTTCCATTTTTACCATTTTGGTAGGGAACCCTAATAATGGCGCGGTTACATTAGGTCGGCCAACCCGCAACCGCCTTCGGCTTAACCGCTTTGGTTAACCGAATTGGCTGTTTTACTAAGGATTCATGTGTGCCTATTTCTAGACAAAACTATGCCGTTTGTGTTATAATAGTTATTTGTGTTATATGGGGCCAAAGGAATTTTTTGTTCCCCGAGGGCGTTATTTTGAATTCAGAGCGAAGCGAAGGATTCTATAGTAGACTCCCGAGCGCAGCGAGGGATTCTAAAGTAGAATCCTGAGCGTAGCGAGGAATTCAATATACGCCGCCCGAGAACAAAAAATTTTGGCCCCGAATGACACACACTATTTTTCATCATTACCTATGAGAAAAAGCTAGGAGTATCAGCCTGCTATGTATAGAGTATAGACATTACCAATACGTATATTGAAAGTTTAAATAAAACACAAATAAATTTTTATGAAATAATTAAACATTAATATTTATGTTGGAAGTATGGGCGTATATGTCTAATCGACAAATTTGATCACGTGACTTATCGTGGACAACAGCTTCTCAAACATTTTTGAATTTCGACACATTTTTGAATTCTCTCTGATTGGTCCGCGTTAGTGCTTTAGTATGCTAAAGCACTATAACGCGGACCAATCAGAAGAGAGAAATGAAAAGTCTCATGGGGTTAAAATGAAATTTTGCTCCCGCTGTCCTCTGAAGCCAATATTCGTTTTTCGAATAGGTATGATGAAAAATAATTTTCTTTTGAAGAAAAGAGCAACTGCTGCGTTTCTTGTCGGCTCTGCTCAGTAGTACCTACTAAGTTTCCGGACCGATGGTGAGTCTTGATTTGTCATGAGAGCCACAGGGGCTTACGTTACGTTCACTCAAATATGGTTGAGCGAAGCAATGGCTGGGTCATGCGTCATGCTGTCGGGAATGTGTTATGTGGCTACTTTCTGTCTGCCCGTCTCAACATGTATTGAATTGAATTATAATTAGGTATGCTTTTGTGGAACTTCCCCTCATTGTGGTAACACTACATACATAGCATAGTATCTATTGTATTGTAAACTTGTTTTGATAAGAGCAACCGCCGAGTTTCTTGCTGGTTCTTCTCAGCAGGAAGGGCATTCTGAACCAGTGGTAGACTCATCGACGATTCAAAAGCACCTGTAAAAAAGTTTATTTGAATAAAAAACATTTGTATTCTATTATAATATTCTACATCAAATAAATAATTTGTTTCAATTTATAAAGATCTACTCCGTCTTCTGTCAAAGTAGTACTTCTCGTATATGTCCTCCCACATCTGCGCTTCTTTTTCAAAAGGGAACTCTTTCATTTCCATCTCGGTATTGATATCAAGCACTCTAGGATCGTGAGGGTTGAGGGGATTCCAGGTTACAGTCTTATTATGTGCTGGAGCTGGGTTTCTGTAGAAAATATTATTGATTTGATTAATTAACTACGAATTTGATGTTAGAGCGGTTATCAAGTAAAAGTAACACGTATATAATTTTAATATATTAAAATTTAAAACGATGTTAAAGCCTTTACCAAGAAGGTCACCTTGAGATAAGATGACTCTTATTAAATAAGCATTAAAATCAATAAAATCAAACTCTATGGAATAACATTTGCCGTACCGCAAAATAACGTTACGTTTATCTTTATTATCTACAGAAAAGGGTTTAAGCATTAAGTAGCTATAAAGTTCAAATTGTAACAAGAATTGTAAAGGCAAGGTAATCATAGATATTGAGGGAAACACTTATCTCTATAAAAGATCTTTACTAATGACAGTGGGTGAGGGTACAGCGGAATAATAATAGATTTAACATGGACAGAAGTTACGATTAATAACAAGTGTAAATTAAAAATTTTATTTTTAAATGCAAGCTTTTAGTAGCTACATCATTAGACTCTGGATATCATCTAGGATCTACTTGTTATGACGAATCATACGAGCCCAAACTTGATGGGGTTACGTCGTTTTATTACAGAGTTCCGATAGCCATCTTCCGTCTCCATCATCAGATCAGCTCCATGGCACAACAATATTGCATTGTCATCCGATTTACACATACATGCAAAATTTCAGCTCGATCAGAAACCGGGAAGTGGGTCTAATTCATCTTGCAAGATTTGACCTTAAACTAACATTGCAATTTAAATAAAAGCTTGTAAAAAAGCTAAAAAATTAAATAATGTACCGAGTAGCCAAAAGGGTTGTCAACTTACAAGTTCTTCACGAAATTCGTCCAAAGTCGTACCAGGTTGCCCTGAACAATGCCGTCTTCTCCGTTCAAATCGCGGCCTTTGTCCGGAAACAAATACGCCAGTTCATCAGAATGGGCTGCTCCCGACTTGGCTATCCCTGGCTCTTCCTCCACGCCGACACTGCCGGTGTGGGAGAACTGGTAGTAGTATACATGACGCGCCTGGCCGTGGAGGCGTGCACTCCTGTGTATGTGGCTTAGGAAATAGGCATCCCTGTAAAATGTTGAATCTCTATATATATAAATAAAAAAACTTGAGAGGTTTGAGAGGTGTCAAGGGACACCCGGATGGAACGTAGTTCCTTTCGATTACATTGTGTTCGGTATTTTCGCGATACAACACGGCGTCTCCGTAGCCTAGTGGCTCCGGCAGTCGCCTAATAGTTCACAGTCGATGGTTCGAATGCTAGCTCGACAGACCGAATTTTCCAATTGTATCGCGAAAATAACGGACACAATGCAAAATTCACATTCAACAAAAAAGTGTCGGTTTCAAAAATGTGTCGAGTGTCGGTTCCTTAATTTTTTCCGTCTAGCCCCCTTCTGTACCGCGCGATAAGGAACTACGTTCCAAAATCAATTGCTGTTCGTTAGTCTCGCTAAAACTCGAGAGCGGCTGGGCCGATTTAGCTGATTTTTGTTTTGAAATGTTTGTCGTAGTCCAGGGTAGGTTTAAACGGTGAGAAAATATGGAAAAATTGCGAGGAAGATAGTCAAAACAACAATTTCATTTTCCGATATAAAGTGTTCTACCTACTTTCCTGTCAAACATTTGACGTTCGTCTCTTAGCTTCGGTACGGTAGACTCGGGTCCACTCGGGTCGGGTCATTGTTTGTTCGTTCAGAAATATATTATGTCATTGAATAAAATAAAATCAGTAATCATACTATCATACTAATATTATAAATGCGAAAGTGGTTTGTTGGTTTGTCCTTTAAAACAGATACGGATCGACTTGATTTTTTGCATAGGTATAGTTGAGGACCTGGAGGGTGACATAGGCTACTTTTTATCTCAGAAAACCAAAGAGTCCCAAGGGAGTTCAAAAACTAAATCCACGCGGACGAAGTCGCGGGCATCAGCTAGTTGTTTGATAAAACCCTCATTGTCATCGTTTTAGCGGACTATGGTAAAATAGGTACGGGGACGGGAACATTTTGATATTAACTAAGGTTTGCTTTAGGAGTTTGCCTTCTACACTAATATCACTACGTATTATAAAACAAAGTCCCCCGCCGCGTCTGTCTGTCTGTTCGCGATAAACTCAAAACTTCCGAACGGATTTTCATGCGGTTTTCACCAATAGATAGAGTGATTCACAGAGAAGGTTTTAGTGTATAATTTGTTAAGGTTTTGTGTAAATTGGTTGCAATATGACGATAATTGTTGACAATGTCAAGTCTTTGAGATTTAACAAAACAATGTATGGTGCTGGTATGGTGGGATAAGTTTTTACAGAATAGTCCGCGATGGCATATATCTATCTTTTAAGGATAGCTTACTATACCCATTATAACTTCTAAAAAAATGGTCACGTACTATGCGGTAATTGGAAATCTATTTAGACAGATACAGACAGGGCAGGCTTTATTCTCATTTCTTGCCTAGATGCAACACAAAAATTCACCTTACCTATGGTACGCCAACACAGCTGTCATAGTCATGTCATCGGAAAAGTACATTCCGTCAATGTCTTGCATCATTTTGGAAACATCTCGTTTTGTCGATTGCAGTTCTATTGGAAGCAAAAAAGATGTATCTTTGGACATTCTCCGGACTACTTTCGCTCCTTTAAGCGTTGACGCAAATATGTAACCTTCATTGTTGGTGTATCCAATTATCATAGGCACTGATACAATGGCTCCTCTCGATAACAATTCAAAAGGTGACTTAGAGAGCAAGGTCTCTTCATTTTTGATAGAATTTTCCATGCACATAGCAAATGGTAGATACGGCAGTAACAACTGATCAGCAGTAGAACTAAGTTCCAACGCGGAGGCCCGTGTTAACATTTCCCTGCTTCCATTTAAGTTCGTTTTTAACAGCTTAGCTCGGTTATCTGCATCAAAGTTGAATGCCCATGGGGCTAAGACAGTTCCACTTTGCAGGATTACCCCGTGAAATAATCCGTGGGCCATGGGGGTCAAAGTTAGGGCTTCTACCATAGCTGCGCCGAAGCTCTGTCCCGCCACTACTACTTTATTAGGATTTCCGTTGAACGCAACGATGTTGTCTCGGATCCATCGTAAAGCTAATACCACATCTTTAACGCCGGCATTGCCCGGGATCTTATCATCGCTTGAACATAGGAAACCTTGTGGACCTAATCTGTAAATTACTATTAATTTTTATTTATTTAAATACTAGTTACAGCTAAGAAACTAGAATGAAATGAGAGAACAGAAAAGGGTCACGGACTACGGTAAAATTCCACCGATGTCTCTGATGATTTATAAGAATGGTTCAGTAGGCTTCTATGTATCCAATCCAAGGTCTAGAAATGCGCGTTTCAACCATTATCACAGTTTTTAGAATTCATCAGGATGATGGTGACGGTAACCCCTTCGTAAATAACATAGGACCAGAAACTTTACCTGTGTCGTATGGAAATTACAATAATCCCCTCTTTCACAAGTCTCGTAGGGTTGTAATGTCCAGTCCCCCCTGTAACCCATGCTAGTACTGGCAAAGATGTGCCGGTTGGTACGTTCACGTCCAGCTGCAGGCACTCTTCAACTGATGATCTCGGAGAGCAGTGGGAATCGTGAGGTTCTCTGACGTTGGGCCAAACAGGGGCGAGACCTCCACTCTAATAAAAAAGTGCTCATGTTACCAGAGAGTTGATCTGAAATGGGCTAATATGGTCCACCTACCTCATGGACTCTTGTTACCTTAGGACACTCTCTAACTTTTGGAGATTTAATTCGCACTCCTTGAACCAAATAATGTGTAAAACTCTTACGTTGAAGTTATAACGTATTTAAGGTTTTAATGAAAAAGTTTATTGCATGAAAGAAATCGGCTTTGCATTCTGCGGCCCACGAGGTAAACTGAAGTACCACATTAGTGACATTGGTTATATTGATTGAGCTACAAGTATTTACATTTTGCTTTTTGAAAAAACTGTTGCGTTCTTGCCGGTTCTTAGCAGAATCTGCTTTCAAAACTTAAGTGATGTTGAAAGATTACCTTAAACCTTCCTCCAGGGCCAGTAGTGACGGAGGCGTACGGTATCCCGCTATAGGCTACGTAGCCCTCCCTCGGAACACCCCTGATTTTCCCTTGAGCCGTGCTAACTATGGTCTGAAGTGTAACCCCCATCCTACATGCTATAAGAACTAAGAGAAGCACTAGCATTTCAAAACATTCAAAGCAAGAACAACAAATCAGAAAGTTGATAACAAAAACGGTTTCACGTGAATTTGCTATTTTATTTTCACAAATGACTTATTAGTTTCATAATATTGTATGTTTGATTCTTTCGATAATTTTTAGAGTTGTGACACCTTTGAGACCTGTCGTGACGTTAATCTGCTAAAAAATGGAGATGTTAGATCACGTTTATCTGAATGTTCACGTTACGTTAGCTAAGTCCACGTTAACACATACAACAATTTTTACGCAACATGAACTGTGTTTAAAGTTAATAGGACAACTGTAGCGTTAGTTCGAGTTTGCATTACGATAACGATGATAGATTTCGAATATTGACACTCATTGACGTTAAAGTAAATTTCAAAAAAAAATGTATTTCATGTAGGCAAACCTGTGGCTCTTATGACACGTCGAGACTCTACCATCGTTCGGAATGCAGATTCTGCTGAGAAGGGCCGGCAAGAAACTCAGTAGTTGCTCTTTTTATAACAAAATAATACAATATCGACGTATAGCTTACACAAGTTACAATGTAATAAGTTACACTGTCTTGTGGTTATAGGGTCCCAAGCCGAGACCTTTCATGCAACTTCGTCATTAATGGACTTAACGGACTTTTAAGGTTCAGTCATACTCGAACCTATTTCTGCAGCAATCGCTTCAAGTGGAAACTGCGAAGTAAATGCTTTTATTTGTAAAAAATATCAAACTATTTTTCCCGACCATACCAAACACGAGAATAACCGAAGAACCCACCGAAAAGACAAAATGTGCTTACCTCGAATAAAACTTAAATTGTTCTCTAACATTGCATGGCAATTAAATTATTTAATAAATTGCCTGATAGTCTAAAAGGAAAGCCTACGGCCGTATTTAGAAATAGAATTTATTACCATATTAATGATTATTCCTCGCTCGATTTCCTGTTTACAATCATGTACCTGCATTTTTGTGAATAAATTTCTATCTATCTATCTAAAAATCGGGAAAGTATGGAATCTGCGACTTTAAAACAAGGTTACCTGCACGTTATTGCGTTTCAATAGTGAAGATTTATCACCGTTTTCGAGCTTTGCCAACTCTTACTAAGCCTTACCAATACTGGTTTTAGGTGATTGTAATCACGCTGTCATGGTTTGGTGACATAGCCCGGTGCTCTCTGGAACATCCATCGCGTGCTGCCACTTGTTGATCAACGTTGGAACTATAGGGGATATCTTAGAAACGTATTTTTAAACACATTACATCGCTAGGTTTTCGCATATATGGAAGGAAGTAGGGGTCCCATTTCCTTCCATGTATGTCAAACTAGCGAGGAGATATTAATTATTCATGTGACAGTTTGAAGAACCATATCCATTGGAGATCTCGTACCAGAATTGGTAGTTTTGGCAGACTAGCCTTTAAGTGGAGACTCACGACATCAACCGAGTTGTAAGAAACTGCCTGGATACAAGCGGTGCGAGAACGCTTCATGTGGAAGTGCACAAGAGACCTAAGTCCAACTGTGGACATCTACGAAGTGTGGGCCATATCTATTTTTTATACAAATTTCAATTTCCATTCCTTACGGTTGACGACGAAAATGGCGGTTAGATGTGATGGTGCGTCGTTTCAAACAGCATTTCAGTCCAAAGTTTTTATAAATCAAACCATATGGACTGTGGCAGCCCAGGACGATCAGACCTTCGTCATTTTATAAAAGCTTAAAATTTTTCTGCGTATGATGCTCAAGTAGCTAAGGTTTATACCCATTTGCTACCGGATTTGTTGAATCATGGATTTTTACGGGATAAAAAGTATTCTATGTTTTAATCCAGGGTATAATCTATCTTCATTCCAAATTTCAGCGAAATAGGTTAATTAGTTGTGGCATGAAGAAGTAATACTTGAATTTTGATTTTTCAAAATCCTGCGGAAAATATACATTTTTACGGGATAAAAAGAAGTCTATGTGTTAATCCAAGGCATTTCAACCTGATATCTCCCAAAGCCACTATGGTCCAAACTTCATAGTCGGGGATCGTTTTTACCTTAATGGGGGGCACACGCAGAGCAACTTTCAGCTCTTATAAAACGAAGGTCTGATCGGCCTGGGCCCTCTGTCTAATATATTTTAAGATACCTTAAATGAAAGTTACAAAAAAGTCATTTATTTTAGCTAGTTATCAATTAGATAGGGGGTTCCTCGCTAATACTCACTATCTGCCTTATGCCTATATACATGGCTAAAATTTCGTTATTTCCCTTGACATTACATGATACGGTGTACTGATACCTATGATATCGATAAGAATTAATGAAATTCGTTGCCATAGCAATTATAGAAGGTTTGGAAGTTAAGCTTTTGATATTCAATCCCTGACCAATCAAAACTCAAACCATTAAACATTTCAACGCTGAGGTATATTTAGTTCCAATTAACAGTAAGCTTACATTAGCATACGCGCGGCGCGCCATTTTTTATTTAGGCGTTTTTTTAATCACTATATTAAGCTATTGCATAGCTTTTATCGCGGGCTTTGAACTAGGACAAACAGTTTGAGCACGGCGACCGAATCAAGAAATTCAGTAACGAAAAAAAACCTAACACCGTCGTTCAGTAAGCGTTCAACATTTTAGAGGCTCTCAAGTAGCTCTATTTGGCGCAGTGGGCGAGCGGCCGCTTTCTTTACCGTATGGTGTATGATGTCGCAGGTTCGAATCTCACTCGCGAAGTAGTGACAGTTCGCTTTTCTTGTGTTTGTTTTTTTTTTGCATAATTTTTATTATGCAAAAAAAAATATTGCATGAATATTATAATTGCATATGTTGTTAAAAAATGCTATGCAATAGCTTTAACGCGGCAGTGTCACTGCCACTTAATTTTTTTCTCACCGATACTTAAGTCCGGCTTTTGAGTAAACAGAATAGAGTGTTTTTTTACTTTTAGAAAAGTGATTTTTCCTACTCAAGACCTAAAGTAGCCTTAACTTAACAAGAGCTTAAGGAGCCTTAAGTAGTACACAATAAGTTAGCCATCCAGTGAATACTTTTTGTGGTAAGGTCCAATTTCATCAACATGAAATAAGTCAGGGAATAAATTAGCAGTTATTAGCAGCAAGTGATACAACTCTATTTTTAGTCTAAGCATTTGCTTACCTACCTAGCTATTGTACCTATTGTCGTACTTTTTCTTCTAGTTTTGTCAAATAATATATACATTTTCCTTTGCATTCCAAGATAAACTATACTTATACGTTTCACTGTAGTCTTAATCTAGGACTAAAGTCGTAATTCGTAAGTAATTCACTAGATACTATTGTCCAGTCCATATTGTATAGAGCTATTACCATAGATTTAAGGTTGATAGTCGCTTCGCACCTATTAGATACCGTCGGCGTACTAGTGAAATACGGCAATTCATAAGTACGCCTGAAGTGGCGTACCCGTATGGTTTCTTAGCAACCAATATTTGACTTTTTCGAACAAAGTATGATATTAAGGTTGATTATACGGGTCTGCCCGCGAAATTCAAATTTAATTTCGAGTTGGACGTGAGTTACTCACAAATTAGTCGATATTCTGACTAATTTCTTAAATTGGACACTTTCAAGTAAAGATTTTTATGTAAACCTGTAAAGATGATAATTCCATTGGCGCATTTAGAATGCCATAAGCCTATTTTGTTGTACTTGTTTACAAGTTGCGAAAAACCAAATTAAATTTGAATTTCGCGGGCGGACCCGTATAATCAACCTTAAGGTGCCGCATTTAAGGAGCTGTTGTTTGTAGGAAGGCCGCTGCGGTATCTAGTAGCGACTAAGCTTCCAATCCTAAATCTAGTTGTTACATTGTAATTAGTTAAAATTATACTGCCTTGGACTAGTCCGCCAATCTAGTAGTCTTAGTCCGCCAATTCGCATTGGGCCAGCGTGGTGGACTATGGCCTATAACCCTTCTCTGAGAGGACACCTGCGCTCAGTAGGGAGCCGTTTATGGGTTGCTAATGATGATGATGATGATGATACTGTCTTGTGGGCAGCTGGATGCCAAGCTGATTTCTCCAATGCAACTTCGTCATTAAGTAATCCATTAACTTTGTATGAATAAACCTAGGCTCACTAACTTAGGCCTAACCTAACTTAGGCTTAGGGTCACCCAGCGAGCGATGGAGAGAGCTATGCTCGGTATATCCTTGCGAGATCAAATCAGAAATGAGGAGATTCGCAGGAGAACCAAAGTCACCGACATAGCTCAGCGTGTCGCGAAACTGAAGTGGAAATGGCTGGGGCACATAGTTCGAAGAGCTGATGGTCGTTGGGGTCCCAAGGTGACCACCTTGCATGGACTTCCACAGGCAAGACCGAAGCCTGTGGAAGTCCATGCAGGAGACCTTTGTCCAGCAGTGGACGTCTATAGGTTGATAAAGAAGAAGAAGAATAATAAACCTTGTATACCTATAACCTAGCTTATCCACGATATTCTGCCGAGTGCATTTCACAAATGAAGCCATCGTATAATTTCCGCGAATATCGTCGCGATCGCTTTGTGCGCGCAATATGGCCGTTGCGGGCCGATCACAATGCGTAATTGAAATCGGAACATTGATTGCAATTTTAATATTGCATGGACATTTTTATGAAAAACCTTTCATCGTACTTAGTAACACTACACATCATGCCTAATAATGTATTGTATTATACTAGCTTTTGCCCGCGGCTTAGACCGCGTGGAGCTACATTGAAAACCCCGCGGGACCTCTCAGTTTTTCCGGGATAATAGGTTTTACTTGCCTTGTCATAAGATTTCTATGGTATAGGCCTATGTCACTCTCTAAGGGCTCAACTATACCCAAAAAATCACGTCGATCCGTAGCTCTGTTGCTGCGCGATTGAAGGACAAACCAACAAACAAAGACACTTTCGCATTTATATTTAAGTAGAATAGTAGGGTTCAAGCTGTGAAGTGCAGACTGCTAGAGTCTAGAGTCTAGACGATCGTCATCGTCCCGAAAAAGCATTTTCTCCGGTGAATAGACCATTTTTAACCGACTTCCAAAAAGGAGGAGGCTCAGTTCGGCCGTTATCTTTTTGACGTGATAACGTCTTATAAATCGATGAACACGGGCTGCACGCACGAAAAAGTGTCACGTTCCGCCTGAGCCTGCGCGTGCAAGCGAGAGCGCGGAACAAGCGATAGAGAGGCACGATCGACCCAAGCGTTGGCTTGTGACACAATCATATTCATCAATGTTTCTTTAAGACGTTATCACGTAAAACTATCGTCCGTAAACCGACTTTACACACAACCCATTTTTTTAACGCGTTATTTGGGAGTCCTACAAATCCACGAGTTATAACTTTTAGGGCTGATTTCATCAACGTAAAATAAGTCTTATCTGAGGTTATTTTGGCAGATTTTCAATACGAAAACTCTCAAAAACCCCAAATTATTCCTCGGTTAAACGTCACTCCATGTTGGTGAAATCGGCACTTATGATGATAAGAATAAAAATCATTCCTTTAAAAGTTATTATACACTAATTTTATTGAAGTAAGACATAAGTACCAAAGGATAAAATTATTATTATTGTAAAAACTTAAAAAAACTATCAAAAACTTATTTATAACTTATAATTACACTTATCCGCAATTTAAGCCATGACTTCTTACAAATTAGTAATACGGTGAGTTAACATCTAGTCCACGGTAAAGACATACCTCTATTAATGAATTTTTTTATTTAATTCTTTAAGAAAGAAACTTAATGTCAAGAGATCTAACAAAAAGCTAAGCTTGTGTTAAATGAGGTATCTGGCTCACCCACTGTATTAAGTAATACACCAAACAAAGTACAATACACGGCAGTAAATACTCTGCACTCATATCTATAGTGACATTTTGTGAGCGACAGAGACCACGCTCTATGAATAAGAATCAAACCAACATGTAATATTAAATGCCTTTTACCTACTGTACGCACACTGAATAGTAATAGTAAACATAGGGAAGAAACTTAAACTTTAGCAAAAATTAAGAAGATGAAGATTATAAAACAACAGTAGAATCAAAGAAAATATAATACCTTGAATATAGAGGAAAGAGAAAGAAAACATAACTTGAATGCTCTGCAAGAGTCAAGACTCTAGTTCTATATAAAGTTGACGTAAGTTTATCATTTCCAATAAATGAATTCCGATGGTGAACTATTCGTATAAGTTGAACTTACGAATATTTAGTCTGTTTCTATTCCTATTCAGGTAAATTTTAACCAACGAAATAAATTTGCCGTTTTGCACATACAATAATTGTCAATTTTATTCGTCGGTTAAAGTTTACTCGAAGGTGTGAAACAGGCCCTTAGTAAAATTAACAAACTTTGAGTACTTATTACACCAACTTAACAAATGGTGTAAAGAATAAATGAATGTACAAAGAAAATATTGATATAATTCAGGATCATTAAAAGTGAAATCGAATTGCTGTGGACATTGATGTACGTTAGAGAGAATCTTAAGTAAAATAAATAAATACACAATCACAAAACTTCGCGCACTCCATACGATTAACATAAGATAATAAAGAGGTTGTTTCAAATATATATGGAGCCTGGGCCAGGTCTTTGTACAGTCTTTCAAAATGTTTGGGGTCATGAAATAGTAATTATTTTTTCTTTATTTCTCATTAAAAGTTCCTTTTTACTAGGTACAATGCAAAATTATTTTGCAAAATAAAAGCGCAACAACATGGCGTTCTTGGACAATGACACGTACTTACACAATTCATGATGACGTTTGACATAAAAATAACCACAATTGACAGCAATTTACATTTTACATACCAGCAATTGACGTTTGACAATTGAAATGACATTAAGATGACGTAACGTCATTACAAACATAGACAACAAAAGTAGATGGATGCACTCCGGGAGTTGCTATTCTACAAATGTACCCAATTATCAATTTTATATTTGTACCTCTTATTCACTGTAAAACTGCAAAAAAGCATATTTTATTTAAACTATGATTTAATACTATTTTTTGGTATAGTGTACAAGTACCTGGCCCAAGATGAAACAACCCCTTTTACATTTTCGCGATTAATTTTCATTATAACCTCGTATTTATTCATATCCGGCTAGATAATTTTTTACTTCAAGGTGATGATTTCGTTTGGTTCGTAGAACTGCAGTGTAAGTAAATCGTATTCATTTGACAGATTAAGGTTCTGTTTGACTACTTGCTGATGAAGTGCCTGATAACTTGTCTGTCAGATAGCGTTCAAATTCCTGTTTCACAAGTGTCCGTTAAGACAATCTAGCAGATAAACTCTAAAAAAATGCCAAACAGATATTTATCTGAGAGTTATTTTATCTATGAGATATATATCAGACACTTTAACGGATTGTGGTGAAACAGACCCTCAAACGTATGATTTCGTTTGTCATTTATTAATTTGTAAATCAAACATACGTTTTTAAGTGTCAAATGAATTCGATTTTCTCACACAATCCGCACGCCTTTTCACGCTCAGGCCCGCTTCCAGAAACACAGAGTTATCATTTTAACCCAGAGTTAGCTGCTGCTTTGACAGATTTCATATAAAGCTTCTGTCAAAATTACAAATTTATTCTTGGGTTAAACCTAAACCGACGTCTCTGCAAGTGGATTAAAGTAGGAAAAAGACCGGACAAAGAACTTGAACCTTTTTTCAAAGAATATAAGGTATACTGTACATGACTAATATTTCGCTTTCTCCTCCCATTAAGCGTAACGCTTGTGCTAGATGGCGCTGCAGCTGAACAAAGACAGAAGTGTATTGATAATATTTCGCGGCATTTTGGAGTGTTTTTAAGCATTTAAAACATTTATAATACAAAATGCCGCGTAATATTATCAATACACTTCAGTCTTTGATCAGCTGCAGCGCCATCTAGTCTAGCTCTAGCCAAAACTTCAAGTGACAACTATCGTAGAAAGAGAAACGATACAAAGAAGTGTAACTTGGCTACAGGGGCTGAGTAGATACGCCAATAGTAATCATCGACCGAGCGAAGCGAAGGTCTTTGAGTTAACTAGAGCGATTTGCACTTGTCCGTCCGTCCGTCCGTCCGTCCGTCCGTCCGTCTGTCAGAGCCTTATAACTTTTGAATTACTGAACGTAATTACTTCAAATTTAGATATAATATGTAAACCGATGGCCTCCAGCCGAAAATGGCTTAAAAAGTTATAAAAATCTTTATTTCAGGGGGGCTCTCATAGAAGCGAATGCGAAGTAAAAAAAAAAATATCGCGTTACATAAAATTGTTACGTATCATTTTAAAGATAATTTTGAACTGAGTACAAAAATATTTTTTTTTTAATTTTTCCCTTAAAATTGACGAAATGGGGGGCTTTCAAAGTGGCGATTTTATACGCTCGCTTGAAGACGCTCCCTAAGAAAATCCGCTATGGATTTTCAAACTGATTTTATGTTTTTAGGTCACTTATATCCTGTACTTGAACAACAAATACTAAAATTATATGAATATTATAAAGAAACGAGATTATTTAATTTTTAATGTACATCAGTAATTCATATAGCATCAACATAGCTTCACAATAATGCTAATAGATGGCGCAGTCAGTAACTATTCCCATGGAACTACGATTTACGACTAACGACCTATCCCAAAAACAGTTTTGCGTCGACCATTATTATTTAGTTACTTATTATAATACAATAATTGTATTGTAATTTTTTTTGTACCATATTATTCAATTAAAATTATTTTTTAGTTAAATTTTAGTTAAATATTGTATATTTTCTATTCGCGTCGATAGATGACGATTTGTACAGATGCCCGTAACCCGGTTTCACTCGTTAGTACCTACATAATAATTCAATGTTTTCACTAACGTTCCCTAACCTTTACGGGCTACCTATAAGTTAGGTGATTGATGTTTTCTGTCAACTTATTTATCACGATCCTGTACGGGACACCTAAAAGGATATTGGGACGGATGTTAGGACTTAGGATTGTATTTAGGAGCTACCTACGTTAAGAGACTCCTACTTAGGGGATGATTTAGGTATGTTTGGTGAAAACGGGCATAATAATAATGTCAGTTTTGGTTATCATGTATCGATTGAATGAATAATCATGGGATACCGTTACCGCGAGGTCTCAGTTCGGGGCGAACAACTAGTTAAATTAATATTAGATATTTAAATTCCTGTGGGACTGTCTAAAAATTATCACTGCAGTGTGACGATCGCAATCACCTCTGATTGGCTAAATATATGGTGTTCTTGCTGCATCAATGCATTTTAACTAATAGCGAGAGAGTACCGGCCAATCGGAGGTGATTGGCTGGTACACTGAAAGCGATAATTTGTAGACAATCCTTTAGCTGAATCAATCGTCGTAATTTTAATCTTAAATCTGGTTTAAAAAACTTCTAAACCAAACTAAGGGCCTGTTTCACCACCTTCTGGTAAGTACCGGATAGCTTATTCGCATATTTTGTCTTTGTCACTTGACATAAAGTAAGAAAGTGACAAAATTTACGGTCAGGCTATCCGACACTTATCAGAAGGTGGTGCAACAGGTCCTTAATTTCGTAAACATTTTGAAATCTTCCCGATAAAAATTAACCGCGAAATGGTCCAAGTAGCTTTCACAACGAGGTACTTCAAAAACGGGTCAGTCTTATTCAACTAGTCTGGTTCAGCAAGCTGTCGAAAAACTGTATCATCTGTTGTTGCTCCTTCGGGATCTCGGTGAAGCGGATGAACATGGGAAAATCGAGCACTTGGTAGTTGACGGGAAGCTCGTCTTTGTTTACGGGTGGCCAACTGGATAGCGGGTACTGGTTGCACACGGGATCACTGAAATTACACAATCGATTGTTAGAAAGTTACTAACATTACCATCAGCAACCCATCAACGACTCGCTACTGAGCCCTTGAAACTTCGTTTGTTTGAAGGGGGGAGTCCGGGGGTAATGGGTGGGGTTACAGTAGTGGGGGGGGGGGGGGGGGGGGGGGTAAAAAAACGGTATATAATACCGCGCATTTGACACGAACGTCACTAAACAATACTACATTGTAAAGTCGATATCTCCTGAGGATGCTCCGGTGTCGGGGCGAAACGTGCGTCGAGATTAGTGAGTCTTGTGTGGCGGTGCATGTGTGTGGTGGTGGCATTGCTTGCTTGGGAACTTTGCTTTCTTGCTTGCTTGGGAAGGTGAGCGGTGCTTAGCTTGTAAATGCCTACGGGAATGGGGCTACTTTGTGTCTGCCTGTCTTAACATGAATTGAATTGTAGTACTTTTCTTTTCTTTCTTTTTTTTTTGGAACTTCCCCTCATGGTGGAAATATTATATTTTATTCTAACAAAGTTGCATAGGTTAAATCGGCTTGGCATCCAGCTGCCCACAAGATAGTATAAAAAACTTATTACAATGTAATAGCTTCATAATAATATTGTAAAATGATTATTTTGAAAAGAGCAACTGCTGAGTTTCTTGCCGGCTCTTCTCAGCAGAATCCACTTTCCGAACCGATGGTAGAATCATGACTTGTCATAAGAGCCACAGGTTGGCCTACGTGAAATAAATAATTTTGAATTTTGAAATTTTCGAATTTTGAATGCATGTTTGACCATACAGATTTTTTCTGTTGGCAGATTATAGCAAAATAATTCTAACCTTTTCTCTCTAAAAGAATCTGAGATTCCTACTATCATTGAAAATATTAGAATGTGCGAGAGAGAGGGATGCAAAATGTAATAGTCCTCTTAATTTTAGCGTTAGCATCCCTTTCTGCAATGTTTCCGAAAAAAAAAACTGCTAAAGTGTGGAATGTTCTTCCGGCATCCATGTTCTAAACGTATAACTTGGTTGCCTTAAAAACAAGATTCAATCTGTATCTACAAAGCAAGACTGCTCCAGCGTAGATAGGTATCATTGATTTCTACTAGGCATGATTATCATTAAGCGCAAGCCAATTATACAACTGCTGTGTATAGTCTGCCAGTTAACGCGGTACTATTCGATGCAGAGAGTTGAACTTACTTGCAATACATGAACTTTGTGACCAACTTGGTCATCCGGTCAACCATAAGTTGATCCACTGGCGTGGGAGGGGAAAATCCTTTAGTACCTTCCATGGAGTTTGGTCTGAAAACAAATGTCATGTCCTCCGCGTGACCTGACCCCTTGAACTTCAACCCTTTTGATTCCTTTATCGCGCTGAAATCTGCGTTATACGAGTATTGGTATAGGAATACTGGAGCACCATTTTGTAAAGCTCTCTTCTCTGCCAACTTGAGCGCTGGATATACGTAAAATGTATCCGAACAGCTTTTTAAGTATTTATCCATCGTTGGCTCTCCATCGAAGTACCTTTCGATGGTTCTTTGGGCCATATCCAGCGCGATCTTGGGAGAAACTTTGAATAACAGATTCGGTGATAGAATCAAAGTTGGGTTCTCCTTAATCCGGTTTAGGATGTCGAATTTTTCAAAGTTTGGCCTGAACGATTCACACTCTTTGTCAGTAGAGCCTATAATAAGTGGTATATCTTTTCCACGACCTTTTGATAATAAAGTTTCTGGATCATTATCCAATATTGTCGTGAACCCTGGGAATGATGATTCGACCACAGGTAAAAAGGCTGTCATACCAAACGTGTCCTGTACTTGTTTATTAGCGTCCATAATATTTTGTAGAGGCATTTTGATCAATTGTTGATGGATTTCTTCGGGGTCTGATGAATTCAGTCCAAGGTTTGACAGGAATAAGTTTGCAACTAGATCTGCATACACCGGTGACGTGGTGTAGAAGCTAGGTATACCCGTGCCACTCATCAGTATCGCCCTGAAATAGAAATTCCAACATTAGCAAATATAGCAAACTTCCTAGATTGGTTTTGGTCTTATTGATAGTGGCTTGCACGGTCTCTTATCATCAAATTTTTGCCGATTCGATATGCACGTGACTCCTATAGTTTTAAACTATACTATAGTATTCTAGAAGAAAATTATAAATGTAGTCTTCCACCGATTTAACTGTACTTTAATGAAGCATACCGTCGTAAGTTTGCGACTGAATCCGTCAAGAGCTCAAGGCTAATGACGACGTTCTCCGAAGAGATTAGCACGATGACTTAGTCATCTTGCTAATCTCTTCGGACGAATCTTTCGTATAAACTTCACTGATAAATGAGTTCGATTAATCGTTAATTAGGGACACTACAGCAATGAATACACAGTTCATCATCATCATCATCATCATCACCACCACCACCATCATCATCATCATCATCATTTTGAGCAACCCAATAACGTCTCACTACTGAGCGCAACTGTCTCACAGAAGGGTTTAGTCCACCACGCTGGCCATATGCCAATTCGTAGACTTCACACACCTAGAGAACCAAGAACATTAATGAGAGCTCTCAGGCGTGCAGGGTTCCTCACGAATTTTTTCTTCACCGTTGGAGCATGTTATATTTAATTGCTTAAGAGTGGGTGTATGTTCGTTAACAGTAAACAGATTTGATTTTTACAGTAGTAGATCAAGTTTCAACTATCCGAAAAAAAACACGCAAAAATTACATCATACTGCCAAGGGACGTGCTTGGGCAAAAACATTAAATGATAAAATTTGTTCGATAATAAAAAATCGCGAAGTTAGGTCTAATTTTTAAGCAATATTCATTTATTTTCAATGTGTTGCATATTACAGAGCCAAAATTTTTACATTAAATTCCGATTGATATTATCAAGAAAGTAGCCTAGTGAATTGAAAAGAAAATGAATATTTTACGAGTTACAAAATATTTGGCGCTTACTACACTCCTATTCCGCGCAAAACGCTTTCTTTTGTCGCGCCTCACATGAGGTTGCGGCTATGTTTTATTTCATCGCACCGCGTGGGCGAAATCTGATTTTTTTTGGTGTTCTACGCGTTCTTAAACGCACATAACTTCAAAAAGTCAGAGGGATCGAACCTGCGACCCAACGAACAGGAGGTCGCAGTCCTAACCACAAGGCTATCAGTGGTTTTGTACACAGTTCTCACCTTCGGAATAGGCCTTCAGCAGCAGTCGACATAGACAGCAAATGGGCCATGCTGGCGCCCGCGCTTTGCCCCGCCAGCGTGACGTCATCGGGGTCTCCGCCGAAAGCCTTGGCGTTGGCCCGCACCCACTTGAGCAGCGTCACCACGTCCCGGAGCCCGTTGTTGCCCGGGATGCTGGAGGAGTTGAGCGAGAGGAATCCGAACACGTTCAGTCTGGAACGGAAAAATCATAACTTTTCACAAAGACGTATCATAATTAATATTTTTGAAGTGAAAACTTCTTTAGGCGCGTTGAGCACTTTATTGGGTGAGCAAAAAACATGGATTTCGCGTCATCGTCACCTTCACAATCGTCACCTGGAGATTTCAGTAAGCGTTCCACATTTTAGAGGTTCTCAAGCAACCTTGAACAGCGCAGTCGGCAAGCAGCCGCCTTTCTTACCGTTTAATGTATGATGTCGCAGGTTCGAATCTCACTCACGAAACGTGACAGTGCGCTTCTTTTTTAATTATTTTTATTTATTTATATATATTTTTTATATATGTTTTTAATTATTAGCAAATCTAGTTTTCACTTCTAGTTCCACCTAGTGTGAGGCCTGCCTGCTAATTTAGTTCTGTTGAATACCGTGGAACGGAACATTCGTAACGCTTCTTGGTTATGTGAAGTTAACACAATTAAATCTCTATATATATAAAAATCATTTGCTGTTCGTTAGTCTCGCTAAAACTCGAGAACGGCTGGGCCGATTTAGGTTGAGGACCTGGAGGGTGACATAGGCTACTTTTATCCCAGAAAACCAAAGAGTTCCCAAGGGAGTTCAAAAACTAAATCCACGCGGACAAAGTCGCGGGCATCAGCTAGTCTCAGATAAAAAATTCTTTTCAAAAAACCGACTTCTAACGCCACTACAAAGTATAAAAATAATTTTAGTTTGTCCACGTTTGTTGAAGTCGGGCGGGCCTATATACAAACTATGAAACCGATGCGCGACGCTACAGAATATGATAGACTCGTTTGCAGAAGTCGAGCGAGCATCGCGAGTCGGTTTCATAGTTTGTATTTTAGGCCCGCCCGACTTCAACAAACGTGGACAAACTAAAATTATTTTTATACTTTGTAGTGGCGTTAGAAGTCGGTTTTTTGAAAAGAATTTTTATTTTAAGCTTTTAAGTGTAGTATCCTATGATTGAGGAGCTAGGACCTGGAGCTCCATGATGTAGTCCATACTTGTTACCTACAATATCAATTCGTAATCGAAATTTCCTAAATCGCCATAGTTTTAGCCTACAGCATCAGGCTTGAGGAGTTGAAGGTTAAAATTTTTTTGGGACCATTTCGCAAACATCCTCTGTCGATTAAAAAAAAATCACGCGAATCGGTCCAGTAATCCCGGAGAAATCGGTGGACATACGGCCGAATTGAGAACCTCCTCCTTTTTGGAAGTCGGTTAAAAACCAAGCACCATACAGCCTCTTTATAGGAATTGATATACTTGATCCGGACTGTGGAAATATACCGCTACGAGATTATCTGCATTTCCACTTCCGCAACTGAAGTGGTAATGGGCGGGGCACATAGTTCGTAGAGCTGATGGTCGTTGGGTTCCCAAGGTGCTGGAGTGGCGACCCCGCACCGGTAAGCGTAGTGTTGGCAAACCTCTCCAATAGGTGGACCGACGACATCAAACGAGTCGCAGGGAGCCGCTGGATTCAGGCGACGCAAGACCGAAGCCTGTGGAGCTCCATGCAGGAGACATTTGTGTCCTGCAGTGGTGTAGTTTGTCTTGTTAGTGTCTTGTTTGTTTGTTTGTACCGAATAGGCTCTGAAACTACTGGACCGATTTTAACCATTTTTTCACCAATAGAAAGCTAAATTATCAGGAAGTAACATATTACAATTTATTTTCAAAAAATTAGAGATCCTTAAGAAAATTGCAATAATGTAACCCAAAGAAGCAAAATTTTGCCTATAAAATTCACTATTTCGCGTGTGCTGAGAAAACTATTGATGATACATAAAAATTCTGTAGGTACTACATGATTAAAGTACTCATTATTCTCTACAAATAATCCTGAAGGGTATATATCTAACATTTTAGTTAGAATTGTAACCGGGAAAATCAAAGCGTTCCCGCGTGATTTTAAAAGCTAAATCCACGCGGACGAAGTCGCGGGCATCAGCAAGCACGGAATATTACGGAAGTTGGCGTCAAAAATGCGTGTCGAATTCGCGATCGCGCGTGTATCTAGAGGAGGGCATTCACACTACTAACGCCGAATGACGGTTCTATTTTAACTGGTTTTTTATTGGCAACCATGGAAAGTCCCACCAGGCTCAAAGAATACAGATAATGTAGCGCTTCTTGCTCTGGCCCTCGTATTCACAAACATTAACACACATTTAAAAAAGCTTCCTTTCGGGGCAGTTAAATTCGCAGCAAACAAATACTGGAACGATCTGCCGCCACCATTTCGGTTATATGTCTATAGTCGATGCTCTGATACTCTTGATCCTACTCTTGCTCTAATAAGTTTCTAATAAGTCTGGTAATTTGGAACATTTTTTTCAACTGCGTTTTGAGCATTTCATCTAGTTTAAAATATTAAATAAGAAATAATTTAAAATAAAAAAATATTTTTAGAAAACCGACTTCAAACACCCGAGCCACTACAAAATATATAATGATTTTTTTTAAACCGCTCGACCGATTTCGATAAAATTTAAATGGGACCACCTGGGAAGTATACCCTTTCAAACAAAAAAAGAATTTTCCAAATCGGTTCAGCCGTCGATTCCGACGAATTGAGAACCTCCTCCTTTTTTAAAGTCGATCAATAAATTCTCAAATTGACCCTGCTTCGAATCGGTGACCTCCTCTTATAAGACCGCAGCGCTTGCCACTGCGCCGGCGAGGCGCCACTGCGTCATATTATTTATAGTATACGGAAGTTTATGCCAAAAATGCAAAGCAAGGCGAAACCGCTCTCGCACGTGTAGAGTAGGGCGTTCACACTGCGCGAACCGGCGACAACTAGTGTTGCAAAGGACTCGAGTCTTTAAGTCGTCATTTTGAACCGTTTCAACGTTATCTAAATTTTAGGCCTAAAAAAAATTCAAAATTCAAAATTATTTATTTCACGTAGGCCAACCTGTGGCTCTTATGACACGTCATGAATCTACCACCGGTTCGGAAATATTATGGAAGCAGTGATAGCCTAGTGGTTAGGACTGTGGTCTCCTTTTCGGGGGGTCGCAGGTTGGATCCCGGGCCCCTGACTTTTCGGAATCAGTGCGTTTTAAGCAATTAAATATCACTTGCTTCAACGGTGAAGGAAAACATCGTGAGGAAACCTGCACACCTGAGAGTTCTTCATAATGTTCTCGAATGTGTGAAGTGCGCCAATTCGCATTGGACCAGCGTGGTGGACTATGGCCTATAACCCTTCTCTGAGAGGAGACCTGCGCTCAGTAGTAAGCCGTTGATGGGTTGCTGTTGATGATGATGATGATAATATTTCCACAATGAGGGGAAGTTCCAAGAAAAAAACGTACTTACCTAGGAAGTGTCACCTAATTTTAGGTGACACTTTCTGCAATTTCGTTTTTACGAAAAATAAAAGGAGAAATGACATTGTGTTTAGGGGATGTTTTCTGCAATTTCGATTTCACGAACTTTTAGGGAACACCTAAAGGTAGAAATGATATTGGGTAAAGGTTGTACTTAGTGAACGTAAAGAGACTCTTACTTAGGGGATGATTAAAGTATGGGTTAGTGAAAACGGGCACAGTGTGCTAAAAAGCTCGGAGCTAGCTCGGAGTCTCTTTCAAGTCGGGATTCAAGTCTTACAAAGGACTAGTCTTTCTCAAGTCGCGTTCTTTGATTTAAACTAGTGGTTCGCCCCGAACTGAGACCTCGCGGTAACGGCTTCCCATAATTACTTATTCATTCAATAGATGCATGACGATCAAAATTGACATTATTATTATGCCCGTTTTCACCAACCATACCTGAATCATCCCCTTTGTAGAAGTCTCTTTACGTAGGTAGCCCCTAAATACAATCCTAACATCCCAATGTCATTTTTACCTTTAGTTGTCCCGTAGAGGTTCGTAATAACAAAGTTGACAGAAAGTGTTAACTAACTAACATAGGTAGCCCGTAAAGGTTATGGAACTGTTATAGTGAAATCCTCAAGGCCTCAATCAAACTTAGGTATAGTTTTTTGGAACATTCAAATTAAATTACTTGTACACAGCGTCATCTATCGACACGATCAGAAAACATGTAAAAACAAACTGCAACGTGAAGTTTTATTGATGTTTGCTAAATGACTAAATAATAATTTTAATTGAATAATATGTTACATATAGCTGCATTTGCTATATGAGATGAGAGCGCCATCTATTGACATTATTGTGAAGTTCTGTTGTTGCTGCTCATTAAAAGTTAAATAATTTAGTTTCCTTATTACATTTATCTAATTTTAGTATTTGTTGTTCAAGTACATGATATTACGCTAAAATTATAAAACTTTCAAGCCCCAGCTTTCAATGGTTATTCCGTTGTGAGGTCAAATATAATCTCCACTTTCAAAGCCCCCCATTTCGTAAATTTTAGGAAAAAAATTAAAAAAAAAAATACTTTTGTACTCTGTTCCAAATTATCTTTAAAATGAGGCACTGTAACCCTATGAAACGCAAAAAATTTTTTTTTCTTCGCATTCGCTTCTATGAGAGCCCCCCTGAAATAAAGATTTTTATAATTTTTTAAGCCATTTTCGGCTGGAGGCCATCGGTTTACATATTATATCTAAAATTGAAGTAATTACGTTCAGTAATTCAGAAGTTATAAGGCTCTGACAGACGGACGGACGGACGGACGGACGGACAAGTGCAAATTCACTCAAGTAGACTCAAAGACCTTCGCTTCGCTCGGTCGATTATTTTTATGTTGTTTATAAATTACTAGCTGATGCCCGCGACTTCGTCCGCGTGGATTTAGTTTTTAAAATCCCTCGGGAACTCTTTGATTTTCCGGGATAAAAAGTAGCCTATGTCACTCTCCAGGTCCTCAACTATACCCAAGCAAAAAATCACGTCGGTCCGTAGCCCTGTTGCGGCGTGATTGAAGGACAAACCAACAAACAAACACACTTTCGCATTTATAATATTAGTAAGGATTAAAAATATGCTTAATCAATACTGTAATTTTTTATCTGAGCTAAGGGTAAATGCAGTTTATTTGTTAGACTTATACACGAAGAGGACTTGAGAGCAACTCGATGCATAAAAACGACTCGAGCGCATAAAGAGACTCAAAGAGACTCGAGCTGTTGTGTAACTCGAGAACTCAGGGTGAGATCTATAGATGGCACTCTCACTCAGCTCAGACTCAAGACTGAGTTAAAACGAGACAGATTTATGTCGGAACATAATATTTGTGTCTCATTTTAACTCTACCTTGAGTCTTGAGCAGAGCCAGAATATGATCTATAGATCTTAGCCATAGAGACTATTTATCTAGTCTTGGTAACTCTCGACTCATTACAACAGGAGTTTTATTGAGTCGAATACTGTAATTCAAATAGAACTCAACGACTCAACTTGCAACACTAGCGTCAACACCCGGCCAATGTCAGCACTCATTCAACTGGTTTCTGTGTTACTTAATTGACAAGCGGATTTATTACTTAAGTATTTCGGTTTTTTAGGAACTTGACCGAGAAGGTTAACTACAGGCTTTTTTATTAGCCTCGAATCTTGATAGGACGGTATATTATCCGTTTGGCGGAAGAGTTTGTTTGTGCGGTTTTTGGAACGTAGTTCCTTATCGCGCGGTGCGGAACTCGGAAGGGGGCTAGACGGATCGACACTTTTTTGAAACCGACACTTTTTTGAATTTGAATTTGGCATTGTTGTGTTCGGTATTTTCGCGGTACAATATTGGGTTTCCGTAGCCTAGTGGCTTCTGCAGTCGCCTAATAGTTAAAAGTCGATGGTTCGAATCCCAGCTCGACAGACTGAATATTTACCTAATTTTTATAACTTATAAGTTATAAAAATTAGGGAAAGGTTCCACATGTAGAAATTGTTTAAAATAAAATTGAAAAAGGAAAATTCGGTCTGTCGAGCTGGGATTCGAACCATCGACCTTTGGCTGTTAGGCGACTGCAGAAGCCACTAGGCTACGGACACCCATTATTGTACCGCGAAAATACCGACCACAACAATGCCAAATTCATTAATCGAAAGGAACTACGTTCCATCCGGGTGCCCCTTGACACCTCTCAAGTTTTTTACCATTATCCTGAATAACTAATGAGCTGATTTTGATGTAATCTATATATATAAAAGAAAGTGCTGTTAGTTACACTATTTATAACTCAAGAACGGATGAACCGATTTGGCTGAAAATTGGTGGAGAGATAGCTTAGAACCAGGAGACGGACATAGGATACTTTTTATCCCGTTCGAACGCGTTTCCGTCAAGTCACTATAACACGTGGTATAACAAAAACGCATCTGACATGGAATAACAAAACGCAAATGACACTGGAATAACAAAACGTAAATGACAGCTAAACGTAATTGATAATATCATCAGTAATATGTTTTCTCTTTGAATCATCATTAACAATGCCGCGAGCAAGACGATCAAATGTTTCCTGCTACAAAGCTACGGATTGACGTGATTTATTGGATAGGTATAGTTGAGAGCCTGGAGGGTGACAAAGATTTCCCGCGGGATGTTATGAACTAAATCCACGCAGACGAAGTCGCGGGCATCAGCTAGTATTTAAATAAAATGCATATTATAAAAAAAAGAAAGTTTAAAAGATATGTTTTATGTATTAAAAGGTAATAATCGCACCTTGATAACACCTCACCCGATATGTGACCGAAGACTTGCACATGACTAGGGCTTGCAAATATTCGAAAATTTTGGTATTCGAATATTCGTCTTTTTTTCGGGTATTATTCGAATTATTCGAATAATATTCGAATAATTAAAAAAAAAACAAAAGATGTTATAATAATCATGTTTTTAACTGCCAATCTCTTACCGTGAGTCTAATATCTCTGAATCAAAACTAAATCTTACTTAAAAATTAAAGAACTGTTTGGAATTTGATTGTTATGACACTAATTCAGTCCTCCAAAAATATTTATAAAAAGTTGGTGCTTAACAAGACAACCACAACACACACATACACAACACAGTCTTATAAACCGAGATATGAGTGTGAGTATTGTAATAATATTTATATATCAATAAAATCAAATAATCAATTACAAAAACAACAACTTGCTTAAAATCTTTTATCGTGTAACTAGAAATAAAGTACTAAATTCTAAACATTATTTTTGGTTCTTCGTATTACTTACTTACAAAACTTAAAACATTTAAAAGAAAGATTTTCAACGTTGATAGAATACAAATAGGTAATAATTCAGTATTAGAAATTATGAATTTGGACCTATCTAGCTGGACTGTGTGTCCCAGGTATATTATTTACTCGTGCACAATGTCAAGTGCAATATTCTTAACGAGGGTGGAGCGGAGCATGAGCATTGGACATGATTTTCATCTTGCTCATGTTCATCTTTAGGCCCAACGCTGAGAAACCGTGCTGAGATCGTTGAGTACTGTATTGAAGTCGCTCAGAGTCTCTGCCATAACGACTATGTCATTGGCAAATCGCAAGTGAGTGAAGACGTCCTCCAATGCAGCGCGGTAAATAGCTTTGGGGAGATTGCGTCTCCCTGTCACACTCCACGCTGCAAGTGGATTGGCCTCGTAGTCTGCTCCTGTATACGCACTGACATAGTGGCGTTTTCATACAAGCACATCAACACTTGGATATACCGGTAGTCAATCTGGCATCTCTGCAGCGACGTCCATAAGGCCCAAGTTTCCACCAAATCTCAGACTTTCTCATAGTCTTCAAACGCAAAGCAAAGTGGCCGTTTATGCTCTTCCATCTTTTGTATAACCTGCCGCACCGTATGAATGTGATCTATGGCGCCAAAACCTTTTCGGAATCCGGCTTGTTCGGGAGGCTGGAAGTAGTCGAACCTACGAGCGAGACGATTCGTAATGACTCTCGAGAACAACTTATAAACATGACTCAGTAGCTAGATGGGTCTATAATAATTCTTAAACAAGGTATTATCACCCTTTTTTGAAGAATAGAACCACCACGCTCCTGTGCCATGCTTCCGGCGGTATACCCTCGTGAATGACGGAATTGAACAATCGCTGAAAGATCTAAAGTACCGGTTTTCCACCCGCTTTCAGGAGTTCTGCAGCGACTCCATCATCACCAGGCGCCTTGTTGTTCTTGAGCTGCTTGAGAGCCATACTAATTTCGTATAGGCTGACGTCCGGGATATCTTCGGTATAGTGTCGGGCCAGTTTGGCTCTGGGATCAAATCCTCAACAGGTTTTTGAGAAAGAGATCAACAGCCGAATCCATCTCGGCTGGGCAGCATTTGGGCATCTCCGAGATGTCTTCTCGTCCAAAATCCCTCAGCGCCTGAAGACAGTCACTAAAAGAAAATTGCGTGTTGCCAGTGTTGACTTACGGATACGAGAATTGGTCGCTAACTGTGGGCCTCATACGAAGGCTCAGGGTCACTCAGTGGGCTATGGAGAGAGCTGTGCTCGGCGTATCCCTGCGAGATCAAATCAGAAATGAGGAGATCAGTAGGAGAACCAAAGTCACCGACATAGCTCAGCGAGTCGCGAAACTGAAGTGGAAATGGCCTCGGCACATAGCTCGAAGAGCTGATGTTCGCTGGGGTCCCAAGGTGCTGGAGTGGCGACTCCGCACCGGGAAGCGCAGTGTTGGCAGACCCCCCTCTGGGTGGACTGACGACATCAAACGAGTTGCAGGGAGCCGCTGGATTCAGGCGGCGCAAGACCGAGATCAGTGGAGGTCCATGCAAGAGACCTTTGCCCAGCAGTGGACGTCTATCGGTTGACAAAGAAGAAGAAATTATGTGATCAGAATCAGATCAATGTTACATTGCACAAAAATAAAATACGTTTTAATCTTATCATCTAACTTTGGCTTATTCTTACACTTACACGTACAACTTAAGAACCTTCAAGGCAAGAGTGACTAGGTATCTTCTAGGCAAGCGCGTTCCAACCTAGAACTCATCACTGCTTTCTTCTAAGCATAATTATTGTCTTCTACTTCTAAGCATAATGTTGCGCGCGGAGTTTAAAAGTAATATTGATGTGCATGTCGCAGGCATTTTGTGTAATTCCGCCGTTTACATACGGCGTCGTCAGTTTAGAAACGCTCGCTGTTATGTAATATGCCGAAGGCAAAATGACAACTCGTTCAATTGTTTTAATTTCACTGTAGTTTTAGATGCAGTTATTACGAATCTACGCAATTCCCAAGCACCAGGGCCACGAATCTGCCTCTAAAGTTAGCTTAGGTTGGGGTTCGACATGAACAGTCAGGTACTTAGTCAGGGCACTTAGGTTCCATTTAGCCAATATACTTTTTTTTTACGTGGGGAAATCCATCATGGATACCACCGCGCCCGGGGTGACGCGACAGTTATGTCGGACTCTAACCGTCTAAAACCCCACGGTGTTCCTTCTCATCGCCTGGTGACTGGGCAACGGGACCATAATCACGTTCACGCAACCCAGCCAGCGGCGCCTGCTGAGACAGATCCTCCTCTCAAACACAGAGTTCTTCACTCATCACTCTGTCTGAGGCACACAAGGAACAAAGTGTGTCTCCCGGCCCGAGGATCTTACTCCTTCAGGCGACGGTCTCCCGATATCCATCGCCTGGTGGCGATGAATTTCACTGTAGTTTTAGATGTTTATCCCCAAGCACCAGGGCCACTAATATGCCTCTAAAGTTAGGTTAGGTTAGGGTGCAACATGAACAGCCAGGTGCCCTGGCACTTAGGTTCCATTTGGCCAATATACCTAAGTGTTCACCAGACTCTTCACACACACCTGACTGTTCACACTACCACCCGACTGTTCATGTATAACCCTAACCTAACTTAGATTTTGGCAAACATAGTACTTGTTAGGCATAAGAAACAGAACTAAATACTTCAATTTGTCCCGGCATTACATAACAGCGAGCGTTTCTAAACTGACAACGCCGTATGTAAACGGCGGAATCACACAAAATGCCTGCGACATGCACATCAATATTCCGAGTTTTGCTTTCGGAAAATTGATCGAATATTCGAATATAGCAGATTTAATATTCGAATATTCGGACAAGACATATTATTCGAATAATTCGAATATTCGAATATTCGAATGCAAGCCCTAGTCACGACCTCTAAAATATCAGTATATTCACATTTTTTGAAGCCTCAATAGCTCAACGGGTAACGCACTAAAACCTGAAAGATCGATTGTTCAAACTCCATCCGTTAATTTACATGAGCTTTTCGCTTAATTTGGACAGGAGAGGAGAATATTGGTGAATTTCGGCATTGATGAAATTCTTAAAAAAAAAAAAAAAAATTGGTTGTCTGTAAAGTAGGTTTTCGAACGATAGTTTTACGTGATAACGTAATACAGAAACATTGATGAATAAATGTGCCACAAGCCAACGCTTGGGCCGATCGTGCCCCTCTATCGCTTGTTCCGCGCTCTCGCTTGCACGCTCAGACTCAGGCGGAACGTGACACTTTTTCGTGCGTGCAGCCGGTGTTCATCGATTTGTAAGACGTTATCACGTCAAAAAATTAACAACATTCGATCAAACAAACTGTGTAAAAAAAATGTTTACCCACTCGTACAAAGTGCATGTTTGATATGCGTAATTTATCATGCAAATAATTTTTTGCACATTTAACAAATAGAGCATCCTCGCGGATTCCAGTGCGCGGCCAGCCTTATAATATCTTGATGATTTTACTTAAGGATGATTATACGGGTCTGGCCGCGAAATTCAAATTTAATTATTTGGTTTTTCGCAATTTGTTAACTAATACGACAAAGTAGGCTTATGTCATTCTAACTGCGACAATGACAGTATCATCTTCACAGGTTTATCTAAATATCTTTACTTGAAAGTGTCCAGTTTAAGAAATTAGTCAGAATATCGACTACTTTGTGAGTAGCTCACGTCAAACTCGAAATTAAATTTGAATTTCGTGGGCAGACCCGTATAATCAACCTTAATATCATACTTTGTTCGAAAACGCCAAATATTGGTTGCTAAGAAACCATACGGGTACGCCAGTTTAGGCGTACTTATGGCATACTTTATAAATCTGAGAAGATGGTACTGTCATTGTCGCAATTAGAATGCCATAAGCCTACTTTGTCGTACTAGTTCAGAAATTGCGAAAAACCAAATTAAAGTTGAATTTCGCGCGCAGACCCGTATAATCTACCTTAAGTAAACTAATTTACCCACATAATATAAAGTGTATGTATAGCTGACAGCATTGTTTACAACCGATAAGATGATAATAGAATTAGGTACATTATATCGGTCAAGAGCAAGCGATATTTGTAAACATCCGAATACTGACGTCATGTGTAGGGCTTGCATTCGAATATTCGAATATTCGAATTATTCGAATAATATTTCTTGTCCGAATATTCGAATATTAAATCTGCTATATTCGAATATTCGACCAATTTTCTGAAAGCCAAACTCGGAATATTGATGTGCATATCGCAGGCACTTTGTGTGATTCCGCCGTTTACATACGGCGTCGTCAGTTTAGAAACGCTCGCTGTTATGCCTAACAAGTACTATGTTCGCCAAAATCTAAAGTTAGTTTAGGGTTATATATGAACAGTCGGGTGGTAGTGTGAACAGTCAGGTGTGTGTGAAGAGTCTGGTGAACACTTAGGTATATATGCCAAATGGAATCTACGTGCGTCGAACCCCAACTTAACCTAACTTAAGAGGCAGATTCGTGGCCCTGGTGCTTGGGAATTGCGTAGATTCGCAATAACTACATCTAAAACTACAGTGAAATTCATCGCCTCCAGGCTATGGATATGGGGAGTCCGTCGCCTGAGGGAGTAAGGTCCTAGGGCCGGGAGACACACTTTGTTCCTTGTGTGCCTCAGCTAGAGTGATGAGTGAAGAACTCTGTGTTTGAGAGGAGGTTCTGTATCGGCAGGCGCCGCTGGCTGGGTTGCGTGAACGTGATTACGGTCCCGTTGCCCAGTCACCAGGCGATGAGAAGGAACACCGTGGGGTTTTAGTCGGTTAGAGTCCGACATAACTGTCGCGTAACCCCGGGGGTGGTGGTATCCATGATGGATTTCCCCACGTAAAAAAAAAGGTATATTGGCCAAATGGAACCTAAGCGGGCACCTGACAGTTCATGTCGAACGCCAACCTAAGTTAACTTTAGAGGCAGATTCGTTGCCCTGGTGCTTGGGAATTGCGTAGATTCGCAATAACTACATCTAAAACTACAGTGAAAATAAAACAATTGAACGAGTTGTCATTTTGCCTTCGGCTTATTACATAACAGCGAGCGTTTCTAAACTGACGACGCCGTATGTAAACGGCGGAATCACACAAAATGCCTGCGACATGTACAAAATATTACTTTTAAACTCCGCGCGCAACATTATGCTTAGAAGTAGAAGACATTAATTATGCTTAGAAGAAAGCAGTGATGAGGTCTAGGTTGGAACGCGCTTGCCTAGAAGATACCTACTCACTCTTGCCTTGAAGGTTCTTAAGTTGTACGTGTAAGTGTAAGAATAAGCCAAAGTTAGATGAGAAGATTAAAACGCATTTTATTTTTGTGCAATGTAACATTGATCTCATTCTGATCTCATAATTTCTTCTTCTTTGTCAACCGATAGACGTCCAATGCTGGGCAAAGGTCTCTTGCATGGACCTCCACAGAACTCTGTCTTGCGCCGCTTATTCTTACACTTACACGTACAACTTAAGAACCTTCAAGGCAAGAGTGAGTAGGTATCTTCTAGGTAAGCGCGTTCCAACCTAGACCTCATCACTGCTTTCTTCTAAGCATAATTAATGTCTTCTACTTATAAGCATAATGTTGCGCGCGGAGTTTAAAAGTAATATTTTGTGCATGTCGCAGGCATTTTGTGTGATTCCGCCGTTTACATACGGCGTCGTCAGTTTAGAAACGCTCGCTGTTATGTAAAAGGCCGAAGGCAAAATGACAACTCGTTCAATTGTTTTAATTTCACTGTAGTTTTAGATGTAGTTAGTGCGAATCTACGCAATTCCCAAGCACCAGGGCCACGAATCTGCCTCTAAAGTTAGGTTAAGTTGGCGTTCGACATGAACAGTCAGGTGCCCGCTTGGGTTCCATTTGGCCAATATACCTTTTTTTTACGTGGGGAAATCCATCATGGATACCACCACCCCCGGGGTTACGCGACAGTTATGTCGGACTCTAACCGACTAAAACCCCACGGTGTTCCTTCTCATCGCCTGGTGACTGGGCAACGGGACCGTAATCACGTTCACGCAACCCAGCCAGCGGCGCCTGCCGATACAGAACCTCCTCTCAAACACAGAGTTCTTCACTCATCACTCTAGCTGAGGCACATAATGAACAAAGTGTGTCTTCCGGCCCGAGGACCTTACTCCCTCAGGCGACGGACTCCCCATATCCATCGCCTGGAGGCGATGCGATGGAGCAAGATGAAAATCATGTCCAATGCTCATGCTCCACTCCACCCTCGTTAAGAATTTTGCACTTGACATTGTGTACGAGTAAATAATATACCTAGGATACACAGTTCAGCTAGGTAGGTCCAAATTCATAATTTCTAATACTGAATTATTACCTTTTTATATTCTATCAAAGAATACAAATAGGTAATCTTTCTTTTAAATCTTTTAAGATTTGTAAGTAAGTAATACGAAGTAAGTATTACGAAGAACCAAAAACAATGTTTAGAATTTAGTAATTTATTTCTAGTTACAATATGATAAAAGATTTTAAGCAAGTTGTTGTTTTTGTAATTGATTATTTGATTTTATTGAGATATAAATATTATTACAATACTCACACTCATATCTCGGTTTATAAGACTGAGTTATGTTGTGGTTGTCTTGTAAAGCACCAACTTTTTATATTTTTTGGAGGACTGAATTAGTGCCATAACAGTCAAATTCCAAACAGTTCTTCAGTTTTTAAGTAAGATTTTGTTTTGATTCAGAGATATTAGACTCAAAGTAAGTGATTGGCAATTAAAAACATGATTATTATAACATCTTTTGTTTTTTTTTAATTATTCGAATATTATTCGAATAATTCGAATAATACCCGAAAAAAAGTCGAATATTCGAATACCAAAAATCTTCGAATATTTGCAAGCCCTAGTCACAACACAACTTACAAACCGCATTATAAATCGATGTTTTCACTATTTGTTGTATAAATACACTATAGTACATAATATACCAAAATTTCATATTTCCTAACTAGTTTAGTTTTTGAGATAGACCCCCTAACAAAATTGGTCTAAAACCGACATATTTGACGGCCCCCCCATTTCTTCATTTTTGTAACTGAAAAATAAAAAAATAGTTATTTGTGTTATATGGGGCCAAAGGAATTTTTTGTTCCCCGAGGGCGTTATTTTGAATTCAGAGCGAAGTGAAGGATTCTATAGTAGACTCCCGAGCGCAGCGAGGGATTCTAAAGTAGAATCCTGAGCGTAGCGAGGAATTCAATATACGCCGCCCGAGAACAAAAAATTTTGGCCCCGAATGACACATACTATTTTTCATCATTACCTATGAGAAAAAGCTAGGAGTATCAACCTACTATGTATAGAGTATAGACATTACCAATACGTATATTGAAAGTTTAAATAAAACACAAATATTTTTTTATGAAATCCTAATTAAATATTAATATTTATGTTGGAAGTATGGGCGTATACATCTAATCGACATATTTGATCACGTGACTTATCGAAGACAACCGCTTCTCAAACATTTTTGAATTCTCTCTTCTGATTGGTCCACGTTAGTGTGGACGCGGAACGCGGACCAATCAGAAGAGAGAAACGAAAAGTCCCATGGGGTTAAAATTAAATTTTGCTCCCGCTATCCTCTGAAGCCAATATTCGTTTTTCGAATAGGTATGATGAAAATTATATTTGAACTCCACTTAATGAGCTCTAGACAATGACACCCCACATGCCAGGGTAAAAAAAATATTTAATTAATATTTTTTTCCGTGTATGGGATGCCCCCTTTATTTTTAATTTAATTTAATTTTTATTATTTGTTGTTATAGCGGCAATAGAGATACACAGTGAAAATTTCAACTGTCTATCTATTACGGTTTACGAGATACAGTCCGCTAACAGACATACGGACGGACAGCAGGGTTTAGTAATAGGGTCACGTTGGCACCCTTTGGGTACGGAACCGTAAAAAAGTACTTACCTGTAATTAAAAGTGACGACGATGACATCTCGATGCATGAGGTACTCAGGGCCGTGGAGCCCTGTGCCGCCCGAGCCGAAGGCGAAGCCTCCGCCGTGGATGAACACCAGGATAGGAAGACCAGGGTGATCTACCACTCCTTCATCTTCACCAGTCGCGTATGGAGGCCGGATATTTCTCGCTTCCCTGTTAATGGTATATCCGTTAAAGTGAATGTGGAAGTGTTTGGTAGTTGTTACGGTTACATTTCAACCCATCTGGCCACTGCTGGACAGAGCCGTGGGATTATCTGTAGGTTTTTCATTTTTTTTAATATATAGACTAGCGCTTGACTGCAATCTCACCTGATGGTAAGTGAAGATGCAGCCTAAGATGGAGCGCGCTTGCCTAGAAGATGCCTATTCACTCTTGATTTAAAGGTACCCAAGTTATAGTCGTTCGGAAAAACGGAAGCCGGAAGGGCATTATAAATTTTAGCGGTGCGTATTAGGAACGAGGAAGCGAAGCGCTTAGTGCGGGATCGTGGAATTTCGACCACGTAGCGGTGCAGATTCGAGCGATGCCTTGCGGTTCGATGGTAGAAGGGTGCTGGAGGAACTAATTCGAATAGTTCTTGAGCACACTCGCCGAAATATATCCTGTAGACCTCTGATTGGGTGAGTTTATGGCGTTCTTGCTGTGTCAATCATTTAGACCTATACGGACGCGTCGTAGAAGTGGTCCCCTACCTTTGTGTATTGTCGCCAGGCAGGGCGTCGATAGGGACGTGGATGTTGGCATAGATGCAGGCTTCGCTCACGTTGGTGGAGCCCAGCAGTGGGCCGTAGAACACGTCGTGCTGGGGGCAGATCGGGCCCTCCACGGACGCGTCGTAGAAGTGGTCCCCTACCTTTGTGTATTGTCGCCAGGCAGGGCGTCGATAGGGACGTGGATGTTGGCATAGATGCAGGCTTCGCTCACGTTGGTGGAGCCCAGCAGTGGGCCGTAGAACACGTCGTGCTGGGGGCAGATCGGGCCCTCCACGGACGCGTCGTAGAAGTGGTCCCCTACCTTTGTGTATTGTCGCCAGGCAGGGCGTCGATAGGGACGTGGATGTTGGCATAGATGCAGGCTTCGCTCACGTTGGTGGAGCCCAGCAGTGGGCCGTAGAACACGTCGTGCTGGGGGCAGATCGGGCCCTCCACGGACGCGTCGTAGAAGTGGTCCCCTACCTTTGTGTATTGTCGCCAGGCAGGGCGTCGATAGGGACGTGGATGTTGGCATAGATGCAGGCTTCGCTCACGTTGGTGGAGCCCAGCAGTGGGCCGTAGAACACGTCGTGCTGGGGGCAGATCGGGCCCTCCACGGACGCGTCGTAGAAGTGGTCCCCTACCTTTGTGTATTGTCGCCAGGCAGGGCGTCGATAGGGACGTGGATGTTGGCATAGATGCAGGCTTCGCTCACGTTGGTGGAGCCCAGCAGTGGGCCGTAGAACACGTCGTGCTGGGGGCAGATCGGGCCCTCCACGGACGCGTCGTAGAAGTGGTCCCCTACCTTTGTGTATTGTCGCCAGGCAGGGCGTCGATAGGGACGTGGATGTTGGCATAGATGCAGGCTTCGCTCACGTTGGTGGAGCCCAGCAGTGGGCCGTAGAACACGTCGTGCTGGGGGCAGATCGGGCCCTCCACGGACGCGTCGTAGAAGTGGTCCCCTACCTTTGTGTATTGTCGCCAGGCAGGGCGTCGATAGGGACGTGGATGTTGGCATAGATGCAGGCTTCGCTCACGTTGGTGGAGCCCAGCAGTGGGCCGTAGAACACGTCGTGCTGGGGGCAGATCGGGCCCTCCACGGACGCGTCGTAGAAGTGGTCCCCTACCTTTGTGTATTGTCGCCAGGCAGGGCGTCGATAGGGACGTGGATGTTGGCATAGATGCAGGCTTCGCTCACGTTGGTGGAGCCCAGCAGTGGGCCGTAGAACACGTCGTGCTGGGGGCAGATCGGGCCCTCCACGGACGCGTCGTAGAAGTGGTCCCCTACCTTTGTGTATTGTCGCCAGGCAGGGCGTCGATAGGGACGTGGATGTTGGCATAGATGCAGGCTTCGCTCACGTTGGTGGAGCCCAGCAGTGGGCCGTAGAACACGTCGTGCTGGGGGCAGATCGGGCCCTCCACGGACGCGTCGTAGAAGTGGTCCCCTACCTTTGTGTATTGTCGCCAGGCAGGGCGTCGATAGGGACGTGGATGTTGGCATAGATGCAGGCTTCGCTCACGTTGGTGGAGCCCAGCAGTGGGCCGTAGAACACGTCGTGCTGGGGGCAGATCGGGCCCTCCACGGACGCGTCGTAGAAGTGGTCCCCTACCTTTGTGTATTGTCGCCAGGCAGGGCGTCGATAGGGACGTGGATGTTGGCATAGATGCAGGCTTCGCTCACGTTGGTGGAGCCCAGCAGTGGGCCGTAGAACACGTCGTGCTGGGGGCAGATCGGGCCCTCCACGGACGCGTCGTAGAAGTGGTCCCCTACCTTTGTGTATTGTCGCCAGGCAGGGCGTCGATAGGGACGTGGATGTTGGCATAGATGCAGGCTTCGCTCACGTTGGTGGAGCCCAGCAGTGGGCCGTAGAACACGTCGTGCTGGGGGCAGATCGGGCCCTCCACGGACGCGTCGTAGAAGTGGTCCCCTACCTTTGTGTATTGTCGCCAGGCAGGGCGTCGATAGGGACGTGGATGTTGGCATAGATGCAGGCTTCGCTCACGTTGGTGGAGCCCAGCAGTGGGCCGTAGAACACGTCGTGCTGGGGGCAGATCGGGCCCTCCACGGACGCGTCGTAGAAGTGGTCCCCTACCTTTGTGTATTGTCGCCAGGCAGGGCGTCGATAGGGACGTGGATGTTGGCATAGATGCAGGCTTCGCTCACGTTGGTGGAGCCCAGCAGTGGGCCGTAGAACACGTCGTGCTGGGGGCAGATCGGGCCCTCCACGGACGCGTCGTAGAAGTGGTCCCCTACCTTTGTGTATTGTCGCCAGGCAGGGCGTCGATAGGGACGTGGATGTTGGCATAGATGCAGGCTTCGCTCACGTTGGTGGAGCCCAGCAGTGGGCCGTAGAACACGTCGTGCTGGGGGCAGATCGGGCCCTCCACGGACGCGTCGTAGAAGTGGTCCCCTACCTTTGTGTATTGTCGCCAGGCAGGGCGTCGATAGGGACGTGGATGTTGGCATAGATGCAGGCTTCGCTCACGTTGGTGGAGCCCAGCAGTGGGCCGTAGAACACGTCGTGCTGGGGGCAGATCGGGCCCTCCACGGACGCGTCGTAGAAGTGGTCCCCTACCTTTGTGTATTGTCGCCAGGCAGGGCGTCGATAGGGACGTGGATGTTGGCATAGATGCAGGCTTCGCTCACGTTGGTGGAGCCCAGCAGTGGGCCGTAGAACACGTCGTGCTGGGGGCAGATCGGGCCCTCCACGGACGCGTCGTAGAAGTGGTCCCCTACCTTTGTGTATTGTCGCCAGGCAGGGCGTCGATAGGGACGTGGATGTTGGCATAGATGCAGGCTTCGCTCACGTTGGTGGAGCCCAGCAGTGGGCCGTAGAACACGTCGTGCTGGGGGCAGATCGGGCCCTCCACGGACGCGTCGTAGAAGTGGTCCCCTACCTTTGTGTATTGTCGCCAGGCAGGGCGTCGATAGGGACGTGGATGTTGGCATAGATGCAGGCTTCGCTCACGTTGGTGGAGCCCAGCAGTGGGCCGTAGAACACGTCGTGCTGGGGGCAGATCGGGCCCTCCACGGACGCGTCGTAGAAGTGGTCCCCTACCTTTGTGTATTGTCGCCAGGCAGGGCGTCGATAGGGACGTGGATGTTGGCATAGATGCAGGCTTCGCTCACGTTGGTGGAGCCCAGCAGTGGGCCGTAGAACACGTCGTGCTGGGGGCAGATCGGGCCCTCCACGGACGCGTCGTAGAAGTGGTCCCCTACCTTTGTGTATTGTCGCCAGGCAGGGCGTCGATAGGGACGTGGATGTTGGCATAGATGCAGGCTTCGCTCACGTTGGTGGAGCCCAGCAGTGGGCCGTAGAACACGTCGTGCTGGGGGCAGATCGGGCCCTCCACGGACGCGTCGTAGAAGTGGTCCCCTACCTTTGTGTATTGTCGCCAGGCAGGGCGTCGATAGGGACGTGGATGTTGGCATAGATGCAGGCTTCGCTCACGTTGGTGGAGCCCAGCAGTGGGCCGTAGAACACGTCGTGCTGGGGGCAGATCGGGCCCTCCACGGACGCGTCGTAGAAGTGGTCCCCTACCTTTGTGTATTGTCGCCAGGCAGGGCGTCGATAGGGACGTGGATGTTGGCATAGATGCAGGCTTCGCTCACGTTGGTGGAGCCCAGCAGTGGGCCGTAGAACACGTCGTGCTGGGGGCAGATCGGGCCCTCCACGGACGCGTCGTAGAAGTGGTCCCCTACCTTTGTGTATTGTCGCCAGGCAGGGCGTCGATAGGGACGTGGATGTTGGCATAGATGCAGGCTTCGCTCACGTTGGTGGAGCCCAGCAGTGGGCCGTAGAACACGTCGTGCTGGGGGCAGATCGGGCCCTCCACGGACGCGTCGTAGAAGTGGTCCCCTACCTTTGTGTATTGTCGCCAGGCAGGGCGTCGATAGGGACGTGGATGTTGGCATAGATGCAGGCTTCGCTCACGTTGGTGGAGCCCAGCAGTGGGCCGTAGAACACGTCGTGCTGGGGGCAGATCGGGCCCTCCACGGACGCGTCGTAGAAGTGGTCCCCTACCTTTGTGTATTGTCGCCAGGCAGGGCGTCGATAGGGACGTGGATGTTGGCATAGATGCAGGCTTCGCTCACGTTGGTGGAGCCCAGCAGTGGGCCGTAGAACACGTCGTGCTGGGGGCAGATCGGGCCCTCCACGGACGCGTCGTAGAAGTGGTCCCCTACCTTTGTGTATTGTCGCCAGGCAGGGCGTCGATAGGGACGTGGATGTTGGCATAGATGCAGGCTTCGCTCACGTTGGTGGAGCCCAGCAGTGGGCCGTAGAACACGTCGTGCTGGGGGCAGATCGGGCCCTCCACGGACGCGTCGTAGAAGTGGTCCCCTACCTTTGTGTATTGTCGCCAGGCAGGGCGTCGATAGGGACGTGGATGTTGGCATAGATGCAGGCTTCGCTCACGTTGGTGGAGCCCAGCAGTGGGCCGTAGAACACGTCGTGCTGGGGGCAGATCGGGCCCTCCACGGACGCGTCGTAGAAGTCGTCCCATGGCTCCACGGGTCTTAATTCCTGGAATATGATTGTAGTACATAAGGGTCTGGTTTGCCACCTAATTGGTTAATTAGTGAAGGCCACAAAGAAAACACATATTATATCCAGTAACTAGCTTTTGCCCGTGAATTCGAGCGCGTGGATTTAGTTTTTTTAATATACCCTCGAGAACCCTTTGTTTTCTGGGATAAAGTACCCTACGACACTCTCCATATACTCAACTATTCCTACCCATGCGAAAAATCCTATCGATTCCCTGCTTGTGTCAAGGACAAACCAACAAACGAACACAATTTTAGAAGGGATAGTGTCACAGACTAAAAAGTATGCTAACGTAACATTAGTCACCTATCACACCACCCAGAAAGGTGTACCCACCCACAAAGTAAACGTCAAGTAATGTATGTCGTAGTCAGCTGCCAATTCGCATCGGGCCAGCATGACGGTCTAAGACTTATGACCCTTCTCTGAGCGGAGACCTGCGCTCGGCAGTGAACCGTTGGAGGTGACTCACAGCAAATCGCCTGTCGCCGACGGGCTGCGCGGCGTACGGCACGCCGAGGAAACTGGCGAACTGCGTGCTGTTGTCGGCCGCGCGCCGCACGCCGCACGCCCAGCCCGCCGCCAGCCGCGCGCACGCCGAGCCCTCCTGCGCCCAGCGCGGGACGCCGTGCGCTGCAACCACAAAACTATATTGACATTTTGACTTGATAACGCCTTATAAATCGATGAACACCGGCTGCACGCACGAAAAATTGTGTCACGTTCCGCCTGAGCCTGAGCGTGCAAGCGAGAGCGCGGAACTCGCGATAGAGAGGCACGATCAGCCCAAGCGTTGGCTTGTGACACATTTATTGATGTGAAACATCTATAGCGGCACGTAAAACAGATTTCTCGCGTGGCGACGACGCCTCGCCACGGCATACGATGTTATATGTATACTTAAACTAGCGGCACGCTATGATGGCCGGTTTGACACATTACAATAGTGATGTGGAATGTCAATTTATTCTCGAACAAAAAACAATTAAGTTTTGTTTTTGTACCTGATTAAATAGGTTTAATAAAACAAAAATGTATATGTTTATTTAATTTATTTGAACGAACTGAATATTTGAATGAAAATGAATATACATACTTTATATGCACACAAGAAACATATGAATACAAAAGATACCAAAAAAGGTGCCACAAAAGGCCATAATTAATCAGATTCATCCATACTACTATTTTCACTGTCGTCACTGCTATCATCACCTACATTAATAATTATATGTTCGTTTTCTATAATATTATCTATTTTCACATCTCTTTCATAATCTTCCCTTATTAATTTAACAGTTCTATTCACAACCTTTTCCCAGTCTCCTTTAGTCACATGTTCACAAGCTTCTTCTAATAATTTTAGCATTTTTTTTGTGGTAAATGGGGGTTCGCCTTCATTATGTCGACCAAGCGGCATATATTCAATGATGTCTCTGTGATCAATAGGGTGAAAACCGGTAGCGATCACCGGATGGTAAGAGGCACGTTGAATATTAATGTAAAGCTGGAAAGGGCCAGACTGGTGAAGTCCACTCTCCGACCTTCTCGTGCTCATATCCAAAATCCCGAAAACTTCCAACTCGAACTGCAGAACCGATTCGAGTGCCTAGCTGACTGCGTTTCTGTGGACGATCTAAACAACAGGTTCGTGGAAACTGTCCATGCTGTGGGGTCTAAATTCTTTAAGACCCATCGCAGGAAAAGAACCGAAAAGTTCTCTGACCATACTCTCAAGCTAATGAAGGAGAGACAAGAGATGAGGCTGCAGTCATCGGCAGACGCGGCTGCCTACCGGCGGATTAATAGGCAGATCTCTAAGGCACAAACTCGCGACCTCCGTGTCTTTAATACCAAGTGTATTAAAGATACCATTGAGCGGAACAAAGGCTCAAAAGTGTTCGCGAGAGATCTGTCTATCGGACAGAGCCAGCTGACGCGGTTGAAAACTGATGACGGCCGTCTCGTCTCTTCTCGACCTGAGGTCTTGGGAGAGGTTGAGAAGTTCTATGGACAGTTATATACCACGACACAAAAACCTGTTGAAGATTTGGCGAAAGATCCCAGAGCCAAACTGACCCGACACTATACCGAAGATATCCCGGACGTCAGCCTATACGAGATTAGAATGGCTCTCAAACAGCTCAAGGACAACAAGGCACCAGGTGATGACGGAATCACTGCGGAACTCCTGAAAGCGGGTGGAAAACCGGTACTTAAGATCTTTCAGCGATTGTTCAATTCCGTCATCCACGAGGGCACAACGCCGGAAGCATGGCACAGGAGCGTGGTGGTTCTGTTCTTCAAAAAGGGTGATAATACCTTGTTGAAGAATTATAGACCCATCTCGTTGTTGAGTCATGTTTATAAGTTGTTCTCGAGAGTCATTACGAATCGTCTCGCTCGTAGGTTCGACGACTTCCAGCCTCCCGAACAAGCCGGATTCCGAAAAGGCTTTGGTACCATAGATCACATCCATACGCTGCGGCAGGTTGTACAAAAGACGGAAGAGTATAACCAGCCACTTTGCTTAGCGTTTGTGGACTATGAGAAAGCCTTCGATTCGGTGGAAACTTGGGCTGTGTTGAGGTCGCTGCAGAGATGCCGGATTGACTACCGGTATATCCAAGTGTTGAAGTGCTTGTATGAAAACGCCACAATGTCAGTACGTATACAGGACCAGACTACGAGGCCAATCCACTTGCAGCGTGGAGGGCGACAGGGAGACGTTATCTCCCCGAAGCTCTTTACCGCTGCGTTGGAGGACGTCTTTAAGCTTCTGGATTGGAACGGGCTTGGCATCAACATAAACGGCGAGTACATCACTCACCTGCGATTTGCCGATGACATAGTGGTCATGGCAGAGACTCTGAGAGACCTCAATACAATGCTCAACGATCTCAGCAGGGTTTCTCAACAGGTGGGCCTGAAAATGAACATGAGCAAGACGAAAATCTTGTCCAATGCTCATGCACCGCTCCACCCAGTAATTGTTGAGAACTCTGCACTCGAAATTGTCGACGAGTATATTTACCTGGGACACACAGTCCAGCTAGGTAGGTCCAATTTCGAGAAAGAGATCAGCCGCCGAATCCAACTCGGCTGGGCTGCGTTCGGGAAGCTCCGAGATGTCTTCTCGTCCAAAATTCCTCAGTGCCTGAAGACTCAAGTCTTCGAACAGTGCGTGTTGCCAGTGATGACTTACGGATCCGAGACATGGTCGCTAACTAAGGGCCTCATAAGTAGGCTCAGGACCGCTCAGCGGGCGATGGAGAGAGCTATGCTCGGAGTGTCCCTGCGGGATCGAATCAGAAATGAGGAGATCCGTAGGAGAACCAGAGTCACCGACATAGCTAAGCGAGTCGCGATACTGAAGTGGAAATGGGCGGGGCACATAGTTCGAAGAGCTGATGGTCGTTGGGGTCCCAAGGTGCTGGAGTGGCGACCCCGCACCGGGAAGCGCAGTGTTGGCAGACCCCCCACCAGGTGGACCGACGACATCAAACGAGTCGCAGGGAGCCGCTGGATTCAGGCGGCGCAAGACCGAGGCCTGTGGAAGTCCATGCAAGAGACCTTTGTCCAGCAGTGGACGTCTATCGGTTGATAAAGAAGAAGAAGAAGAGAAATGGGGGTTCTGTATTGTGTC
Source organism: Oeneis ivallda (assembly GCA_029955525.1). Lineage (NCBI taxonomy): Eukaryota > Metazoa > Arthropoda > Insecta > Lepidoptera > Nymphalidae > Oeneis > Oeneis ivallda. The sequence continues at coordinate 1,055,266 of JARPMR010000024.1, forward strand.
TTGCAGCATATCCCTTAATTTGAGCCCACACCAACTCAATCGCATTATACTCACAATGGTAAGGCGGTAACCGTATAACTCTGTGCCCATGTTCTAATGCTATTTCGTCAATGACGTATCGGATCTTGGTTGGTTTGTTTTCTTTTAAAAGACGTACTAATTCCGCTTTTAACATATTCATGTTTGCATCTACGCCATTTTTACGAAGCCATGCGACGATATCAGCTTTCTTTTGGGATTGGGCAGGTGGCTTGTCAATTTGCATCGAGTGGTATGGGGCGTTGTCCATAATTATAATAGATGGTTCAGGGAGGCTACACAACATTGAGGTAAACCATTCAGTAAACTTTTCTCCATTCATGTCTTCATGATAGTCTCCAGTGGTTTTTGACGCAAAAGCCATGAGAGAACCTTCGACAAACCCGTTGATGGTTCCGGCGTGACAAATTATAAGTCGCGATCCTTTTCCTACAGGAACTTTGGAAGTAGATGCTGCTGTGTCATCGTTCCAAGAACGGCCTACAGTATGGTTAGCATTAAGCCATGTTTCATCCAAGAACACAACATTTTGCCAATTTTTGATTTCTTTCACTTGCCGTAAAAAAGTATACCTTGCCATCGCTATATCAAATCTTTCCATCAATATTTTGCGTTTGTTACATTTTTTGTATCGAAATCCAATGGTCTTCAAAATCTTCGTTAAAGAACTTTCCCCACCGAAGAATAATCCAGCTTCCTTCAGTGAATGCACCAACTTTTTTCTTGTTGGATACTCCTTCTGTAAATAGTAGCCGTAAACATGTCTTCGGATAGCATCGGCATCAAAGCTATCGATGCCTACGACTGGTTTTGCTCGTTTTCTCTTTTTTGGTGTGTGAAGTTTATTTTCTTCTGTGCCAGTCTCGCCATATTTTTTTTTAGTTATCCGTCTAACAGTTCGTTGTCCAATATTAAGCGCATCAGCTACGCGTTCAACCACTGACGTTATAGGTAAAATTGGCCCTCCATTTTGAGCTTCACGATCGAAATAGTTACGAAGGCGTATTACGAACTCACGTGTCTGACTATTTAGAACAGTTCTCTGCGTACGTTCGGTCATATCGACGAAATCCACAACAAAGGGCTTGAACAGAGTCCAAATTAACGAGCAAGGGTCAACAGTAATGCAGTATCAATATTTGAAATCCAAAGCCAGGTCAAAACTATATCACAATCGCATTGCACTGACAGTTTATACTTTTCGAAGCAACGTCAATTCGAAACTGCTTTGTTTTGCATTGAGCATTGACGCGAGTTTGCCGGAGGTAGTAGTTGTGCTAGCCAGCGATCCTATGTGACGATCGTATTAGATTCCATTTTTAAAAATTTTCAATTTAGAAAACCAAATGCCGAGTTGTGGTATATATCATATAAAAATAAAAATTTTACCTTTTGTATGAAACAGCTGATATTTTTTTGCGATTTCAGAGGTTTGTCCACATAGTGAAAATTGTTCATATTCACAAGTACATTCACCCCTTAAATGGTGCAAACTGATTTTTCTACACTTGTATACATTTTAGAAATCAATTTAATAAATAAATTTTGAGTCCTAAACCTAAAACTACATTCGATAAAATTTATGAATCTCTGCACATCACTATCGTCAATAAAGTAATACAATTATTTCCTTCAAAGTCGTTATCAATTAATACGGAACTTCATGAGCGGACAAACGTCAAACCGGCCATCATAGCGTGCCGCTAGTTTAGTGACATATTTAGTTCCTATCACAATCTGTTTAGTAGTAGTAGTAGTAGTAGTGATAGTGGTAGTGATAGTGGTAGGGATAGGGGTAGGGGTAGGGGTATGGGTAGGGGTAGTGGTCGGGGTCGGGGTAGGGGTAGGGGTCGGGGTCGGGGTCGGGGTCGGGGTCGGGGTCGGGTCGGGGTCGGGGTAGGGGTAGGGGTAGTGGTAGTGGTAGTATATTATATATATACTTAGTGACATATTTAGTTAATATCATAATTTGTTCTTTTCTGCATATTACTTTTACAAAATAATGTCGATGTTTCACATCTGCCAGGCGTCTCACGACGGCTCACAATTTTTTATTCATCAATGTTTCTTTATGACGTTATCACGTAAAACTATCGTCCGTAAACCGACTTTACAGACAACCAATTTTTTTCTGTCTACCGATTTCTCCCGGATTTCTAGACCGATTCGGATGAGTTTTTTAAACGACAGAGGAAGCTTGCGAAATAGTCCCATGAATTTTTTCCTTGATCAGTTGCATTACGTCATAATATTTGGAATTACGCACTATGTGTCCCAGATACTCGAGCTTATCTTGTGCACACCCTTGAGTAACTAATACCCGTTTTTATCAACGGTCCCTAACTTTGACGGGCCACCTAAGCTAAGTTAGGTGACGCTTTCTGTCAGTTTTGTTTTCACGAACCTTTAGGGAACACCTAAAGGTGGTAGTGACGTTGCATTTTGGGGCTACCTACGTAAAGAGACTCTTACTTAGGGGATGCTTTAGGTATTGTTGGTGAAAACGGGCATTCTCTGGATTTCTGCATCATCATCATCATCTCAGCCTGCGGACGTCCACTGCTGAACATAGGTCTTTCCCAGAGAACGCCTCCACACCCGGTCCTCAGCCTTCCTCATCCAGCCACGTCCCGCCACCCGCTTTATATCGTCGGTCCAACGTGCTGGAGGGCGCCCCACACTACGCTTATTAGTTCGCGGTCTCCACTCTAAAACTTTTCGGCTCCAACGGCCATCGCTTCTGCGACAAGCATGGCCTGCCCAATGCCACTTCAGCTTGCTAATAATGGTTTGGGCTATGTCGGCGACCTTGGTTCTCTTACGGATCTCTTCATTCCGAATTCTGTCCTTAAGAGAAACTCCTAAAATAGCCCTCTCCATAGCTCTCTGAGTGACTTTAGATTTGTGGATCAAGCCTTTTGTTAGCCTTCAAGCTTTTTGTTAGTTAGTTGTTTTCAGCGCCATATGTGCTATAGTTCCTGCAATTCACGAGGGCGACTGACTTATGGTTGTGTGTGTGTCGTATCTGTATAAGTGTGAGCGAGCGCAATGCTCGTGCCTGCCCGCTCCCACCTAGGCTTTGACAGGCACGCACACTTATACAATGTGCATGTACACGAAGTAACCACAAGTAAAGCTCACTCCCCTTCGTGAATTGCAAAAACTGTACTAATTTACCGTGGTTTCGTAGCACATCGTAGCGCTGCGTAGCCATGCTACGGAGCGTAGATTGAGATGCAGGACACGTGCGTGACGGGAGTTATGTGAAGCATGTAGGTAGTTGCATTGTTGTACACAGTCTAGGCCAGGGATTCCCAAACAATTTTGGGCAAGAGACCCCTTTTCCAAACTCAGACCCCCATAGCCAAATTACTTATACTAGTGGTTCGCCCCGAACTGAGACCTCGCGGTAACGGACACATGACGATCAAAATTGACATTATTATTATGCCCGTTTTCACCAACCATCCCAATATAATTTTCACCTTTAGTTGTCACTTGTCCCGTAGAGGTTCGTAATAACAAAGTTGACAGAAAGCGTCACCTAACTTAACATAGGTAGACCATAAAGGTTAGGGAACTGTAGTGAAATCCGGCATCAATAGGTACCTAGGTATAGTTTTTTGGAACATTCAAATTTAATTATTTGTTCACAGCGTCGTCTATCGACACGATCAGAAACAACAGCGAAGTTTTATTGATGTTTGATATTTAAATATATAATAATTTTAATTAACTGATTATTATGTTAATGTATTAGTACTTCTGCTGCGTTTGCAATATGAGATGAGAGCGCCATCTATTGACATCACTGTGAAGTTCTGATAAAAATACTGCAGCTCATTAAAAATTAAATAATTTAGTTTCCTTATTATATTTATCTAATTTTAGTATTTGTTGTTCAAGTACATGATATTACGCTAGTAATTATAAAATTTACAAGCACGGCCTTTCAAGCGATCGTGACTTCTGAGGTCAAATATAATCGCCACTTTGAGAGGCTCCCATTACGTCAATTTTAGGAAAAAAATTAAAAAAAAATACTTTTGTACTCTGTTAGAAATTATCTTTAAAATGATACACAGCAACCCTATGAATCGCAAAAAAAAATATTTTACTTCGCATTCGCTTCTATAAGAGCCCCCCTGAAATAAAGATTTTTATAACTTTTTAAGCCATTTTCGGCTGGAAGCCATCGATTTACATATCCTATCCTATCCTATTAATATTATAAATGCGAAAGTTTGTGAGGATGGATGTATGGATGTTTGGATGGATGGATGGATGGATGGATGGATGGATGGATGTTTGTTACTCTTTAACGCGACAACGAATGAACCGATTTTGTTGAAATTTGGCACCAACATAGATTATAGTCTGGAATAGCACATAGGCTACTTTTTATACCAGAAAAGCAAACAGTTCCTGCGGGATAGCATCGCTATTTTTTACGCATTTGTCCTCCAAAATACGCGCAATGGAGTTTTAGATTGACTTGATTTTTTTGCACAGGTAAAGTTAAGGGCCTGAAAAATGACAAAGGCTACTTTTTATCCCGGGAAAACAAACGGTTCCTGCGGGATATTAGTATACTACTTTTCACACATTTATCTTTCAATTATGCGTGTGTATTTCAAGTGTGTGTGTGTGTGTGTGTGTGTGTGTGTGTGTGTGTGTGTGTGTGAGAGAGTGTGTGTGTGTGTGTGTGTATGTATGCATGCATGTATGTATGTATGTATGTATGCATGTATGTATGTATGTATGTATGTATGTATGTATGTATGTATGTTTGTATCCTCCTCCTACTAACTATAAATACATTAACTATATCCTATCCTACCTATTATTACTCATATTATCCCACTAATATTATTAATGTGAAAGTTTGTGAGGATGGATGTATAAGGATGTATGTTTGTATAGATGTAGTCTAAGGATGGATGGATGTATGTTCTCTGAGATAGGGGTTGAACTATTTTGACTGTTTTACTCCATAACTTCGTTAAATTTAAACTAATTTTTATTATTATTTTAACCGACTTCAAAAAAGGAGGATCTCAATTCAACTGAATCTTTTTTTATGTAGGTATGTTCACCGATTACTCGAAGACACCTGAACCGATTTGGCAAATTCTTTTTTTGTTTCAAAGGCTATACTTCCCAGGTGGTCCCATTAAAATTTTATTGAAATCAGTCGAGCGTTTTTTAAAAATTATACAATAAATTATATACTTTGTAGTGGCCCGGGCGTTTAAATGTATGCTCCCGGGACAAAAAGTAACCTGTGTTATTTTCCAGGTCCTCAACTTTACCTGTGTAAAAAACCACGTTGACTATATGCACTTGCACTTTATATGGTGAAATATTATAAATGCGAAAGTGCGTCGGTTTGTCCTTCAATCACGCCCCAACAGAGCTACGGATCGACGTGAGTTTTTGCAGGGGTACCCATAGTTAAGGACCTGGAGAGTGACAGGCTACTTTTTATCCCGCAAAGTCAAAGAGTTCCCGAGGCATTTTAAAGGCTAAGTTCACGCAGACGAAGTCGCGGGCATCAGCTAGTTATATCTAAATTTGAAATAATTACGTTCAGTAATTCAAAAGTTATAAGGCTCTGACAGACGGACGGACGGACAAATGCAAATTCACTCAAGTAGACTCAGAGACCTTCGCTTCGCTCGGTCAAACATTCAGTAAATATCAAGTGTATTTAATAAATACTAGTGGTTCGCCCCGAACTGAGACCTCGCGGTATCCCATAATTCCCATAAGGTAGTTTTAACTATATTATATTGTAATTAAAACGTGCCGAATCTGATGACGTCAATCGTCATCTGCTTTCGTGGATGGGATGCGTAGGTATGCCTACAGTATTTTACTAAAATTCAGCTGGTTCGCTGAACGGGTGTTACGTAGTATACGATTTCATAATAAAAAAAAATATAAACTACCATGACTGCGCGCTTGCGGCTTCTGCGGCGAGCATGTCTAGATGCGCGCTCATCTTTACATTCATACCATTATACAGTAGTAAATAGGTGCTAACGTCTAATTATTGTAAATAGAAACGTATTTACTTTTGCAAAAACAACGTGATACTTTTATTGATAATAATTTGCTAATTGAATAACATAATTAGTAATAGACAAAATAAGAATAGCTGACGCAAAACTGTATTTACAATATTAAAGACAGCGCCATCTATTAACAGTATAGTGAAGTTTTGTTAAAAACATTGATGCCCATTAAAACTTAAATAATTTCGTTTCTTAAATATTATATATTTATCTAATCTTAGTATTTGTTGTTCAAGTACAGAATATAACTCAAATTATGTGTAAGTTTCAATTTTTAGAATAAAGTGGTTTTAGAGATCTAGCCTCAAATAAAATCTCCACTTTGAAAAATTTCGTCAATTTTAGGAAAACAAATAAAAAAAAATACTTTTGTACTCTGTTCCAAATTATCTTTAAAATGAGGTACTGCAACCCTATGAAATGCAAAAAAATATATTTTACTTCGCATTCGCTTCTATGAGAGCCCCCCTGAAATAAAGATTTTTTATAACTTTTTAAGCCATTTTCGGCTGGAGGCCATCGGTTTACATATCATATCTAAAATTGAAGTAATTACGTTTAGTAATTCTGAAGTTATAAGGCTCTGACAGACGGACGGACGGACGGACGGACGGACAAGTGCAAATTCACTCAAGTAAACTCAGAGACCTTCGCTTCGCTCGGTCGATTAATACAAAAAATTACGTAAAAAGTACAACAATGATCCTTCCTACTAAAATATTAGTCATTCTTATAACAAGTTGGTATTTAACACAACTTGTACAGTATCTATCTTGAAAGTTTCAAACAAGAACTTGTGTTTATTAATAGGGGTCGATTTTAAGACCTGTCAAGCCCCGAAATCAGTTTTCGTTTATGTCGACCCCTGGGAAACCACTTTCGACCCCAAGGGATCCATATCGACCACTTTGGGAACCCCTGGTCTAGACCTTAGCGGAACTGTGTTTTCGTATGGTTTTAGTGCAGTGGGCCGCACGTGGATTGAACGGTTAAATAATAGGTACCTAAATCTAAAGATAATTCCGGGGTCACACGAGATAAAGACCTTTCGGATTTGTTGTCATTTTTTTCATTGGTGTAATTTTATTATAATATAAATTGGCGGAATTTAATATTTAGACTAGCTGATGCCCGCGACTTCGTCTACGCGGATTTAGGGTTTTGATTCCCGCAGGAATTCTTTAATTTTCCGCGATAAAATATGCCTATTTGTTTGTTATTCGAATGTATCAGCTACATTGTGAAGTTATATCAAAATTCATCCAGTTATTTTTGCGTGAAAGAGTAACAAACATGCATCCGTCCTCATAAACTTTCGCATTTATAATATTAGTAGGAAGGATGTCAAATCGTCATAATCAGAAACCCATGAACGGCTCACTACTGAGCGCAGATCTCCTCTCAGAGAAGGGAAAGGTCATAGTCCACCACGCTGACCCAATGCGAATTGGCAGGCTTCATACACCTTTTAGAACATTATGAAGAACTCTCAGTTGTGCAGGTTTCCTCACGATGTTTTCCTTCACCGTCGAAGCTTGATAGATCGACGCCGTTTTTCGAGTAATTGAGGGTCTCTACCAGATTATGTCGGTTCCTGTCGATTAGAACCTTCTACCACCGAACCGCAAGGCATCGCTCGAATCTGCACCGCTACTTGGCCAAAATTCCACGATCCCGCACTAAGCGCTTTGCTTCCTCGTTCCTAATACGCACAGCTAGAATTTGGAATGCCCTTCCAGATTCCGTTTTTTCAACTGACTATAACTTGGGTACCTTTAAATCAAGAGTGAATAGGCATCTTCTAGGCAAGCGCGCTCCATCTTAGGCTGCATCTTCACTTACCATCAGGTGAGATTGCAGTCAAGCACTAGTCTATATATTTAAAAAAAAATACAACCAGACTTGTTTTCGGAAAGATTATTAAATATCCTACCATTTAGGATACTTAACTCAAAGCGACTTTGGAAATATTCCACTAATTAATTAGACCGGCGATATTACGTATTATTTCTCCTAAAATCTTCCGAGGCAAAAACACCGCCTTTGTAAGAACGTATAGGTATGCATTTAATTGCATGAGTTTTATTACTTACTAGCTGATGCCTGCGACTTCGTCCGCGTGGATTTAGTTTTTGAACTCCCTTGGGAACTTTTTGGTTTTCTGGGATAAAAAGTAGCCTATGTCACCCTCCAGGTCCTCAACTATACCCATGCAAAAATCACGTCGATCCGTAGCTTTTTTGCTACTTGATTGAAAAACAAACCAACATACAAAACAAACACACTTTCGCATTTATAATATTAAAAAGTATCCTATGTCCGTCTCCTGGTTCTAAGCTACCTCCCCACCAATTTTCAGCCAAATCGGTTCAGCCGTTCTTGAGTTATAAATAGTGTAACTAACACGACTTTCTTTTATATATATATATATATAGATATAGAAGATTATTACTCACTACGGAGTTGGGTGCAAACATGCGGATCGCGACGTATCTGATACCTAGATAGCAGCTAAAAGTAGCCGTGTTGTGATAACAGACTAGAGTCGTGCGCCGACTGGAGGCGATAGCCGATAGCTAGATGCATGGTATTGTGAAGAAAACACCTTCGTCAATAATAAACGTCGTTATATTTCGCACACTTGGGCTCAAGTACGATTATTAATATTATTATTACTGTATATAAAACACTTATGGAGCCACAATCGGCTCCGATGTTCAACGAAGACTAACTTTAAACTAATTCACGTCATTTCCCTTTTATATTTTTAGACTAACAAAATGGACCCATAATTACAATTTCAACTTCCATTCAACCAATCAGCTTACATTTCCGTTTTAATACATTTTCAAGTCAAATTAAATTCTAATCCTAACTATTTCCTTATTTCCAGTTTCATGCTATATAATTTAGGTAAAATATTATCTTATTTAATTGAAAATCATGACACTCGATCAACAAAAATCAAAACAATATCTTATTAATAAATTAAAATCATGACATTATGTACCACTGAAATGCACACTACAGAGTCGCTAATTAATTACCGAGAAAGGCAACGCCACCATAACACTGACATTTCAATTTTCACAGAGACTTTTTTGACGTGATAACGTCTTATAAATCGATGAACACCGGCTGCACGCACGAAAAGTGTCACGTTCCGCCTGAGCCTGTGCCTGCAAGCGAGAGCGCGGAACAAGCGATAGAGAGGCACGATCGGCCCAAGCGTTGGCTTGTTACTAGAGAAAATTGTAATTTTCAATTAACTCCTTCTTTGTATCATACAAAATAATGATAATTCAATTCATAAAACTGCAATTTTTCATCAATGTTTCTTTATGACGTTATCACGTGAAACGTTTTTCACAACGTTGAAATTTCTACCCTAACGTTGAGAAAATAAGGTTGGTTTTCGTGCGAAAGTCGGTCGGGGCGCGCTCGGACCCGAGTCGCGCGCATAGAGAAGGATATAGCGTCGCGCGTAAACTCCAGTCGTGCGTCGGAGGCCGGAGCTGACACACACTTTTTGGAACGTAGTTCCTTATCGCGCGGTACGGAAGGGGGCTAGACGGAAAAAATTAACGAACCGACACTCGACCTCGACACATTTTTGAAACCGACATTTTTTTGAATATGAATTTGGCATTGTGTTTTTTGTTGAATGTGAATTTTGCATTGTATTCGGTATTTTCGCCTTAGAACACGGCGTCTGCATAGCCTAGTTGTTAGGGCAGTCGCCTATAAATTCAACGTCGATGGTTCGAATCCCAGCTCGACAGACTGAATTTTCTATTTTCAATTTTATATTAAATAATTTCTACATGTGGAATTTTTCCCTAATTTTTTATTGTATAAATTGGATAAAATGCTAACGACATCTGTGAAAAAACAGTAACTCCACCAGAGTAACTCTTTGGTTTTGTAACAGTGCAATAGAAATAAACAAAATAATATAATTCATCGTAGTTAATCAATTTAATACTAGATGACACCACTAGTTTATTACAACTCCTTCACTATTCGGAAGGAGCTACGTTCCATCCGGGTGTCCTTTGACACCTCTCAAGTTTTTTTTATATTATACTAGCTGATGCCCGCGACTTCGTCCGCGTGAATTTAGTTTTTTTGTTTTTTTTTTGTATTAAAACCTTCCGTGGAACTTAAGGAACATACAAAAAAATAAATTAACCGAATTGGTCCATCCATTCTTGAGTTATGCGCTTACCACCATTCATTTTTATTTATATATATAGAAGAAGATTTTTATATATTATTATTTTAAGCTTTTTAGTGTAGCTACATAAGATAAATCTACACATTATCTGATCGCAAGCGATTTGTTTCTATTCATTGAGGAGTTCCGTCCTCTATCACCAAAGATATGTCATCAGATCTTCACCAAATTTAAATGGGACCAACCTGACGGTAAGTCCGTTTAAATAAAAAAAAATTTATTGAAAACGGTTCAGATTTGACTAAGTTATGGAGCAACATTAACAAAAATTGAGGAGTTCCGTCCTCCATCATCGAAGATATTCAGCAGATCTTCACCAAATTTTAACGAGACCAACCTGACGGTATGTCCTTTCAAATAAAAAAAAAATTTTGAAATTGGTCCAGATTTGACGGTGTTATGGAGTAACATCGACAAAAAAAATAAAAATACACGTCGAATTGAGAACTGCCTTTTGTTTTTTTTGAAGTCGGTAAGTAACATATATGTCTTATTTGCATCCGATTGCATTTTGGTAGAGGAGCTATTCGTTTTAATCCTTTAATGGCCTAATTTTACCTGCAGAGGTCTGAACCTGTTGTGTGTTCTCGTTTTAATTTGGTTTTATTTTGTCTGTTTCCTTATGTCGAAAAGTGTCACGTTCCGCCTGAGACTGTGCGTGCAAGCGAGAGCGCGGAACAAGCGATAGAGAGGCACGATCGGCCCAAGCGTTGGCTTGTTAATAGAGAAAATTGTAATTTTCAATTAACTCCTTCTTTGTATCATACAAAATAATGATAATTCAATTCATAAAACTGCAATTTTTCATCAATGTTTCTTTATGACGTTATCACGTAAAACTATCGTCCGTAAACCGACTTTACAGAAAACCAATTTTTTTAAAGAATTTCAAAAATGCGATATTCCGTCTCCCAGTTCAATAATAATCAAGTTCATATAGGTTTCCTGGCAGAGATCATCACTCTTAGTGATAAGGTCATCGTTTGTACGAGTATAAAAAAAGTGTGTGTGTCAGCTCCGACGCACGACTGGAGTTTACTACTTAAAACGTCGTAATGCATTCGCGGCGCCGCTCCGAAGTCCGACCCGATCGGTACGCGCTCGGCTTCCCGAAGCGAAAGCTCTTTCGCATTCGACAACTCAAGCGAAAACCAACCTTATTTACTCAACGTTAGGGTAGAAATTTGCATCGTTGTGAAAAACGTAACGAGGTCATTCATAAGTAGATTTTACTCCTCGAATTTTTCTCATACTGGGCGCCTAAAATCGATTCTTAAGGAATAAACTCAAAAAATATTTCATATACTTAAGTACTACATTAATTCTGTATTTATGAACGTAGTAAAGTTGTTTAAATAAATAAATTATTTTTTCATGCAGGCCAACCTGTGGCTTTTATGACAAGTCAAGACTCCAGCACCAATCTAAAGTTGTACTTTATAATTATGCCCATACAGGGGCGCGGACTCAAAACTAAAACAATCAATGTCCACATGACGACGTGTCTTGAAATGTCTACAGTTCAATCCCTACCTTATTAATGTTAATAATAAGTAAGTTTTGTAATGAAATAATAATTTAAATAGATTAGGGTTTTTTAAAATTTGCATACCAGAAATCTGCCACTTTTAATAATGTAGAAGTGAGTTGAGAAAATGTAAATGTCTAAACTTAATTTAAATAATGCTAGAAATGGCACTATTTTAATTAATTTTAAAGGACTTTTTTTGGACTCCTTGTATGAGAATAGGCTAAGAGTTATTTTTAGGTGATGTAAAATTACTTCGATGGAGTCTCACAATAATTATGTCCATATTTTGTGTCTAGTGTAACTTTTCAAGTTTAAGTTAACTGTGCGTAAATCTGTCAATAAGTAGTAGTAGACGTGAAAGGGGCGGCAGTATTACGTAAACTTAACAAGTGTAAATTAAAAAAAATATTTTTAAATGCTAGCTTTTAGTAGCTACATCATTAGACTCTGGATATCATGTACTTGTTATGAGTATGACGAATCAAACGAGCCCAAACTCGATGGGGTTACGTCGTTTTATTACAGAGTTCCGATAGCCATCTTCCGTCTCCATCATCAGATCAGCTCCATGTCACAACAATATTGCATTGTCATCCGATTTACACATACATGCAAAATTTCAGCTCGATCAGAAACTGGGAAGTGGGTCTAATTCATCTAAATCATCTAATTCATCAATCTTGCAAGATTTGACCCAAACAAACATTGCAAGTTAAATAAAAGCTTGTAAAAAGTTACACTAAAGACATAATCAGTAAAATGTGAGAGCACCTTAGATTTTCGCAAGGCGTGCACAGTGTGTTTGCGAAGGTAGCGCAGTAAAGTGTGTTGTTTGCTTTATGATCTATTCTCCCGCGCTAAAATTAGCTGTGAGGCGACCTCATTGGATACGGTTAATTATGAAATCTTACTATTGATGTATACGACCAGTAAATATTTATTTAAAATAGATATATTTATCTGCTACCTATTTATTATTTATTTAAGTAATAGCTGATGCCCGCGACTTTGTCCGCGTGGATTTAGTTTTTAAAATCCCTCGGGAATTCTTTGATTTTCCGGGATAAAAAGTAGCCTATGTCTCTCTCCAGGTCCTCAACAGCTATACTCATGCCAAAAATCACGTCAATCCGTGGCCCTGTTGTGGCGTGATTGAAGGACAAACCAACAAACTAACAAACAAACACACTTTCGCATTCATAATATTAGTTGGGATTAGCTTTCACCCGAGACTTTGTCCTCAAGGTTATTAAAAATCCCGTGTCCCGAAACCCACGCAGGAAATCACGTCGATACGTTGCTCCGTTACTGCGTGATTGAAGGACAAACCAAAGAAGAAACACTTGCGCATTTATTATATGAGTAAGGCAATAATTAAGTATTATCTAAAACATAAAAATAATATAAAGGATATTAACAAGGACAGCTTATCTCTAAGGAAGAAACTAAAGAAGAACTTATTTTCTTTCTTAGTTAATGCTGTGTAATACACCGCTTACAATTCAAGTTTATATTAAAGATACAAATTGTTTCAAACCTAAATCCACGCGGACAAAGTCTCTGATATCTCGCATATTTCTTTATATTATATTTTTAAATATTATTATTTTAAGCTTTTTAGTGTAGCTACATAAGATAAATCTACAAATTCTCTGATCGCGAGCGATTTGTTTCTATTCATTGAGGAGTTCCGTCCTCTATCACCGAAGATATTCATCAGATCTTCACCAAATTTAAATGGGACCAACCTGACGATATGGCCGTTTAAATAAACTAGTGGTTCGCCCCGAACTGAGACCTCGCGGTAACGGTATCCCATGATTATTCATTCAATCGATACATGACGACCAAAACTGACATTATTATTATGCCCGTTTTCACCAAACATACCTAAATCATCCCCTATGTAGGAGTCTCTTTACGTAGGTAGCTCCAAAACACAATCCTAAGTCCTAACATCCGTCCCAATGTCCTTTTGGGTGTCCCGTATAGGATCGTGATAAAGAAGTTGACAGAAATCATCACCTAACTTATCATAACAGTGAACATAAACTTATCGTAACTTAACAGTCAGTGAAAACATTAAATTATTATGTAGGTACTAACGAGTGAAAACGGGTTAGGGGCATCTGTACAAATCGTCATCTATCGACGCGAATAGAAAATATACAAAATGCAGCAATTATTAGTTTATTGAAGTTTGACATTTAACTAAAGAATAATTTTAATTGAATAATATGTTATTATATTATGTACCTAAATAATAATGCTCGACGCAAAACTGTTTTTGGGATAGATCGTAGTCGTAACTCATAGTTCCATGGAATAGTTAATGACTGCGCTATCTATCTATTTGCATTATTGTGAAGTTATGTGAAATTTACTGATGCTCATTAAAAATTAAATAATCTCGTTTCTTTATAATATTCATATAATTTTAGTATTTGTTGTTCAAGTACAGGATACAAGTGAAGTAAAAAAATAAGTACAGCTTGAAAATATATAGCCAATTTTCCCAGAGAGCGTCTTCAAGCGAGCGAATTAAATCGCCACTTTGAAAGCCCCCCATTTCGTCAATTTTAAGAAAAAAACTTAAAAAAAAATACGTTTGTACTCTGTTCCAAATTGTCTTTAAAATGATACACAGAAACCCTATGAATCGCAAAAAAAAATATTTTACTTCGCATTCGCTTCTATGAAAGCCCCCCTGAAATAAAGATTATTATAATTTTTTAAGCCATTTTCGGCTGGAGGCCATCGGCTTACATATTATATCTAAATTTGAAGTAATTACGTTCAGTAATTCAAAAGCTATAAGGCTCTGACAGACGGACGGACGGACAAGTGCAAATCGCTCTAGTAAACTCAGAGACCTCGCTTCGCTCGGTCAAAAATAAATAAAAAAAGCCGGCCAAGTGCGAGTCGGACTCGCGCACCGAGGGTCCCATACTCCAAAAGTAAAAGTAAAACGATAATATTATATTAATTTGCTTATTTATCGTTAACTTTGTTTGTAGAGGTTTATTGTTAATATAAAAAAAAACTATGCTAGTTAGAGCGTTGGTTTTATTTTTCCTGTAAAATATACATAAACCTCTATTGAACATAATTATTTCAGATTTTTCGGTTGGTAAACTTCGGAGATGGGGGGGGACGGGACGGTATTTTTTTCGACATTTTGGCCGATTACTCAAAAACTATTATATATAGAAACAAATAAAAAACTGTTTTAGAATGCACAAGTAAAGGCCTTTCATATGATGCCCCACTCGGTATAATTATCTTACTTTGAAATTTCAAACCCCTGATTTTCCCCCTTTTTTAATCAAACTAAAATAATTTTCGCGTTGATTTTATTTTTCCTGTAAAATATACATAAACCTCTATTGACCATAATTATTTCAGATTTTTCGATTGTTAAACTTCGGAGATAGGGGGGGGGGGGGGGGGGGGGGGTAACGGTATTTTTTTCAACATTTTGGCCGATTAATCAAAAACTATTATATCTAGAAATAAATAAAAAACTGTTTTAGAATGCACAAGTAAAGGCCTTTCATATGATACCCCACTCGGTATAGTTATCTTACTTTGAAATTTCAAACCCCCGATATAAGTTTAACGTGTCTGTGTATCTGTGTATCTGTCTGTGGTAGCGTAGCCGCCAATCGGATGAACCGATTTTCGTTTAGTTTTTTTGTGTCATAGATAATTTTATCCCGAGTGTTCTTAGCCATGTTTCATGAAAATCTGTTCAGCCGTTTGAAGATTATCAGCTCTTTTCTAGTTGATTAGAGGATCTGACTACCTTCCTTATGTCCGATCGATTCGAAATTTGGTACCGTGTTACTTCAATGACATTGAAAGTATATGGTAAGGTAACCATGACCTGATCAGCCGTTTGAAGATCATCAACTCTTTAATAGTTGATGAGGGGATCTGACTACCTTTCATATGTCCTATCGATTCGAAATTTGGTACCGTGTTACTTCAATGATATTGAAAGTATATGATAAGGTAACCATGACCTGATCAGCCGTTTGAAGATCATCAACTCTTTAATAGTTGATGAGGGGATCTGACTACCTTCCATATGTCCTGTCGATTCGAAATTTGGCACCTTGTTAATTCAATGATATTGAAAGTATATGGTAAAGTAACCATGACCTGATCAGCCCTTTGAACATCATCAGCTCTTTAATAGTTGATGAGGGGATCTGACTACCTTCCATATGTCCTATCGATTCGAAATTTGGTACCGTGTTACTTCAATGATATTGAAAGTATATGGTAAGGTAACCATGACCTGATCAGCCGTTTGAAGATCATCAGCTCTTTAATAGTTGATGAGGTGATCTGACTACCTTCCATATGTCCTATCGATTCGAAAGGTACCGTGTTACTTCAATGATATTGAAAGTATATGGTAAGGTAACCATGACCTGATCAGCTGTTTGAAGATCATCAGCTCTTTAATAGTTGTTGAGGGGATCTGACCACCTTCCATATGTCCTATCGATTCGAAATATGGTACCGTGTTACTTCAATGATATTGAAAGTATATGGTAAAGTAACCATGACCTGATCAGCCGTTTGAAGATCATTTAACTCTTTAATATTTGATGAGGGGATCTGACTACCTTCCATATGTCCTATCGATTCGATATTTGGTACCTTATTATTTCAATGATATTGAAAGTATATGGTAAGGTAACCATGACCCGATCAGCCGTTTGAAGATCATCAGCTCTTTAATAGTTGATGAGGGGATCTGACTACCTTCCATATGTCCTATCGATTCGAAATTTGGTACCGTGTTACTTCAATGATATTGAAAGTATATGGTAAGGTAACCATGACCTGATCAGCCGTTTGAGGTCATCAACTCTTTAATAGTTGATGAGGGGATCTGACTACCTTTCATATGTCCTATCGATTCGAAATTTGGTACCGTGTTACTTCAATGATATTGAAAGTATATGATAAGGTAACCATGACCTGATCAGCCGTTTGAAGATCATCAACTCTTTAATAGTTGATGAGGGGATCTGACTACCTTCCATATGTCCTGTCGATTCGAAATTTGGCACCTTGTTACTTCAATGATATTGAAAGTATATGGTAAAGTAACCATGACCTGATCAGCCCTTTGAACATCATCAGCTCTTTAATAGTTGATGAGGGGATCTGACTACCTTCCATATGTCCTATCGATTCGAAATTTGGTACCGTGTTACTTCAATGATATTGAAAGTATATGGTAAGGTAACCATGACCTGATCAGCCGTTTGAAGATCATCAGCTCTTTAATAGTTGATGAGGTGATCTGACTACCTTCCATATGTCCTATCGATTCGAAAGGTACCGTATTACTTCAATGATATTGAAAGAACATGGTAAGGTAACCATGACTTTAAATATGACATGTTAGAGTAAGGTTAAGATTTTGAAGGTGGGTAATTAAATGGGATCAATTAGGCTCAATTACCACTGCGCTAACAAATCACTATAAATACCTTCCTAATATTTATACCTACTTTAAAAAGGACTAAATAAAAGTAAAATTAAAAATTTTAAAAACCCCCCGACACAAAAAATAATCTCTAAAAACTAACAAATAATATTTTATACCTATATATAATTATTATCGTCACATATATTATGTAAGTTCAAATATTTTTATTTTCCAAGTGTTGTCGTCGCGTCGGGGGACCGCTAAGTGAGAAAAACAGGTGTAGTCGCAGATTGCAACAAAAGAATTTACTCCGAAAAATTCGCTAAATCGACACAACCGTCAACGTCATCTGCCCTCACGTGTCGCGCGCGGCATTACGTAGAGCGTAGACTATATGCATGAAACTTAAGATCGCTCGTACCTAAATGTAATTCGTAATAATTAATTAGCTGTTGGAAAAATACTTTATAAACTTTAGCGGTCCCGCGACGCGACGACGACACTTGTAAAATAAAAATATTTGAACTCACATAATATATGTGACGATAATAAGTAATAAACTAACAAATACTAGTGGTTCGCCCCGAACTGAGACCTCGGTAACGGTATCCCATGATTATTCATTCAATCGATACATGACGACCAAAACTGACATTATTATTATTATGCCCGTTTTCACCAAACATACCTAAATCATCCCCTATGTAGGAGTCTCTTTACGTAGGTAGCTCCAAAACACAATCCTAAGTCCTGACATCCGTCCCAATGTCCTTTTAGGTGTCCCGTACAGGATCGTGATAAAGAAGTTGACAGTAATCATCACCTAACTTATCATAGGTAGCCCGTAAAGGTAAGGGAACGTCAGTGAAAACATTGAATTATTATGTAGGTATACTAACGAGTGAAAACGGGTTAGGGGCATCTGTACAAATCGTCATCTATCGACGCGAATAGAAAATATACAAAATGCAGCAATTAATTTGGCCCAAATTATTTGCTTAATAAATTGGGCCCAACTTAGCTTAACGTAACTTAACTTGGTAACAGCAGTCGGACGACACGAAATCGTGCCGAACCCATCAAGTTTTTATTTAAATCCTTTATAATCACATAATTTAATGAACTCGAAATCTCAAATTATTGAAGTTTGATATTTAACTAAAGAATAATTTTAATTGAATAATATGATATTATGTACCTAAATAATAGTAGTCGACGCAAAACTGTTTTTGGGATAGATCGCAGTCGTAACTCCTAGTAGTCCTAGTTCCATGGAATAGTTATGTGTGTATGGAGTGCGCCATCTATTAGCATTATTGTGAAGCTATGTGAAATTTACTGATGCTCATTAAAAATTAAATAATCTCGTTTCTTTATAATATTCATATAATTTTAGTATTTGTTTTTCAAGTACAGGATACAAGTGAAGTAAGAAAATAAGTACAACTTGAAAATATATAGAAAATTTTCCCAGAGAGCGTCTTCAAGCGAGCGTATTAAATCGCCACTTTGGAAGCCCCCCATTTCGTCAATTTTAGGAAAAAAATTAAAAAAAAAATACGGTTGTACTCTGTTCCAAATTGTCTTTAAAATGATACACAGAAAACTTATGAATCGCAAATAAAAAAAAATTTCTTCGCATTCGCTTCTATGAGAGCCCCCCTGAAATAAAGATTTTTATAACTTTTTAAGCCATTTTCGGCTGGAGGCCATCGGTTTACATATTATATCTAAATTTGAAGTAATTACGTTCAGTAATTCAAAAGTTATAAGGCTCTGACAGACGGACGGACGGACGGACGGACAAGTGCAAATCGCTCTAGTAAACTCAGAGACCTCGCTTCGCTCGGTCAAATATTTTATACCTATATATAATAGGTATAAAATATTATGTGTTAGTTTTTAGAGATTATTTTTTGTGTCGGGGGGTTTTTAAAATTTTTAATTTTACTTTTTAATCAAACTAAAATAACTATCGCGTTGCTTTTATTTTTCCTGTAAAATATACATAAACCTCTATTGACCATAATTATCTCAGATTTTTCGATTGGTAAACTTCGGAGATAAGGGGGGGATAACGGTATTTTTTTCGACATTTTGGCCGATTAATCAAAAACTATTATATATAGAAATAAATAAAAAACTGTTTTAGAATGCACAAGTAAAGGCCTTTCATATGATACCCCACTCGATATAGTTATTTTACTTTGAAATTTCAAACCCCCGATTTTCCCCCTTTTTTAATAAAACTAAAAATAATTTTCGATTTTTCTTTATTCCAATGATTTTGGGCCACTATTATACACAACTATGCCAAATTTCATTACGATAGCTTTAATAGTTACTGAAATAATCGACTGTGACAGACGGACGGAGAAAGTCTCACCATAAGGGTTCCATTTTTACCATTTTGGTATGGAACCCTAAAAAATGATTGAAAACGGTTCAGATTTGACGGAGTTATGGAGTAACGTCGACAAAAAAGAAAATAATAAAAAGCCGGCCAAGTGCGAGTCGGACTCGCGCACCGAGGGTCCCATACTCCAAAAGTAAAAGTAAAACGATAATATTATATTAATTTGCTTATTTATCGTTAACTTTGTTTGTAGAGGTTTATTGTTAATATAAAAAAAACTATGCTAGTAGCGTTGGTTTTATTTTTCCTGTAAAATATACATAAACCTCTATTGACCATAATTATTTCAGATTTTTCGATTGGTAAACTTCGGAGATAAGGGAGGGGGGGGGGACGGTATTTTTTTCGACATTTTGGCCAATTAATCAAAAACTATTATATATAGAATAAATAAAAAACTGTTTTATAATGCACAAGTAAAGGCCTTTCATATGATACACCACTCGGTATAGTTATCTTATGAAATTTCAAACCCCTGATTTTCCCCCTTTTTTAATCAAACTAAAATAATTTTCGCGTTGCTTTTATTTTTCCTGTAAAATATACATAATCCTCTATTGACCATAATTATTTAAGATTTTTCGATTGGTAAACTTCGGAGATAAAGGGGGGAACGGTATTTTTTTCGACATTTTGGCCGATTACTCAAAAACTATTATATGTAGAAATAAATAAAAAACTGTTTTAGAATGCACAAGTAAAGGCCTTTCATATGATTCCCCACTGGGTATGATTATCTTACTTTGAAATTTCAAACCCCTGATTTTTCCCCCTTTTTTAATTAAACTAAAATAATTTTCGCGTTGATTTTATTTTTCCCGTAAAATATACATAAACCTCTATTGACCATAATTATTTCAGATTTTTCGATTGGTAAACTTCGGAGATAAGGGGGGGAACGGTATTTTTTTTCGACATTTTGGCTGATTACTAAAAAACTATTATATATAGAAATAAATAAAAAACTGTTTTAGAATGCACAAGTAAAGGCCTTTCATATAATACCCCACTCGGTATAGTTATTTTAATTTGAAATTTCAAACCCCCGATTTTCCCCCTTTTTTAATAAAACTAAAAATAATTTTCGATTTTTCTTTATTCCAATGATGTTGGGCCACTATTATACACAACTATGCCAAATTTCATGTCGATAGCTTTAATAGTTACTGAAATAATCGACTGTGACAGACGGACGGACGGACGGACGGAGAAAGTCTCACCATAAGGGTTCCATTTTTACCATTTTGGTACGGAACCCTTAAAGACGCGTCGAATTGAAAACCTCGTTTAGTTTTTTTAAAAGTCGTTTACTAACATATATGTCTTATTTGCATCCGATTGCATTTTGGTAGAGCAGCTCTTCGTTTTAATCCTTTAATGACCTAATTTTACCTGCCGAGGTCTGTTGTTCGTTTTAATTTGGTTTTATTTTGTCTTTTTCCTTATGCATTTTAATTATAATATCTTAGTGCAACGCCTATATTCATCAGTGACCCATCAACGGCTCTCTGCTGAGCGCAGGTCTCTTTTCAGAGATGGGTTATATGCCATAGTCCACCTCGTTGGCCCAATGCACATTGGCGGACTTCGCACACCTTTGAGAACCTTATGGAGAACTCTCAGGTGTGCAGGTTTCCTCACGAAGTTTTCCTTTACCGACCAAGTGATATATCAATGTTAATAATATAGGCATATATAATTGTTAGTCTAGTGGTTAGGACTGTGGTCTCCTATTCGGATGGTCGCAGGTTGATCCCGAGAGCTCTCCGTAATGTTCTCATCTTCATAAAAATGTTATCTATAGTTTGATAATCTAATGTAAGGTGGCAACTGGCAACACTGTCACCACCCCTCTTTCTCTTTGGCTTGAAAACTAACCTATCGACACTTGTATTTTTTGTGCTCTAATAAAACTAGTGGTTCGCCCCGAACTGAGACCTCGCGGTAACGGTATCCCATGATTATTCATTCAATCGATACATGATAACCAAAACTGACATTATTATTATGCCCGTTTACTTGTCCCGTACAGGATCGTGATAAATAAGTTGACAGAAAACATCAATCACCTAACTTATAGGTAGCCCGTAAAGGTTAGGGAACGTTAGTGAAAACATTGAATTATTATGTAGGTACTAACGAGTGAAACCGGGTTACGGGCATCTGTACAAATCGTCATATATCGACGCGAATAGAAAATATACAATATTTACCTAAAATTTAACTAAAAAATAATTTTAATTGAATAATATGGTACAAAAAAAATTACAATACAATTATTGTATTATAATAAGTAACTAAATAATAATGGTCGACGCAAAACTGTTTTTGGGATAGGTCGTTAGTCGTAACTCGTAGTTCCATGGGAATAGTTACTGACTGCGCCATCTATTAGCATTATTGTGAAGCTATGTTGATGCTATATGAATTACTGATGTACATTAAAAATTAAATAATCTCGTTTCTTTATAATATTCATATAATTTTAGTATTTGTTGTTCAAGTACAGGATATAAGTGACCTAAAAACATAAAATCAGTTTGAAAATCCATAGCGGATTTTCCTAGAGAGCGTCTTCAAGCGAGCGTATAAAATCGCCACTTTGAAAGCCCCCCATTTCGTCAATTTTAAGGGAAAAATTAAAAAAAAAAATATTTTTGTACTCAGTTCAAAATTATCTTTAAAATGATACGTAACAATTTTATGTAACGCGATATTTTTTTTTTTACTTCGCATTCGCTTCTATGAGAGCCCCCCTGAAATAAAGATTTTTATAACTTTTTAAGCCATTTTCGGCTGGAGGCCATCGGTTTACATATTATATCTAAATTTGAAGTAATTACGTTCAGTAATTCAAAAGTTATAAGGCTCTGACAGACGGACGGACGGACGGACGGACAAGTGCAAATCGCTCTAGTTAACTCAAAGACCTTCGCTTCGCTCGGTCGATTAAAAGTAATTATAAACTGATTGGAGAATTATTATTATTCAAAATTATGTATTTCATGTAGGCCAACCTGTGGCTCTTATGACACGTCAAGATTCTACCACCGGTTCGGAAAGCGGATTCTGCTGAGAAGAGCCGGCAAGAAATTCAGCAGTTGCTCTTTTCAAAATAAACATTTTACAATATTAATAAGTAGCTATTACACTGTAATAAGTTTTTATACTATCTTGTGGGCAGCTGGATGCCAAGCTGATTTAACCCGTGCATCTTTGTTAGAATAGAATATGACATTTCCACAAAACGTACTACAATTCAATTCATGTCAAAGACGGACAGACAGAAAGTAGCCCCATTTCCGCCGGCGGCACCCGTTCACGAGCAAACACCTCAAAGGTTTGTGAAGTTTGCCAATCCGCACTTGGCCAGCATGGTGGATAGGTCTAAACTCTAATCGTTCGAGAAGACCCCTGAGCTCAGTCTGTAATATTGTAACGATGTCTTGAGATGAATAACAATGAATGAACTAAGTAATACTATTTTCTAATTTTGAGGTTTTGAGTCTTTCGACTCTTTTCCGGACTATTTGAATGCATAATGCCTGTTTTCACCAACCATACCTAAATTATCTCCTAAGTAGACGTCTCTTTACGTTGGTAGCTCCTTAATAAAATCCCCTTCCCAATGTCAGTTCAATTCTATTTTTGGTTATGGCGCATAGGTGCACCCAGAGGGCACGGTTTACTTCGCCAATACCATGTAGGACATGGTTTCTGTAATATTCCAACTTGCAATGTTGGCAATGCACCTATAAGTAGCAGGATCTTTTTTTTAAATAGGATTAGTCACTGACCTAACACAGCACAAAATTACATGTATATACAAATGTCATTTCCACCTTTAAGTGTTCCCTAAAGATTCGTGAAAACAAATCGACAGAAAGCGTCACCTAATTTAGCTTCAGATAGCCCCTAAAAGTTAGGGAACGTTGATGTAAACGGGCATTAGTGCTGATTTCACCATTTCGAGTGACGTTTAACCGAGGAATAAATTCTGACAGTTTTTGTATTGAATATCTGCCAAAATATTATCTTTATGCTCGGATAAGATTTATATTACGTTGGTGAAATCGGCCCTAGACTTGATTATTAATTTCCTACAATTATATTCAGCTTGGTATTTTCAAAATAACTTCTTAATGAAACTTAAGAAGTGATAAATAAAACTACGATTGCTAAAAATGTAGAGTTTAAAAAATACATTTTATTGCGTTTGATTACTTACGTAAAAAAAATTATTCAATTAACACTTTGATAAATTATAAATTGATTTTACTGAATATATTATGACTCCAAGATTAATGAAAAATGAAATACATAATATTAATTGAAATTAAAATTAAATAAAACTTCGTCTCGATTTAGTTAATTAATCAGTTGCAATCACTTACCAGTTTTGATTATCGGAAAGATCTCATTAATTTAATTATTAATTTACAGTAATGAGCTGTAAATAGTATCACTTTAAACCATACACAGAATTTGCAGCAAAATTAAAAAGCAACCGGCATTTTTTTCTTCGTAAAATTTCGCTCACTCATTATTTATTTTTATTTAGTTTATCTTTGGTTTCCCTCCAACAACCGCCATTTGTTTTTCGTCGTAAAATTTCGCTCACATATTTTTTTAATTCAGCGATCTTTTTTCCCTCCAATTTTGGTAAAAGTTCGCAAACTCACCGTGCACTGCGAAGATCGCGCTAACCGTCAATACATACGCGAACCACGACATCGCGGACTTGACCGTCTCACTGTCTCTGACAGAAAACCACGCGACACCTTTATAAATAAGCGCTAAACGACCAAAGTAAGTAATCAAAAATCGACGCTGCGCTTCTGTGCCTACGTGCCGTGCGCCTCTGGGAGACATCGAGTACCTACTTAGCGCCTTATTACAACGGCATCACTAACACCACTGAGCGGTGGAACATTTTTAATATTAGTGGAAAGTTCAATGCACTCTGCATTTGGAATAATACAAAATATGACTTATAGCTACCAAGAGTTTTTTTAATATTTATGATTTTAGACTGATTTCGTGGCCAATAATAATTATTAAAATGGAATAGTTTATTTCTAATTGTCGATATTGCTATCCTGTTGCAAGGGTTATGGTCACGTAGGGACTGCGGTTTGCAGCTATCGCGGTACTTACCCCTGTATCACTAATGTGCACAGGTGCTAATGTGTATAATTACAAGATCAGTCCTGTATGAACATTTAGCTCAACTCATCAGATAATGTCAGGATTTTAGCAATGTTACTAAGTAGCGCAACATGCTCGGTATCGAGTATAGGACACGGTCGATATTTCACTGTCAGAAAAACGCGATTTTCACTACATATTATAAAACAAAGTTCCCCGCCGCGTCTGTGTGTCTGTCTGTCTGTGAGTTCGCGATTTTTAATGCGTTTTTCACCAATAGATAGGGTGATTCATGACGAAGGTTTTAGGGTATAATTTGTTAAGATTTTGTGTAAATTGATTGAAATATGACGATAATTGTTGACAATGTCGGAAAAATTTAAGCCGCCTGGGAGCTTTCATCGAAAACGCTGACTAATCCCTTTGAGACATAACAAAAAAAAGTATGGTCGTGGTGGTGTGGTGGGATAATTCTATACAAAAAAGTCTGCGATGATTATATCTATCTTTTAAGGATAGCTTACTATACCTACCCATTTTAACTTCTAACACGTCATGGTCATCAAAAATGGTCACGTACTATGCGGTAATTAGAAATCTATTTAGACAGATACAGTATTAATCCTTATCAACTTAAATACCTTACCTTACCTTAGTTACCTTAAGCATTTCATCTTAGGAGTTATCGTAAAATACAAACGATCGCGCGCCAAAATATTTCAAGCGCGCTCCGTGGGTTTGCCATAGTATAAGCCGAGCGCTTCCGAGCGATACTTCTTTTAAATTAGCCTACGTACTGTTCAATATGCTGTGCAAGGTATAACTTATGGAATTCTCCAAGGAGTTTGCAAAGCATAGGCGTAATATGCTCTACTACCCGTGCGAAGCCGGGGCGGGTCACTAGTATATAGGTATGTAACAAGAACGCCGAAGAATGTAAGGCGGCCTCATCTTTGGCCCTTTTAACACGTGCCTTCAACAGTGTTTACACTCACATCGAGTGTTATGATAAATGACGATTAGGCGAATTATTATTTAAACTTTATTTTCATCAGCTTTATCTAAGTTATTCTTCGTAGTGCGACAATGTATGATAAGTACTTTGCCTTTCTGTTTATCTTTTGTTAGTTACTATGCCGTGTTGATTTATAAATATAAACAATTGATTGTGTCAAAGAACATTTACAACTGGTTGAGTTTATCTTTGGAATTTGAGTCGAATCTAAATTCGACTATCCTAAGATAAGAGTATATTTTAAAATGCCCCATCTTATTTGGTTTGCCAGGTCTGCTTGTTTTATTAATCTGCACCTTGTATTGGGTATTGTAGTCGGCACAAAAAATTTAATTTAATGTTCATTAGGAAGCTATAGTTATTCTCGTAGCACCTCAATATGTAATTAGTGAACTGGTTTGAGAACTTGTCTACTTATTTGAATACAAGTAAGTACATGGTGAATAGTTCTCTAAATAAATAATTTAATATAGTAAATTCTTTTTAAAAAACCGACTTCAAACACCTGCGCCACTACAAAGTACCTATATTATAATGTATTGTTGATTTTTTTTAAAACTGCTCTACCGACTTCGATAAAATTGAAATGGAAACACCTGGGAGGTATATATACCCAAAATGTTGAATTCTTATAATGTTGAATTTGCAAAACGTTGAGTTTTGAATATGCAAAACGTGGAATCCCAAAATGTTGATTTCGCAAATTGTTGAATCTTAAAACAAAAAACCGGTCTAGTGCGAGTCGAACTCGTGCGCCGAGGGTTCCGTACCTACCCATTATACCGCCATTATTATTATTATTATATTATATAATTTTCAACATTTTTATTTTTTGTCATTTTTCCTTTATTTGTGCTGTGAGACCTTGCTTTTTGCCAAATTTCGTGATTCTAGGTCAACGGGAACTACCATATAGGTTTTCGACCCAAAACCTATAGGGTACTTCCGGTGGACCTAGAATTGTCAATTTTGGTTAAAAGCAAGGCCTTACAGCACAAGTAAAGGGAAAATTCCGAAATTAAAAAAGTTGAAAATTAAGGTAAATTTTGGCACTTACAAGTTTTCGCGAAAATCTAAATTTGCCCATATCTTTTTATCGTGTTGACTCAGGACCTTGATTTTTATACACCTAAATATATAATAGACCATAGACCTCATTATTTGGTATAAATTTCAACTTGCTAGGTCCACCCGTTCCTGAGAAATTCGGTGGTGACATACGGACGGGTTACTTTTTTACCTTTTGAGGTACGGAACCCTAAGAACACAAGAATCGGTTTGAGGCGACCAAACCCATATCGAGTGGGGTAATAAGGGGTTAACAACAAAATAAAACTATACGGCGTTGATTGCTAGGTAAGTTTTAAATTAATATATGCTTTAAACGTAATTAACAGAAAAAAACTGTCAAGTGCGAGTGTGACTCGCGCACTGAGGGTTCCGCACAAACTTGTAGGTACGAGTATGTACAATAAATAGTTCTCTAACCAAAAGATAAACTGGATTCAGGGACAAACTTAACTTTGCCGTCGGAAAACTGTCACAATAACAAGAATTGCTAAAATCGGTTCAGATTTGACGGAGTTATAGAGCAATATCCTGATTCATACATCGATGGCAAAATCAACAAAGAATTTAATCCCTATCCCGAACGAATATTTTGAAAAGTAGTGGTATGAGAAAGTAAGTGAAGTGTGGTATCACAATTTCACCAATTCAATTTACACCGCGAATTAATTCCAGATTTCTGAAAACATCTAGTATACCTATTTCTGGGTTTGAAAAGATTTCAAACAGAAGCATTCTAATTTGATCGGAAAATAGAGAAATCTTCATTTTACTATAAAAACAAGAGAATAAACAACACTCATTTTCACCAAATAATGAAAGTTTTTAAGAAACTTATTAAACAGAAGTTGTCGTTTTTCAGTATCTGGGAAAAATTATGAATAGTTTATCCAACCTAATAATAATAGTTTTAGTAAGAGACTTACTTAAAATAGGAACAGATTGCATTTCTGTTACTTACTTGTTATTTTAATTGATAGTTTACTTTGAAACCATGTATGTTTTATCCCGCACCGTTTTTGAAGTGAAAACTTCTTTAGGCGCGTTGAGCATTTTTTTGGGTGAGCAAAAAACATGGATTTCGCGTCATCGTCACCTTCACAATCGTCACCTGGAGATTTCAGTAAGCGTTCCACATTTTAGAGGTTCTCAAGCAACCTTGAACAGCGCAGTCGGCAAGCAGCCGCCTTTCTTACCGTTTAATGTATGATGTCGCAGGTTCGAATCTCACTCACGAAACGTGACAGTGCGCTTTATTAAGCTATTGCATAGCTTTTATCGCGGGTTTTGAACTAGGACAAGCAGTTTGAGCGCGGCGACCGAATCAAGAAATTCCGTAACGAAAAAAAACCTAACACCGTCGTTCAGTAAGCGTTCAACATTTTAGAGGTTTTCTCAAGTAGCTCTATTTGGCGCAGTAGGCGAGCGACCGCTTTCTTTGTATGATGTCGCAGGTTCGAATCTCACTCGCGAAGTAGTGACAGTTCGCTTTTCTTGTTTGTTTGTTTTTAAATTTTTTTTGCATAATTTTTATTATGCAAAAAAAAATATTGCATAAATATTATAATTACATAAGTTGATAAAAAATGCTATGCAATAGCTTTACCGCAGCAGTCCCCGAGCCACTTAATTTTTTTATTTATTTTATTTTTTTATATTTGTTTTTAATTAATAGCAAATCTAGTTTTCACTTCTATCGGCAGTCCCTATGACTGCCAATTTTTTTCTGTTAATTACGTTTAAGCATAATCATCATCATCATCATTAGCAACCCATCAACGGCTCACTACTGAGCGCAGGTCTCCTCTCAGAGAAGGGTTATAGGCCATAGTCCACCACGCTGGCCCAACGCGAATTGGTGGACTTCACACACCTTCAAGAATAATGTTCTTGATGAAGAACTCTCAGGTGTGCAGGTTTCCTCACGATGTTTTCCTTCACCGTTGAAGCAAGTGATATTTAATTGCTTAAACGCACTTGACTCCGAAAAGTTAGAGGTGCGTACCCGGGATCGAACCTGCGACCCCCCGAATAGGAGATCACAGTCCTAACCCAACCACTAGGCTATCACTGCTTCTAAGCATAATACATTATATGAATTAAAAGGTTACTTAGCACCTCCGTATAGTTTTATTTTTTGTTATAGCCCCACTTAGATAAGGGTTTGGTCTCCACAAACTGATTCTTGTGTTTTGTCAGGACTCAACATTTAGGAATCCAACAACTTGGGCCGGAAGGCCCCAGCCGTTGCACAGTGTCTAGTGGCCTTATTCACTCTCCTATAGGGTTAACAATTTAACATGCGCCCCACGAGAAATTTTGTCTACCCGTTTTCTCGTGATATCCCTTGGAGATTCACGAGTAATTGAGTAGACAAATTTTCTCGTGTCGCGCATGTTAGTCTTTTAGGTCCTCAAATAAACCAATCAACGTACTAGAAAACAGAAGATTGAAAACATCTTAAGGAAACCTGCACGCCTCTTTAATGTTCTCAAAGGTGTGTGAAGCCTGCCAATTTGCATTGGGCTAGCATGGTGGACTATGCCCTATAACCCTTTCCTGAGAGTAGACCTGCGCAGACCCGCTCAAGAGTGAACCATTGATAGATTGCTACTGATGATTATGACAGAAGATCCATTGAAATCAGTTATCGTGTAGCTTTAGTGGCAAAGATGACCGCTCAAAAAGTTTTGATGATTTTGTCCTAAGTCAAATACAAAAAAAATATCTAAGTAAACGGGAGAAGCAAGTGCAAGCGAGAGCGCGGAACAAGCGATAGAGAGGCACGATCGGCCCAAGCGTTGGCTTGTGACTATGAGCACCCGCCGCCGCCCGCCAGTTATCGTCAATTTTTCTGACGTTCTCACGTAAAACTATCGTCCGTAAATCGACTTTACAGACAAAAAATTTTTTTTTATGTAAATTAGCTTTTGCCCGCGGCTCATGCTAAGTTCGAATTTTCAAACTTCTATTTTACCCACTTAGGCGTTGAATTTCCAAAAATCCTTTCGTAGGCGAAAGCCTACGTCATAATAACTATCTGTATGCCAATCCGTGCAGTGGTTTGATTTGAGCTGTGTGTTGACAGATCAATCAGTGATCACTGATCAGTCAGTCTGTTACCTTTTCCTTTTCAACCGACTTCCAAAAAGGAGGAGGTTATCAATTCGTCGCAATCGTAGGTCATCGAGGTAGTGAAATAACTAAGTAAGTCACGGGTAACAGCGAGTGTTGGATATTTATATCGTATCTCGATAAGGGTCCCTTCCGCTTGGGCAATAAAATTTTATAGTCGACACGAGTCTCCGAGTCCGCGGGGAGAACATACGCGTGTTGTGGGCTTAGTGACGTCACTCGCTGCTGGCGTAATCCGACACGCGTGCAAGTTACGTAGTAGCGTAGTAGGTACTATACTATCTATTGCTCGTGGGAACCCTGTTGTGGGGTTGCCTGAAAAGATTGCTGCAGGCGGTGTGACGATCGTTATCACCTCTGATTGGCTGGTGCTCTACTGGGCACGCTATTGGTCAAAACTCCGTTAATTCAGCCAATCACACGTGTAATTTTGTCAATCCCACAGCCGGTAAAAACTAAATTGAACAGCAGCCAGCAGCGCATCTTATGCCCGTTTTCAAAAAATTGGTTGTCTGTAAAGTCGGAACAGTGCGTGTTGCCAGTGATGACTTACGGATCCGAGACATGGTCGCTAACTAAGGGCCTCTTAAGTACCGCTCAGCGGGCGATGGAGAGAGCTATGCTCGGAGTGTCCCTGCGGGATCGAATCAGAAATGAGGAGATCCGTAGGAGAACCAAAGTCACCGACATAGCTCAGCGAGTCGCGAAACTGAAGTGGAAATGGGCGGGGCACATAGTTCGAAGAGCTGATGGTCGTTGGGGTCGCAAGGTGCTGGAGTGGCGACCCCGCACCGGGAAGCGCAGTGTTGGCAGACCCCCCACCAGGTGGACCGACGACATCAAGCGAGTCGCAGGGAGCCGCTGGATTCAGGCGGCGCAAGACCGAGACCTGTGGAAGTCCATGCAGGAGACCTTTGTTCAGCAGTGGACGTCTATAGGTTGATAAAGAAGAAGAAGATCTTCTGTCATTTCATACCACTATGTACTTAAACTACAAATTCTATGAGTAACTGATTTCAGGAGTTGGTTTATTGCATCATCACTTAAACCAAGTTTAATTGCTGTGAAACACTAATTAGTAATCATAAAGTCCTTCAATAAAAAAACAACAATTCCTCTGTAAGTAATAACAAGAACTTAATATCTTTCATTTAATTGGCAGTTGACAAGGTGCAGCATTGGCTGCTGGCACATATACCCCGAATCCAATGTAAACAATTAAACAATAATTGGCAATCAGCAGTGCATAATCGGTGCAGCGATTGTCCCAACCCGGCGTGAACCCGCGACCCGGCGTATCGCGCTGTATCCATACGGAATCGCCAAGCGCGAGCGGCGCGCAAGTTCAGGGACCAGTGATAACTTGTGCTTAATTCACTTTTAAATCAAAACTCAAAAGCGATTTTGATTTGAAGCAAAAATGGAAATATTTACTTGTAGCTCAATCAATATAACCAATGTGGTACTTCAGTTTACCTCGTGTGCAGTAGAATGCAAAGCCGATTTCTTTCATGCAATAAACTTTTTCATTAAAACATTAAATGCGTTATCTTCTTCTTCTTTATCAACCTATAGACGTCCATTGCTGGACAAAGGTCTCCTGCATGGACCTCTACAGGCTTCGGTCTTGCGCCGCTTGAATCCAGCGGCTCCCTGCGACTCGTTTGATGTCGTTGGTCCACCTAGTGGGGGGTCTGCCAACACTGCGTTTTCCGGTGCGGGGTCGCCACTCAAGCACCCTGGGCAGCTCTTCGAACTATGTGCCCGCCCATTTCCACTGGCTTTGGTTCTCCTACGGATCTCCTCATTTCTGATTTGATCTCGCAGGGAAATACCGAGCAATTTTGATTATGTTTTATAAATAACTGGTCACAGACTTGCGATTGTTTTAGGGTTTTATCGACGATTCTCGGAACC
This sequence comes from Oeneis ivallda, assembly GCA_029955525.1. Classification (NCBI taxonomy): domain Eukaryota; kingdom Metazoa; phylum Arthropoda; class Insecta; order Lepidoptera; family Nymphalidae; genus Oeneis; species Oeneis ivallda. Next base: position 1,087,301 of record JARPMR010000024.1, read on the forward strand.
ATTCTGCGGTCTACAAAGATGCGCACACATTAGTTAGTATGCCTTGAGCGCTCATAATACCTTCATGCTCAAATGCTTTTTTCTTGGAACGAAGTTCCTTTTCGGACCGTACGGACTTGACGGATGGGGCTAAGCGAAAAAAAAGTGAAAGAATTTCTCCGTCACGACCCTTGTGTATTGCGTTCGTTTATTACACGCGTTCCGTTATAGCTTTAGTGGCGTAGCGGCTAAACGAAGGAATGAAACTACCTATCGGTCCCGACTTGAGATTATTATTGGAACGTAGTTCCTTATCGCGCGGTACGGAAGAGGGCTAGACGGAAAAAATTAAGGAACCGACACTCGACACATTTTTGAAACCGACACTTTTTTGTTGAATGTGAATTTTGCATTGTGTTCGGTATTTTCGCCTTAGAACACGGCGCCTGCATGGCCTAGTGGTAAGGGCAGTCGCCTAAAAGTTCAACGTCGATGGTTCGAATCCCAGCTCGACAAACTGAATTTTCTATTTTATTTTAAATAATTTCTAAATGTGGAATTTTTCCTTAATTTTTTATTGTATAAATTGGATAAAATTTTATTGTACTACTAACGCCATCTGTGAAAAAACAGTAACTCCACCAGAGTAACTCTTTGGTTTTGTAACAGTGCAATAGAAATAAACTAAATAATATAATTCATCGTAGTTAATCAATTTAATACTAGATGACACCACTAGTTTATTACAATTCCTTCGCTAAAATTAATCGAAACGAGCTACGTTCCACCCGGGTGTCCCTTGACACCTCTCAAGTTTTTTTTTAATTTTATTTTATTGTTATTATTTGTTGTTATACCGGAAATAGAAATACAACCTTCTATGACAATTTCAATTGTCCACTTATTATGGTTTACGAGATACAGCCCGCTGACAGACGGGAAGACGGACAGACTGACGGACAGACGGACGGATAGCGGAGGCTTACGCGGTGTCCTGCGTGAGCGACGAATACTACGCGATGCGACGCGACGCTGCGAACGCGACGAACGCGTAAAGGCATACCCTGCTTGTGGCCTTAGTGCAGTCACGTCTCACGCGACGTATTACATTCATAGACGAATGATATTTACTAAAAGATTACATTACATCGCGTCGTGTCGCGTCGCGTCGCGTCGTATTCGTCGCTCATGCAGGACACCGCGTTAGTTATTGGGTCCAGTTGGCACCCTTCGGGTTCTTCTTCTCAATCGGTCACTCTTGTCAGAGTGGTCGTGGCTGCTGGGATGATGTGACATTAGTTGATAGTCGTCAGTTTCCTTGATTGTTTTTGGATCGCACCGCCTCCCGTGCGATGCTCCTCCACTTGCGACGGTCAGTTGCGTTGCGGGAGCACTCCACCACATTACCCTTCGGGTACGGAACCCTAAAAAGATCCCCTCATCTGTAAGTGGAGCAGGTCGAATCGGCGCGATACGCAATCGGCGCAGGCGCAGGGCGCGCTGGGGTCAGTTTAATTTTCATAATTACCGGCTGCCGATAGCTGTTACTGCAACACCCGATTACGAGCTATTTTAGCCGGTTCTGTCATCCACTAATCGGGCAGGTTGGCGGATGTTACCATAATAAATACCAATAACTAGCTGATGCCCGCGACTTCGTCCGCGTGGATAAATCCCGCGGGAACTCTTTGATTTTTCGGGATGCCTATGTCACCCTCCATGTTCTCAACTATACCTATCCAAAAAGTCACGTCAATCCGTAACTTCGTTGCAGCGTGATTGACGGACAAACCAACAAACAAACACACTTTCGCATTTATTACATCGCCTTTATTATCGTAGTTTTTATTCTTCCTTACTAATACCTACATAGTAATACATAGTATAAATGCGAAAGTGTGTTTGTTTGTTGGTTTGTCCGTTAATCACGCTGCAACAAAACTACCGATTGACGTGTTTTTTTTGGATAGACAGGACATAGGCATCCCGGAAGATCAAAGATATCCCGCGGGATTTATAAAAACCGGCCAAGTGCGAGTCGGGCCTCGCTCTTTTAGGGTTCCGTACATAAGACCAAATCATTGGAAAAAATGCTCGTTTGTTTTGGTCACAATTACCAACCGCATTATAAATCGGTGTTTTCAGTTTTTGTTGTTTAAATACACTATATAGTACATAATATACCAAAATTTCAAATTCCTAACAGGTTTAGTTTTTGAGATAGATCCCTAACAAAATTGGTCTAAAACCGAAAACTTTGACAGCCCCCCATTTCTTCATTTTTGTAGCTAAAAAATAATAAAATATATATTTGAACTCCACTTAATAAGCTCTAGACAATGACACCCCACATACCGGGGTAAAAAAAATAAAATTTTATTTCGACTCCTTTTCCATGTATGGGAGCCCCCTTCATTTTTCAATTTAATTTTATTTTTATTATTTGTTGTTATAGTGGCAATAGAAATACACAATATGTGAAAATTTCAACTGTCTATATCTACTAGTGGTTCGCCCCGAACTGAGACCTCGCGGTAACGGTATCCCATGATTATTCATTCAATCGATACATGATAACCAAAACTGACATTATTATTATGCCCGTTTTCACCAAACATACCTAAATCATCCCCTAAGTAGGAGTCTCTTAACGTAGGTAGCTCCTAAATACAATCCTAAGTCCTAACATCCGTCCCAATATCCTTTTAGGTGTCCCGTACAGGATCGTGATAAATAAGTTGACAGAAAACATCAATCACCTAACTTATAGGTAGCCCGTAAAGGTTAGGGAACGTTAGTGAAAACATTGAATTATTATGTAGGTACTAACGAGTGAAACCGGGTTACGGGCATCTGTACAAATCGTCATCTATCGACGCGAATAGAAAATATACAATATTTAACTAAAATTTAACTAAAAAATAATTTTAATTGAATAATATGGTACAAAAAAAATTACAATACAATTATTGTATTATAATAAGTAACTAAATAATAATGGTCGACGCAAAACTGTTTTTGGGATAGGTCGTTAGTCGTAACTCGTAGTTCCATGGGAATAGTTACTGACTGCGCCATCTATTAGCATTATTGTGAAGCTATGTTGATGCTATATGAATTACTGATGTACATTAAAAATTAAATAATCTCGTTTCTTTATAATATTCATATAATTTTAGTATTTGTTGTTCAAGTACAGGATATAAGTGACCTAAAAACATAAAATCAGTTTGAAAATCCATAGCGGATTTTCCTAGAGAGCGTCTTCAAGCGAGCGTATAAAATCGCCACTTTGAAAGCCCCCCATTTCGTCAATTTTAAGGGAAAAATTAAAAAAAAAATATTTTTGTACTCAGTTCAAAATTATCTTTAAAATGATACGTAACAATTTTATGTAACGCGATAATTTTTTTTTTACTTCGCATTCGCTTCTATGAGAGCCCCCCTGAAATAAAGATTTTTATAACTTTTTAAGCCATTTTCGGCTGGAGGCCATCGGTTTACATATTATATCTAAATTTGAAGTAATTACGTTCAGTAATTCAAAAGTTATAAGGCTCTGACAGACGGACGGACGGACGGATGGACAAGTGCAAATCGCTCTAGTTAACTCAAAGACCTTCGCTTCGCTCGGTCGATTATGGTTTACAAGATATAGCCCGCTGACAGACGGACGGACGGACAGCGGAGGCTTAGTAATAGGGTCCCGTTGGCACCCTTTGGGTACGGAACCCTAAAAACTAAATCCATACGGTTGAAGTCGCGGGCATCAGCTAGTTATAATTTTTGAATTATTATTGGTTTATAAAGGAGTGGTTTATGATCAAGGATTAAAGTTAATTAATTGGTCATTAACACTTTTTTACAAACCAAAAATAATTCAAAAATAATAATCTAATAGCTCGACGATACAATTCACAAGTTACTTAGTTTTCACTTCTATCGGCAGTCCCCAAAGAATGCTTAGGGAATAACGCCTGTGCCTGTGCATGTGCCTATGTCTGTGCTTGTGCAACAAAACGACCCTGTTTTTTTATTAGCACTTTAGTCCCTCATACAAAACAAGTTTTGTATACTTACTAATAACACAGTAGAATTATGTAACTCTACTGTGCTAATAACGCACGGCGGTATATCTTTATGTACATATATGTATACACAGTATACATATAGCTCATGGAAAGCGTTCGGTGACGATGACGCGAAATCCATGATTTTTGCTCGCCCAAAAAAGTGCACAACGCGCCTAAAGAAGTTTCACTTCAAAATCCAGATTGGTGATTTTGTATAGGGATCATCAATCGACGTGATTTTTTGCATGGGGTATAGTTGACCTGAAGAGTGACATAGAATACGGTTTATTCAGGAAAATCAAAGAGTTCTCGCGGGATTTTTCACTTAAAAAATCTAAATCCACGCAGACCAAGTCGCTGGCATCAACTAGTAGAAATTTTACGATCCGGATTGAGCACCTCCATTTTTGGAAGTAGGTTAAAAATAAAATATATCGCAAGCGAAAGTCAATCCAATTCCTTAAACACCAAATCATCAGATAAGAAAAAGTACAGCATGAGTAAGTGTAATAACGTCATCAGTCATCACACGTGCCGTCTGACACGTGGAGAATATATCGTGCGAAACATAACTCGAAACCTTTCCATCCGCACATTACATTACTCCACAGGCGGCGTGGCGACACGGGCTGCAAGCTCAGCGATTTTGGACTATGATTTATGAACATATTATTAATTACAAGCTTTTATTTAACTTGCAATGTTTGTTTGGGTCAAATCTTGCAAGATGAATTAGACCCACTTCCGCGGTTTCTGATCGAGCTGAAATTTTGCATGTATGTGTAAATCGGATGACAATGCAATATTGCTGTGACATGGAGCTGATCTGATGATGGAGACAAGATGGCTATCGGAACTCTGTAATTAAACGACGTAACCCCATCGAGTTTGGGCTCGTTTGATTCGTCATAACAAGTACTCTGATCCTAGATGATATCCAGAGTCTAATGATGTAGCTACTAAAAGCTTGCATTTAAAAATAAAAATTTTAATTTACACTTGTGCATTTGTGCACTCTTCAATCGCTCTTTTTTTAACCCCCCGACGCAAAAAGAGTGTGTTAAAAGTTTGACGTCGATGTCTGTCTGTGTTTGTGTCTGTCTGTGGCATCGTAGCTCTCAAACGGATGGACCGATTTCGATGCGGTTTTTTTTCATTTGAAAGCCAGTTTCCTTGCGGTGGTTCTTAGCTATGTTAGTTTAATATCGGTCCAGCAGTGTAAGAGTATCAGCTCTTTTCCAAAATGATGTAAGGTATTTTTGGCGTATAATTACTCGATTAAGTGCTTCACGTGTGCCAGTATAATCGTTAAATGACAATTAATTGATAACTTCGACCTGATGCTGCAACCAGAATCATACATAGTCCGGCCATAGATTCATATGTCGGGGGTACTTTTTAGGGTCCTGCAATAAAACAAAGGAACCGTTATAATTTCGTCTAGTCTGTTTGTCTGTTAATTACAGACTGCCCGCGATTTCGTCCGCGTAGATTTAGTTTTTATTCTTAAGGAGTAAACTCCAATAATTAATAAATATTTACAATGTCATAGCTAGTAAGATACAGTTATTAAATATTTACAATGTCAAGGCTAGGGAATAAATCTAATATCTTTAAACGAGCAATTCTTTTATATATATACTAGCTGATGCCCGCGACTTCGTCCGCGTGGATTTCATTTTTAAAATCTCGCGGGAACTCTTTGATTTTCCAGGATAAAAAGTAGCGTATGTCACTCTCCAGGTCCTCAACTATACCAAAAAAATCACGTCGATCCGTAGCTCTGTTGCGGTGTGATTGAAGGACAAACCAAATATATGGAGGAATATGGCAGAGCCTAAACCGTTCTCATTCGAAAAGAAACCTTTGTCCTGCATAATTACATTATGCAGTAAGTATGTGTTATGTTATTAATGTAATTGAGAACCTACACAGTTGCATAGGCTACTTTTTATCCCGGATAAACAGAGTTCCCACGGGATAATTAAAGACTGCATCCACGCGAACGGACTCGTGACCATCAGCTATGTAGTAGGTAATACGGCTCGTAAGGCCCAAATTAGACAGTGCATCGTTCATCGTTGCGAAAGTTTTTGCGAAAATGAACCGTCTTAATTCCCACTAAGGGTGAATTTTCTAGCGTTAACTTTTCGACATTTTTGCTTTCATTTTCGAAGGTCATCGGTGAGCCATCCGTCTAAATTCGCCCTTAGGGCAAAGGGCCTTAGGGTTCATTTTCGCAAAAATGAACGATGAACGAGACATCGTCTAATTTGAGCCTAAGGATTGTAACAATGAGTTCTATCGTAAAAGCTCTTGATCGGATAAGTGCCCGTCGCTTTGAAGTGTGGCAAGTTGGCATTCAACGTGCCTCTATCTGGAAAAGTGCTGAATAAAACAACTACAACCTAATTGACGCTTAAGGCTATAGTGTGTTTGCTATGTTGGCTATGTTGTGAATGCGATAGTGTGTTTGTTAGTTCGTTGGTTTATCCTTCAATTACACAGCAACGGACCGACGACGTGATCTTTTGCATAGTTAAAGTTGAGAACCTACAGAGTTGCATAGGCTACTTTTTATCCCGGATAAACAAAGAGTTCCCACGGGATTATTAAAGACTGCATCCACGCGGACGAAATCGCGACCATCAGCTATGTACTTAGTAGGTATACGGCTCGTAAGGCTTGTATCAATGAGTTCTATCGTAAAAGCTCTTGATCGGATAAGTGGCCGACGCTTTGAAGGGTGGCAACGTGCCTCTATCTGTGGAAAAGTGCTGAATAAAACAACTACAAGTCTACAACCTAACATCAGCTAGTCGTCGACACTCGACCGGACAATGGAGGCAGAGTTCAACTCTCGCATAAAACAGTCCCGACTGTAACCCGACTTATGAGGCCCATAGTTAGCGACTATGTCTCGGATCCATAAGTCATCACTGGCAACACATACTGTTCGAAGACTTTAGTCTTCAGGCACTGAGCGATTTGTTCGTCTAATTTTTAACTATTAAGGGCCGAATTTACCAACGTTAGATAAGTTTTACCCGAGCGAAAATTTGATATTTTTACAGTATTTTCAATACAAAACCTGTCAAAACGCCCAATTTATTATTAAATAATAATAAATTGTGAATAAATTTATTCCTAGGATAAAAGTCACTCGAAATCGGGTAAATCGGCACTTAGAGGATTTATTACATTTCGCATCCCTCTCCCTCGCACATTCTAATATTTTCAATGATTATATAAATCTCAGATATCGAGATAGATAGATAGAGATACGTTCCCTCAAATATGGTTGAGCGAAGCAATGGCTGGGTCATGCGTTATGCTCGTGAACGGGTGCCACCCGCGGCAATGGGGCTACTTTCTGTCGGCCCGTCTTAACATGTGTTGAATTATAATTAGATATAATTACGTATGCTTTTGGGGAACTTCCCCTCATTGTGGAAACTCTGCATACATACATAGAATAATATCTATTAAGTATATTGATAACACAGAAAAATGGTATTCCAACACCCACAATATTTTGAAAGACCTATTCAACGACACCCCACACAATGGGATAGACGAGAAAAAGAAATTCATCCCCACTTTACATGTAGGGGAGGTACCCTAAAAAAAATATTTTTCACAGTTATATTTCACCACTTTGTTGACGTGATCAATATTTATACCCTTGTCAAATTACAGATTTCTGGTACCAATAGTCTCTGAGCTAAACCGCGGACGGACAGACGGACGGACATGGCGAAACTATAAGGGTTCCTTGTTTACTACGGAACCCAAAAAAAACTGATCACGCATGACGAGTTCTCAATGTTAGCGGGTCCCAGTTTGTTTAAACATCGGTTTGTTTGATAATAGCGCTTGTTATTGTTATAACAATAATATGACGGGTTGGAACAAGGTTGGAAGTTGGAACCCACTGCTGCGGCCTGCGACGGGTTATCGTCAGTAGAACGGCACGTGTAAACCCTTGTTTACAGCGCGCTGTGGACAACCTACTGTCCTTTTTGATTTAACTTCAAAATATAATCAAGATAAGAAAACAAGCTAATTATTATTAAAGTAGAATAAAAATTAAGTGGCACTCGGGGACTGCCGCGGTAAAACTATTGCGTAGCATTTTTTTATCAACTTATGCAATTATAATATTTATGCAATATTTTTTTTTTGCATAATAAAAATTATGCAAAAAAATAATTAAAAAACAAACAAACAAGAAAAGCGAACTGTCACTTCTTCGCGAGTGAGATTCGAACCTGCGACATCATTATCATACACCATACGATAAAGAAAGCGGCCGCTCGCCCACTGCGCCAAATAGAGCTACATGAGAACCTCTAAAATGTTGGACGCTTACTGAACGACGGTGTTAGGTTAGTTTTCGTTACGGAATTTCTTGATTCGGTCGCCGCGCTCAAACTGTTTGTCCTAGTTCAAAGCCCGCGATAAAAGCTATGCAATAGCTTAATAATTTGGAATTTTGTGTTTCACACTCCCCGAAATGTGTGTCAAGAAACCCTCCAGACGTTCGCCAAGATTGGCCAAGCGCATTGGGCCAATGCACAAGGTTCTCAAGATAGACTTTTAGTATACCTACCCAAGTTGTGAAATGATTTATCTGCTGCCAAACAAATCCAGTTTATCAGAGGCATTAGCGCGCAGGTCAAGGTGGAGTCGCCGGCACGTGTAAGTGTTTTCCACAGATTTAGAGCTTCTGTAACTGTTATATCAAACTAGCTGATGCCCGCGACTTCGTCTGCGTGGATTTAGTTCATAACATCCCGCGGGAAATCTTTGTCGACCTCCAGGTTCTCAACTATACCTATCCAATAAATCACGTCAATCCGTAGCTTTGTAGCAGGAAACATTTGATCGTCTTGCTCGCGGCATTGTTAATGATGATTCAAAGCGAAAACATATTACTGATGATATTATCAATTACGTTAAACTATAATTTTTATAATTGTTTTTACCATAATTAACCAAATACAAAATTACGTTTAGCTGTCATTTACGTTTTGTTCTTCCACTGTCATTTTCGTTTTTTTATTCGATGTCAGATGCATTTTTGTTATACCAGGTTTTATATTGACTTGACGGAAACGCGGTCGAACGGGATAAAAAGTATCCTATGTCCGTCTCCTGGTTCTAAGCTACCTCTCCACCAATTTTCAGCCAAATCGGTTCATCCGTTCTTGAGTTATAAATAGTGTAACTAACACCACTTTCTTTTATATATATAGATATGATAGATATAGATATAGATTAGATCGTAATTAACCTTTGTTGATGATCAATTACTGTATAATATGGAATAGCAGTTATAGCCTAGTGGTTAGGACTGTGGTCTCTTATACGGAGGGTCGCTAGGTTCGATCCCGTGCACACACCTCTGACTTTTCGGTGTTATGTGCGTTAGAGCAATCAAAATATCACGTGCTTCAACGGTGAAGAAAGCATCGTGAAGAAACCTACCTTTTTTTGATTACCTGAGAGATCTCCATAATGTTCTCAAAGGTGTGTGACTGATGACTGATGTCTGCCAATTCGCATTGGGCCAGCGTGGTGAACTATGGCCTATAACCCTTCTCTGAGAGGAGACCTGCGCTCAGTAGTGAGCCTTTTCTATATTTTATGGATGATTTTATTAAAGGTAAATAAAAACTGCAATTTAATTTTTGAAAATTTAGTACTTACTACTCGTAGATTGTGGACGTTGAATTCGGTTTTTTTTATTAAAAAAATAGAAATTGAGTGCTTTTTCGGGATAAAAGTGAGATTAGATACTTACTTAAATAAGATTAGGTACTTAAAATGATAAAAAATATAGTTCTATTATTCTAGTTTTTATTGTTTGTTCTAGTTTTTATAGTTCTATTTTTCAAGTTTTCTTTCTGTCCCCTACCGCCTTAGGATTATTAAAGGCATATCGAATGATTTAGCGAAAAGATTTCCCGTCTTCCAGATAACCCTTTCGATCTTAGTTCGACATAGTTGTTCTTTGTTACATGCGCGTGACGCAATAGTTATTTGCGTTATATGGGGCCAAAGGAATTTTTTGTTCCCCGAGGGCGTTATTTTGAATTCAGAGCGAAGTGAAGGATTCTATAGTAGGCTCCCGAGCGCAGCGAGGGATTCTAAAGTAGAATCCTGAGCGTAGCGAGGAATTCAATATACGCCGCCCGAGAACAAAAAATTTTGGCCCCGAATGACACACTATTTTTCATCATTACCTATGAGAAAAAGCTAGGAGTATCAGCCTGCTATGTATAGAGTTATATGTATAGAGTATAGAGTATGTATAGAGTATACATTACCAATAAGTATATTAAAAGTTTCAATAAAACACAAATAATTTTTTATGAAATAATTAAACATTGATATTCATGTTGGAAGTATGGGCGTATATGTCTAATCGACTTTGATCACGTGACTTATCGAAGACAACAGCTCAAACATTTTTGAATTTCGACACATTTTTGAATTCTCTCTTCTGTTTGGTCCGCGTTCGTGCTTTAGCATACTAAAGCACTAACATAGCAGGCTGATACTCCTAGCTTTTTCTCATAGGTAATGATGAAAAATAGTGTGTGTCATTCGGGGCCAAAATTTTTTGTTCTCGGGCGGCGTATATTGAATTCCTCGCTACGCTCAGGATTCTACTTTAGAATCCCTCGCTGCGCTCGGGAGTCTACTATAGAATCCTTCACTTCGCTCTGAATTCAAAATAACGCCCTCGGGGATCAAAAAATTCCTTTGGCCCCATATAACACAAATAACTATTAGTACATTATAAGGTCGATATAATTGATCTTCTAGGAAATGGGGACGTCTTTATCGTTCATAATAATGGTTCTTTGGTTTTTAAAGGACTTTAAAAAAGGAGGAGCTTCTTAAGTCGTCGGAATCTTTTTTTTTATGTAGATATGTTCAACGATTACTCGGAGACGCCTGAACCGATTTGGAAAGTTGTTTTCTTTGTTTGAAAGGTTATACTTCCCAGGTGTGGGACCACCTTAAAATTTTATCGAAATCGGTCGAGGTGTTTTAAAAAAATCAACAATAAATTAAATACTTTAGTGGCGCCGGGCGCGGTTGTTTGAAGTAGTTTTTTTTAAATGAATTTTTTATGTCAAATTATTTTATATTCAATTATAACTAATAGCGAAGGAGTTTCAGCCAATCAGAGGTGACTGCAATCGTCACACTAGAAAAAAAATACGTGTGGCACTCGGGGACTGCCGCGGTAAAGCTATTGCATAGCATTTTCTAGTCGCACGCACACAAACACCGTGCCGAAGTCTGCCGAACTGAAACGACGGTGTTAGGTTTATTTTCGTTACGGAATTTCTTGATTCGGTCGCTGCGCTCAAAGCCCGCGATAAAAGCTATGCAATAAAATAAAAATATATATCATATGGAATGCTCCCTGCTCTGAGCCCAATAGACAGATGAATTCTTTTTCTTTTTTAACAAAGTTTTCTTTAGCACTAATCAAATGTTGTCACTAGTTGCTTGTGACCGTAGTGCGACCCACATACGGCCCGGTTATTGACATATCAAAGTTATCACTGATGATGACGTCATCGCGCGTTGTCGTCACTCGTCACCCTTCCACGTCGTAGGGTTCATGACCTCAGCGTTATTATCATCATCGATTTTATCTTAGTAGACCTATATCTTATTCTTTTTGTCTTTGAGTAATAAACCAGCAATGGAGAGGAATTGACGCCTAATTTATTTGCAAAAAAGTCTGTCAATTACGGTGGGGGGCGAGGTAGCACACATGAAAACTTGCTTTCTACAGGTGCATTTTTCCATCACGTCGCTATGCACGCACACAATATAATTAGCAAACACTACCTTAAAGTATATGCACACAATCACATTCACACACAGGGACGCTCTATCATTACATGAAACAATCGCATCATATGTGTAAGCATTTTAGGGATTTGACACTATCGATTATCGACTTTCGATAAGTTCTTCTAATAATTATTTACAACAGAGTTACTTTATTCGAGAGTAATTTTTTTTGTTCGAGATCTTTAACATGGTAGGTACCTATATAGAAGCGCTAGGAAACGAGGCATTTGCCGTTATTTTAGTCATAATATCCCTTTGCTATTAGATTGACTCTTAGAAGGCTTTTAGTACTTGCGTAAAGATACAGCTAGAAACTTTGGACTATATTGACGCTGGAAAGCGATCTAGCTTATTTAGAAAAATAACAAAATGACTTTTTTATATATTTGGAAGAAAAAGATACTGCGTCGGATTGTCGGATTTTCGTTTTCCTATGACATTATTTTTCTAAGATACTATGTTGACCTTCTCTGCATGTTTATATTTTATATTTTTTGTTATTCATATTTTTAAACGTACTCAAAAATGCTGTAAATACTAAGACACAATCTATTTTTCAATATTATACAGATACTTCAAAAAAGTTATCAATACTTTTTAGCAGTGCAGTGCACTTAGGTTTACTGTAAGGACTTAGGATTATCTGATTATTAACAGATTTTGTAGATACCAAGCTATTTACTCCGTCACTATACTCTCAATCTCATGCTGAGAGCATGCTGTAGGTACCATAGTATATCACCTTAGAGCAGCTGTTTAGTTATGATTTAAGGTTATAAGCCACCAGGGAGTGCTGTACTTTGTCATAGGTTTTTATAATTTTTAATAATATTGTTTATTAAGTTGAGAGACATTTCATTTTTATTTGAATACGTAGTGGGTATTAATATTGAACACATTGATTTTTTAAGTAATCTTGTTTAAATAAACATACATAATTTTTAATGAAACATCATTTGTTTTATTTATGTTTAAAGCGAAATTTACAATGTATCTATTTCTAAAAAGTATATTAAGTACACACTGCTATTTCCTTAAAAATAGATGCAGCATAATCAGCATTTCAGAGTTTAGAGTTATTTCGTGGTTTCATATGTTTCAAATACCAAGTTACAGCAACATTGCTTCTTGAAATTGAAAAACTACTACTTTAGAATTATATAATTAGTATCATCTGATGTGTTACATTAAAAAATATGCTTTTTAAAAAAAAAACTGCTCCTGATAGCTTATTATGAGCTGTTATGATTTTTTAAAACGTTATTGGCTCTGGTATAAAGTTCACTTTTTCGATTTACAAGATCGTTTTCCAGCGTTGAATAATATTCTCTCAGTCCAGCATGGAGGAAACATAAAAAGTAAAAACTGAACCCTAAAAAAAAAAATTATTTAAAGTTATGATTGGTAAGTTAAAACTTGTACCTACACACTTTACTTGGAAGGCTTATTTTTTTCATCTACTTCATCTGAACGAAGTGTATATTTGTTTGTAATGCTAGGCTGCCGCCATGGCTATAGTGGCCACCCCATCTGTTATAAAACACCGCCAAGCTATTTAGCTTTCCGGTAAACCTAGCGGGATGAATAAGAAGTATGGGTACTTTAATTCAATTGCCAAGTTTTAATGAACCAAATAATATGTATAGAATTTAAATTTTTTTTTTCGTCAATGAACCATTAGTAAGACGATAAAAATATCTCGGTATAAATAATTTATACAATCCCTCCACCAATATCGACATATGAAATCTTGCTGTCCAGCCCTAATTTTATTGCGGTGTGGCCGACTTCATAAAATTAAAGTCCTAATTTTCGAGTAAGAAAGACTTACGTATAACTTATCATTATTATTAAACAATTTTTTAGTATCGTTTTCATTATTTTTTTGTATTATATTTGTAAAAATCCTTTCTTAGCGGATGCCTAGGTCATAGTAGGTGTGCGTTGATAGATCAGTCAGTCAGTCACCTTTTCATTTTATATATTTAGAAAATCATACCACACTGGCTATTAATATGGGCATTTCACGTCAAGCGGACAACGAAAAAAAAGTGAGGTTTTGAAATTCGTTCATATTCGGTCTATTTGCACATCTCGTAGGTGTGAAAGAGAAAACACAATTTTTTTTTCGTGCGATGTTTATTTTTCAAGTTATGGGCTTCCAAAAAATAGTCGAACTTGAAATTCGGATTTTTCCGAAGTAGTTTTTCGAAAGGAAAGATAATAGATTAAGATATTATAGTTAGCGTTTTTTATAGCCAATTTCCCGTACTTTTTGAAAATGAAATGAAACTGGAAAAAAAATTTTTTTTTCATGTTAAAAACCGGAAGTAAAAATTTCAAACCAAAATTTTGGCAACTTCGACCATTTTTATTTTTTATTTTTTTATTCGAAAACATAGCTTAAAGTGTACTTATAACACACTATAAATCTTAAAATGGGATCTCCATAAGTTATGGAGATAGGTAAATTAATATACATACATGACGCACTGAGTATGACGTTAGGCGCTTGTTTATGTCGGCTGGTTAGCTAGATATTACACTAATAAACTCTTACAATGATTTGGATTATAAAATATTATTGATATTTGCATAGAAACACATTTCATTATGTATTTAAATATATCAATTATTATCATATTTATTATTTTAAAAATATTTAAATATATTAATCAATAAATGTGATAAAAACGAAACGCAACTAGCAGCGCCATCTCTTAGCTGCAAGAAAACTTATTATTAGAACGAGATAGAAGTATGACGCCAGGCCATCAAATTAAAAAAAAAAGATTTAATGATGATTTAATGAATTTTTGGTTTCGACTGGTAGTTTACGACCACCACGTGGGTTTGGAGATGACAAGATACCAAACTGGTACAAGTTGCTTTGCTTTTCTTGCTTGTCGCCTGGATGTCCCAAACTCTTCTGCAAGTTTATTTTCACTACATGACTTAGGAGCTATGGTCAGTATCATAGTCTTTATGGAAGTAGAAGTAGGCGGATTATTACATCTGTCCTTTAGCTGTTTCAATATTTCTTGGTTGTCGGCGTCAGTTTGGGTTGAATTATGTTTGAATTTGTCTTCGGGAACGAATGGTTCGTCTTGGGTATTTTGTGAAATCTCACTTGTTGTTTGACTGCACTGCACAATGTTTTCATTAGCCACTTAGCCGTTAGGAGGTATTTCATGTAAAAGTCGTTTTCTACAGGATGGCATATACATAAACATTTGTTGGACAGCCCAACTTTTCAACTAAACATTTTGAAATTTTCCTTAAATCCTTAAACTTGCGATGATTAACCAAACGAAATGGATTAAAACAACGATCTCCATACGGAGCCATTATTATAAATCAATATCTAGCGGTCAAAAAATGAACACAAGTCGCTGAGAGGTTAAAGCACCAACTAAAACTATAACGGAAATTTGAAATCCAAATGGCTTGGCGTCATACTTCTATCTCGTTCTAATAATAAGTTTTCTTTCAGCTAAGAGATGGCGCTGCTAGTTGCGTTTCGTTTTTATCACATTTATTGATTAATATATTTAAATATTTTTAAAATAATAAATATGATAATAATTGATATATAAATACATAATGAAATGTGTTTCTATGCAAATATCAATAATATTTTATAATCCAAATCATTGTAAGAGTTTATTAGTGTAATATCTAGCTAACCAGCCGACATAAACAAGCGCCTAACGTCATACTCAGTGCGTCATGTATGTATATTAATTTACCTATCTCCATAACTTATGGAGATCCCATTTTAAGATTTATAGTGTGTTATAAGTACACTTTAAGCTATGTTTTCGAATAAAAAAATAAAAAATAAAAATGGTCGAAGTTGCCAAAATTTTGGTTTGAAATTTTTACTTCCGGTTTTTAACATGAAAAAAAAAATTTTTTTCAAGTTTCATTTCATTTTCAAAAAGTACGGGAAATTGGCTATAAAAAACGCTAACTATAATATCTTAATGTATTATCTTTCCTTTCGAAAAACTACTTCGGAAAAATCCGAATTTCAAGATCGACTATTTTTTGGAAGCCCATAACTTGAAAAATAAACATCGCACGAAAAAAAAATTGTGTTTTCTCTTTCACACCTACGAGATGTGCAAATAGACCGAATATGAACGAATTTCAAAACCTCACTTTTTTTTCGTTGTCCGCTTGACGTGAAATGCCCATATATGGAAATATATACCTATAACTTTTGAAATAATTGAGTAAAAAAACTAATTTTATGAATTCGCTGAGTTTATGGAGCTCTAGCTGCATCAATGCATTTTAAACAATAGTGGGAGAGTACCAGCCAATCAGACACCATTGCCATCGTTATAATAATGCATTCATTTTAACCGACTTCTAAAAAGGAGGAGGTTCTCAATTCGAATTTTTTTGTATATTTGTTACGCAATTATTCCGCCAAATAATGAATGGAATTTGATAATTTTTTTTGTTTAGTAGGGCATACTTTACTCCATAACTACGTCAAATCTGAACCGATTTCAATTTTTTTTGAAAGAACGCATAATAAGTTTGGGCCTATTTAAAAGGTGAAGAGAAGGTGATTCATATCTTTGGTAATGGAGGAAGGAACTCAATGATTAAGAGCAAATTGCTCGCGATCAGAGATATACACTAAAAAGCTTAAAATAATAATGTAAAAAAAATATCTTTAAAAAACCGACTTCATACGCTGATCGGGCAAAGTTGGGCCAGCGTCGCGCATTGGTTTCATCATTTATATTTAGGCCCGCCCGACTTCAACATACATGTACAAATTAAAATTGTTTTATACTTTGTAGTGGCGTTTAAAGTTGGTTTTATAGAAAGAATTTTTATCATTATTTGATAATCCCACAGACGATCAAAGTTCGTATTTATATATCTAGTCATATTTTACTTAAAGCTTATAAATTAGTCGTTCCCCCTATCGTGATTTTAATTCTATGGGATCAATTTATAATGCAGTTCATGAAAAAGGTCTCTAAACGAATAGTAAGTAGGAAGATTAATTTTCAATATTTTCCCCAAATTATTTCATGTACGATTAAGTAGCAACATTTTCAGATCGACAGTTTTCTTAAGTTTTCTGCATAAGTATTGCATTATTTGGATAAAATAATACATCAGAAGTAAATAAATGTTATCCTTTAGTAAACTGGATTTTTTTAATATTTTTTCAGAAGAAAATACTCTCATATTCGGCATTTATAGCGGAGCTCATTCCCCGCTAACCATACGTAGTTGACAGGCGCGTGACTCGAGTCAAACAGTTTTATATAACGGGTATGACCACTGGTCATACCCAACTTACAGAGGGGTACGCGCGTCAATTCTTCTCCTGTGTTGGTTTATTACTCAAAGCTTTTTGTTTATGTGTGACAACTGACAAACAAATCAAAATATTTGCGAGAACCGCCCGCGCCGCTAGAAACGTCCTTGAGAAAGTTAGTCACATATTTATTTGTGACGAGTTCTTGAGTTTTTCTTGGCCCAATACAAATAGCAAATGTACTCAAGGACACTTGACGTATATACGTATACCTATCCTTCACGTGCGGCCAGCGTAAGTCACTAAGTACGAGTATCTTACGTAACTCATCTATTCGGTACACTTACGAATCTGCGAAACAAAAAAACAAGTGCATAAACTCGTACATATAGCAAGTATCAACCAAGGCATACAATTATAATTTTCGGTACAATGCAGTGGAGTTAGGTTAGCCCACTATTATCTGACTTCATCGTCGCTTACCATATAGGTGAGATCGTAGACAAGAGCTGTCTTGTCAGGAATAAAAAAAATCGGCCAAGTGCGAGGCGGGCCTCGCTCTTTTAGGGTTCCGTACATATGACCAAATCATTTTTTTTAACTAGATACATATTTAGATATCTTAGTTCTTAGAAAGTACTAAATTAGCATATGGGGAAAAATTGCTCGTTTGTTTTGGTCACCGCAAAATGGCGTCAATCAAATAGGTGTCCAAGAAAATATGACGGCAGTCTCTCCAGTGTTAATCATATATTAATTCTTGATTAATTTATTAATAGAAGCAGTGATAGCCTCGTGGTTAGGACTGTGGTCTCCTATTCGGGGGGTCGCAGGTTCGACCTCTGACTTTTCGGAGTCAAGTGCGTTTAAGCAATTAAATATCACTTGCTTCAACGGTGAAGTAAAACATCGTGAGGAAACCTGCACATCTGAGAGTTCTTCATAATGTTCTCGAAGGTGTGTGAAGTCCACCAATTCGCATTGGGCCAGCGTGGTGGACTATGGCCTATAACCCTTCTCTAAGAGGAGACCTGCGCTCAGTAGTGAGCCGGTGATGGGTTGCTAATGATGATGATGAATATTTGCAAGACTTTATTTCAATGGTTATGCCGAGTGAACGATAAATGACGTAGGTGTGTAGGATGATGAAACAAATAAAACTGGGTGTATAGCACACCCGTAATGTGATTGAGAACTTTGTTTTTAATCCTTTGCTTCCAGTATTGTATTAGCAACAAAGTAAAATTCTCGTAATGTAACGGGAGCCGTCGAAATCCCTCAAGTGCCCGTTCAGTCGTCGCGCCGCGCTAATCTGTATTCTGTCGGCTGCTGGTGTCCTGTTGCAGAACGCGATGCGTGACAGACAGCTCAATAATAATTAATCAAGAATTAATCTATGATTAACATTGGAGAGGCTGTCGTCATATTTTCACCCAACTGCGCGACGCAAAGGAGTGGTAATGTGTTCATCAGTCTATGTATGTTTGTTCCTTTGTGGCTCTAGAGAATTCAAAATGGCGGATTTTGGACGCCATAATGTGGGGTTCAAAAATTTTTTTTCTTCAAATCCTATTGAGTGGGGGGGGGGGGGGGGGTATCAAATCTAATAATTGATATTTTCAATTATCTTCTTTAAAGCTTTTTGAGATTTTATTATTTTATAATATTTTTCGTGGACCTACTTGATTGATGCGTGACAGACAGCTCAATAATAAATTCATCATCATCATCATCAGCAACCCATCAACGGCTCACTACTGAGCGCAGGTCTCCTCTCAGAGAAGGGTTATAGGCCGTAGTCCACCACGCTGGCCCGATGCGAATTGGCGGACCTCACACACCTTCAAGAACATTATGAAGAACTCTCAGGTGTGCAGGTTTCCTCACGATGTTTCCTTCACCGTTGAAGCAAGTGATACTTATTTAATTGCTTAAACGCACTTGACTCCCGAAAAGTCGAAGGTGCGTGCGTACCCGGGATCGAACCTGCGACCCCCCGAATAGGAGACCACAGTCCTCTAACCACGAGGCTATCACTGCTTCTAAATAAATTAATCAAGAATTAATCTGATTAACACTGGAGAGGCTGCCGTCATATTTTCTTGGACACCTATTTGATTGACGCCATTTTGGACTTGACGCTACATTGGCGCTGTAAGCAGGTACGAGTGTCTCTAGAACTAATTTTATTGCATATGACGCACCGACCTCTAATTTAAATAATTAATTATTTCGTAGATTAATTACTATAGACCTCTATAGTTAATCTATGACTTCATAGATTAATTGTAGAGGTGATTGCGCCATTTGCAATATTATTAGATAGTTCCAGAGATACTCGTATGTCAAATGGGGCGTATGTTCAACTTGATCCATATTTAAGCTCTCATAATATAAATAGTTACAGCCAATCCAGTATTAATCATACATTAGTTATAGAGACGAGTGATCACAGTACAGTATTTAGAGTACCTACCCCTCGACCAAATCGGTTCAGGCGTCTTCGAGTAATCGGTGAACATACATAAAAAAAAACCGGCCAAGTGCGTGTCGCGCCACGCGCAGTGTAGTTCCGTAGTTGCTTTCAACTACGGAACCCTACACTAAAAATTAATATAATCTCAAATATTATTGCCGACCTAGGAAAGTGATTTTATTTTATTTATGAATATTGAATACATTTTGAGTTCCATGGTTTAAATACTATAATATACTACAAAATATGTAACTTACACTACGTGTAATATCTAACTTAGAAAAACCGATATAACTCTTTCACTAATGAACCCTACTTAGCCGTGATAGTTTTCCTTTAAAATTCATAATATATACTACTGCTGTGAATTTTTTCTTGTATCCTATATACTACCATTTAGCTGGCAGAGGGGGGGGACACTTGACTCTAATAAAATTTAGCACTTTAAAATATCATATTTCACAAACGGATCCCTGAATTGAAAAATGGTGTTACCACACCCACAACGTTTTTGAAAGACCTATTCAACGACACCCCACACTATGGGATAGATGAGAAAAAAAATTCATCCCCACTTTACATGTAGGGGAGGTACCCTAAAAAAAATTATTTTTTACAATTTTATTTCACCACTTTGTCGGCGTGATTGATATTTATACCCTTGTCAAATTACAGATTTCTAGTACCAATAGTCTCTGAGCTAAACCGCGGACAGACAGACAGACAGACAGACAGACAAACAGACGGACGGACATGGCGAAACTATAAGGGTTCCTTGTTTACTACGGAACCCTAAAAACGACGAATTCATAACCTCCTCCTTTTTTGAATTCGGTTAAAAATACGCGCCGCATCAACTACACCTCACTCCTTTAGTGGGCGTTACGCCTTTGAACAGCAGAATCCCTGCAAATGTCCCGTAATTTGAATACATTGGAAAAGTAAAATTGATGTGAAAACAAAAAAATTTGGTAACACGGTCAAAGTTTGAACCTCAATAGCCTAACGGTTAAAGGTGCGGACTGAAAACTGAAAGGTCGCAGGTTCGAATCCCACCCGTTGCACTTGCACTATTGTCGTACCCACTCCTAACTCAAGCTTTCCGCTTATTTGGAGGGAAGAAGAGAATATTAGTCAAGTTCAACTTGGTTGATATTCTTAAAAGTTTATCCCCTGTTTTGAAGACGAGGTAGGGCGTTTGTTCTCTGCACGGCACGGCACCGGCACGGGACCGACACCGACATTAGTGGACGTGAATTCTATGGAATTGTATGAATAGAATAGAATACAATAGAAATATTTTTCAGCTATTGCATAGCTTTTATCGCGGGCTTTGAACTAGGACAAACAGTCTGAGCGCGGCGACCGAATCAAGAAATTCCGTAACGAAAATAAACCTAACACCGTCGTTCAGTAAGCGTTCAACATTTTAGAGGTTCACAAGTAGGTAGCTCTGTTTGGCGCAGTGGGCGAGCGGCCGCTTTCTTTACGAATCGGTTCGAATCTCACTCGCGAAGTAGTGACAGTTTGTTTGTCTTGTTTGTTTGTTTTTTAATTATTTTTTTGCATAATTTTTATTATGCAAAAAAATATTGCATAAATATTATAATTGAATAAGTTGATAAAAAATGCTATGCAATAGCTTTACCGCGGCAGTCCCCAAGTGTCACATAATTTTTTTTATTCAAATAAACATTTTGGCGTGATAACGTCTTATAAATCGATGAACACCGGCTAGTTACTAGTTATTATTCTGTGACACCGGCTACACGCACGAAATGTCACGTTCCGCCTGAGCCTGCGCGTGCAAGCGAGAGCGCGGAACAAGCGATAGAGAGGCACGATCGGCCCAAGCGTTGGCTTGTGACCGTGCCGCCGCCCGCCGTCATCGTCAATGATTCTTTTTCTTTATGACGCTATCACGTAAAACTATCGTCCGTAAACCGACTTTACAGACAACCAATTTTTACAAGTGCTTTTGAATCGTCGATGAATCTACCACTGGTTCGGAATGCCCTTCCTGCCTAGAAGAACCAGCAAAAAACTCGGCGGTTGCTCTTTTCAAAACAAGTTTACAATACAATAGATATTATGCTCCGTATGCAGTGTTACCACAATGAGGGGAAGTTCCACAAAATTCCACAACAACAAAGTTCCACAAAAACATACCTAATTATATCTAATTATAATTCAAGACGGGCAGACAGAAAGTAGCCCCATTCCCGGCGGTGGAACCTGTTCACGAGCATGACGCATGACCCAGCCATTGCTTCGCTCAACCACATTTGAGGGAACGCGACAGGGAGGGAACAAGAGCCGTACCGTGCAGTGAGGAAACGTCCATAGACACCTTCATGCTTATCACGAAACGTCACTGGCGACTATGTAGGTATCTAGAGCTATTTGAGTGCTATAGATAGTGTAACTGCCCAGATAATCCCTGGCACTGACTTGTTTTGGTGAGTCTGCATTGTGCAACACTACACTAGCGGCACGCTATGATGGCCGGTTTGACACATTACAATAGTGATGTGGAATGTCAATTTATTCTCGAACAAAAAACAATTAAGTTTTGTTTTTGTACCTGATTAAATAGGTTTAATAAAACAAAAATGTATATGTTTATTTAATTTATTTGAACGAACTGAATATTTGAATGAAAATGAATATACATACTTTATATGCACACAAGAAACATATGAATACAAAAGATACCAAAAAAGGTGCCACAAAAGGCCATAATTAATCAGATTCGTCCATACTACTATTTTCACTGTCGTCACTGCTATCATCACCTACATTAATAATTATATGTTCGTTTTCTATAATATTATCTATTTTCACATCTCTTTCATAATCTTCCCTTATTAATTTAACAGTTCTATTCACAACCTTTTCCCAGTCTCCTTTAGTCACATGTTCACAAGCTTCTTCTAATAATTTTAGCATTTTTTTTGTGGTAAATGGGGGTTCTGTATTGTGTCTTGCAGCATATCCCTTAATTTGAGCCCACACCAACTCAATCGCATTATACTCACAATGGTAAGGCGGTAACCGTATAACTCTGTGCCCATGTTCTAATGCTATTTCGTCAATGACGTATCGGATCTTGGTTGGTTTGTTTTCTTTTAAAAGACGTACTAATTCCGCTTTTAACATATTCATGTTTGCATCTACGCCATTTTTACGAAGCCATGCGACGATATCAGCTTTCTTTTGGGATTGGGCAGGTGGCTTGTCAATTTGCATCGAGTGGTATGGGGCGTTGTCCATTAATATATATATAGCTGCTCGTGCTGATTCACTGATTCACTGACTGATTGATCACCTCTCCTGTAAAATTTTGTATGAAAAATTTTTTTTCCACCGATGGTTTCGTATAGAGGACAAAAATTCATTCGGAGGAAAATTATGGAGAGAGCTGATGATTGAGGATTTCGGAGACGGATGAGGAGCACGGCCAGGGTATTGAAGATAGGTGGGGGGTGCTCGAACAAATGTCACTCGAAACCTCATCCAATTCGCAGTGAGCTGAAAAAAAATTCAAAATGGCGGAAAAAAGATGGCGGCCATACAAATTTCGTCGGTGTCTATCTCGGAGAGTATAAAAGATAGAAGAGTGGTTTCCTGGCAAAAGCTGATCAAGACCCTAAGGTCTACTTGACGAACAGAAAAAAAATTCAAGATGGCGGAATTTTTTTTTTCTTCATACAAAAATATATGGCGAATATTGAAGAGACTAGAAGCCGGGAATCATGCACGACTTTGATACAATTCCTTTTCAAGATTTTTTTTTATTGAAGAATTTTCATTATGACAAATGATGACATATGATGATCGAGGGTTTGGAAGGTGGGTGAGGAGCACGGCCATGGTAATGTAGATAGGTGGGGGTGCTCGAACAAAAGTCACTCGAAATCTCATCCAATTGGCAGTGAGCTGAAAAAAATCCAAAATGGCTTCAAGATGGCGGCCATACAAACTTCAACGGTGTCTATCTCGGAGAGTATAAAAGATGGAAGAGTGGTTTTGTGATAGAAAATGATCAGGAGCTGAAAGTCTACTAGACGAGTAGAAAAACCGCGGTCCGCTTGCGGGCCGCGCACCCACGCGCCCTACTAGTTAATATATATATAGCTGTTCGTGCTGATTCACTGATTCACTGACTGATTGATCACCTCTCCTGTAAAATTTTGTATGAAAAAATTTTTTTTCACTGATTGTTTCGTACAGAAGACAAAAATTCATTCGGAGGAAAATTATGGAGAGAGCTGATGATTGAGGATTTCGGAGACGGGTGAAGAGCACGGCCAGGGTATCGAAGATAGGTGGGGGGTGCTCGAACAAATATCACTCGAAACCTCATCCAATTCGCAGCGAGCTGAAAAAAAATTCAAAATGGCGGAAAAAAGATGGCCGCCATACAAATTTCTTCGGTGTCTATCTCGGGGAGTATAAAAGATGGAAGAGGGGTTTCTTGGCAAAAGATGATCAGGGCCTAAAGGTCTATTTGATGAATAGAAAAAAAATCCAAGATGGCGGAATTTTTTTTTCTTCATACAAAATATATGGCGAATATTGAAGAGACTATAAGCCGGGAATCATGCAAGACTTTGATACGGTTCCTTTTCAAGATTTGTTTTTATTGAAGAATTTTCATTATGACAAATGATGATATATGATGATCGAGGGTTAGGAAGGTGGGTGAGGAGCACGGCCATGGTAATGAAGATAGGTGGGGGTGCTCGAAAAAAAGTCACTCGAAACCTCATCCAATTGGCCGTGAGCTGAAAAAAAATCAAAATGGCGGAAAAAAGATGGCGGCCATACAAACTTCGTCGGTGTCTATCTCGAAGAGGATAAAAGATGGAAGAGTCGTTTCTGGGCAAAATATGATCAGGACCTAAAGGTCTACTCGATGAATAGAAAAAAATTCAAGATGGCGGATTTTTTTTTTCCATACAAAATATATGGCGAATATTGAAGAGGCTAGAAGCTGAGAACTATGCAAGACTTTGATACGGTTCCTTTTCAAAATTTGTTTTTATAAAAGAATTCTCAATCTGACAAATGATGAGATATGATGATCGAGGGTTTGGAAGGTGGGTGAGGAGCACGGCCAGGGTATTGAAGATAGGTTGGGGGTGCTAGAACAAAAGTCACTCCAAACGTCATGCAATTGGCAGTGAGCTGAAAAAAAATTCAAAATGGCGGATTCAAGATGGCTGCCATACAAATTTCAAAGGCGTCTATCTCGGAGAGTATAAAAGATGAAAGAGTGGTGTTTGGGTAAAAAATGATCAAGACCTGAAAGTCCACTTGACGATAGAAAAACCGCGGTCCGCTTGCGGGCCGCGCACCCACGCGCCCTACTAGTTAATATATATATAGCTGCTCGTGCTGATTCACTGATTCACTGACTGATTGATCACCTCTCCTGTAAAATTTTGTATGAAAAATTTTTTTTCCACCGATGGTTTCGTATAGAGGACAAAAATTCATTCGGAGGAAAATTATGGAGAGAGCTGATGATTGAGGATTTCGGAGACGGATGAGGAGCACGGCCAGGGTATTGAAGATAGGGGGGGGGTGCTCGAACAAATGTCACTCGAAACCTCATCCAATTCGCAGTGAGCTGAAAAAAAATTCAAAATGGCGGAAAAAAGATGGCGGCCATACAAATTTCGTCGGTGTCTATCTCGGAGAGTATAAAAGATAGAAGAGTGGTTTCCTGGCAAAAGCTGATCAAGACCCTAAGGTCTACTTGACGAACAGAAAAAAAATTCAAGATGGCGGAATTTTTTTTTTCTTCATACAAAAATATATGGCGAATATTGAAGAGACTAGAAGCCGGGAATCATGCACGACTTTGATACAATTCCTTTTCAAGATTTTTTTTTATTGAAGAATTTTCATTATGACAAATGATGACATATGATGATCGAGGGTTTGGAAGGTGGGTGAGGAGCACGGCCATGGTAATGTAGATAGGTGGGGGTGCTCGAACAAAAGTCACTCGAAATCTCATCCAATTGGCAGTGAGCTGAAAAAAATCCAAAATGGCGGATTCAAGATGGCGGCCATACAAACTTCAACGGTGTCTATCTCGGAGAGTATAAAAGATGGAAGAGTGGTTTTGTGATAGAAAATGATCAGGAGCTGAAAGTCTACTAGACGAGTAGAAAAACCGCGGTCCGCTTGCGGGCCGCGCACCCACGCGCCCTACTAGTAATTATAATAGATGGTTCAGGGAGGCTACACAACATTGAGGTAAACCATTCAGTAAACTTTTCTCCATTCATGTCTTCATGATAGTCTCCAGTGGTTTTTGACGCAAAAGCCATGAGAGAACCTTCGACAAACCCGTTGATGGTTCCGGCGTGACAAATTATAAGTCGCGATCCTTTTCCTACAGGAACTTTGGAAGTAGATGCTGCTGTGTCATCGTTCCAAGAACGGCCTACAGTATGGTTAGCATTAAGCCATGTTTCATCCAAGAACACAACATTTTGCCAATTTTTGATTTCTTTCACTTGCCGTAAAAAAGTATACCTTGCCATCGCTATATCAAATCTTTCCATCAATATTTTGCGTTTGTTACATTTTTTGTATCGAAATCCAATGGTCTTCAAAATCTTCGTTAAAGAACTTTCCCCACCGAAGAATAATCCAGCTTCCTTCAGTGAATGCACCAACTTTTTTCTTGTTGGATACTCCTTCTGTAAATAGTAGCCGTAAACATGTCTTCGGATAGCATCGGCATCAAAGCTATCGATGCCTACGACTGGTTTTGCTCGTTTTCTCTTTTTTGGTGTGTGAAGTTTATTTTCTTCTGTGCCAGTCTCGCCATATTTTTTTTTAGTTATCCGTCTAACAGTTCGTTGTCCAATATTAAGCGCATCAGCTACGCGTTCAACCACTGACGTTATAGGTAAAATTGGCCCTCCATTTTGAGCTTCACGATCGAAATAGTTACGAAGGCGTATTACGAACTCACGTGTCTGACTATTTAGAACAGTTCTCTGCGTACGTTCGGTCATATCGACGAAATCCACAACAAAGGGCTTGAACAGAGTCCAAATTAACGAGCAAGGGTCAACAGTAATGCAGTATCAATATTTGAAATCCAAAGCCAGGTCAAAACTATATCACAATCGCATTGCACTGACAGTTTATACTTTTCGAAGCAACGTCAATTCGAAACTGCTTTGTTTTGCATTGAGCATTGACGCGAGTTTGCCGGAGATAGTAGTTGTGCTAGCCAGCGATCCTATGTGACGATCGTATTAGATTCCATTTTTAAAAATTTTCAATTTAGAAAACCAAATGCCGAGTTGTGGTATATATCATATAAAAATAAAAATTTTACCTTTTGTATGAAACAGCTGATATTTTTTTGCGATTTCAGAGGTTTGTCCACATAGTGAAAATTGTTCATATTCACAAGTACATTCACCCCTTAAATGGTGCAAACTGATTTTTCTACACTTGTATACATTTTAGAAATCAATTTAATAAATAAATTTTGAGTCCTAAACCTAAAACTACATTCGATAAAATTTATGAATCTCTGCACATCACTATCGTCAATAAAGTAATACAATTATTTCCTTCAAAGTCGTTATCAATTAATACGGAACTTCATGAGCGGACAAACGTCAAACCGGCCATCATAGCGTGCCGCTAGTGTAGGGTTACCAGGCGTCTGGCAATTTCCCGACTTATCAGGAATTTTGGCACCACGGCAGAAATTGGGGGCGAACTTCGAATTCTCGTGACTTTTTTACTGAGTTGTGAATGAGCCTTGGTAAGATTGCTATTCGGTCTTTGTCTAAATGAAATCGGCCAAGTGCGAGTCTGATTCGCGGGTTCCGTATAATCACATAAAGGACAATATAACCGGTCCGCCGAGTTTCTTGCTGGTTCTTCTCCGCAGGAAGGGCATTCCGAACCAGTGGTAGACTCATCGACGATTCAAAAGCACTTGTAAAAAAGTTTATTTGAATAAAAACCATTTCTATTCTATTCTATAGATATCTGATGTTCTTAAGATAGACCTCAAACAAAGAGCGTTTTATTGTAATCCTATTTTTGAGGTTAATAATTGTATTTCATCAAAGAATTAACAAGCTCTTACCCGCGACTTCGTCTACGAGGTTATTTAAAACAGATTATTGTTTTTCCAGAATAAAAAGTCATTCGTGCGTAAAAAGACATCAATGTAAAATTTATCCCGTTGATCTGTTGCTGCGTGAACGAAGTACAAAACAACAAACAATCACACTTTTGTATTGATATATTAATAGGATTTTCTTTTAATTTATATTATTTTTTATGATAGTGGCATTAGTAAGACATAATCTGTGACAACTTAAACTTGGCTACATGTCACAGTTCAACCTTTAGAAACCTGTGATAGTGATATACCGAGTAGGGTATCATATGAAAGGCCTTTAACTGTACGTTCTAAAATAGATTTTTATTTATTTTTATATATTATGGTCAATGGAGGTTTATGTAGGTATATTTCACAGGAAAAATAAAACCAATGCTCTAACTAGTATACTAACTTGAATACTTTTATACTTCTGGAGTACGGAAGCCTCGGTGCGAGAGTTCGACTCGCACTTGGCCGGTTGTTTTTATTTGAAAACGAAAATTTTCTTACAGCTTACACAAGAGTTGAATGGAAACAGTTTTGGTTTGCTTATTGTTTGCAAAACAAATTCGCTGTATTCGTAAAATTTTTCCAAGAACTGATATAAGCAGTTCCAAGAACTATTATCTTTATTTAAAACGTAATAGTCATTTAACCTGGCCGAGATTAATTTAATTTCACCTTCACAAAAATATGGACCGTTTCATAAACAAATAAACTTAGTATATTTACTACCGTAAGAAGACATAAGACAAAGATAGAAAAGGAAAACGAATCTGATATCGCTCTGACCAGATTTCATACAAAAATTGGTCACGCCAAAATAAATGCTTTGAGCTTTATTATAAGTACTATATTTCTTTGAAGTTTGATAAATCTAAATCAGCTACGCATTTTGCGGCTGTCAGGTGGTCTACGTACCGTAGTAAATATTACGTCTATCACTCTTATGGCGGATTTTCTTAAATCTATGTATGTATGGAGCTTATTTTTAGATGTCACAAACGGTAAAAAAAAATTGGTTTTTCACAAATTCACTGTCAGAATAATTTATGTAAATTAGTTTTTTTTGTTGACTATGATAACAATAATTATTTCTTGTGTTTAACTTTGCACGTGTATGTTTTTTTTATGATAGTACATCGTTAGGTAATTATTATATTATGAATGCCAAACCGTGGCCAAAGTGTGTCGGTTCATTGGTTTGTAATTTGTCACCCAACAACTGAATTGTTGCCTTGGCAAACTAGGTGGCGCTGTATTATTTTGTATCCCGCGATCGATGACAAAATATTAGTTGTACTAATAAAACAATAAATTTAAATTACATAATCAAAGTCGTCGGCTAAGACAACGGAATGCATTCATACACTACAGTGTAGACTACTTACAAGTAGAGATGTACGCGGTAATTGTATAGAAATTCTAAGCAAATTAGAAGCAAAAGTTCAAATGTTCGAAGAAGTTACCATAAGCTTTTCTGTCCCTCAGCCGGTGAGCGGCGGGCGGCAGCGGGATGGAGGACGAGGTGACGTTCCTGTTCCAGCTGGGCGTGCTGCGCGACGCGGCGTCGGCGCCCGCGCACCGCCTCACGCTCGCGCACCTCAAGGAGCTAGCCGTCAAGTTCGTGCACGAGAAGGTACCTACCCGTGTGCTCCTGTCCCCCGGGGGTGAGCCGGTGAGCGGCGGGCGGCAGCGGGATGGAGGACGAGGTGACGTTCCTGTTCCAGCTGGGCGTGCTGCGCGACGCGGCGTCGGCGCCCGCGCACCGCCTCTGCACGCTCGCGCACCTCAAGGAGCTAGCCGTCAAGTTCGTGCACGAGAAGGTACCTACCCGTGTGCTCCTGTCCCCCGGGGGTGAGCCGGTGAGCGGCGGGCGGCAGCGGGATGGAGGACGAGGTGACGTTCCTGTTCCAGCTGGGCGTGCTGCGCGACGCGGCGTCGGCGCCCGCGCACCGCCTCTGCACGCTCGCGCACCTCAAGGAGCTAGCCGTCAAGTTCGTGCACGAGAAGGTACCTACCCGTGTGCTCCTGTCCCCCGGGGGTGAGCCGGTGAGCGGCGGGCGGCAGCGGGATGGAGGACGAGGTGACGTTCCTGTTCCAGCTGGGCGTGCTGCGCGACGCGGCGTCGGCGCCCGCGCACCGCCTCACGCTCGCGCACCTCAAGGAGCTAGCCGTCAAGTTCGTGCACGAGAAGGTACCTACCCGTGTGCTCCTGTCCCCCGGGGGTGAGCCGGTGAGCGGCGGGCGGCAGCGGGATGGAGGACGAGGTGACGTTCCTGTTCCAGCTGGGCGTGCTGCGCGACGCGGCGTCGGCGCCCGCGCACCGCCTCACGCTCGCGCACCTCAAGGAGCTAGCCGTCAAGTTCGTGCACGAGAAGGTACCTACCCGTGTGCTCCTGTCCCCCGGGGGTGAGCCGGTGAGCGGCGGGCGGCAGCGGGATAAAGAAGGTGGTGCAACGGGAACACTGTTAATACAAGCACGCTGGCTTAAGAATTGACGGCGTGGTAATGAAGCAAAAGCTGGTATGGGACACAGGAGAATGTGATAAACTGTATTGAGGAATTCCAGATTTCTTTCCCGGCTCTTTCGGTTCGGTTTAGGTTTCGTTTCCAGTTTTCTTTTTGTGTGGGCGTTGTTGCCAGGAATCAGCTGCCATTTTATGAAATATTTTCCACTGTTCTTGTAGGTAGGTACTCATATTATCCGCAGTCGTGAACTGTTTTCAGAGTGGTCGAGGTCGCTAGGTTGATTTTTTAAATACCTGCACGTTAGATCACATCGCCTCGTAACACAAAACTCGAAAACACAGTGAGGAAATCTGCACGCCTGAGAGTTCTCCACAATGTTCTCAAAGGTGTGTGAAGTCTGCCAATCCACACTTGGCCAGCGGGGTGGACTATAGTTAAACCCTTCTCATTCTAAAGGAGACCTGTGCCCTGTAATGGGCCGACAATGAGTTGCGATGAATTAATGAAATGATAATTGTTAATCTCCAGATTCCTGACAACGGGCTGAACCGTCTGTCGGACCGCATCCTGCTGTTCCGCCACGACTACTGCTCGCCCAACGTGCTGCAGCTCATCAACTCCGCCACCGACGTCACCGACGAGACGCTGGTGGAGATCGTGCTCACCGCCAACCGTGAGTAACTACCCTCATTACTGTACTATGTACTAACAACGGGCTGAACCGTCTGTCGGACCGCATCCTGCTGTTCCGCCACGACTACTGCTCGCCCAACGTGCTGCAGCTCATCAACTCCGCCACCGACGTCACCGACGAGACGCTGGTGGAGATCGTGCTCACCGCCAACCGTGAGTAACTACCCTCATTACTGTACTATGTACTAACAACGCTATGTGTTCACATCAGAAATGAGATCATCTATAAGAGTGTCCGATGAATTGATGAAGCTGACCGATTCGCTAAGTTGAACTGGCAATGGGCAGAGCATATAGCACAGAATATATAATAGTACCTCGTACATATAGCTTGAAGAACTGTAGATGTTAGTGTCTCAAATTGCTTGAATGGCAAAAATGCATGTTGATAACGCAACGCCCTCCAAGTGGACGGAAGCTCAATCTCAAGCTGGGAGCAGCTGCATACAGGCAGCACAACTGGTTCAGAATGCCGTTTCAACTTAGAAAAATCAGACACTCGGCAGTTGCTCAAGATCGTGTTGAAGTCCTTGCATGAGACCTATTTCTAGAAGCGGTCATCTATCCGTTGAATTATCGTCTACAAAGCCTCATTGCCAATATGTATCGCAAGTCAAAGACAGATGCCTAGACTTCTTGGAAATAATGGAATGCCTTTTCGGCTAGCAGAGGTTGGCAGTCCGCTTTACATACTCCTGCTTATGCTGCGCGAGGTGAAATCATTCAACTGTACTCGCGATTCTAGTCCACTGCCGGATTTTTCGAGGCCAGGACTTTTTCTACGACCAACGCCTCTTCCCCCAGCAAATTTTTCCATCATGATAAGTTGTAAGATCCCATAATATCTCTCGCGCCTGAGCACCTGTCCCAGATATGCGACTTTTCTCATCTTGAAGGTCTGCAAAAGATAGCGTTTTTGATTGACGTGTCGCAGATCTTCCACGTTCTTTACTTTCTGACTAGATGTCTAGACAAGAAAGGTTTTCTCTGCTTCTTTTAAGACTTTTTATAGGAATAGCGAGGAAACGAGCAGGCGGGTCAACTGATCTTAAGTGATTACCGCCGCCCATGAACATTTGTAGCACCAGAGGAATCACTAATGCTTTTCAGGAATTTTTTGGTCTGCCCTTGAATAACCCCAAGTTGTAATTTAGTGTCGAAGTTTAGTCGAAGTACGCCAGGCACGCAGGTGGTGAGGGTGAAATAATTGCATTCGGTGGAGGGCGGTGCAGTTGTAGAAGAGAGAGGGAGGGATAAGGTCAAAATAGCCTTCGGAACACTCCCCATTATATAGAATACGCAGAGAGAGCAAGTCTCTGCGGTGCTCTAGGTTTTCCAGTGAGCTGGTTAATATGGGATTGTCCACAAGCCGAACTGTCTTCTTTTGAATCCGGTCAAATGGAAGGTGTTTATACTTGGGTGCTCCAAAAGGTGAGGGTATTGAGGAGCCCAAAGGTGAGAGCAATACTCCATGTGTGGGTGGACTTGCTTGTGAGTAGGAGCCGGTGCTCGGGCGCAATATACCGCTTTGCTCAATTGAGTACCCCAAGTAAAGTGACTTGTTAAGTGTAATGGTTTACCCACATTGTGTTGGCAGCTCTGCTGTGCGACGGCGCGGAACAGCCGGCGCCGCGGCCGCACGCGCTGGCCGTGCACTCGTACAAGGCGCCAACCTTCTGCGACTTCTGCGGCGAAATGCTGTTCGGGCTAGTGCGGCAAGGCCTCAAGTGTGAAGGTAATTTGGTTTATCTTACTAATGCTATCAACGCAAAAGTGTGTTGTTTGTTTGTTGGTTGTTCCTTCAATCAAGCCGCAAGTCGCAACAGAGCTACAGATCAACGTGATTGTTTGCATGGCTATAGTTGAGGACCAGGAGTTATATTCTCTAAAAACCATTGCATCAGTGCAACAATCGCAATGACCTCTGATTGGCTGAATTTATGTTCTTGCTGCATCAATGCATTTAAACCTGTCGTGGGAGAGTACCGGCCAATTAGGGCTCATTGCGATCGTTATATCTACTTTACTGCCCTAAAGATTTACGTTATTTTTTTCATTCTTTTTATAAGATCTAGAAATTAAATTGAATAATCGAAACCATGAAATATTGTATTATATAAAATTCAAAAAAAAATCAAAATTATTTATTTCATGTAGGTTGGCCTACATGAAATGACTCTTATGACACATCAAGATTCTACCACCGGTTCGGAAAGCGGATTCTGCTGAGAAGAGCCGGCAAGAAACTCAGCAGTTGCTCTTTTCAAAATAATCATTTTACAATATTAATAAGTAGCTATTACATTGTAATAAGTTTTTATACTATCTTGTGGGCAGCTGGATGCCAAGCTTATTTAACACGTGCATCTTTGTTAGAATAGAATATGACATTTCCACAAAACGTACTACAATTCAATTCATGTCAAAGACGGGCAGACATAAAGTAGCCCCATTCCCGGCGGCGGCACCCGTTCACGAGCATGACGCATGCTACCTCATGTACCTCATCCGCATCGCCAACAAACTATTCCAGGCTGCGGTCTGAACTACCACAAGCGCTGCGCGGTGAAGGTGCCGTCGAACTGCGCGTCCCCGGCGGGGGCGGGCGCGAGCAGCCGGCGGCAGAGCGCGGCGCCGCGCAGCCCGACGCGCGCCTCGGCGTCCACACACGCCGGCGCGCCCGCCGCGGCGCACGACGACTCGCTGGTAAGGCGGCTAGCGCAGCTCGTCATTCAAAACAAAAACAACAACAACTCACACTCTTGAACTGATCTCAATTGTTCGCTGCTACGAGAAGCTGTTACAGCTGTAGATATTCAGCGAAATACGTTACTAGAAAATATTTAAAGTTGGATACTGGATAGAAGCAGGCGTTACTTTACGTAAGTTCATGATTAGCACGAAAAGGTTAGAATTATTTTGCTATAATCCGCCAACAGAAAAAATCTGTATGGTCAAACATGCAATTAAAAGCTAAGCACCACTCACCTACCCAGCCAAGCAAGAAAGCCAAGTTCCCAAGCAAGCAATGCCACCACCACTCACATGCACCACCACTATTGTCTGGACAATACAGCATTTTAAAGTCGACATCTCCTGAGGACGCTCCGGTGTCGGGGCGAAACGTGCGTCGAGAGTAGTGTAAAAGTCTTGTGTGGTGGTGCATGTGAGTGGTGGTGGCATTGCTTGCTTGGGTACTTAGCTTTCTTGCTTGGCTGGGTAGGTGAGTGGTGCTTAGCTTTTAATTGCATGTTTGACCATACAGATTTTTTCTGTTGGCGGATTATAGCAAAGTAATTCTAACCTTTTCCTGCTAATATTTAAAGTTTCTGTCTTAGGTTAAAATCTATAGATAGAGCTCTCACTCAGCTCAGACTCAAGACTGAGTTAAAACGAGACAGATTTATGTCGGAACATATTTGTGTCTCATTTTAACTCTGAGTCCTGGGCAGAGCCAGAGTACTATCTATAGATCTCAGCCTAATTGGCAGACACTGCTGAGCTGAGATCTCTAGAGCATACTCTGACTCTACTCGGACTTGCCACAGAGTTATAACGAGAAAGATTTATGTCAGGGACATATGTCCCATAACAGGACATAAATATTTATGTCCCGTTTTAACTCTGTATCAAGTCTGAGTAGAGTCAGAGTACGCCATAGATGCCAATATCACCATCACCCAGTAAAGGTTAAACAAGGAGTTTTGAAGTTCTAGCAGTTTTTGTGTTGGAAATATGTCAAAAGTCAAATTTATTCGTCGGTTAAGCGTTACTTGGCGATAGTGAAATTGGCGCTTAATATCGAAAAATGACGGAATCCTTTTAAATAAGTAACTATGTTGTGAATTAATGAATATATGGATTTCGACGATCTGTAATCAATCTCGAATTATTGATCTTAATGTTAATATCTTAATATTTCCTATTTCATTCCATTTTTTCTTTTTTCATTTTATATTAGTTTTACGGGTTTCTTGACTCGAAAAAATACATTTCAAATGTAACTTAATAATATAAAATTACAAGTAGGTAACTTTATACACAGTATAAATAAGTATTATTCTAATGTAATAAAAAAGACAATATATAGTAGGTCTATTTTTGTAGGTTTCTTTTTGTATTAAGTAATGTATAATTTTACAGAATATTTTTACTTAAAGTATTTATATAGAGTATTTATAAAATATTTTTACAAATTATACCTAATTATACAAGCTTTTATCACTTTGACTAACAATTCACATGGGTGGTGGGTAGCATTGGGAAAAAAATGTAACGAAAATTTAATTTTTTTAATAAATTAATTGCAGAAAATATTTTGAGTTTTATTTTTACGAAATCCTATGGTACCCATCATCCAATGCTCCAAACTAAATAAAGGTAAAGGCTTTAGGAGCCTTTGCACACAACGACATTTTTACTCGTCTTGAAGGACGTCAGACCTAACTAATACGACCTTCGAAAGTATTTTAGTGGGCTTTGTTTTTTTTGTCAAATTTCAGTAAATGGCACTGTTTACAAAAAAATGAAATTATATCAACCGTTTTCTCTATGGCAATTCTCTATGGCAAAATTCATTTTTGAAAATTCAGTTTTGGAAAACTATTTTCAAAAAACAAAAGTCCATTCTAATTTAATTTAATTTGATTAAATGAAATATAACGATTTATATTTTGTGAAGACTCTTTTTCTAAGGAATGTGTTATTCGTTCCTATATTAGCTATTCCTATATAGCTATTTAGTTTTATTAAGGTAAGCGTTACTTAGTTTTCTAGTTACTTAAATTATGCTTTATTATAAGATGAAATAGCAGACACGAGAACTATAAGTGTAATTGAGCAAAATGATACTAATTCGTTAACACCACATAGCAGATTCTAAGATATGGTTTAGGGTTAAGGATGATGAATTATACGAGTCTGCCCGCGAAATTCAAATTTAATTTGGTTTTTCGCATTTTTAAAGTAATACGACAAATAAGGCTAATGGCATTCTAATTGCGCCAGTAGAATTGTCATCTTCACAGGTTTACGTAAAAATCTTTACTTGAAAGTGACCAGTTTAAGAAATTAATCAAAATACTGAGTTGGACGTGAGTCACTCACAAATTAGTCGATATTTTGATTAATTTCTTAAACTGGACACTTTCAAGTAAAGATTTTTATATAAACCTGTGAAGATGATGAGACTGCCATTGTCGCAATTAGAATGCCATAAGCCTACTTTGTCGTATTAGTTTACAAATTGCGAAAAACCAAATTAAATTTGAATTTCGCGGGCAGAATTGTGTCTTCCACCTTAAATGCCACGATTGTATTTTGTAAGAGGTGAAAAAAAAAATCGTGTCGAAACCTGCATGAGAGTTCCCCATAATGTTCTCAAAGTTGTGTGTTTGTCCATTCGCACTTGGCCAGCGTGGTGCACGGTGGCCTTAACTAGTGACCTCAATAATAATAATTAATCTGTGATCAACACTGGACGGGCTGTCCCTATACAAATGACAGCTTAAATTGTGGATCAATTTGAAGCGCCACATCTGACATACGAGTGTCATTGGAATCTTACTAATAATATAAGTGCGAAAGTGTGTTTGTTTGTTGGTTTGCCCTTCAATCGCGCTGCAACAGAACTACGGATCGACGTGATTTTGAAGTGAAAACTTCTTTTGGCGCACCGCACACACATTTTTACGTGGGTTAGTAAGTTAGGCTAATCCGTCACGCTCTGAGGTGAAAGGCTCGATCGGGCCAACTCGGAACTGCCGAGTGTACCCGAGCGAGAAAGATACAGTCAGCTGCTCTTCTGTTGTCTCACTCAGTCTCACTATGTGAGAGTGAGTGAAACTGAGCTGTCATATATAAATTGATTAGAGTATATTAATTATATTAATTAGAGTATATAAATTGATTGCGATTGCCAATGAAGTTTTCACTTCTGCCGTGCGGTCTTAAGCATACACTCTATTTTTTTGGGATGGACGCCATTTTGGCGCTGTAAACAGTTACGAGTGTCCAAGGAACTAAAATTAGAGAGGGCACTAGCTGACAATTATTACGTATTAATTGAATATACTAAACAGGAGAGCAGCTGTTTGTATCTTTCTCGCTCGGGTACACTCGGCGGTCCCGAGTTCACCCGATCGAGCCTTTCACCTCAGAGCGTGACGGATCAGCCTAACTTACTACCTACCTTTTTTTTTGTTAACGGGGGGGAAATCTTAAGATACCCGATATCCTGAGGGAGAATACCGGGTTATGTAGGATTTTTATCTACTAAAACCCCCTCGATGGCCACCCTCAGCGCATATTGGAAGGCTCCGAGATCTCTTCCGAACACATACCGGTGCCTCCCTTGCGCGACCCTCATTATGGACTCGTCCTGGCAAAACTACGCGCACCTCATTAGGAGGTAAGGCTACTTGTGCCACATCAAGCTGCCCTCTTCCCAAGGTCACATAAGATCGAAAAATGAGTGGCTGAAGCCCTCACAACAGCCACTAGCAACCCTGAGCTCCTTCAGGACTATTGCGCTATTTGGACCGGCGGATTTGGACGGTTGTCATCGCCGCCCCGGTGTCTACGTCTTCGAGCAGGATCAGCTCGCTCTCGGGTCCGCTCAGCGGCCTCCTTCTTAACCATTACGGTCTCACAGAAGGAGACCACTGCCTTCCACGCTTCGCCAACATAGCCGCTATCACAGCTGGTGGACAGAGGTCGTTTCCCACAAAGTTCATTAGGTCACAGCGTTCAGCATCCCAAGCAGGACACTCTTCTAACGTATGTTGTGCAGTGTCCCGATCCTCACTACAGTGATGATACCGTGCAGTAGCCTCGCGACCAATCCGACTCAGGTACTCACCGAAACAGCCATGTCCAGTTAGTATCTGGGTCAGTCTAAAGGTGATATTGCCACTCTTCCTTTCCAGCCAGGCCTCAAAACTTGGCAGTATTGCACCAACAGCGCGTTGGCGTGCATTCCTCTCCTCTTCGAGACGCATACGCCAGTTTAAAATTGCTACCTACCTACGAAAAAAATGTGTGTGCGGTACGCCAAAAGAAGTTTTCACTTCGAAAATATGACTACAGCCTGTCTAGTGTTAATCATAGATTAATTCAGTGTTTGCTGCTGCTGCTGATGATATTGGTGACCCTGCATCAGGTCGGGACCGCGTCTGCGCCGAAGCGGGCGGGCGGCGCGTGGACGTCGTCGCTCGGCATCCCGCACACGTTCCAAGTGCACACGTACACGCGGCCGACGGTGTGCCGCCTGTGCAAGAAGCTGCTGCGCGGGCTGTTCAAGCAGGGCCTGCAGTGCGGCGACTGCCACTACAACGCGCACCGCAAGTGTCTGCCGCTCGTGCCGAAGGACTGCGGCGGCGAGATACGGGATCATCACGGTCTGTACATCTTAATGGTGTGCCTCATAAGAAGGCTCAGGGTCGCTCAGCTGGAGAGAGCTATGCTCGGAGTATTCCTTTGAAATCAAATTAGAAATGAGCAGATCCGTAGGAGAACCAAATTCACCGACATAGCTCCGTGAGTTGCGAAACTGAAGTAGAAATCAACAGGGCACATAGTTCGAAAAGCTGATGGTCGTTGGGGCCCCAAGGTGCTGGAGTGGCAACCAAGCACCGGGAACCGCTCGCAGTGTTGACAGACCCCCACAAGGTGGACAGACGACATTAAAGAAGTCGCAGGGATCCGCTGGGTGCAGGTGGCGCAAAACTGAGGCTTGTGGAAGTCCATGCAAGACATCTTTATATAACAGTTGACGTATATCGAAGAATTTCTTCTAGAATAATTTCTAAGAAGAGCTTATATTCGGTTGTATGGTTGTAGGCGAGAATCAGGACAATTGTAGCACGAGCAGCGAAATTTCCGAGCCCCGAGCAGCGCAGGACGACGACTCTGATGACGCCGACCACGACCACGAGCACCGCAACCACAACCACAACCATTTCGACCACCCCGGGGTATGTACATAATATGACGAATAATATAAGAGACACGTTTGTTGTCTAGCGAGCATTGCGCATCGGTTTCATTGTTTCGATTTAAATTCGCCCGACTTAAACAAAATTATCTCACACGTGTCACCAGAGGGCGAGCGTCGCGGATCGGTTTAATCGTTTCTATTCAGGCCCACTCACAAACAGCAAAAATTTAAACACTAAAATTATTTTATACATTTTATTGCCGTTTGAAGTTTTTTGAAAAGAATTTTTATGCAGAATTCTTGTGTTCACACTTAACAATTAACTTGTTTTTGAGGCAGTGCATTAAGTGTGGATCCTCGTGGCCCGAGGTTAATCTAATGATGACGTAATGATGACGTAATAGGCTATGCCTAAAAATGGGCGCTGCAACATCGAAATACTCCAGAATTATGCTGAGACGGTAGTAAATACGTTGTGCATTTAGTAGGCTAAGTTTAGATTTTGCTTTAATTCTATCTTCATCTCCTATTTTCCCGTGCACTATTATCGTACCCACTCCTAACACAAGGTTGTCGCTTATTTGGAGGGGGGAGGGGAAAACTAAGCAAGATTAGCTTGCGAACAGCAAGATACAGCTAATATTGTTTTAAAAAAATGTCATTATAGTACGGCCACCGAGAGAATACGTTTTTGACACCTGTCAGTTTGCCATACAAAACAAAAATATCCGGTTGACATAACCTTGTAATAGCGCAGTTTAGATTTAGAAAAATATTGTTTACCAAGTTATTTGACACTCAGTTTGGCACAAAATTATAACATTAATTGATTACTGATATAATAATGTTGTTTTAATGCTCATCAATTGTTAAAACGGTAAACAACCAGCAATAATATTTTTATCGTAACTGCAACGCCATTACAAAGTTACGTCGTCAGTTCAATCGCGACGTGTCAGGAACGCATTCTCTGAACGGCCGTAGTTATAGCCTAGGGGTTAAGTCTGCAGTCTCCTGCTCGGGGGGTCTTAAGTTCGATCCCTGGCACGCTCCTCTGACTTTTCGGAGTTACGTGCGTTTAAGCAATTAAATATCACATGCTATAACGGTGCAGGAAAACATCGCAAGGAAACCTGCACGCCTGAGAGTGCTCCATAATGTTCTCGAAGGTGTGTTAAGTCCGCCAATTCGCATTGTGCCAGCGTGGTGGATCATGGCCTATAACCCTTCTCTGAAAGGAGACCTGCGCTCAGTAGTAAGCGGTGATGGGTTGCTGATGATGATGGTGATGATGATGAATGAACGTGTGCAGGTGCCGCTGCGGCCGGCGGACGTGGACGAGGAGCCGCAACGCGACGTGGCGCCGGAGCGCGCCGCCAGCAGACCGAGCAGGTGAGCTGACGTTTTGTGGCGCGCTTGGCTTGGCTAGTTGGCGCACGTGGGCTTGGTGGTGGACTCAGATACCATTAGGCTGACATTACGACGGTGCCTCGTTCATCGTTCATTTTTGCGAATATTTCTTGCGAAAATGAACCCTAAGCTGAGGCTCTTTGCCCTAAGGGTGAATTTAGACGGATGGCTCACCGATGACCTTCGAAAATGAAAGCAAGAATCTCGAAAAATTAACCGTAGAATATTCACCCTTAGGGCGAATTGAGACGGTTCATTTTCGCAATCGCAACGATGAACGAGGCTCCGTCTAATTTGGATTTACACTTGGAACTTTGTTCTTCTCTGTGCTAACCGCTTCTTTCAGTCTTACATTTCCTTTGCTGCGAGCTTTTAAGTTTTAATGTATCACGAAAATGTCAATTTACCTTATTTGAAGTTTACCTTCAAATAAGTTTTTGTGTCTTTAAAATTGAGACAAAATAGTTTCGTCACTAAGAATACTGGCCACACAGCCAGTTTCTTTTTAGGGTTCCGTAGTAAAAACAAGGAGCCCTTAAAGTTCCGTCCGTATGTCTGCAGTCTAGCGCAGAGACCATTTTTATACGAATATCTGTCCATTATACTAATATTCGAAAGTGTGTTTTATTTTGTTGGTTTGTCTTTCAATCAAATTGACATGATTTTTTGCATGGATCTAGTTGAAGACCTTGAAAGAGAAAAGCTCGTTCGCAACGAATTTTAAAAACTTAGTCTTGAAGTCGTGGCTATCAGCTAGTACAGTATAATAATTTCTTCACACAGAAATACACCCGTATTTCTGTGTGAAGAAATAGGACCGATTTAGATATTTTGTGTTATTTTTAAGTGTATTTAAGTGAATCCCTGGATGATTTAGATCCACAATCGGGCCCGATGGCGATGCGATAGAGTTCAGAACTTTGTTTTTATGTGAAACATCTATAGCGGCGGGTCAGACCTACGCCATATACGACATTATACGACAGTAGTATGTATGTAGTAGTGTGTATGTATGTAGTACGAAACAGTGCTGTTTACTACGGTACACGTAACCTGTCACTTAAGATAAATAATTTTAACAACAAAATGTGTCTGATAGTGATAGTTTAGAAAGTGAGCAGCCTCTTGCAAAGAAAGCAAATTGGGTATTTGACTGTTGTCAAAATGTTGATATTCATTATTTATAATCGAAAATGTAACATGTAAGAATAATATTTGTAAAAACAGAAAATAAATCGGTCCAAAAACAAATAAGTTATAAGCTGTTTTACCATGGTTTTACTACGACTGTATCTGTCTCTTTCTCAAACGAAATGTTCTATGAAGAGTGTATATATTGTAAGAGCTTTATTGTGTTTTGACGTCACACCTCAATAGTGCTCTCTTTGTCTAACAGGTAACTTTAAAGCTCTTTATTTCCGAGACTAGTTGAGATATTTAAAAAAGAAAAATGGCGGTGTTATATTTAAAAACGTTATTTTAAATAAATAAACAAATATCAGTCAAATACCCAATTACAATTAGAGTGTGCATTTATGTGTGTACTAAGCTCGATATTACCTGTACAAAATAATTTCGATGTTTCACATCTGCCAGGCGTCCCGCGACGACTCACAATTTTATTTTCAAATTTTTATGCACCCAAACGAAAAGCCAACGTTCGAGCAGGACAACGTCCGTCGGGTCCGGTAGTGTGCTTATAATTTTTGATTGTTTGTTTTAACGTGACGCCACCACCAAGTCCCCCCCCCCATAACCCCCACCACGCGTCACGGTGGGATCTGAAGTGCGAGGGTTTCAGCACGTCGTCGTCGCCCAGCGCCAACATCCCGCTGATGCGCATCGTGCAGTCCGTGAAGCACACCAAGAAGCGCGACGGGCAGTGGCTCAAGGAGGGCTGGCTGGTGCACTTCACCAACAAGGATAAGACGGTAACACTCGCCCCCTTTAAGGTCGATTATACAGGTCTGCCCGCGAAATTAATAAATAAAATAAATAAATAAACATTTATTCAGCTTTTGACAAGAAGGTCTTTAAGAATAATGATATACAGACAAAAACTTAATCACTAAATAATCTATCTATAATATAATAAAACTGTAACAGGTCCAATTCTGTACATTGAAGATATTTTGAAAATTTTTGTTTGAGGGCACTCTATAATCGATACTGAAGCCAAAACAATTTTTTTTTGTCTGTCTGTCTGTCTCTCTGTCTGTCTGTATCTTGGCCGTGCATCACGCCGAAACTACTGGACGGATTTGAATGAAACTTGGCATGATTTAAGTTCATACTACGAGGTATAATATAGGATACTTTTTATCCCGAAATTCAGCACGGTTCCCTTGGGAGAGGGGATGAAAGTCAAAATGAGTATTTAGCTGTAATTCATTAAGGCGTATTCCGATTTCATTCATTCTTTTTTGTTAGAAAGCAGGTACTTTAGGAATTGCCCTGTAATTATTTCAAGGTTGTCAATTTAGTAGTTCAGAAATTATAGACATCACAATCTTCAGTATAAGGTCTAAATAACTTGAACCCCGGAATCTACAGGATACTTTGAACGGCTCATCTTACGCTGGCATGCGTACTTTATCGTATATAGCCATCGTGGATAGCCCTATTTTGTCAAAGTCAAACTACTCCAAAGGCGTCAGATTTTGCCAAACGATCATTATACCTACATACTACATAGTAGGTATGGATGTAATACATCGTATGGACGTAATGCTACAATGTTTTCCTATGCAATTTAATAATCTAATCATATTAATATTATAAATGCGAAAGTGTGTTTGTTTGTTGGTTTGTCCTTCAAACACGCCACAACAGAGCCACGGATCGACGTGATTTTTTGCATGGGTACTATATTTGAGGACCTGTAGAGTGACATAGGCTACTTTTTATCCCGGAAAATCAAAGTGTTCACGAGGGATTTTAAAAACAAAATCCACGCGGACGAAGTCGCGGGCATCAGCTAGTTTAATAATAAATTTGATAATAAAATGTTAAAGCTGAAAAGGCTACTGCCTCAGCATAATGCTGCAACATTAAAATGCTGAGCGCTGATTTTCTGTGTGTGTAGCAGAGCGTGGTTTGACAGATCTCAATCGTCCCCCGTTGGTTTCAATATGGAGCACTTTTCTGTCCTTCGTGGTGCAATACCTGTTAAATGTGGTTCATTAGTACGGCTTCAAAATGAGAGATTTCGTATTATGTTTTCTGATAATGTCTGTTGGATTTCGGATAATGTTTAATTCTGCGCGAACACCAACCAAATCTTTAGGTTTTCTGGTCTTGAGGTATCAAGGCGACTATAATAAGACACGAACACAGTGACATGAACACTGAACATTAGCTTTATTCTAAGGAAATGCCGCGCGATGTGAGCGCATACAAAGGCGAGTAGCGAGAGAGTGCGTCGGCTTACTTCTAGCGTGAAAATATATGCATTGAACCCCTACAAATCATACTTTTAGATCAAACGTCACTATTGGCGGTTGGACAGCAATTCCATAACACTGTTCACATCAGAGCAAGGCACCAAGTATTATAAGGAGATCCCGCTCAACGAGATCCTGGCGGTTGATACCGCGAGGCAGCCACAGTCAGGTAACACAACCTAAAAATGTTATTCATCATTCAACGGCTCACTAATGAGTGCAGTGTCTCCTCTTACAGAAGGGTCCCATAGTTCAGCACGCTGGCCCAATGCGAATTGGGAGATTTCATACACCTACGGAGACCTCTCAGACGTGCAGGTTTCCTCACGATGTTTTCCTTCACTGTTGAAGTACTTGATATTTAGTTGCTTAAACGCACATAACTCCGAAAAGTCAGAAGCCCGGGATCGAACTGCGACCTCCCGAATTGGAGACCACAGTACTAACCACTAGGCGACCAGTGCTTAAGCGTTAGGACGCTTAAGCATGCCTGTTTTCAACAATCTCTTACCCAATGTCATTTTCACCTTTAGGAGTTCCCTAAAGTAAAGCAAAGTATTCGTAAATGTAGACAATTTTTTACAACTTAATTTATTATGTAAAATGTTTATAGTGTAATCTTAAGCTTAAGTTGTAATTTGGAAAAATAAAATAAACTTCTTTATAAAGTGACAACGAAATTGAGAGAAAGCGACAGTTAGGCAACGTTAGTGAAAACGGGCGTAAAAGCCATAAAAACCCCGATCGCTGCCGCTAAAAGTAGCCAGCGTGCCCCTCCCTATGTGTTGTGACTGGTGACTTTGTGCAGACGTGATGCACTGCTTCGAGCTGCGCACGGCCAACGTGGACTACCTGGTGGGCGTGGACCCCGCGTGGCAGGGCGGGTCGGCGCCGCTGCCGCCGCCCGACTCGGGCGTGGGCGCCTACCTGGCGCGCTCCTGGGAGACAGCGCTGCGGCACGCGCTCATGCCG
The DNA here is from genome assembly GCA_029955525.1 of Oeneis ivallda. Taxonomy (NCBI): domain Eukaryota; kingdom Metazoa; phylum Arthropoda; class Insecta; order Lepidoptera; family Nymphalidae; genus Oeneis; species Oeneis ivallda. Next base: position 1,132,087 of record JARPMR010000024.1, read on the forward strand.
CACACGCACTCAGGTGAATAATTTAAAAAAAAAAGTGTGTGTGTCAGCTCCGACGCACGACTGGAGTTTACTCCTTAAAACGTCGTAATGCATTCGCGGCGCTCGGACCCGATCGGTACGCGCTCGGCTTCCCGAAGCGGAAGCTCTTTCGCATTCGACAACTCAAGCGAAAACCAACCTTATTTACTCAACGTTAGGGTAGAAATTTGCATCGTTGTGAAAAACTTAACGAGGGCATTCGACAACTCAAGCGAAAACCAACCTTATTTACTCAACGTTAGGGTAGAAATTTGCATCGTTGTGAAAAACGTATCGAGGTCATTTATAAGTGGATTTTACTCCTCGAATTTTTCTCATACCGGGCGCCTAAAATCGATTCTTAAGGAGTAAACTCCAAAAAAAAAAATTGGTTGTCTGTAAAGTCGGTTTTCAGCGAGCGATGGAAAGAGCTATGCTCGGTATATCCCTGCGAGATCAAATCATAAATGAGGAAATCCGTAGGAGAACCAAAGTCACCGACATAGCTCAGCGTGTAACGAAACTGAAGTGGAAATGGACGGGGCACATAGTTCGAAGAGCTGGTGGTCGTTGGGGTCCCAAGGTGCTGGAGTGGCGACCCCGCACCGGGAAACGCAGTGTTGGTAGACCTCCCACTAGGTGGATTGACGACATCAAACGAGTCGCAGGGAGCCGCTGGATGCAAGCGGCACAAGACCGAAGCCTGTGGAAGTCCATGCAGGAGACCTTTGTCCAGCAGTGGACGTCTATAGGTTGATAAAGAAGAAGAAAGTCGGTTTACGGACGATAGCTTTACGTGATAACGTCACACAGAAACATTGATGAATAAATGTGGCACAAGCCAACGCTTGGGCCGATCGTGCCTCTTTATCGCTTGTTCCGCGCTCTCGCTTGCACGCTCAGGCTCAGGTGGAACGTGATACTTTTTCGTGCGTGAAGTCGGTGTTCATCGATTTATTAGACCTTATCACGGTCATCATCAAAAGGTTCAAAAACTGTAACCCGAATGCAGTACGACAAGAATCTATTGGCACTCGGAAAACATTGACAGGGGGGCGTCAGTGTGCTAAAAGCGCATACAACGTACTGTTATAAAGTGATGTTTCTAAAAATCGCGGCGTTAGTTCCGATTTTGGCCCCGTGCCAAAATATCCTTGTCGCACTGTACCAAAATATTGGAAATGGCGCACTGACGTCTTTATTTAATTCATGATTTCATAGATTAATCATTTATTTTAGAACTCCATAGTTAGTCTATGGTTTCATAGATTAATTAGAGAGGTTGGTGCGCCATTTGCAATATTAGTAGTTCCAGGGACATTCGTATGTCAAGTGTGGCGCTTCAAATTGATCAATAAATAGACCGTTATTTGTATAGAGACACCCGATCCAGTGTTGATTAAAGAACAATCATAGAGATGAGTGGTTGAGTGTAGTGGTCGCCTGTGGTCGCAGCGGAGGCGCGGCCCGGCAGCGCGGGCGGCGCGGCGGCGGGCGGCGGCGAGCGCGCGGCGGAGATGGCGCAGCTGTACCAGATCCACCCCGACGAGGTGCTGGGCTCGGGCCAGTTCGGCATCGTGTACGGCGGCATGCACCGCGCGACCGACAGCCCGGTGGCCATTAAGGTATAGTGTAGTGGTCGCCTGTGGTCGCAGAGTGGAGGCGAGCGCGTGGCGTTGGCGGGGCGAAACGCCGCCAACAGTACATGTAGTAGTATGTTTGTATGTAGTACGCAACAGTGTTGTTTACTAAGGTACACGGTGTCTTACTTAAAAGAAATAATTTTAACAATCAAATATTATGTCTGATAGTGATAGTTTAGAATGAGTATGCATATAAATGTGTCATCCATCCATCCCTCCATCAGCCTGTATTTGTCCACTGCTGGACATAGGCCTTTCCGAGAGCGCTCCACCAAACACGGTCCTCCGCCTTCCTCATCCAACCGCTTCCCGCCACCTTCTTAAGGTCATCGGTCCAACGAGTTGGAGGTCGTCCTACACTGCGCTTGCCGGTACACGGTCTCCACTCCAGAACACGACTGCCCCATCGCGCATCGGCCATCGGTTCTGCGACAGATATGACCTGCCCACTGCCACTTCAGCTTGCTAATCCTCAGAGCTATGTCGGTCACTTTTGTTCTTCTACGAATTTCCTCGTTCCGGATTTTATCCCTGAGAGAGATTCCTAACATAGCTCGCCCATAGCGCGCTGAGCGACTTTTAATTTGTGAACGAGGCCCACCGTCAGTGTCCACGTTTCCGCTCCATACGTCATTACCGGTAGGACACACTCATTGAAAACCTTTGTCTTCAGGCTTTGTGGTATCGACGGATCAAAGACCTGACGCAGCTTTGAAAATGCTACCCAGCCCAACTGAATTCTTCGGTCAGCCTCCTTGTCGAAGTTGTTTCTACCGAGTTGTATAATCTGGCCAAGGTAGTTGTATTCCTGAACAACATCGATGCTGACATTTCCGACGTTAACCGGGCTTGAGATATCGTGCTCGTTAAACATGACTTTTGTTTTGTCTATGTTCATCTCAAGACCCACTTGTCTGGAAGAACAACTAAGCTGGGCCAGCATTTCTTCAAGATCTTGCAGCGATTCCGACAGTATAACTATATCGTCTGCAAAACGCAAGTGTGAGATGTATTCACCATTCACATTAACACCTCGACTTTTCCAGTCCAACACCTTAAACACGTCTTCTAGAGCGCAAGTGAAAAGTTTCGGGGATATAACGTCTCCCTGTCTTACCCCCCTTCGTATGGGAATCGGATTCGTTTGTTGGTCTTGGACTTGGACTGTCATAGTGGCGGCCTCATAAAAACATCTCAACACCTAGATATAGTGCCAGTCGACTTGGCATCGCTGCAATGAATCCAGAACAGCCCAGGTCTCAACGGAATCAAAGGCTTTCTCGTAGTCCACAAACGCCAGACAGAGGGGCAAATTATACTCCTGGGTCTTCTGCATAATTTGCCGTAGCGTTTGAATGTGGTCTACGGCCTTTGCGAAACCCGGCCTGCTCTGGTGGCTGAAATTCGTGAAGCCTTCGAGCGAGACGGTTCGTAATCACCCGCGAGAACAGCTTATAGATATGGCTCAGAAGTGAGATTGGCCTATAGTTTTTGAGTAGGCTCTTATATCCTTTTTTGAAAAAGAGAAACGTGACACTTCTGCTCCATTTTTCTGGTGTTATGCCAGTTTTGATGACGGTATTAAAGAGGTCTTTAAGCTTAGTCAGAATTGGCTTTCCTCCTGCACGTAGGAGCTCCGCAGTAATACCGTCATCGCCTGGGGCTTTTTTTTTTTTTATTCGATGACAAGCTAGTCCTTGACTGCGATCTCACCTGATGGTAAGTGACGATGCAGTCTAAGATGGTAGCGGGCTAACTTGGAAGGGGTATGGCAGTGAACATTCAAACCATACCCCTAATTGGTTTCTACACGCCATCGTGCCGGAACGCTTAATCGCTTGGCGGCACGTCTTTGACGGTAGGGTGGTAACTAGCCACGGCCAAAGCCTTCCACCAGACCAGACCAGAGACAATTCAGAAATTATAAATTCCCAAATTGCCCCGCCGGGAATCGAACCCGAGACCTCCCAGTTATAAGGCAACAGCGCTCACCACTGAGCCAGGGAGGTCGTCAAGGAGGGAGGCTTTGTTGTTTTTCAGCTGTCCGAGGGCTATACTAATCTCGCCTAGGTCAATATCCGGGAGGTCGTCGGTATAGTGGCGCACAAGTTTCGCTCTTTTGTCGTTCGCAGTTTGAGTGGGTGCAGGTTTCGGAGCATGAGCCGAGTACAGCTGCCCGTAAAACGGCTCGATCTCAACTAACACCTCTGGCTTTGAAGCAACAACCCGGTCGTCCGATGTTCTCAACTTTGTCAAATAAATATAAATGTGTACTAAGCTCCATATTACCTGTACAAAATAATTTTGAAGTTTCACATCTGCCAGGTGTCCCGCGACGGCTCACAGTTTTTTGAAATAAAATTTCTTTACGCACGCTTGACTTGGGGAGTAAGCTGGTGAAAGAATTACGAAAAGTGTGATCGGGCGAGGCGAACGGAAGTTGAGAGGGAGATATAAGTTAGTGAACATAGAAAGAGAGAGAGTTACGTTTCGTATATTACTGCAGGGTCAAGAGAGAGAGGTGCGAGCACACATTTTCTTTCTCTCTTTCTCTCATAGCCACTTGCGTTTCGTAACTTTTACTTCAGTCGTGTGGTCTAAAGCACACTCGTTTTTTTATAGTGAGCAAACGAACAGGCGGGTCACCTTATGTTAAGTGATTGCCGCCGCCCATGAATATACTTCGGACGCACCGTCTACATTATATTATACACTAGCGGTATATTCCAGGTTATAGACAAGCTCCGGTTCCCGACCAAGCAGGAGGCGCAGCTGAAGAACGAGGTGGCCATCCTGCAGAACCTGTCGCACCCGGGCGTGGTGAACCTGGAGCGTATGTTCGAGACGCCCGAGCGGATCTTCGTGGTGATGGAGAAGCTGAAGGGCGACATGCTGGAGATGATCCTGTCACACGAGAAAGGCCGGCTGACGGAGAGGATCACCAAGTTCATCGTTGCACAGGTCAGTTGACAGGTTTCTTCTGTCAAGAAGTTGGAATAAGCATCATCATCAGGAGCAACCCGGTCGCGGGTTATCTCCCGAGTCCGCACCTCAACCACTACTTGGACTGGAATGACTCATCAATTCCCTCAAAATACCTAGATCCCTTACATAGTAATCTTTCATACTTCACGCACTTACATAGGTAGTAACCTATGAATACTTATATGTCTAGAAGGAGCATCGCGCTACTAAAGAACGAAAAAAAACAGGCCAATGAAAATATGCTAGTGTGCGTGACGTGAGTGCCGCGCATGCGCGGCGTGGATTACTGAGCGTGCGTAATGATACCAGGTACGCAGGTGATTCCAATAAAATGGGGAGAATTATGTCATTAAAATTTTTAAACTTTAAAAATAAAATTAATATCTACTTTTTTTTTAATTTTTATCATAAAACAATAATTTTATTAATACCTTTAACTATAGTGAGTTATTGTATTTTGTATTAGATAAATGGTTTCCAAAATTTTAAAAAGTCAGCTCCATACTGAAATTCTTTGTTATTGCACCGATGTCGTTCAAAATCGATATTTAGGGTCCCCTAGCGTCAAATGAGAGGAAATGGTTGCCAGTATTTTTTTTAAAGTCAGCGCCATATTGAAATTCTTTGTTATTGCACCGATGTCGTTCAAAATCGATATTTAGGGTTCACTAGCGTCTAAAGAGACGAATTGGTTGCCAAAATTTTAAAAAGTCAGCGCCATATTGAAATTCTTTGTTATGTACCGATGTCGTTCAAAATCGATATTTAGGGTTCCCTCACGTCAAGAGAGACGAATTGGTTGCCAAAATGTTTAAAAGTAAGCGCCATGTTGAAATTTTTTGTTTTAAAAAAAATTAAGATGAATATAAATAAAAGAAAATCGGAAACGAAAAAGTTAAAAAAAAATAAGAGGGGAATTCTTGAGTTCGATTATCGATGGAGACAATTTCGAAATTTATAATTTCTGAAATATCTCAGATCTGGTCTGGTGGGAGGCTTCGGCCGTGGCTAGTTACCATTCTACCATCAAAGACGTATCGCTAAGCTATTTAGCGTTCCGGCTCGATAGCGTGTAAAAATTTAATAAATCCTAGCTTATCCCCTTCCAAGTTAGCCCGTTACCATCTAAACTGCATCGTCACTTACCATCAGGTAAGATCGTAGAACAAGGACTGTCTTGGAAAGAAAATTAAAAAATGACATTATCTGCAATCGCTTTTCGAATATTATCGGTATCTACATTCTAAGGTTTCATTATTTATTAGGGAAATTTTGGGTTCGTAAACTGGCAACACACATTAAATGGCGAACTCTAATTTAATTATTTTCTACAAATTTCAATTTCTTATTTTGCAGGAACTGATGTGCTTGAATGTTATTTACTGATGGTAGGTGATGTTATTGGTTATTTTAGATCGTCCTGTTAAGTTTTTTTCACATTTTATTTACCAAAAACCGCCATTTAAAAAACAAAATATTGGCTCGCGAGCTCCATATCTAGTGATGACCTAATTCAAACTGAGCGCGGGAAAAGGGCGTGAACCACATGTGGCAGCACAATTTTCGACGCGTTCACAGCCTTTAGACTCCATCTTGTATATCTTTGGTAGTAACTTATTACTTTAAGTACCACACTCAACACCTTTGTGTGTGAATACTACATAGTTTCAGACACTGATTCGGAACTGAACCGGAACTGAGTAACATTCTCATCTAAGCCTTTAAATCTTTAATATACCAGGAACCAATCTTAACCATCCATTCTCTCCAACTCATAGACCAGCGGAGATAATACCCTGGTTTCCTTGCATTTTTCATACTTTTGAGCTAATTTTGCCATTTTAAATTTATCTGCATCACTTTGAGTGTATGTAGAATTCCAAACCCAATCTCCAAAGTTGCTAACGGAGAGGATCACCAAGTCCATACAGGTCAGTTTCTGCCAAGTTTCTTCCTTCAAAAACTCTCAGTAGCAGACCGGAGTTGGGAAATTGATGGTGTTTGGGAACGCACACTGGCCCAAGAGCCAGACCTTCGTTATTTTATAAAAGCTCAAAGTTTCTCTGCATTTGTCCCCTGTCCCCAATACAGGTACGTTGGCTACCTGATATCTCCCAAAGCCACCATGATCCAAACATCATAGTCGGGGATCGTTCTTACTGTCTGGGATCTGTATTGGGGACATAGGTACGTATAGAAACTTTCAGCTTTAATAAAATATCGAAGGTCTGAACGTGCTGGGCTCTTTCTCTACACCTGACGTACTGACAGCGTTCGACTGTGTGTGTCGTCGACAAGATGGCTCCCTTGCTGCCATGTACGCGACGCTCCGCTGGAGTGCCTCACAGTGCCATTTTTGATATAGACAATTAGACGCTGTCATATTAGTATGACTGGCTGTTGCCCTCGCGACTTCATCCGTGTGGAATTAGGTTCTTTGAAAATTCCATGGGACCTCCTGGTTTTATCGGGACAAAAGTAACCTTTAACACTGCAGGTCTACAACCATACCCATGAAAGAATCACGTAGATCCGTTGCTCGATGTAACTAACTCGAAAAATTATGGACTTTCATATAAACATTCAACCATCTATTTAACACCTTTGGGGATAGAATTATCAATAAATGTGAAATACTTACGTACTTCTTAATTTTTAATTTGAAGCCTGCCCGGAGAAAAAAAAATTTAAAGCCTGAATACCGAGTTTCATGGGTATAACTTGAAAAATGACGAACTTTCATACAAAAGACATGTCCCAGTTTAGTATGGAGGGTGGTTTTTTATTCTGAGTGTCCATTAACCAAAACCAAACTGTCATCACGTGAAAGAGAAAAAAAAATTAAACTAAACGCCATAACTAGTGGTTCGCCCCGAACTGAGACCTCGCGGTAACGGTATCCCATGATTATTCATTCAATCGATACATGATAACCAAAACTGACATTATTATTATGCCCGTTTTCACCAAACATACCTAAATCATCCCCTAAGTAGGAGTCTCTTAACGTAGGTAGCTCCTAAATACAATCCTAAGTCCTAACATCCGTCCCAATATCCTTTTAGGTGTCCCGTACAGGATCGTGATAAATAAGTTGACAGAAAACATCAATCACCTAACTTATAGGTAGCCCGTAAAGGTTAGGGAACGTTAGTGAAAACATTGAATTATTATGTAGGTACTAACGAGTAAAACCGGGTTACGCGCATCTGTACAAATCGTCATCTATCGACGCGAATAGAAAATATACAATATTTAACTAAAATTTAACTAAAAAATAATTTTAATTGAATAATATGGTACAAAAAAAATTACAATACAATTATTGTATTATAATAAGTAACTAAATAATAATGGTCGACGCAAAACTGTTTTTGGGATAGGTCGTTAGTCGTAACTCGTAGTTCCATGGGAATAGTTACTGACTGCGCCATCTATTAGCATTATTGTGAAGCTATGTTGATGCTATATGAATTACTGATGTACATTAAAAATTAAATAATCTCGTTTCTTTATAATATTCATATAATTTTAGTATTTGCTGTTCAAGTACAGGATATAAGTGACCTAAAAACATAAAATCAGTTTGAAAATCCATAGCGGATTTTCCTAGAGAGCGTCTTCAAGCGAGCGTATAAAATCGCCACTTTGAAAGCCCCCCATTTCGTCAATTTTAAGGGAAAAATTAAAAAAAAAATATTTTTGTACTCAGTTCAAAATTATCTTTAAAATGATACGTAACAATTTTATGTAACGCGATATTTTTTTTTTTTACTTCGCATTCGCTTCTATGAGAGCCCCCCTGAAATAAAGATTTTTATAACTTTTTAAGCCATTTTCGGCTGGAGGCCATCGGTTTACATATTATATCTAAATTTGAAGTAATTACGTTCAGTAATTCAAAAGTTATAAGGCTCTGACAGACGGACGGACGGACGGACGGACAAGTGCAAATCGCTCTAGTTAACTCAAAGACCTTCGCTTCGCTCGGTCGAAAATAATAATTTTAGAGTCCTCGGTTTTTTTTTAATTAATTATGAAAAATACCGTTTGTAGAAAATATTTATCAATGGATGGTAACACTAAAAACTTTTATAATCTATAGACTATCAAATCTGGCACCGGGTAATTAATGTCACGTAAATATCATTTTGAACCAAATGCATGTCATTTTGAACCATGGAACTAGGAATCACAGACCAGGAACTAAGAATTACGACTAGGTACTTTTGAACTGCCTATTCGAAAATGAAATTATTTGTTCCTGACAATCATCTGACATTGACAACTTACATAGAATAATATTTTCAGTTTTTTACCGGTGTATAAATCACATGGAACAAGGAATTACGACAAATCACAAGCAAAAAAATGAGTCAAAACAAAAATTTTTTTTTTATTATCAGAGGCTTTAAAAAATCTGTAAATTATTTTGATAGAAGCCTTTTGGGATCTTTATCCAACTACATTGAAATCATCCTTGTTAATTAAATTCAAATTTAAAAAACCAATTTTGGACAACTCCTTTAACCCCCTTGGGGTGGAATTTCAAAAGATCCTTTCTTAGTGCTCGCCTACGTCATAAAAGGAATCTACTGTCAAAATTTCAAGTTTCTAGCTTCAGTGGCTTAGGCTGTGCGTTGATGGATCAGTCAGTCAGGACAAGTCTTTACAAGCTTTTATTTAGCTTGACCAGTTTGTTTGTTTGGGTCAAATCTTGCAAGATGAATTAGACCCACTTCCCGGTTTCTGATCGAGCTGAAATTTTGCATTTAAGGTGTAAATCGGATGACAATGCAATATTATTGTGACATGGAGCTGATCTGATGATGGAGACGGAAGATGGCTATCGGAACTCTGTAATAAAACCACGTAACCCCATCGAGTTTGGGCTCGTTTGATTCGCCATAACAAGTTCTCTGATCCTAGATGATCCAGAGTCTAATGATGTAGCTACTAAAAGCTTGCATTTAAAAATAAATTTTGGAGTTTACTCCTTAAGAATCGATTTTAGGCGCCCGGTATGAGAAAAATCCGAGCAGTAAAATCAATTTATCAATGACCTCGTTACGTTTTTCACAACGTTGAAATTTCTACCCTAACGTTGAGTAAATAAGGTTGGTTTTCGTGTGAAAGAGCTTTCGCTTCGGGTAGCCGAGCGCGTAGCGATCGGGTCCCCGAAGCGAAAGTCGGTCGGGGCGCGCTCGGACCCGAGTCGCGCGCATAGAGAAGGATATAGCGTCGCGCGTAAACTCCAGTCGTGCGTCGGAGCTGACACACACTTTTTTTAAAATTTACACTTGTTTCAAAAGTATAGATTACTCCCGCATCGGTTCCAGATCCTGGTGGCGCTGAAGCACCTGCACGAGAAGAACATCGTGCACTGCGACCTGAAGCCCGAGAACGTGCTGCTGTCGACGGACGACACGTTCCCGCAGGTGAAGCTCTGCGACTTCGGCTTCGCGCGCATAATCGGCGAGAAGTCCTTCCGCCGCTCCGTCGTCGGCACGCCCGCCTACTTAGGTGACTATTCTGCACAAACACCTCAACAAAAGAATTTTCACCTCACTAGCTCAAAAAGAGCGCCTTTGCTGCCCAAAACCAGTGAGGAAAAGTCGTTTTTGCTCACTCAGTGAGAAAAAGTGTTTTGAATTTAGAACGCTTTGGATTGTCATTTAGGATGTGTTCCGAAATACACTGGACCACTGTAAGGTGTGTCGTCAATCCAGTAATAATGTGAAGCTGTTCCTTTTTAGTTTGCTATACTGGTTAAAACGGACCGCCGCGCAGTCCAGTATGCTGTCATCCCCATTTTTTCAAATATCTATTCGCTGTTGTCGCACCTTACATCGAAAGTACTGCGGCAGTGTACTGGCAGACTATAACGGAACGAATAACGAACGAACGAATAATCTAATTAAATTAAAATCCTTACTTTGCTCTCAAAAATTGACGAAATGGGGGGGGGGGGGGGGGGGGCTTTGGAAGTGGAAATTGCTGATTGATGGCTTTGGAAGTGGAGAACACTTAACTAGGGAATTCTTTTGATGTTTTGGCAGATTTATAATACAAAAACCGTATTTGAAATTTCGTCGTCCCTTGTTTTTTCTGTGGACTGTACAGTGCAATGATTGGGTCCTCGAGTGAAGTGTGTGTGTGTTTGTGTGCGCAGCGCCGGAAGTGCTGCGCAACAAGGGCTACAACCGGTCGCTGGACATGTGGTCGGTGGGCGTGATAGTGTACGTGTCGCTGTCGGGCACCTTCCCCTTCAACGAGGACGAGGACATCAACGAGCAGATCCAGAACGCCGCCTTCATGTACCCGCCCGCGCCGTGGCGGGAGATCTCCGCAGACGGTGAGAATACGTGATAGTGTACGTGTCGCTGTCGGGCACCTTCCCCTTCAACGAGGACGAGGACATCAACGAGCAGATCCAGAACGCCGCCTTCATGTACCCGCCCGCGCCGTGGCGGGAGATCTCCGCAGACGGTGAGAATACGTGATAGTGTACGTGTCGCTGTCGGGCACCTTCCCCTTCAACGAGGACGAGGACATCAACGAGCAGATCCAGAACGCCGCCTTCATGTACCCGCCCGCGCCGTGGCGGGAGATCTCCGCAGACGGTGAGAATACGTGATAGTGTACGTGTCGCTGTCGGGCACCTTCCCCTTCAACGAGGACGAGGACATCAACGAGCAGATCCAGAACGCCGCCTTCATGTACCCGCCCGCGCCGTGGCGGGAGATCTCCGCAGACGGTGAGAATACGTGATAGTGTACGTGTCGCTGTCGGGCACCTTCCCCTTCAACGAGGACGAGGACATCAACGAGCAGATCCAGAACGCCGCCTTCATGTACCCGCCCGCGCCGTGGCGGGAGATCTCCGCAGACGGTGAGAATACGTGATAGTGTACGTGTCGCTGTCGGGCACCTTCCCCTTCAACGAGGACGAGGACATCAACGAGCAGATCCAGAACGCCGCCTTCATGTACCCGCCCGCGCCGTGGCGGGAGATCTCCGCAGACGGTGAGAATACGTGATAGTGTACGTGTCGCTGTCGGGCACCTTCCCCTTCAACGAGGACGAGGACATCAACGAGCAGATCCAGAACGCCGCCTTCATGTACCCGCCCGCGCCGTGGCGGGAGATCTCCGCAGACGGTGAGAATACGTGATAGTGTACGTGTCGCTGTCGGGCACCTTCCCCTTCAACGAGGACGAGGACATCAACGAGCAGATCCAGAACGCCGCCTTCATGTACCCGCCCGCGCCGTGGCGGGAGATCTCCGCAGACGGTGAGAATACGTGATAGTGTACGTGTCGCTGTCGGGCACCTTCCCCTTCAACGAGGACGAGGACATCAACGAGCAGATCCAGAACGCCGCCTTCATGTACCCGCCCGCGCCGTGGCGGGAGATCTCCGCAGACGGTGAGAATACGTGATAGTGTACGTGTCGCTGTCGGGCACCTTCCCCTTCAACGAGGACGAGGACATCAACGAGCAGATCCAGAACGCCGCCTTCATGTACCCGCCCGCGCCGTGGCGGGAGATCTCCGCAGACGGTGAGAATACGTGATAGTGTACGTGTCGCTGTCGGGCACCTTCCCCTTCAACGAGGACGAGGACATCAACGAGCAGATCCAGAACGCCGCCTTCATGTACCCGCCCGCGCCGTGGCGGGAGATCTCCGCAGACGGTGAGAATACGTGATAGTGTACGTGTCGCTGTCGGGCACCTTCCCCTTCAACGAGGACGAGGACATCAACGAGCAGATCCAGAACGCCGCCTTCATGTACCCGCCCGCGCCGTGGCGGGAGATCTCCGCAGACGGTGAGAATACGTGATAGTGTACGTGTCGCTGTCGGGCACCTTCCCCTTCAACGAGGACGAGGACATCAACGAGCAGATCCAGAACGCCGCCTTCATGTACCCGCCCGCGCCGTGGCGGGAGATCTCCGCAGACGGTGAGATGACGGTGTTTCTGGGGTACCCACTTTCACCTCCCTCACTTTTGTAGCCCTTTTTCAGAATAATCTCTGATCAAATGGACGGAGTTGTATTTTATTCATCTGGTTTGTCATAATGATTCCTAGGATCGAAATGCAAAAAAGATTTTGGAGAGGAAAGCGTTTCCAAACATTTTGACGGCGGGTCAGAACGACGTACGTATGTATGTAGTTTTTATGGAGTAGTATGTATGCATATAGTACTAAACAGTGTTTACTACGGCACACGCAACCTGTGTCTTACTTTAAAGCAATAATTTTAAAAATAAAATACGTCTGATAGTAGTAGTGTGCATTTATGTGTGTACTAAGCGCTAGATATTACCTGTACAAAATAATTTCGAAGTTTCACATCTGCTAGGCGTCCCGCGACGACTCACAATATTTTTATTGTATTTCCAATGCTTATATAAAATTACCAAAAATCATACGTATATTTAAATATGAAAGTGTCAATCATAATAGTTTTCATTTTGTGACCTGCCAAAAATCACATACAACCTTCAATATTATGTCCCGTTAACCAACAAGTTGGGCATGCATGTGGGTGTGGTTGGCAGCGATCGACCTGATCAACAACCTGCTGCAAGTGAAGCAGCGCAAGCGGCTGTCGGTGGACAAGTGCCTCGCGCACGCGTGGCTGCAGACGCGCGAGGCGTGGGCGGACCTGCGCGCGCTGGAGCGGCGCGTGGGCGTGCGCTACCTCACGCACCCCAGCGACGACGCGCGTCTCGCCTCGCCCGCCTCGCCTGCCTCGCCCGCCTCGCCCGCCTCGCCCCGACCCGAGGCGGAGCCCGGCCCGCACTGACCGTGAGTACCGCCTTCTGTACCGGCATCACCGCATACATTTACAAACGCATCCCCTCTCTCCCGCACATTCTAATATTTTCAATGATTGTAAAAATCTCAGATACTTTTGACTAAATGTGATCAATTATTGTTTGCGCCTAACATTTATGCGACGAGAGCAATTGCCCCAACGATTGTGATAGGCGCTGGCGATCGGGCTGACGCGTGACGTCAGAGAGATCGTGGACTTTACATTGACATTGAATGCCGCGAGCTCAAGGACACACGTGTGTACATTTCTATTAAATTTCCGCTTTTAATATTGTAAATAAAAGGATCAAAGAAGAAATCCTGCATTTTCTTTACCAATTATTATTTTCGACAATTAAATTACGGATATTGCAGATATAGTTTTATTATGATATACCTAGATTTCGACAGAGAAAAAGGGCGAAAAGTACTGTTAACTTTTATCGTTCTTATTCTCTATTAAAAAGTAGGGTGTATATGTATATGATAATAAAAATATGTCTAAAATATACGTAATTTAATTGTCGAAGAAAAAGTTGACCACATTTTGTCAAAAGTGTCTGAGATTTTTACAAACATTGAAAATATTAGAATGTGCGAGAGAGAGGGATGCTAACTGTAATAGTTCTCTTAATGAAGGAAAACACATTTATTCAGTAATGGTGTCACATACAAATGTGACGCTATTGATTTGATTTGCGCGCCTTCCATGCATATCCAACTTAAGCTGCATCTTCACTCACCATCAGCTTAGATTGCAGTCAAGCGCTAATCTATATTGAAGAAAAAGTTTATGGTGTTCGGTTCCAGCAGATCGTTCTCTCAAATATGGTTGAGCGAAGCAACGGCTGGGTCATGCGTCATGCTTGTGAACGGGTGCCACCGGCGGGAATGGGGTTACTTTATGTCTGCCCATCTTAAGATATATTGCATTGTTAGTTGGTATGCATTTTTGGAACTTCCCCTCATTGTGGAAACTGCATATATAGCATAGTATCCATTGTATTGTAAATTTGTTTTGAAAAGAGCAACCGCCGAGTTTCTTGCTGGTTCTTCTCGGCAGGAAGGGCATTCCGAACCAGTGGTAGAGTCAGACGACTCAAAAGCACTTGTAAAAAGTTTGAGTAAATAATATTTCTATTCTATTCTATTCAGAGAGGCTCGCCAGAGTGCGGAGCTGGCGCCGCACTCGCCGCCCATCAGCTGCATGCGCACGCGCTGGCGGAAGCTGCTGGTGTACGCGCGCTAACACGCGTACGCGCGCCGTGCGTGTGTGCGCGACACCACGCGGGTAGACCGAGATATACAATATGTAATGGGGCGACGTTGCCGGGACGTTTCATGCACTATAGGGAATTAAACTCAAATTTGTATATGTTACCGTTAGAATGCATAATACGTTAATGTTCACATTAACTAGGTAATCTGCAGATGCTCTGATACGATTCGTTAAAGTGTATTTGAATTAAAAATGTTCTTATTTGCACTTTACCTAGTTAGTCTGCACAATAACGAATGGTACATCGTTAAATTGCGGAACACAGTGAACGAAATACTTTTGTTTTGCTCACCCGCTCCTTCCGCGTCCCTCAAGTTTTTTAAACATAAGTTAGGTACATTGACCCAATACAACCTAAGTGCCCGGCCTGCGGCCGGGAACCTGGCTGTTCATGTATAACCCCAACCTAACCTAACTTTAGATTTTGCCAAAATATGTATATAGCACTTGTTAGGTTTAGTTTGCTTATGTTAGGTTAGGTTAGTAATTACCTACAACTAATTAAAATGTTTTATTCAAACAAGAACCTGTTTTATGGAATTTACCGAATGCATGGTCGTTAGTCTGCAGATTACCTAGGAAGTCTGCAGATTATCTAGTTAATGTAGGAACTCAATTATGTTTTTCCACTTTAACTGACTCAGCCAGATAATCTGCAGAATACTAATAATCTGCACTCTAACTGATTTACGCAAATTAACGGTAACATATACAATAAGAAGCAGGTTTCCTTTGCGGAATTTAATAATACACTAGGAACAATAAAGGGGTTGTTTCATCTTGGGCCGGGTACTTGTACACTATACCAAAAAATAGTATTAAATCATAGAAATTGAAATAAAATATGCTTTTTTGCAGTTTTACAGTGAATAAGAGGTACAAATATAAAATTGATGATTGGGTACAGCTGTAGAATGGCAACTCCCGGAGTGCATCCATCTGCTTTTGTTGTCTATGTTTGTAATGACGTTACGTCATCTTAATGTCATTTCAATTGTCAAATGTAAATTGCTGTCAATTGTGGTTATTTTTATGGCAAATGTCATCATGACTCGCTTAAGTACGTGTCATTGTCAAAAAGAACGCCATGTTGTTGCGCTTTTATTTTGCAAAATAAATTTGCATTGTACAGTCCGTTCACAGTTATTTTACCTCTGACAACCTCCGTCAAGCCATAATATTTTGACAAAATACTATGGCTTGACGGAGGTTGTCAGAGGTAAAATAACTGTGAACGGACTGTACCTAGTTAAAAGGACCTTTAATGAGAAATAAAAAAAAATACTATTTCATGACCCCAAACATTTTGAAAGACTGTACAAGGACCTGGCCCAGGCTCCATATATATTTGAAACAACCCCTTTATTTTGCTATAATGCACCAAACCAGAGACAAGCGAATTATTATTATTAAAAGGGAGTACAACACCCGACCGCTTTAAAGAATATCAACTGAAAAAGCCAGACATTTTATGTAGCCAGTGTCCCTCGGGATAATAAAATGATTCTTACGGTATCCCATGCATCCCAATCTGTTCAGGAATTTCGAATTTAGTGAAAGGCGACCTTCATATTATAGTGCGGTGTGAGAGAGGTAAAGGTTAAGTGTGGGAGGGATTATTTTCAGGAAAAACTTTTTGTACCCAATATAGGGGAAACTACCACATTATTGGCACTTTGAGGAAGACGATACAAAAAACTCCTCCATAATATAATTATGCTGAGAACAGGCCTTTTACACACATTTTATACATTACTAGCAACCCGCCCCGGCGTCGCACGGGTAGTAGAGCATATTACGCCTATGCTTTGCAAACTCCTTGGAAAGTTTCATACGTTATACCTTGAACAGTACATAGGCTTACAAAAGAAGTATCGCTCGGCTTGTATAGCAACAGCATTTGTTTTTGCGTGTGTTGAATTTATTTCGCGATAAGTCCGAATATATTAATTTAAATTATATGGTTGGTGTAAAGCAGGGATTCCCAAACTATTTTGCCCTTTTCCAAAATGAACTGATACCTCAGACCCCCACAGCCAAATTACTTTCTGATCTCTAGTTTTTTCCTATTGATACAAAATACCAATTCAAAAACTTTGCGGTTGGTTAAGTGAGTAAACTTGACATCATTTTCTCATCAAATTTTAACAAAATAAATAGACATACTTCCTACTAAAATATTAATTCTTATTTATCAAGTTGTTACACGTAACACAACTTATACTGTATCTTGAAAGTTTCAAATAAGAACTTGTGTTGATTTTTAGACCTCGTCGACCCCTAGAATCAGTTTTCGTTTATGTCGACTCCTGAGAAAGCGATTCCGACCCCAAGGGGTCGATATCGACCACTTTGGGAATCCCTGGTGTAAAGGATTGTCATAATGTGAGGAAATGCTATAAAAATAAAGACCTATCCCACCATTTCACCACCATAAATTGTTTTGTTATATCTCAAAGGCAGCGTTTTCGATAAAAGCTCCCCAGCAGGCCTAGCATGCACGTCGAAGTGATATCTCGCGAAGAGAGAGAGATATTGTCGAAGTAGACTGATTTCTCGTTTACTCTTTTAAACTTCAATTTCATCTCTACTTTTGACGTATTGAGACGAAACATTTGCAACCTTGTTAGTTTCGATAGAGATATAGAGATAATACGAGAAAAGGGGTAGACAAAATTTTCTCGCTTGTGCATGCTAAGCATGCAGGCGCTTGACATTTCCGACATTTTCAACAACTATTGCCATATTTTAAACAATTTACACAAAACCTTAACAAATTAGACACCAAAACCTTCCTCATGAATCAACCTGTCTATTGGTGAAAACCGCTTGAAAAACCGTTCAGTAAGTAGTCTTTAAGCCTATCGCGAATAGACAGACAGACGCGGCGGGAGACTTTGTTTTATAATAGGTAGTGATAGTGAAGTGCCAATAATTTGGGAGGTGACAACAATAGGGCGGGTTTCCCCGACTTTGTATTTTTAAAAATAGCCTTAAGTTTGATGTTTATATAAAATTAATTAAAATATAACATATGAATGTAGTTGTTTTTAAAACTAAGCACAAAGTAATATTATGATAACTTAGTTATCGTGTAGTTTGTTACACTTTTTACTGCATTCCCTCATCTATGGTTGCTTAATTTTGAGATTTTTATTTATTTTTAATAGACGTAGATGTTATTTTTTCTAGTATTTCGCCTTATATTAAGATTTTTTTACACATTTAGTGCATCACATTAATTTTTATATTAAATATAGTTAACAATTATTATATTTAACCATAATTTTAAGTAGGAGCTATTTTTATTATCTTTAGATACCTTACTCACAATATGTAAAATGTCAATCTGTTAGATATGTTATGGCAACTTTGTATAATTTAAATTATTTTTACTTTTAAGTGAAAAATGTACGCTAAAAGACAAATTCAACACCAAGGTGTCAGAATTGAGCCAAGAATGTGGCAAATTCATTTAACAAGTAAATAATTATCTAAAGAAGTAGATACTATATTAAAATAGTGAGATATCAATTTTTATACATTTTGCCTTTAAGGTCGAATTACCATAATAAATAGGTATTTAAACACAATATGTGAATATTTCAACTGTCTATCTATTACGGTTTACGAGATACAGGCCGCTGACAGACGGACGGACGGACAGCGGAGGCTTAGTAATAGGGTCCCGTTGGCACCCTTTGGGTATGGAACCCTAAACCTAAAAAACATATATTTTACTAGGATGTGTATATGTATCAGATCTAGTTAGAATTGAAACAATACATTTTACTCTTTATCTAAATATAAGTTAATATTCATCCTTCTTATAAAAAAGTCTATGCTACACGGCACAATACAACTTTTTATTTATTTAGTAGACAAAGTTATTTATTTATTCTTGCTCTGTGGTAAAATAAAATTGTACTTGTAAATAATTGTTCTTCGTTTCCTGTCTCAGGCTAAGATCTATAGAACGTATTCTGGCTCTGCTCAAGACTCAAGATGGAGTTAAAATGAGACACAAATATGTCCTGACATAAATCTGTCTCGTTTTATCTAAGTCTTGAGTCTGAGCTGAGTGTGAGTGCTATCTATAGATCTCACCCTAAGGGAGAGGGCAGACGGGCTACTTTTAGTAAAACTTCTTTACGCACGCTTGACTTGGGGAGTAAGCTGGTGAATGCGTTACGAAAAGTGTGATCGGGCGAGGCGAACGGAAGTTGACAGAGAGATATAAGTTAGTGAAGATAGAAAGAGAGAGAGTTACGTTTCGTATATTACTGTAGGGGCAAGAGAGAGAGGTGCGAGCACACATTTCCTTTCTCTCTTTCTCTCATAGCCAGTTGCGTTTCGTAAGTTTTACTTCAGTCGTGCGGTCTAAAGCACGCACTCGTTTTTTTATGGCCTTTAGCATTTTCATGGCCTTCTGCGTGCATCGCGTTTCGCCCGATTTGCGGGATTTCGCGATTTTGCGATCGAAAGCCATAAAAACGCGAGCACGTTTGGGTCGCGATTTTCGCGCGCGCGAAACGCGATGCACGCAAACGGCCTTAAGGTGGAAGACACGAGTCTGCCCGCGAAATTCAAATTTAATTTGGTTTTTCGCAATTTGTAAACTAATACGACAAACTAGGCTAATGGCATTCTAATTGCGACAATGGCAGTATCATCTTCACAGGTTTATATAAAAATCTTTACTTGAAAGTGTCCAGTTTAAGAAATTAATCAAAATATCGACTAATTTGTGAGTAACTCACGTGAGTTGGACGTCCAACTCAGTATTTTGATTAATTTCTTAAACTGGTCACTTTTAAGTAAAGATTTTTATATAAACCTGTGAAGATGATAATTCTACTGGCGCAATTAGAATGCCATTAGCTTAGTTTGTCGTATTAGTTTTTACACATTGCGAAAAACCAAATTAAATTTCAATTTCGCGGGCAGACTCGTGCCTTCCACCTTAAATTGCTATTTCTAAAGGCCATAAAAATGCGCGATCATCAACAAAAACAAATTCAAAAACTTTGGGCTGTTTCATATGTATGGCAAACATAAATAATTAATTTTATCTACTCTCTATTACTAATTGTAAATAGTAATAAGTACCTAATATTCAACTTCCATCTCAAAAATAAGAGTTGATGTAGAGACTGATGTCTCGGTGAACGGCCTAACTAGGATAAATGTTATAATATAACATACTTCTTTTTCAACCGATAGACGTCGATCTCTTGCATGGACTTACACAGGTCTCGGGCTTGCGCCTGCTGTATCCAGCGGCTCGTCTGATAGCGTCTGAAAGCGCAGTATTGATAGATCTCTGCTAAAAGGACGGATGATCACAAGGGAATCGCTGGCAGTCGCTGAATGCTTACGTCACAAGATCGTGTACTGTGGCGATCCTTTGAAGAGACCTATTTCAGTTGACGTATATTGGTTGAGACGATGATGCTCCATTCACTCGGTACGCAATGTGGACGCAGCGTTAGCATCAGTGTAGTAATATGATAAGCCTATAATATTAATAGTGAGCCAATTTAAAATACTAATTATAACAAATCTTCCATAATATTATCATTAGTACATTCTTTCATTTCGCTGTGCCAACTGTTGGACCTAATGTTATAAACAATGATATAATAGGTATATAATTTTACACAATAAAATATGGTAAGTATGTTATATTATGTACGAGTATGTATAAACCTCAACATGAGATTAAAAATTTATATAAACATAAATATTATTAAGTATACTAAACAAGTTTTAAAGCTAAACTGAATTTACACTATTTACACCGTTTTTTCTGTGATTTTTTTACAAATCAAACTTCAGTTTTCTGTGATCTCTCGAACTCATTTACCAACTACATATTTTTTATTACTTAGTGAATTAATAATTTATAGCATCCATTATATTTTTTTACTATTTTTCACTTTATTTTACCATTAAGCTGATTAATAAAATTATTATAGTCTTAAGTACTCGTCACAATGTTTAATGTGTAATATATATCTTTTTTTATTTTAGTTACTTATTAAAATCCTTAAAATATTGTAGAGCTGTGAAAGACGGAAGCATTTCTTTTAATATTACCGTTTTTTCTTCCTTTGCATAGGTACTTTCACGTCAATTTAGCAATACATCATGTATTTAGCTATAATTTGATAAACAACGGGCCAAGTGCGAGTCTCAGGTTGAGATCTATAGATGACACTCTCACTCAGCTCAGACTCAAGACTAAGTTAAAACGAGTCATATTTGTGTCTCATTTTGACTTTATCTTGAGTCTTGAGCAGACCCAGAGTATGAGCTATAAAGATCTCAGCCTTACTTAGCCTTACGGTCACGAACTTACTCTCAGGAATGGCGCTAGATGGCGCTGCCATTTCAAAGAATTTCAAATTTCACGTAATATTTCATCACAGAGTTTTCTCATCTAGAAACTTATTTGTTCTTAATGCTGTGAGCATAAGAGGTCATTGGCCTTTATATTCAGTATAAATTTCAACTTAGTACAGTTTTTGCAATTCACGAAGGCGAGTGAGCTTTACTCGTGGTTTCTTCGTGTACATGCACATTGCATAAGTGTGCGTGCCTGTCAAAGCCTAGGTGGGAGCGGTCAGGCGCGAGCATTGCGCTCGCTCACACTTATACAGATACGACACACACATAACCATAAGTCAGTCGCCCTCGTGAATTGCAAGAACTATACCTCAAGCCGTTTCTGAGAAAAATACGGACAGACTAGGGTTCTGTTTTTTTTTTTTGCAACCTTATAAACAGTGAATGCTTTACTGACGACGGTCGATATCTGTGACGCTTTGTTTACTGTTTTTTTTTCTATTTGATGCCGATGAAGTGGTCAGCTGCTCTAATAGCTTTAATTTTATCCTAATTTTTTTTCTTTTATTAAAGAATATCAGCCAAGTTGAACTTGACTAATATTCTCCTCTCCCCTCCTAATAAACAGAAAGCTTGTGCCAGGAGTGGGTACGACAATAGTGCATCGGGTGGGATTCGAACCTGCGACCTTTCAGTTTTCAGTCCGCACCTTTAACCGTTGGGCTATTGAGGTTTTATATAAATTTTATACTCGTACTTTATTTACTATCGATATTATATGTGTGGATCCAGTTCTTATTTTTAAAGGGGAGTTAATTTGAAGTTGGTCACAAGAATAACTTTGTCATACTTCATATTTATGTTAAAAAATATATGTAATTTTTTTTTATATAAGAACTTATAAATATGGCTATCTAGTACTAATTTATAAAATATAATTATACTTACTATGTGATTTAATAATGTAACAAAAAGGCACTAAAATTAATTTTTATTTCCATTAAATTGAGTTCAAGGCAGCTCGACAATTCCTGACCTATATGATTTTTATGTTACGTAGAATATGACATAGTTTTGCAAGATAATTTTTTGTAATAATATAATTCCACAATAAATGCCGTTATGGATTTTAAAATGATTTTTATTGCATAAAAACAACACAAAATATTTATTCATCTCAACCCATCGCCGCGCTCCCAGCAAAAAAAGGTCTGTTGTATAAAATTGCCATTTCAATTATTTTAAGTTTAAAATTCACGCAATACCACTCGCCGTTGTCATGGCGTCGTTCGTGACGTCAACTATATGTTTTGTCATTGTAATTTTTTTCAAAGAAGATAGCTGATGTGACTGACGTATCACTCTGATTGGTGTTCAATCCAATATGGCAGATTGCTGTATTTTATACAATTTTATAGTTTTATTGGAACGTAGTTCCTTATCGCGCGATGCGAAAGGGGGCTAGACGGAAAAATTAAGTCTAAATTGAACCGACACTTTTTGAATGTGAATTTGGCATTGTGTTCAATATTTTCACACTACAATATTAGATCTCCGTAGCCTTGTGGTTTCTACAGTCGCATAAAGATCGATGGTTCGAATCCCAGCTCGACAGACTGAATTTTCTATTTTCAATTTTATTTTAAATAATTTCTACATGTGGAATTTTACCCTATTTTTTTTATTTTTATTATTAAAAGGAACTTCGTTCCAACCGAGTGTTCCACGACACTCACGCATTTTTTTTATCATAATAATATATTTATTATGATAAAAAAAATGCGTGAATCTCGCTCAAAATAGAAAAATGAATACGTTTTTTACAATCCATCAATGCTATTTTATTGGACAAATTCATAATTTAATTGATACTTGGTTACTGTCATCACACGTATTCCTAAAGCCGCATTACAATCAGCACAGTAGATTTTCCAATATTTATCGCACCCTCTTCGTCCAACACATACTTTCCGTTCGGTTATCCGTCTTGTAACAGGGCAATTCTCCTAAATGTTGGCTAAGGCATGTCCAAGGCTGGAGAACGTAGGTTAAAACTAACTCAGGCTTATGTAACTTTTTTTGTAGATACTAGATAGTGTCCTCTATATCGTCCATCAAGAAAAAGAAGATAAAAGAGGTGAGATCCAGCTTAAAAAAAAATTTAAACCTCCATTTTCTAACCTCCATGACTGTCCCACTGCTTATGTTGTATGTAATAAACTTATTTATTTAAAAACATAGTCGATTAAAAATTCTCAAAAAAATATATTTCAATAATGAATAATTAACCTTTAAAATAACAACAGTAGCGTGAGGTTACGACTTAGAATTAGTTTTTTATTAGTATTTAAAGTCTGTCCCACGACTTTTTAATCATTACCGTGCTCTTGTGCAAACACTATCGTAACTACCCACATATCCATACAGTCCGCATCGTCGTCGCGGCTAACGTACAAAGTCGGTTGCCTTGAGCAATTCATGCCGAATGGAGGTGTGTACGTCGTCGGGTTACTGAAATATTTGGCATTCTCCAACGGAAATTTCAATTTGGCAACTTTAATCGCTCATTCATAGGACTCTCACCATACCCTAAGTAGTTATCACATTTATATGTTTGTATTTTTTATAAATTTCAAATATGTTTTACTTTCTAACAAAGCACATTAAAAAAAATTACTATGTTTACTTATCAAGTAAAAATTTAATTACTAACTAATCCTAATTACCATGATCCTAATTACCATTATTACCAGGGCCATTTTACGTACTATGGTAATTGGGCATTAGCTAGGTAATTAGAGTAATGCTTGAATGTATGGGATCTTCTAGATTTTAACGGCCTCCCTGGCCCTGTGGTGAGTACTTTGGTCTTAAAAACTGGATCTTCATGGGTTTGACTCCCGGCTGGTGCCATTTTGGATGTTGTAAAATTGTCTCCAGTCTAGTCTGGCCGAGGCTAGTTACCATCCAATACTCTACCAGCAAAGATGTGCCGCGCCATGTGATTTAGCGTTCTGGTACGTATCAGCGTAGAAACCAATAAGTTGTTAAGTTTAATACCAGGTAAGCTCGAAACCATCTTAGACTGCATTCACCACTTACCCCAGATTATCGCAGTCAAGGACCAACTTGTAGTAACATATAAAAAGTTATAAGTTATCTGTGTTGAATGATTATGGCTGTATTTTGATACTGTTTGAGTGTTGGTAATGACAACATCGTTATATTTACCAACAATAAAATTAACTAAACTGAAAAAGATGGGCAAAAAAGGCTCGAATGGTATGCGAAGATAAAAAAGATCCTATATTATACCGAAAAAGAATAAATCGTAATTCTTTTTATAGCTCAATCGCAATCAAATTCGCACCATTGCAGCGTTGTATGGCGATTGACGACCTTTGGACCAGGCAAACCCCAAAACGTGGATCGCAACCCCTTCACCTTAACCAACGGCCGATATCGTGCAACAATCGCTTAGCTTCCACACTCCAGCATTCCGTGGTCTCCACTGCCAGAGGGACAAAAAGGTAGCTGTCCAGAATATGGGCATCTTTACTCCTTTTTTTAATGCAACGGACTCTGCAGCGTCTACCTGTGTTTTCCGGCTGAGATGACATGGTGCGAATGTACTCATTCACGTCGCGTCCCTCAGCATGCATTTGGTATTTTGCCATGGGACGAGTGTCAAGCCATCAGGATGCTTGCCATCCATGTGACCCAAACCGAGTGGCTCGAGTACACACTACGCAGGGTACGTTGACCGAGACGAGGGCTGTGCGGACGATATCGTTCAGAGAGTGGTGACTAGAGAATCTAGCCACACAACGACTGCAACTCATTGCGTGGTGGCCGTTGGCTTCCACCATGTAACCGCAGATGCATCGATGGAATTCGCAAACAGGCATGCAACCATGTTGGGAAGTCCTCAGTAGATATGTAATCTTCGGCACAGCAAAATAGTTTTGCAAGAGCGTAAGCGTAACATGGGCCGAAAGATCTTTCCAATGTTCTTGAATGGCGGAGTGGCCTCCTTGCCTCAATGGCTTCCGGGATAGCAGAAGAAAAGATAGGAGACCCCAAGAGGAAAAAATTGTCAGCGTTAAACTCCTTGAGCCCAGGAACTAGGTCTTCAAAGTGAGGGAACAGAAGACGGGACTCTGGATTACAGGGGAAGAACTCTCACTTAGGCATGTTCACCTTCAACCCCAGCTCCTTCAAGCAATGTATTAAAAGCCATGTATTTAAAAGGTCACGTTCCACAACTTCAGGTTTGCCTCCTATAGTACCATCATCGAGTTACCAGATATTAAGGGGGGATTGAGGTAGTGAAGAACTTTCTGATTGCTGAGGTTGAAGATGAGAGGTCTAAGCGGATCTCCCTGTTGGACATCAATCTGCGAAAGGATAGAGGTTTGGTTATAGAAGACATTGAAGGGGGAATGTTAAAATTGCTGAAGAAAAGGATACAGAGTAGGAATCATAACTTTGCTTCGCTCAGTATCTGTCCTTTTCCAGTGTATTGAAAGCGTTATGTATGTCAAGCTCCATTATAACACAGTTCTTGTTGCTTGGGTCTATAGCGAACAAATGCGTTGCGTGGATAGCCTAGCTTAGTGTCAAGACCTAACAGGTGCGGTCGCAGGTAGGTCACTATTTCCTCCAAAGGCCCTAGACCCTTATTTGATTAGAAGATTACACTGACAATTCTGTACCAAATTTTATATTATAATAATAATTATTAATTATGTTTGGCAAGTTATTTGAAGAATATTTTGTGTACTTAGAGCTATCTTATGTTAAACTCATAATATAATTAGACGCTTTTTGTAGGTAAGCCTAGGTAGGTCTGATAGGAAAATAACTGAATTTATTGATCTCGTCAGCAAGGCAGACTTTTGTTATGAATCTTTGTACGATTATGATTGGCATGCCGTTTTTACGAGATTTACTGAGATACTTCTTCTAGGTAACTAATTAACTATAATAATTAATCAATAAATAATCGGAATTGAATCAAGAAAATTTATAGTGACATTTTTATCTATTTTGTAAATCGTGATTGATACATTTGATTTATCAATTTTGAGGACTATTAATAAGTACCTACTTACCTAAGCAGATTTTTTTTTATATTTAAAGAAATACTACGATATTTCTTTCAGTTTTATTACTATACTAGCTGATGCCCGCGACTTCTTCCGCGTGGATTTAGTTTTTAAAATCCCTCGGGAACACTTTGATTTTCCGGGATAAAAGTAGCCTATGTCACTCTCCAGGTCCTCAATTATACCCATGCAAAAAATCACGTAGATCCGTGGCTCTGTTGCAGCGTGATTGAAGGACAAACCAACAAACAAACACACTTTCGCATTTATAATATTAGTAAGTATGATGAGAATATTAAATTACATAGGAAAACACTGTAATATTACGTCCATACGATGTATTACATCCATACCTACTATGTAGTATGTAGGTATAATGATCGTTTGGCAAAATCTGACGCCTTTGGAGTAGTTTGACTTTGACAAAATAGTATCCACGATGGCTATATACGATAAATTACAATTGCCAGCTTAAGATGAGCCGTTCATTCAATGTATCCTGTAGATTCCGGGGTTCAAGTTATTTGGACCTATGCTGAAGATTGTGATGTCTATAATTTCTGAACTACGAAATTGACGACCTTGAAATAATTACAGGACAATCTCTAAAAAACCTGCTTTCTAACAAAAAAAGAATGGATTAAATCGGAATACGCCTTAATGAATTACAGCGAAATACACATTTTGACTTTCATCCCCTCTCCCAAGGGAACCATGCTGAATTTCGGGATAAAAAGTATCCTATATTATACCTCGTAGTATTAACTTAAATCGTGCCAAGTTTCAATTAAATCCGTCCAGTAGTTTCGGCGTGATGCGCGGCCAAGATACAGACAGACAGACAGACAGACAAAAAATTAAAAAAAAATTGTTTTGGCTTCAGTATCGATTATAGAGTGCCCTCAAACAAAAATTTTCAAAATATCTTCAATGTACAGAATTGGACCTGTTACAGTTTTATTATATTATAGATTTTTCCACATTTACAGATTAAATAGATTTTATTAACAAAAACACTTATGTTTTATTTTTTTCTCATTCACAAAATTTTAACAAATTACCATATAGCATATTCTAATCACCATATTCCGGACCTCATTACCATGTCACAATTTATCCTTACCATGGACACCATAATTACCAAATACGCTATTTCTCCAAGAAAACTAGGTTCTGGTGGAGGCCTTCCTCATCACTGTGATAAATGAAGGCACCTCTCTGTCAAGGCATACTTAAAAAACCAATAACTCAAAAAAAATTTTTTTCTTTTTCGTCGGACGTTTTAGCCAACAATTAGGAGAACTGCCCAACAAGAGAGATATAATTATTAGTGTAAATTGAAAATTAAAAATCTACTACTGTACTAAACTGTTATCCACTTTTTTGCTCCTTCATGATACTTCTCTTCGATCCTCGATCCTAGCTATCATTTATCTAGCACCTACTCATTGAGACCATTCTAATGAACCCAAACACACCATATCTGCCGTAAGTTGATGAATAATTGGGTATCTCGCAAACTAGATACCAGCACCAGGTCAACGTGAACGTATTGCAAGATCATAACCTGCAAGGTACTTACTCATTGAAACTAATCTATTGAACCCAAATACGATATGTCTGCTGTGAGTTTTCGAAGAGTCGGGTTCTCTGGAGACCATTCTGGTTGCAGCATCAGGTCGATGTTATCAATTAATTGTCATTTAAGGATTATACTGGCACGCGTGAAACACTTAATCGAGTAATCATACGCCGAAAATGCCTTACATAATTTTGGAAAAGAGGTGATACTCTTACACTGCTGGACCGATATTAACCAAACATAGCTAAGAACCACCGCAAGGAAACTGGCTTTCAAATGAAAAAACCGCATCGAAATCGGTCCATTCGTTTGAGAGCTACGTTGCCACAGACAGACAGACATCGACGTCAAACTTATAACCCCCCCTCTTTTTGCACCGGGGATTAAAAATGTTTTCGGGGTAATCCGATAAGAGGCCGCTAACTGTGAAGCAGTTTATCGCGTGCACAGCGAGACTACACCGACATGGCTCTTGCGGAAGCATAGAGCGTGTAATGATTCAGGGTTTTGTATTAATGATGGATTGATGACGGGTTTTTTGACGTGATAACGTCTTATAAATCGATGAACACCGGCTGCATGCACTAAAAAGTGTCACGGTCCGCCTGAGCCTGAGCGTGCAAGCGAGAACAAGCGATGGAGAGGCACGATGAACCTAAGCGTTGGCTTAGAGAGCGCCCGCCGTCGGGCCCGCCAGTCATCGCGTGCGCGCTGTGGTTAGCGGTCATCAAGATTTCTTTATGACGTTATCACGTAAAACTATCGTCCGTAAACCGACTTTATTAATATTACCGGTTTACCAATAATAATATTCCTATGATTTAATTGTACTGGCGTTCTCTTTAGCTCAGTGGTGGGACACCGTAAGTCTTAAATGGGAGCTTGCAGGTGCGAACCCCATTATCTATACTTATAATAAAACTGTAACTGGAAGATTTCTGTACATTTAATATATTTTGAAAATTTTAACTGGGGGATGCTTTACTATCGATACTGAACCCAAAACAGATTTTTATTCAATTTTTGTCTGTCTGTCTGTCTGTCTGTCTGTCTGTCTGTCTGTCTGTCTGTCTGTTCGCGCATCACGCGAAAACTACTGAACGGATTTAAATGAAATTTGGTATAGCTTTAGCCGATACTTCGGGTCAACATATAGGATAGTTTTTATCCCGATAAAACATAAGGTTACTCCAGGATAGGGGATGAAATTTATTGTTGATTTTACTCCATAACTCAGTCAAATATGAACCGATTTTAATAATTCTTTCTTTATTTAAAAGTGTATAATATCAGGCATAGTTTGTCTAATTTTGATGAAGATCTGATAAATATTATTGGAGATAGAGGACATAATGCTTCACGGGTAGCAGCAAAAGTCACTCACGTAAAGGACAAAGATCGAATACAGGCATTCCATATTTATATGAGGGTTTTAGCCATAGACATAGACTTTATCATTAACCTCCAGGCCCTAGATGATTATACCATTGTGTTTGTTTTGTAGCCTACCCGTGCGAAGCCGGGGCGGGTCCACTAGTAATATTATAATTTCCAATTTTTTTTTTTTTGCTTGAAGGCTTCGACCATGACTGGTTACTTACCACTCTACTGGTGAAGTGATTTAAGCGTTCCAGTATGCCGAATACCATAACCCTTTAAAATAATCCCGCATCGATCCATACATCTTTGCATTGTCATTTCCCACCAGGTGAGATCTAGTCATCGAAAAATAAAATAGTATAGTTATATATGTTGGTAGACATAGCTTTGAGTTATCAGGCACGAAAATGTGATTTGAATCAATATTTCTATACAGTTCTCAGTTCAAAGCCCAAGGTTCGTGCGCGAGACATATATTTTATTACCCACCATAATAAAGAATGCAAAGGTTATCTTCCTACCTATTGTTTAAAGGCATAGGAGTTAGGCACTTCAATACGCAATACACAACGCTTGAATCCAGCGGCTACATGCGACTCTGTTGCCGTCGGCTGAACATCTATACCTACCTACAGAACTCTATTTGTATAAATGATGGACAGCCCTAGACGCATCACCTAAGTGCTCGCAACTTATCCACGCACCTTGAACTTCGTCACACGACGATTCACATACGGATAAGTGGTTCCAACGAAAGCATACGCGCTAAGACCAGCTATGTTGATATTACTGCTCCTTCTTTCTGGATGCGCTTGCGACTGGGTTGAAATATCTCAAAACCATTATAGAAAGGACCCGATTCGAAAACTGGTAAACTTTGACCATACGACAAAGTCTAACAGGATATACAGAAATAATTCGGTAACAGAAAAACTGTGGCACAGAGGCGCATTAGACAAAGTGAATAATGTTGCTAATATCAGAAGAGTGCAATATCCGAGTGTTAAAACTAGTTCTTTAAAAACGAGACATGAAGATAATAGGTTTGATAATGATCATACAGATACGACGGAAGCTGAGTACAATTTTGTATCCATCAAACCAAATATACAACAGTTCAATATTTACGATGAAGATGATGAGGTTTATGAAAATCAAAGTAAAGTTATCAATAATCCGACTACCATTAGTGATCACATACAACCTCCAAACTCGAAACCTATTAAAAAGCCTCCAATAACTACTGTGGTCAACTACTTTGATCGTCGAAAAATAATCAGTGAAAACGATAGCATAAGAAACAATGTTTTTCAAAATAAGATACAACAACCAGAAATAAATAAGCCCCCTTTAGCTGAAACCAACAATGACAAACTTAACTTCAATAATAATGAAAAGTTGTATACACTAGAAAAACCAAACTTTCATAGAATTTCTCATGATAATGATGATGATGATGACGTAAAATTAGTTTTGCCAATAGATTCCGAAATTAGAGATTCGAATAACATTATTGCCAAGCAAATTCCAAAAATTGAACTAATTGAGAGAGAAGATAATAAAAACGTTAAAGAAAATGATTTATACAAAAAACAATCGATTTCCAGTAATACCGAATATTCTGACATAGTAAAGTATAAACCCCACGATATTAGCTCGCATCCACTTGAATATTTCAATCAGTTTGAAAAGCCATCTGATCATAATGTAGACAGAAAATATGATTTTAATATTAAAAATGCTGAAGAAATGGTCGTTGATGAAGCAAACTATCATATACCAGTTACTAAAGAAGAAATCGCACAAATCAAGGATGATAAAAAAATCGAAACTCCTAAGTCGGAAAATTCTAAATTAAACTTAACTAACGGAAGTTCTGTGAAGGGATTGTGGAAGTTAATGAAAGTAGTAGCGGATACAATTTATAGAAACACACATCGGAGTTTCAAGAGCAAGATCACATATTTGGAAAATTTGAAGTCTACTGTACTCGCGAGTATAAGTAAGTTAATTCAACACCGTTCGGAAATCTTCAAGTGTAGGTAAACACCAAACATTTTAAATAACATGTCGGTACTACATGAAATAGTAAAAGGAATGTGGCATCTCTCGTTTCATGAAGAGCTCAATAATATAAGGGCTCAGTAATATGGGGCCTTGGAAGAGTAGATCGATAAAGCTGCAATGTATCGCTACAAGCTTGCAGTTGCAGCGAGTATACCATAAATGCCCAATTTAAAACACACACACATACATACCTACATACATACATAGACAGCAAAAGTCATAACCCTTTCTATTGACCGGTTCACTCGAGCAGTTGTTTATTACTGAATTCATGTAGATGTCGGTACATCGTCGGTACATCGCGGTCAATGCACTCTATTGCCGTAGGCACATATATATCAATTTTCCTTTCTCTATAGAGATCCAGAGCTGCGATTGTCTAAAGTTATTTCATTGATCGTAATCGTATTCGATGACCAAAGTAAAATAAACCATAACAGCATTGAATTAGGGCTCAATTTCGTGTATGCATTCTTATACGTTTACGTATGTACGATGCGTTCCATAACGCTCCATATTAAAATCGGTTGTACGGAATTTATGACATTAAATCAATACAATCAAGGATTATTTTAGTTTGACGCTAATGTCATCGGATACGAATACGATCAATGGAATTACTTATAGACAATTGGTACCCTGAAGTGCGATTGTGTAAGAATTGCCGATCAAATCGTTAAAGTTCGGCGTCAAAGTAAAATAAACCATAGAATTGCAATAGCAGCATTGAATTAGAGCTTAATTTCGTATCCATTCTCAACCGTTTAGAGTATCGTACATACCTAAACGTATGTGAATGGATACACGAAATTGAGCTCTAATTCAATGACTTTATGGTTTATTTTACTTTGACGCTAACTCTGACGATTTGATCGGCATCTTTTAGACAATCGGGGGGCTGCAGGTACCTAAACATAAATTATGTATAACTATCTAAAATATGGTTGAGCGAAGCAATGGCTGGGTCATGCGTCATGCTCGTGAACGGGTGCCACCAGTGGCAATGGGGCTACTTTCTGTCTGCCCGTCGACATGTGTTGAATTATAATTATAAATAATTACGTATGCTTTTGTGGAACTTCCCCTCATTGTGGAAACTCTGCATACATAGAATAATATCTATCAAGTAGGTATATTGTAAAAGTATTTTGAAAAGAGCAACTGCCGAGTTTCTTGCTGGTTCTTCTCGGCAGGAACGGCATTCCGAACCAGTGGTAGACTCATTGACGATTCAAAAGGTACTTGTAAAAGTTTATTTGAATAAAAAACATTTCTATTCTATTCTATTCTATTCTATCGTTTTTCAGAAGATCAGATAGACAGCGCATGGCCCGACGACGCGCGCGGTCCGTCGCGAGCGACGCGCGCCGCGCATGCGCGGGGCCACGTGGAATTCCCCTCTTCGGAGAGTACTTTGATGACCATTTCGTTTCTCACCTTCGCTGTCTTTCTAATCAAATTAGTTTTGGTAAGATATACCACAGACAATAGATTTAGCATTGGTAATCGCTTCGCACCGACTAGATACCGTCGGCGTACTAGTAAATTGTGGCAATTCATAGTACCTACGTCCTGATGCGTACCCACATAGTTTCGTAGCAACCAAAAAAAATACATGTGGTACTCGGGGACTGCCGCGGTAAAGCTATTGCATAGCATTTTCTAGTCGCACGCACACAAACACCGTGCCGGAGTCTGCCGAACTGAAACGACGGTGTTAGGTTTATTTTCATTACGGAATTTCTTGATTCGCTCGCCGCGCTCAAAGCCTGCGATAAAAGCTATGCAATAGCTTAAAAATTCAAAATTATTTATTTCACGTAGGCCAACCTGTAGCTCTTATGACACGTCATGACTCTACCACCGGTTCGGAAAGCGGATTCTGCTGAGAAGAGCCGGCAAGAAACTCAGCAGTTGCTCTTTTCAAAATAATCATTTTACAATATGTTTGACGTTTTCAAATAGACTATGATATTAGGTAGGAACGTAGCAGCATTTATGAAGGTATTTTGTAGGAAGGGCGGTATCTAGTAACGACTAAGTTACCAATCCTAAATCTATAGTTGTTTGTTGGTTTGTCCTTCAATAGCGCAGCAACGGAGCAATGGATTGACGTGATTTTTTGCATGGCTATTGTTTACGACTTTGAGAGTGACAGTGATTTAGAGACTTCTCTAAACCTAGCCGCCGCCGCCAAGCGAAGCAGAAAAACCTATTCGAAGCCAAGAGAAGTGACGTAGTGTTTCGGCTTGATGGCGTGTAGAAACAGTGTAGGGTCATGGGTTTAATTAAAACTGCCGTACCCCTTCCAAGTTAGCCCGCTACCATCTTAGACTGCATCGCCACACCATCAGGTGAGATCGCAGTCATGGACTACCTTGACATGAATAAAATCTAACTACGCGGGTGAAATCGCGGGCAATAGCTAGTTAATTACCTATACTTTTCTAATTTCTTCTAGTTCTTCTTCATTAACTTCAGCTGGACAAAGGCCTCTTGCATGCATTTCCACAGGCTTCGGTCTTGCGCCGCCTGAATCCAGCGGCTCCCTGCGACTCGTCTGATGTATCGGTCCACCTGGGGGGGGGGGGGAGGGGGGGGAGCCTGCCAACTCTGCGCTTACCGGTGCGGGGTCGCCACTCCAGCACCTTGGGACCCCAACGACCATCAGTTCTTCAAACTATGTGCCCCACCCATTTCCACTTCAGCTTCGCGACTGGCTGAGCTATATCGGTCACTCCTACGGATCATTTCATTATTCTGATTTGATCGCAAGGATACTCCGAGCATAGCTCAATTCCCAATTATAATTTCCAGCAAATAATCCACACATACAAGAACAAGGCGATGATGGTGACCCCTGCAGTGGTGGCGGCCGTGGGACGAGCGGCCGCAGCTTTCAAAACACCCAAATAAGATGAAAGTATTAGCCGCGGGCCAGGTTTGCCGATGAGTCGTGACGTCACGGTGGTCACGTGACACGTGTCGATGGTTTAACTAGGCGAGCGCGGGTCGCGGTCGGCAGAGGCGGGAGGGGTAGTCATCGGCAAAGGGGAATGCCCACTGTCCATACAACTTTGGGCCCATCGCGGACATGCAAAGATTTATTAATGCATTATTTATTTAAGCTTTTTAGTGTATCTTTAATAATAAAATCTGGTTCAGGTGGCCGCCAGACTAATAATATGAGAAATATAGCGTATTTTTGTAACCATTTTGGGGTTATGTTTTTGACAGAGAGCTTAATTGTCTGTATTTTTACACTATCCCTGACTTGTTCCTGTTTCAAAATATCACAGTTTATTACTTTAAAACAATAAAACCTACGACTAAAACAACAAATACGCATTTCGCAAGATGACAGACAATGAACATATCAGACCATTCCTAGTTTCATGTATCAGCCAGAGACACCATCTTCAAAAACATGAGTGAAAGGAAATGTCATCTGATGTCAAAAAATGAATGTTGCCATTTACCATTTCACTCGTGAGTGAAAATATTTATAATCGATTCTTGAATAATACTCGAACACAATCGGTACTGCAGAGTCACTTAAACATATGAGAGCCGTCGGTATTGTTAAGACGTAATCCTACTGTGTATCGCCTATTCATATCATATTTTGATGTTTTATGTCTCCAATCTTGATGACGTAACCTCGCCTCCCTGGACCCATTATACATAACTAGTGACCCGCCCCAGCTTCACACGGATAGTAGAGCATATTACGCCTATAATTTGCAATCTCCTTGAAATGTTCCCTAAGTTATATTGAACAGCATATTGAACAGGATGTAGGCTTATAAAAGAAGTATTGCTCGGCTTATAATGTAGCAATGTCAACGCGACGCTGGGGTGGTCACTGGTCGCATCTCGTGAGCGAGTCCCGTCATTGCCATTCGGTTGAAATCCTCGTATTTATTTTTGCGCGCGTTCGTCTTTATTTTGCGATAGCTCCTAAGATATTCATTTAAATTGAATGGTGTAACGCATTATCATAATGTGCATGAAATGCTTATGGTAACTAACGTATTTAAGTTAATAAGGATTAATACTGTTCCGTCTGAATAGATTTCCAGTAACCGCATGGTATGTGACCATTTTTTTTAAACTTAAAATGGGTATAGTAAGCTATCCTTAAGAGATAGATATATTCCATCGCGGACTTTTCTGTAAAGACTTATCCCACCATACCACCACCATAAATTGTTTTGATAAATCTAAAAGAGATTAGGCAGCGTTTTCGATGAAAGCTCCCACGCGGCTTGAATTTTTCCGACATTGTCAACAATTATCGTCATATTTCAACTAATTTACACAAAACCTTGATACACTAAAACCTTCCTCATGAATCACCCTATCTATTGATAAAAACCACATGAAAATCCGTTCGGTAGTTTTTGAGTTTATCGCGAACAGACAGACAGACAGACGCGGCGGGGGACTTTGTTTTATATTCCTTGGCGTGCCCGAGACCATACTTGTCCACTGTCAAAAATTACACTGGTATGCCCAAGAACAAACTTGTCCACCATTTCCCGCTTTTATTTTATCCATAAAAATAAAACCTTTTTGAACCATCAAGCCAAATTAGCCATTATGATAATGTTCCGGAAGAAACGGGCTACAAATTGCTCAGATTCGTCATGCAATACTAGGCAGGAGTTAGAAAAAAAAAAATATTTTCGACGCGCCATAGATACGCAGATCAAAAACAGATCGTTTTTCTGAGGTGAATTTTCAATTGGTGCTCTTTGTGTGTTTTACGTGGTTTTTTGCGACGCAAAATTGTAAAAGGTGAGTAAATTGTTTAATTAAACTAATTATGAGGTTGTTTTATGCGTATTTATTAGTTTTCATTTATGTTTTGTACTTAAAAAGTGGACTATCCCAAATTGTTTACAACATTGTTTACACATTTTGAAAAAGTGAAATAACAAAGTAATTTAACATTTTCTGGTTAAATCCTGTTGCATTGTAGGGACAATATCTTAAAATATCATTTCAAAACAAAAGAGAGCATGCAGACACATCTAAAAACCCAAATTTATAATTTTCATTACGTATACTAGTGAAGCTCACCCAAAGCCAGGCGATGTTAATTTAGCATGGAATTTTATTAATTAGACTTATATTTTATACTAGCTGATGCCCGCGACTTCGTCCGCGTAGATTTAGCTTTTAAAATCCCGCGGAACTTCTGGGATAAAAAGTAGCCTAGATGTCACTCTCCAGGTCCTTAAGTACCCATGCAAAACATCACGTCGATCCGATGCTCCTCCTTGCTGCGTGTTGGAGGACAAACCATCAAACAAACTTTCACATTTATGATATTAATAAGGATTGTTTTCCAACTTTGTGTTTAGCTCGCTTAGAATTTTCTTATGAGTTAGTTAATTCAATAGCACCCCTATTGTCCATTTACAAAGTACACTCTATATCACTAACATTGTTCAAACACATAAAGTATGTATAACACTTGCTTCTGCCCGTGACATCTGGAATAGTTTAATAGTGGAATAGTTTATTGGTCAATTCAATAGCACCCCTATTGTCCATTTACAAAGTACACTCTATATCACTAACATTGTTCAAACACATTAAGTCCATATAAAGTCCTTTTATGTATAACACTTGCTTCTGCCCGTGACATCTTGAATAGTTTAATAGTGGAATAGTTTATTGGTCTTAGCGTTATGATATATAGCCTATAGCCTTCCACAATAAATGGGCTGATTCTCAGATTCTGATTTGTTTCTTTTTTCTTTCAATTCTATTAAAATCGTTCAGTGTTAGATAAAAAAAAATAAAAATAACCTTTATTTCAGTCAACAAGTTACTTTCTAAACATTCAGTGTTAGATAGTAACACTGAAAGAATTTTTCAAATCAGACCAGTAGTTCCTGAGATTAGCACATTCAAGCAAACAAACAAAGTCTTACGCTTTATATATTAGTATAGATTAATATATATTTTTTTATGGGTTTGTTGGCAGGATGAGTCAATTGACAGACGGCAGTGTGGAGAGAGGAGGCAGACGGGGGAGAGGACAGGCTGTAAGGGGAGTGAGGTTTCTGAAAGGTATATTTTTTAACAATGTTTGTTGATTATCATAAGAGCCACAAGTTGACCTACATGAAATAAATAATTTTGATTTTTTTTTAACAATAATAAATCAATTTCTTTTCTTCATTACTTTTATTCTAAGTATTAATTGTTTTTCCTTAGGCTAAATCACTGCACATTCATATCTTTTTCAAATTATCTGTAATAATTGTTTTTTTTAAGGTTCCTTATCGGGTACACAACCCGAGGAGACACCAGTACCCTCCATGACCTCCCTCTGGAGACTGCCTGTTTGAGAGTATAGGTTTACATTTTCTGTTTCAGTTTAACTTTGGAAGAAACTTCCTGTTCCGGGGGGGCAGGAGGGGGGCCATGACGTAGTGGAGCAAGTTCCAGAAGCTGCTCCATCTCTTGCTGCCTTAGTATATTTATATCTTAATTAATTTAGATAATTAACATCTTCACTGTTGAAATGGTGAAGGAAAACATTGTGAGGAAACCTGCACACCTGAGTGTTAAATTACTCTACTGGTCTCGAGTTCAAACACTGTTCCTTTCTGACTTTTACTCTAACTATTCACGCCTTAAGAGAACATCTATCTATCATATCAAAGTATAGCAGAGTATTGGTCAATTTATTTTTATGAATACCTAGTTTTGTCTGTCTTGTTGTCACCTTGTCTGTATACGATTTAAGCAAATAAAGAATTGAATTGAACATGTTTCCTTTATTATCACGCCTCTCATCTAGGTAAGGGCTCCTTTTTGGACCACTCTTGGCCATAATATGTTTGAGTTAACTGTGCAAAGCGGCCCGTGTCCAGAAACGAGCCCTTACTGTACAAAATTCAAGTAATACTTCTTCTTCTTCTGGGCTGGTTTCCACACGTAAACCGTGATGGTCTGTTGTGTGTGACCAATCCATCCATTGTTACTCCAACCATCCCAGATCTCTCCAGAAGCCTAGCAGGCCGTCCAGGTTGCCAAGGGCTTCTTGAAGTGAAGCTGGAGATCCGAGGTGGTTCTTCCACGCCCGTGCATGACACTCTCACGTGCGTGGGCGTTTCATCTGCCTTCATGCAGGACCTGCACAGAGGACTGTAGGTGACACCTATAATAAAAAGGTGTTTGTTTAGTGGGCTGTGCCCCGTTATGATTCCCACCACCTTCCTGAGTTTATCTCGTATATCGTTGGAGGCGGCGAGCGTAGCCAGGGCTTTATGACAGTCCTGTACGAGTTTAGATGTCGATGTTCTTGCCAAAGCCTTGAGAGCGGCTTGGCTGTCCGAGTTAATTTTAAAGTTTTTTACCTGTCTGTTAATTATAGCTGTAGTTGCTGTTAAGATGCCCACACACTCTGCCTGGAAAACAGAGTTATCCTTACCAAGTGTGTGACTTATCTTCATGTTGAGTTCTTGGCAGTAAGCTCCAGCTCCTGTACCAAGTTTGGTTTTCATCCATCAGTGTAAACTTCTATTGTATCTTGAAATGCTTTATGAAAAGTGTTGCTTTCAGCATTTACTTTGTAGCTCTATACTTACCATCAAGTAATACTTACCATCTTTAGTTATTTTAATATTTTTAATTAATTAAAATATTTATCACACGGATTCACACACCATAGCACCACCATAGACCACACCATAGACGAATTTTTTTTTCGTTACCAAGGAACATACTACTATAACCGAGAGTTCGCTACGATGCACGGTACACGGGCCCCTGCACCATAGAGTAAATGCACTTGCACTTTTCTGCATCGCACCGTACCTCATAGTCAATGCGATCACAGATGAATGATTCTTTTTGTTCAGATGCGCCTGTTGTAGAGGGTGGTAATTCTTATTGATTATTTCGAGTTTTAATGCTTTATGATTTATTTCTGTAATTCATTCATGTAAACCAGGTATCTAACTTTGCAATTAATGCAAATAATAGTATTTGTAAGGGTACAATTTCATTTTTTTATGGGTTTTAAAATAAAAGAACGAAAAAAAACGAAACTCTTAGATTTCATCCAGGATTGTTTTTATTTCATACCATTTGTAGACATATAACAAAGATAGCCAAGTAGGAAATTTCATCTAGTTTTTAAAAACATATAATTTATACAAGTTGTAATAATAATATTTGAAGAAAATCTTGAAAAACTGCTAAGAGAGAAAATGGCGCGAAATTGAAATGCGCGCCTGGGCATTCCACTGTAATTTGATACCTTTGACAGATGTCCCACAAAAGGATAATATGTAGTGATAAGAATTATGAATACACTTCAAGAAATGAACTAAAGGGTTTTATACAATATAGTATACTTTTCAAATATAAAATATACACACACCCATTAAACGCTACACAAATCTGATAATAATCGAAAAAATCGACAGTATCGATTAGTATCATGGTTGATGCTGGCAACATTTTAAAGAAAATGGCTACAACTTGGATCACAGACTATAGATTCAGCTTACTGGAGTCATTATAAATACTTTTAATTTATGAAAATTACTGATAATAGTGGCGGGCTTCATAATATTATGATAATTCGTATTTATTTATTTTAAAATGGTTCTGTAATTTGGATAAATTCTATCGTGCTGTCCGCGGAGGGCCCAAAAGTTGGCATTCCCCTTTCTGCGCACGAGTACCTACTCAAGTGTCTGTGAAGATATTACTTATACCTTTTCCAACCGTTTATTTTCTTTTTGACAGCTCAGTCTCACTCACTCTCAAGTCAAAAAGAAAATGAACGGGTGGACAGGGTTAAGAATTTTTTTTTAATAAAATTAATATTGAACATTGATTAAAAATGTGGTTTTATTTACCCTGCTCGCCCTGCTAGTTCAGTGTGTCAAACTGTTTGTCACGTGATACGGCAAACATTAGATCATAATTTATATACCTACCAAGTCTATGCGGTAAACTACCATTTTGACATCCTTTGATTAACTGGACATCCTTTTGAACGTTTTGAACAGTAGAAAAAATTGAAGCTCTTCCTGATCTCTAATTACAGTAATTATTAGAACGTTCTAGACTAATCTAGATTTTTGTAATGCCTAAAAAATTGGTTGTAAAGTCTGTTTACGGAAGTTTACGGACGATAATTTTACGTGATAACGTCATAAACATAGACCACGAACACTAGGATAGTCATAAACATTGACGATGACTGCCGGGCGACACAAGCCAACGCTTGGGCCGATCGTGCCTCTCTATCGCTTGGTCCGCGCTCTGGTCCGTGCAGCGGGTGTTCATCGATTTATAAGACGTTATCACGTCAAAAATCTGCAGAGGCGGATAACTGCTTACCGTTTAGCAACTCTTACCTTTGATATTATTAATTTAAATGATAGTCCCGAGCTTTGGAAAGTAGTAGCTTGCAGCACCACGAAAAAAAAGCGCGCGGTACCAGGTTACCTATTCTGTGGTTCTATTACGTCATTTACATCTGTTTAGGGTGGAACCACATCTGTGAGGATCGATTCGCATTTATGCCGATGCTATAAGACACACTTGTAAGGATCGCGTCCTTACGGATCCGAAAGGATGCGTACGCGTCCTTACGGATCCGTAAGGATGCGTACGCGTCCTTACGGATCCGTAAGGATGCGTACGCATCCTTTCGGATCCGTAAGGAGGCGAAAGCCTATAAACATTGTTGTCTGCGTAGGGATGGTCGATGATGGCATCGATATTTTAATTGCTAGCTCAACCACGATATTAATCTTCTTCTACACAGAGGAAATGGATGCCAAAAATTGAAAAAGTCGCCGCCATATTGAAATTCTTTGTTTTTCGACCGATTTCGTTCAAAATCGATATTTAGGCTTCCCTTGGGTCAAGAAAGAGAAAATAGATGCCAAAATTTTAAAAAGTCACCGCCATATTGAAATTCTTTGTTTTTCGACCGATTTCGTTCAAAATCGATATTTAGGCTTCCCTTGGGTCAAGAAAGAGGAAATAGATGCCAAAATTTTAAAAAGTGACCGCCATATTGAAATTCTTTGTTATTGGACCGATTTCGTTCAAAATCGATATTTAGGCTTCCCTTGGGTCAAGAAAGAGGAAATAGATGCCAAAATTTTAAAAAGTGACCGCCATATTGAAATTCTTTGTTATTGGACCGATTTCGTTCAAAATCGATATTTAGGCTTCCCTTGGGTCAAGAAAGAGGAAATAGATGCCAAAATTTTAAAAAGTGACCGCCATATTGAAATTCTTTGTTATTGGACCGATTTCGTTCAAAATCGATATTTAGGCTTTCCTTGGGTCAAGAAAGAGGAAATAGATGCCAAAATTTTAAAAAGTGACCGCCATATTGAAATTCTTTGTTATTGGACCGATTTCGTTCAAAATCGATATTTGGGCTTCCCTGGGGTCAAATAAGAGGAAATGATTGGCAAAATTATAAAAAGTGACTGCCATATTGAAATTCTTTGTTATTGGACCGATTTCGTTCAAAATCGATATTTAGGCTTCCCTTGGGTCAAGAAAGAGGAAATAGATGCCAAAATTTTAAAAAGTGACCGCCATATTGAAATTCTTTGTTATTGGACCGATTTCGTTCAAAATCGATATTTGGGCTTCCCTGGGGCCAAATAAGAGGAAATGATTGGCAAAATTATTAAAAGTGACCGCCACATTGAAATTCTTTTTTATTGGACCGATTTAGTTCAAAATCGATATTTGGGCTTCCCTGGGGCCAAATAAGAGGAAATGATTGGCAAAATTATTAAAAGTGACCGCCACATTGAAATTCTTTTTTATTGGACCGATTTAGTTCAAAATCGATATTTGGGCTTCCCTGGGGTCAAATAAGAGAAAATGATTGGCAAAATTATAAAAAGTCGCCGCCATATTGAAATTCTTTGTTATTGGACCGATTTTGTTCAAAATCGATATTTAGGCTTCCCTTGGGTCAAGAAAGAGGAAATAGATGCCAAAATTTTAAAAAGTGACCGCCATATTGAAATTCTTTGTTATTGGACCGATTTCGTTCAAAATCGATATTTAGGCTTCCCTTGGGTCAAGAAAGAGGAAATAGATGCCAAAATTTTAAAAAGTGACCGCCATATTGAAATTCTTTGTTATTGGACCGATTTCGTTCAAAATCGATATTTGGGCTTCCCTGGGGCCAAATAAGAGGAAATGATTGGCAAAATTATTAAAAGTGACCGCCACATTGAAATTCTTTTTTATTGGACCGATTTAGTTCAAAATCGATATTTGGGCTTCCCTGGGGCCAAATAAGAGGAAATGATTGGCAAAATTATTAAAAGTGACCGCCACATTGAAATTCTTTTTTATTGGACCGATTTAGTTCAAAATCGATATTTGGGCTTCCCTGGGGTCAAATAAGAGAAAATGATTGGCAAAATTATAAAAAGTCGCCGCCATATTGAAATTCTTTGTTATTGGACCGATTTTGTTCAAAATCGATATTTAGGCTTCCCTTGGGTCAAGAAAGAGGAAATAGATGCCAAAATTTTAAAAAGTGACCGCCATATTGAAATTCTTTGTTATTGGACCGATTTCGTTCAAAATCGATATTTGGGCTTCCCTGGGGTCAAATAAGAGGAAATGATTGGCAAAATTATAAAAAGTGACCGCCATATTGAAATTCTTTGTTATTGGACCGATTTCGTTCAAAATCGATATTTAGGCTTCCCTTGGGTCAAGAAAGAGGAAATAGATGCCAAAATTTTAAAAAGTGACCGCCATATTGAAATTCTTTGTTATTGGACCGATTTCGTTCAAAATCGATATTTAGGCTTCCCTTGGGTCAAGAAAGAGGAAATAGATGCCAAAATTTTAAAAAGTGACCGCCATATTGAAATTCTTTGTTATTGGACCGATTTCGTTCAAAATCGATATTTGGGCTTCCCTGGGGCCAAATAAGAGGAAATGATTGGCAAAATTATTAAAAGTGACCGCCACATTGAAATTCTTTTTTATTGGACCGATTTCGTTCAAAATCGATATTTGGGCTTCCCTGGGGTCAAATAAGAGAAAATGATTGGCAAAATTATAAAAAGTCGCCGCCATATTGAAATTCTTTGTTATTGGACCGATTTCGTTCAAAATCGATATTTAGGCTTCCCTTGGGTCAAGAAAGAGGAAATAGATGCCAAAATTTTAAAAAGTGACCGCCATATTGAAATTCTTTGTTATTGGACCGATTTATCATCTATTACAAGATGATCTCAACTCTATTGTAGACTGGTGTGCTAAAAATAGAATGACTCTTAACGTTTCCAAATGCGCGCACATAAAATTCACCCGTAAAAAGAACATACTAGGAACTGGCTACTTTATTCACAACCATCAGCTTGAGGAGGTTTCAGTCATCAGGGATCTCGGTATTATGATCGATAGTAAGCTTACATTCAAGGAACACATCAACCAAATAGTCTCCCGAGCGTGGAAGCTACTGGGTTTCATTAAACGTAACACGAGTGACTTTATGAGAACCGACTGCATTATAAAAATATTTAATGCACTAGTGCGTAGTATCCTGGAATACGCAGTCCCGGCATGGAACCCGCACTACAAAATCCACACTTCAAGAATAGAGCGAGTTCAACGCTCCTTCACGAGGTACCTAGCCTTCAAAGACAACTCTTGTCCTTAAGAAGCTGACTATGACACACGCTTGAAACATTTTAAAATCCAATCCCTGGAAAAACGCAGGTTGGTGACTGACCTCATAACACTTTATAAAATAGTCCACAGCACCTTGGATTCCCCTGACCTGTTGTACCACGTCAGCATTCATGTCCCTCGACGACCCTCTAGACATCCTATCAAAAACATCTTCCAGCCCCACTTCTCTAAATCTAACCTAGGCAAATTCGCCCCAATAAATCGAATTATTAATGCATACAATAACTCGACGTGCCCTGATATTGACATATTCCATGATAGTTTGTTTAGCTTTAAGAAAAAATTGTACATATCAGCATGAATAATTTATGTTAATATCATCTAATTCAAATTAATAATATCTATTCCTTAGCTTTGACATTGTAAATATTTAATAACT
The DNA here is from genome assembly GCA_029955525.1 of Oeneis ivallda. Taxonomy (NCBI): domain Eukaryota; kingdom Metazoa; phylum Arthropoda; class Insecta; order Lepidoptera; family Nymphalidae; genus Oeneis; species Oeneis ivallda. The sequence goes on from JARPMR010000024.1 coordinate 1,176,432, forward strand.
GTATCTTGCTAGCTATGACATTGTTAATATTTATTGATTATTTAAAATTTTGATCGGTTTGTAATTGTAAATTGTAAATATTTAATAACTGTATCTTACTAGCTATGACATTGTTAATATTTATTAATTATTTAAAATTTTGATCGGAGTTACCCTGGCAATGTTGAATATGCCTATAATTGGTAATTTGTAACAGCATTAGAATTTATTAAGCACATTGTATTATTTAAAGTGTATATTGCAATTTATCGCTGGCATATCTATTAAATAAATAAATAAATAAATAGATTTCGTTCAAAATCGATATTTGGGCTTCCCTGGGGTCAAATAAGAGGAAATGATTGGCAAAATTATAAAAAGTGACCGCCATATTGAAATTCTTTGTTATTGGACCGATTTCGTTCAAAATCGATATTTAGGCTTCCCTTGGGTCAAGAAAGAGGAAATAGATGCCAAAATTTTAAAAAGTGACCGCCATATTGAAATTCTTTGTTATTGGACCGATTTCGTTCAAAATCGATATTTAGGCTTCCCTTGGGTCAAGAAAGAGGAAATAGATGCCAAAATTATAAAAAGTCGCCGCCATATTGAAATTCTTTGTTATTGGACCGATTTCGTTCAAAATCGATATTTAGGCTTCCCTTGGGTCAAGAAAGAGGAAATAGATGCCAAAATTTTAAAAAGTGACCGCCATATTGAAATTCTTTGTTATTGGACCGATTTCGTTCAAAATCGATATTTGGGCTTCCCTGGGGTCAAATAAGAGGAAATGATTGGCAAAATTATAAAAAGTGACCGCCATATTGAAATTCTTTGTTATTGCACCGATTTCGTTCAAAATCGATATTTGGGCTTCCCTGGGGTCAAATAAGAGGAAATGATTGGCAAAATTATAAAAAGTGACCGCCATATTGAAATTCTTTGTTATTGGACCGATTTCGTTCAAAATCGATATTTAGGCTTCCCTTGGGTCAAGAAAGAGGAAATAGATGCCAATATTTTAAAAAGTGACCGCCATATTGAAATTCTTTGTTATTGGACAGATTTCGTTCAAAATCAATATTTAGGCTTCTCTGGGTTCAAAGTTGTTCGTGGTTTAGATTTTTAGTTCGCGTACGTCGATGATATTTTAGTTTCTTCAAAAGATAGCGAACAGCATGCAAAACATTTACGTATTCTTTTCAAACGTTTTTGAAGGATACGGTATAGTTAATAACGAGAAGAATGGTATTTTAATGTTCCAGAGGTTCGTTTCCTTGGATACAAAATAAGCGCTCCCGGGATTGGCTCTCCTGCTGACCGCATTAAGAGTTTACAGGATTTTCCTCTACCTAAAACAGTACAGGGATTTAGAAGATATGATTAATTTTTATCGAAAATTTCTCCCTAGCATAGCGCGACTTCAAGCAACATTAATAGATGCTTTATCAAAACTTCAAGATAAAAGTGCTAAACCTTTTACTGGGACTCCCGATTTAGAGCGTATCCTACTTCCTACTAATATTATAAAGGCGAAAGTTTGTATGTATGTTTGTTCCTCTTTAACGCAAAAACTACTGGATGGATTTGGCTGAAATTTGGAATGGAGATAGATTATACCCTGGATAAACATATAGGCTACAAATTATTCCGGAAAAATCCAAGGTTCCCGCGGGATTTTGGAAAACCACTGATAGATGGCGCTGATTGTACTTAAATCACGCTTACATTATCCGCAGTATCGAGAATAAGTAAAAAATTCCAATTCAACAATCAAGTAGGATAACCACAGTTATTGAAGTTTTTCATTAGCAATAGAAAATTTCTTAGGGATTAGGGATTAGGGATGGATTACATCATGTGTAGATGTGTTATGGCAAATATTTCCTCTTTCTTGACCACAGGAAGCCGAAATATCGATTTTGAATATCGATTTTGAATTTCAATATGGCGGTGACTTTTTAAAATTTTGGCATCTATTTTCTCTTTCTTGTCTCAAGGGAAGCCTAAATATCGATTTTGAACGAAATCGGTCCAATAACAAAGAATTTCAATATGGCGGTCACTTTTTATAATTTTGCCAATCATTTCCTCTTATTTGACCCCAAGGAAGCCCAAACATCGATTTTGAACGAAATCTTTCCAATAAAAAAGAATTTCAATATGGCGGTCACTTTTTAAAATTTTGGAATCTATTTCCTCTTTCTTGACCCAAGGGAAGCCTAAATATCGAATTTGAACGAAATCGGTCCAATAACAAAGAATTTCAATATGGCGGCGACTTTTTATAATTTTGCCAATCATTTTCTCTTATTTGAGCCCAGGGAAGCCCAAATATCGATTTTGAACGAAATCGGTCCAATAACAAAGAATTTCAATATGGCGGTCACTTTTTAAAATTTTGGCATCTATTTCCTCTTTCTTGACCCAAGGGAAGCCTAAATATCGATTTTGAACGAAATCGGTCCAATAACAAAGAATTTCAATATGGCGGCGACTTTTTAAAATTTTGCCATCTATTTCCTCTTTCTTGACCCAAGGGAAGCCTAAATATCGATTTTGAACGAAATCGGTCCAATAACAAAGAATTTCAATATGGCGGTCACTTTTTAAAATTTTGCCATCTATTTCCTCTTTCTTGACCCAAGGGAAGCCTAAATATCGATTTTGAACGAAATCGGTCGAATAACAAAGAATTTCAATATGGCGGCCACTTTTTAAAATTTTGCCATCTATTTCCTCTTTCTTGACCCAAGGGAAGCCTAAATATCGAATTTGAACGAAATCGGTCCAATAACAAAGAATTTCAATATGGCGGCGACTTTTTATAATTTTGCCAATCATTTTCTCTTATTTGAGCCCAGGGAAGCCCAAATATCGATTTTGAACGAAATCGGTCCAATAACAAAGAATTTCAATATGGCGGCGACTTTTTATAATTTTGCCAATCATTTCCTCTTATTTGAGCCCAGGGAAGCCCAAATATCGATTTTGAACGAAATCGGTCCAATAACAAAGAATTTCAATATGGCGGTCACTTTTTAAAATTTTGGCATCTATTTCCTCTTTCTTGACCCAAGGGAAGCCTAAATATCGATTTTGAACGAAATCGGTCGAATAACAAAGAATTTCAATATGGCGGCCACTTTTTAAAATTTTGCCATCTATTTCCTCTTTCTTGACCCAAGGGAAGCCTAAATATCGAATTTGAACGAAATCGGTCCAATAACAAAGAATTTCAATATGGCGGCGACTTTTTATAATTTTGCCAATCATTTTCTCTTATTTGAGCCCAGGGAAGCCCAAATATCGATTTTGAACGAAATCGGTCCAATAACAAAGAATTTCAATATGGCGGTCACTTTTTAAAATTTTGGCATCTATTTCCTCTTTCTTGACCCAAGGGAAGCCTAAATATCGATTTTGAACGAAATCGGTCCAATAACAAAGAATTTCAATATGGCGGCGACTTTTTATAATTTTGGCATCTATTTCCTCTTTCTTGACCCAAGGGAAGCCTAAATATCGATTTTGAACGAAATCGGTCCAATAACAAAGAATTTCAATATGGCGGTCACTTTTTAAAATTTTGGCATCTATTTCCTCTTTCTTGACCCAAGGGAAGCCTAAATATCGAATTTGAACGAAATCGGTCCAATAACAAAGAATTTCAATATGGCGGCGACTTTTTATAATTTTGCCAATCATTTTCTCTTATTTGAGCCCAGGGAAGCCCAAATATCGATTTTGAACGAAATCGGTCCAATAACAAAGAATTTCAATATGGCGGTCACTTTTTAAAATTTTGGCATCTATTTCCTCTTTCTTGACCCAAGGGAAGCCTAAATATCGATTTTGAACGAAATCGGTCGAATAACAAAGAATTTCAATATGGCGGCCACTTTTTAAAATTTTGCCATCTATTTCCTCTTTCTTGACCCAAGGGAAGCCTAAATATCGAATTTGAACGAAATCGGTCCAATAACAAAGAATTTCAATATGGCGGCGACTTTTTATAATTTTGCCAATCATTTTCTCTTATTTGAGCCCAGGGAAGCCCAAATATCGATTTTGAACGAAATCGGTCCAATAACAAAGAATTTCAATATGGCGGTCACTTTTTAAAATTTTGGCATCTATTTCCTCTTTCTTGACCCAAGGGAAGCCTAAATATCGATTTTGAACGAAATCGGTCCAATAACAAAGAATTTCAATATGGCGGCGACTTTTTATAATTTTGCAAATCATTTCCTCTTATTTGAGCCCAGGGAAGCCCAAATATCGATTTTGAACGAAATCGGTCCAATAACAAAGAATTTCAACATGGCGGAAAAGTGGCACCTGTGTTTGCATACATACTTGAGATAAAAACTAATTTCATCGATATATCGATACTTTTTGGCACTTCATGCATTTCCCTAGTTGCCGATGACGCTTTCGCACGCGTAAGGATCCTTACGGATCCGTAAGGATCCTTTCGGATCCGTTCGCGTCCGTAAGGATCCGTTCGCATCCTTACGGATCCGTAAGGATGCGAAAGGATCCTTTCGCATGCGAAACGTGAGCTACACTTGTAAGGATTTTAGGCACTTTTAGGTACAAAAAATGCGAAAGCCGAATCGATGCGAAAAGCCGAATTGATCCGTTCACGTTTCTATGGAATTTGACAGTTTTGTATGGGCGAAATCCGAAACGATCCTCACAGGTGTGGTTCCACCCTTATAGTAGACAATGAATGGACCATAAAGTAGTCTAGTTAAAAAAATTATCTATGGTGCAAAAATGTGTTTATAATCTTTGATGTGTTTTTACTTTTTAGATTATTCGTCTGTGTCCTGTGAGCTGTGAACAAAACAAAAATATTATTGATTTTTATAGTTTTTCTGTTTAGATTTTTCCTTCTATAGTTTTTCCAGGATAATTTTGAATTATGCGTAAATGTTGTACAAATGTTCAACATGAATTTCTCTGAAAACGACCACGGAAATGTTCGAAACAACGAAAGTAAAAACTTCCTATTGTCTAACCTGCAGGAATACGAAGGTATGGTTTACATTGTAATTTAACGTCAAAACAGTAGTTAAAATTTTTCATTCAGCATTAAAATATGTATTAATTTGCTTCACATTACAATTACACTGTTTTTAGATATAATAACAAGAAATATTTGCCGTATTTGTGCCAGTATCACAAATCAACTCAGCCCAATATTTGGTGAACAGAGCCAATGTGACGACCTAGCAGAGAAAATAAACAAATATCTACCAATAGAGGTAACTTTGTTTAAAAATAATTCACAAAATGATTTAAGGAAGCTTATATTTGACTAACAATTTATGTAATGTATGTATGTAAGTAAAATTTACCTTAAATGCCACTGAAGGAAAACATCCTCGGGGAAGGAAAACATCGTGAGGAAACCTGCACACCTGAGAGTTCTCCATAATGGTCTCGAAGGTGTGTGAAGTCCGCCAATTGGGCCAGCGTGGTGGACTATGGCCTATAACCCTTCTCTGAGAGGAGACCTCGCTCAGTAGTGGGCCGATGGTGGGTTGATAATGATGATGATGATGAAGTAAAACTTGTATTATAAAACTTATTTGTACATGTTTATTATAAAGCTGTACAAATAAGCAAAGCATCACTGTCTGGCTATTTATTATTGATTTTATTCTTCTTCCTTTTAAGGCAGAAGTGATTCAAGTTGTGAATGTTGGGGACTGTCGATTTGTAGCTAACATTTATGATTTAACAACTTAACATCAGACATTTATCAGTTTTACATACTTGGCCCAGAAAACTTTAGTATGATGTAAATGCAAGAAAAACACAGTTGGATACATTGCTGCAATGAGTGGTCCAAGTGACACTGTAAAAGTTTTGAGTATTGAAGTAAAACTACAACATCATTGAAGTTTTCATTAACTTGGAATGATGGAATGTTACCTATAATAACAAACCCATGAAAGCAGAAATGCACATAACTTAATTTTGACCAAAACGTCACTTGAATTAAATGTATGTGCAACAAAATTTCCATTTGTATGTATCTAACACTCTGTAAAGGTGCATTTACATATTCACATGTATGGTGTTACATTTTTCACACATTGAAAGTGTGAATCAAGGTAAAATGTATGTGTATTTATACAGTAGGATCTCACTAATTCGGCGCTATGTAAAACCAGAGGGTGCCAGATTATTGGAATGTTCGGATTACTAGATTGTATAGAAAAATTCATAATAAATAGAACTAGTGGTTTGCCCCGAACTGAGACCTCGCGGTAACGGTATCCCATGATTATTCATTCAATCGATACATGACGACCAAAACTGACATTATTAGTATGCCCGTTTTCACCAAACATACCTAAATCATCCCCTAAGTAGGAGTCTCTTTACGTAGGTAGCTCCTAAATACAATCCTAAGTCCTAACATCTGTCCCAAACATACCTAAATCATCCCCTAAGTAGGAGTCTCTACGTAGGTAGCTCCTAAATACAATCCTAAGTCCTAACATCCGTCCCAATGTCCTTTTAGGTGTCCCGTTCTCATCTCATTTTTCATTCATCATTTCATTAGCAACCCATCAACGGCTCACTACTGAGCGCAGGTCTCCTCTCAGAGAAGGGCTAGAAGGAAGACTTGAAAACGGGTCCAGGAAGTAACATCTCACAATCAACTAATTACATAGTTTTAATTGAGGTCTGTTTTGTGCAACTTGTAGTTGGCGGAGGGTGCCGGATTATTGAGATTCTACTGTATATTACCTAGCAGTGATAGCCTAGTGATTAGGACTGTGGTCTCCTATTCGGGGGGTCGCAGGTTCGATCCCGGGTACGCACCTCTGACTTTTCGGGGTCAAGTGTGTTTAAGCAATTAAATATCACTTGCTTCAACGGTGAAGGAAAACATCGTGAGGAAACCTGCACATCTGAGAGTTCTTCATAATGTTCTTGAAGGTGTGTGAAGTCCGCCAATTCACATTGGGCCAGCGTGGTGGACTATGGCCTATAACCCTTCTCTGAGAGGAGACCTGCGCTCAGTAGTGAGCCGTTGATGGGTTGCTAATGATGATGACTGTATATTATGTTCATGTGTTTTATTGTTGTACAGGTGTCACGTGAAGATGGCCTGCCTCAAGTAATCTGTGAGCAATGTCAGAACACACTTCTAGCATGGGACAAGCTTGTGGCGTGTTGTATACAAGCTACTGCGCTGTTGCAGCAGAAAGTGTCTGCCATGAGGCAACTGGATCCTGTGAGTTCATCCTGAATTTAATAAAAAATAACAATTATATTCTGAAATAAGCAGTTGTAACCTAGTGGTTAGTACTGCAGTCTCCTATTCGGGGGTTGCAGGTTCAATCTAGGGCATCTGACTTTTCTAAATTAAATATCACAAGCTTCATGGTGAAGGAAAACAATGTGAGGAAACCTACACCCCTGAGAGTTCTCCATAATGTTCTCAAAGGTATATGAAGTCTGCCAATTCACATTGGGCCAGCGTGGTGGACAATGGCCTATATAGCTTTTCTGAGAGGAGACCTGCGCTCTGTAGTGAGCCATTGATGGGTTGCTGATGATATTCAAAAGTTGATGATACTGAAAAATTTTTAAGATTCTTGAAATTACCACACATACCTACAGTTTTGGCTGTTGAAAGAGCTGATGTAAAATCATGATAGGTTTTGAAAAGGTGTCTCCTAAAATTATAAATGCCTATCTTTAATATGAAATTGTCCATAAAATGTTAACTTGTTTTAGGATTCAATAATTTTTCCCAAATCACTTTTTTCTAAACTGAAGGAGTGCATAAATTTTTTTTCTTGCCTTAACTTACACGTTTACCTGCGAAAATTTCAGTTAAGTGTACAATTTTGACTAAGAACTTAGGAGTTAGGATCTTAATAGCACATCACATACAAGTTCCAAAATTTACCATTTTATTATTTTAACAAGAATTATCCCTCTTTTGCAGGATAAAACAAAAGTGGAAAGAACTGAGTCTACAGAATCACCTACACAATCTAGGTAAGTCTCAAGTTTGAAAATAATATAGCTCCCATTTATTTTGTCCAGAAAATTATCGCATGAATAATTTCAGGACAGAAACTTGCTGTAACTTTGATGATGTTGTCAGAGAAGTTATGACAAATTACTTGAAAAAACTAAATATTGAGGAGCAAAATTCAGATTTAGAATATGTCTGTCAAATCTGTACAGACGGTCCTGCTTCCAAGTCCATAGAAGAGTTGACTGAGCATTTGAAGGCATTGCATGGATGTAAACTCCAAATAAAGCAATCCATAGAAGATTTTGTAAGAGATAATATTACATTTGAAGAGGTTCTTATAACAGGTAAAGATTATGATGCTGAATCAATGCATAATGATACCGAATCGGTCACAGACACAAAAGAGATGAAAATCGAAAACTTTTGCTGTCCATTTTGTAACAGCGTATTTTCTTCCCCCAGTCGATTGATATACCATCTCAACAAACATATGGAAATATCAGCTGCGAATTCAATTATGTGCTGCAATCAATTATATAAAAACAAATTGGCCTTTGTCGCACATTTACAGGACGAACATGTTAATAGAATTCTAGATGAAAACACTTGTAAGAGTTGTGGACTAACAACAAGTAATTTCGAGGAACTACAAACGCATATCAACGATGAGCATTACGAAAGTAATGATTTGAATGAAAAAAAGGAGATATTGCATATTGCGACTCGTCAGAAATACATTCCCGTTGTTTGCCCGCAATGTAATAAAACATTTTCTAACAAGTACAATCTACGAGTTCATTTGCACAGTCATATCAGCAAGCCACTAAATTTTACATGCGAAAAGTGCAATAAGTTTTACAAAAGCCAGGGAAGTTTGAAATATCATAACAAAGTATGTCATGAGGGTATTCTTAGATATTTATGTTCCTTTTGCGGGGAAGCGTTTCCTACTCGCGGGACGAGAAATGTCCATTCGAGAATTCACACAGGAGCCAAACCATTCGAATGTTACCACTGTGGAAAATCTTATAGAGCGAAAAACACATTAAATCGCCACATGGACATGCACTTAGATATAAGGAACTATGCCTGCGAGTTATGTCCGAAAAAGTTCAGGAAGAAAACACATCTGAACTATCATTTACGTACGCACGGGAGGAAATGAAACTTCTTTTCGGTTCAATAAAATGAAACTTATTTTATGTTGGCCAACTTTATAAGTTTTTTGAATAAAATGGGACACCATTCCTAGCAAGAATACCCCCGCTAGATACTTGCTCATCGAACTCGAAAAAAAAAAAATTTCAGGAGATGTTAAAAGACAATATGATTTGAAGTTGAAGCAAGTGAATAACCGGGGTTGTTTGTTGCAGGACACCCCGGCGTGACAGCTTTGAGGGTTACATACTTAAGCATGAGGAAGATGACGATCTTAGTGAGGATATATCATATAACACAGAACGTGGACCTTATCAAAACACTCGTGATGAAATTGTTTTGGACGAAGACGACAGACCGCTCGCAGCAATAGCGAAAAATAAATCGGATATATACCAGAATTTTTACGATGCACTTGTGAGTTTCCGAAACCATTTCGTAACAGAGCACGATAATCAGTTTACGTGTTCAGATTTTTCTGATTCGAGTGATTCAGAAAATGCAGAAAAGGATTCAGAAACAGTAGATTTAAACAGCTTCGACGACCTAACGGATTGTAATATGAGGAAGGACAAAATGGATGAACGAACCCGAACAGAGCTTAGCCAAGTACAAACAAAAATCAACGGGAAAGTTTACTTCACTTGCAAAATTTGCGGGAAACACCTCAGCTCCACACATACCTATATATTCCATATGAGGATCCACACCGGGGAACGTCCCTGCGTCTGTCACATTTGTGGGAAACAATTTCGTACTCCGAATGGGTTAAAACGCCACGTGACTGAGACACATGAGAAACAAAAGTGGTACACATGTATAATTTGTTTCAAAAATTTTGCCAATTCTCAGAACTTGAAGCAACATATGAGAATCCATACAGGGGAACGACCTTTTGTATGTTCCCACTGCGGGAAAAGATTTACTCAGAGCGGTTCTTTACATGTCCACTTGAAGACACACAGTGACCATTATCCCCACCACTGTGCAGAATGCGGCGCAAAGTTCAGGCTTCGATCAGGATTAACCCGACATCGACTAAAGCACACAGGTCAAAGGCCTCACGTCTGCGTTCATTGCGGAAAAGGTTTTCGACAGAAGCACGAGTTAAACAGTCATTTTCTTGCCCATACTGACTCGAAACCTCATACGTGTACAATCTGTGGCACCGCGTTCCGACAACGCAGGGCTTTGAGACACCACTGCAAACGGTTGCACCAAAACGAAGTCGGTGACTCCTCACAAATGCCAAATGCATATAGTCATGTCGGACAATATGAGGGATAGTTTCTTTTTCTTTTTACCTTTGTATTAAAACTTTTCAGACCAAATATAGTTGAGTATTTGCAAAAACTGTTTTTTATTATCATCCCACAACTTATTAACACTAATAAACATCTGATAAGACATCACTCTTCTAATGATTGGTATTTTTTCATGAATATGGCTTTACAGAAGTCTTCTTAAATACTTTTTAAACGTTTCTTCTCATTAATATGACGTCATCCGCATATTGAATAATTATTGTAATGCCATCAGCTACATTTAAAGTTTTTATTTTATTTTATTTGCAGTCAAACACTGATATGTGTGAAAATTGAAAACGACCTCATCAACAAAAATACAGAGCTTAACAAACTTTGCAGTCAGGAAAAAGTAAGCATTGGCAAACCCCAAACACTTGTAACGAAGGACGGAAAAAGATACGGCGTCTGTGACATATGTAACAAGAACATAGCCATCGGTTCCTGGAGACGACATTCGCAATCTCATTCGACAGTTAAAAGATATAGTTGTCACATCTGCGGATTAGGATTCAACGACAGTAGTAACCTATCAAGACACAGAAAATCAATACACGCCGAATACCGACCTCACGAATGCAATATATGCCACAAATCCTTCACAAGAAACTGCCATCTCGAAGAGCATGTAAAAACCCATTCCGACAAAAGGGAATATATTTGCGATATGTGTGGAAGAGCGTCCAAATCCAGTGCGGCATTGAGAATGCATAGAAAGATTCACACTAACGAATACAGATTCCGATGCATTTATTGCGAATCCAAGTTCAAAAGAAGGAGCGAGCTACTCGTTCATGTCTTGGTGCATACGGGCGAGAAGTCGCACGTTTGTGGCTGCGGCAAGGCGTTTCGGTTACGGAGCCAACTGGCAAATCACACACGTTCGCACATGAAAGAAATAACAGCAGAGACCGAAAATCGGGAGTTGGACTGACTTTACTTTTAGAGGAAGATGGAAAGTTCAAACTACCTTCATTTAATTATAAGAGATAAGCTATAAACTGTGATCTAAGTACTTAAGAATTCCTTGTACCAAGGTACAAAAGCCCCTAAATAAAGAAAGAATTCCTCTGGCTGGTACTCTCTCACTATCGGTTAAAATACAAATACATTAATGCAGCTAAACCATAAATTCAGCCAATTAGAGATGATTGCAATCGTCACAAAATCAAATCAATTTTTAGACAATCCTACAGCTGAATATCTTTAGATAATAATATCGACGATTTTGCCAGAATAATGAAAAATTGCATCTGACCATTCCATATGACGTGTCATTCAATTTTATATTTAAAGTAGAAAAATTGCTAAAAATGTACTTTTACAACAGTATAAAACATTTAATAATTAAAAAAGAAAACCACGATTTCCAGAATATATCTGATTTAATTTTTTTAACATCTGGAATACATTAAAAATCATTATATTAATTAAATTAACGTTAATATACACAATGTATGGTTAATAAATAATCCTAAAATTAACATCAGTACGAGATCCTTACAACACAGAATAGAATAATATGCGCGTCGCGGACGTTGAAACTGAGTGCGAGAACTGCAGGTAGATTTGCATATAAATATTTATGAAGAAACCTTTACTTCCAAGTTACTAAATATCCTTACTAATAAATTATTATTATAAATGCGAAAGTATGTTTGTTGTACATAAATCACGCAGCAACGGATCGACGTGATTTTTTGCATGAGTATAGTTGAGGACTTGGAGTACAAAGGCTACCTTTTAATCTGGAGTTAGAACCTTAGTAGGTAAGAAAGAATTTCCATATCCGTATCCATAAACGAAACTAACTCAGGTAATACGCATATCCAGTACCTACCGTAATTTAAATCCATAACAATCCTTACATCTTTGCAAGACTACCTCTACTGTGAACTAGAACTAAGATTAACATAACAAAACAGATAAATACATCGTTTTTGTACAAATTATTCTCTAGAATATCACAATTAATAATTCATTTTAATTTCTATACAATGCATGATAGAAATAAAATTGATTTCGATAACATCTAAAAGTTAATTAATAGAAAAGGTTAGCTATTAAATAGAAGATGATAATTTATCATTTAGATTAATAATTGGGAAGAAGCAATGAAATCTGCTTAGATTTAAATGTAAAAGAAGCTGTGATTTCATGATGACTTTGTGATGAAATGTGACGCGTTTTATTAGAATAAAATATTTAAAGTTGTTTACTGTCGTGACCAATATAAAGATAAATCTGCGCAGAAAAATGCCGAAAGGATTTCGCTGGCTTTCTTCCCTGACCTTCCATAGCAAAAATAATTTTCAGGGAGTCAAAAAGACACGCCAGGAAACGCCAAGAGCAAGTACCAGGCGCCCTTCCGCCATATAGACACTGATCTGTATAATTAATCTATGATAAACACTGGATTGGCTGTCCCTATGCTAATGACAGCATATTAATGGATCAATTTGAAACACCACATTTGGCATACAAGTTTCTTCTTCTCGGCAGGAACGGCATACCAAACTAGTGGTAGACTCATCGACGATTCAAAAGCACTTGTAAAAAAGTTTATTTGAATAAAAAACATTTCTATTCTATTCTATTCTATACTCTGAACTCTCAATTAATCTATGATTTCGTATGAAATCATAGATTAATTAATTCATGAGGTTGGTTATAAAATCATAGAATAACTAAAGGGTCGATAAGAAATCATAGATTAATTATAGAGGTTGGTGCGTCATTTGCAATATTATTAGTTCCATAGACACTCGTATCGATGCTTACAGCGCCAAAATGGCGTCAATCAAGTAGGTCTAAAAAATATGACAGCAGCCTCCCCAGTGTTAATCATAGATTAATTACAGAGCTTAGCGTACATATAGGTAACCGAGAAGTTGGAGGGGCCATGGGAGGTAGGTTGTCCTTCGTAGCTGTTGTAGCAGCGCGTGGTTCAGTTGTGCGCCAGCAGCGGCGGCGTGGAGCCGCCCTCGCGCACCAGGCGCTGCCGCTCGCGGTACATGGACACCTGGATGTTCTGCAGCTGGTGGTAGCGGCACACCTTCAGCACCGCGAACACCGCCAGCCCCACCCACGTCGCGAACGCGGCCCACGCGCCGAACTGCCCACAACAAGACAGCATTACACACAGTTCCAGAAGCGGGAATTACGAGTATTACTGTATTACAGCAGTGATAGCCTAGTGGTTAGGACTGCGGTCTTCTATTCGGGGGGTCGCAGGTTCGATCTCGGGTACGCACCTGTGACTTTTCGGAGTCAAGTGCGTTTAAGCAATTAAATATCACTTGCTTCAACGGTGAAGGAAAACATCGTGAGGAAACCTGCACACCTGAGAGTTCTTCATAATGTTCTTGAAGGTGTGTGAAGTCCGCCAGTTCACATTGGGCCAGCGTGGTGGACTATGGCCTATAACACTTCTCTCTGAGAGGAGACCTGCGCTCAGTAGTGAGCCGTTGATGGGTTGCTAATGATGAAAAAAATGACTGTATTACAACAGAATACAATAGTACTGGTACCGAAGATTCATTGTGCTAAATCATTTGAATAAATAGCAACTGTTACACAATAAAGTGCAATTCAGGTCACACAGCACTAAATTATCTACAGCTGTTCACCTTGAAGTTATGTTTCTTTCTCTAGCGTAACCCTTATCCCATCGCACTAACGTTAAGCCCATTGAGTTATACTGTCCGGGCGGCCTGGTACTAATAACCTAACCAAGGCCTTACGAGAAAGTATCTCAAAGTCGCCTCCGCCACCCCTCATAGCGACCCTTAACCTCAGCACGACAGACAAACACTATCTGTACATGAGGGTAGTTATCAAAACTATTAAACAAAACTTGGCTAAGCCTACAGAAAATGCTTATTTGGTTAGGTTGAAATGTTTTCATTTATTGTAGTTAAAGTAATTTCAAAAAATAAAAACATGATTATTCTATTCATTTCTACAAAAATCATAATTACAGTTGAAAATTTTAGTGCAGAACAATTAATGTGCGTTTGATAATGTATTTCTCTGCCATTTCTTGACTGACATCAAAAGTTTTTACTCTTGTGTATCTGTATTTGTATAGAACTCAATATTATAATATCAACATCAGCTTCTCCATTGATTTGAGTAAGAAGTTAAAAATTCTGCTTTGTGTAGACTTACCTGAGCAGTGCCAAGCTCAATGTAGAATCCATGTGTGGAGATTTTGTCTTTCTTGTCAATATCCTGACCTGTTGCATCTTCACAACTAGAAGGAAAAACAATCATTTTAATTTAATGAATACAACAAACTCCTTAAAATGATTATTTATCAACTAAAGGACAATATTGTAAGCCAAGCCGAGCAGTATATTTGCTGCTTGGCTTGTCTTACTCATTATTCCTATTTAATAGCAACTCCCTTAGCAAAATCACATCAAAATGAGGAGATCCGTAATAGAGCCAAAGTTAACGACGTAGCTCATTGAGTCACCAAACTGAATTGGAAATGGGCAGGAAACATAGTTCGAAGAGCTGATAGTCTTTGAGGTCCCAAAGTGCTGGAGTGACAACCCTGCACCAGGAAGCGCAATGTTGGTAGACCCGCCCACTAGGTGGACTAACATCAGACAAGTTGCTGGGAGTTGCTAGATACAGGCGGCGCAAGACCGACGCCTATGTAAGTCCACGCAAGAGACCCTTGTTCAGCAGCAGCAGATAATGATAATTTTCATTATCCAAGATGTGATCTGTGTCCAGTATTCGAGAATTGAATTAACCATATCCAGAACAAGAAATTGTTTTAGAACTGTAACTGTATAAAATTGTATGTAACATCTGTCATAGTTATTTGTAGCAATATGTTTCACTGTAGCTTCTATGCTTCTAAACTATTGAGCCAATTTTCAACTTGATTTCGATTCTGAATTTGGTTAGTTGATATCATTTAAACACATACATGTACAATGTTCATCATCATCAACATCTCACACAACCATACTCCAATGGCCCAATGCAAATTACCACACTTCAAGAACATTATGGTGAACTCTCAGTTGTGCAAGTTTCCTTCCTCATGATGTTTACCTTCACCATTAAAGCATGTGATTTTAAATTACTAAGGCCCGCTTGCAGAAATGCAGGATTACGTTTAACCCAAGAAGGAATTTGAAATTTTCACAGAAGTTTTATATTAATTCTGTCCAAGCAGCAGCTAAGTCTGGGTTAAAAGGATAACCCGGCATTTCTCCAAGCCAATCTTAAGCACATAACTCTGAAAAGTCAGAGGTGCATGCCCAGGATTGAACCTTGTAGCTTTCTGGCTTTATTTAGTGCCAGGATTGAACCTTATACCCCCAAATAGGAGGCCGCAGTCCTAACCACTAGGTTCGCAGGCCATAGTCAGGTAAGCAGGTAGCATGTAGTGATAGCCTAGTGGTTACGACTGTGGTCTCCTATTCGGAGGGTCGCAGGTTCGATCCCGGGTATGCACCTCTGACTTTACAAAGTTAAGTATGTTTAAGAAATTAAATATCACATGCTTTAACAGTGAAGGAAAATTGTGAGGAAACCTGAGAGTTCTCCATAATGTTCTCGAAGGTGTGTGAAATCCGCCAATTTGCATTGGGCCAGTGTGGTGGACTATGTTCTATTACCCTTCTCTGAGAGGAGACCTCGCTCAGTAGGGAGCCGATGATGGGTTGATAAATGATGATGATGATGATGTCAGGTAAGAAGGTAGCTCCCTCACCTGGGGAAGCGCTCGACGATGTTCTGGCACCACGTTATGAAGCCAAACGTTACAAGCGAGGCGGCCGATACGGCGAGCGCGCACAGCACCGCGCAGCCCACCGCCTCGATGAACGCGGACAAGAACGAGCTGTCTATGCCGCGGTACATGAACATCGACAGCCTGTGGGCAAACAATAATCTATATATATAAAAGAAAGTGGTGTTAGTTACACTATTTATAACTCAAGAACGGATGAACCGATTCGGATAATGAAAGAGTTCCCGAGGGATTTTTAAAAACTAAATCCATGAGGACGAAGTCGCGGGCATCAGCTAGTTATTGATATTTAAAAACCGCCAAATAACGCGATTTTAATAAAATTTAAATGGGACTTCCTGGGAAGTATACCCTTTAAAACAAAAAAAGAATTTTCCAAATCGGTAACCTCCTTTTTTGAAATTGGTTAAAAATACAGTAAATAAATAACGTTAAATCAGCTGCAGCTAATCCTTGCAGATAACCCTCGATCCTTCAATGGGTTTCCACCATCACTAGAGAGTGAGCTCCATATGAAACTCTACTCTCAGATGAAAACTGTGTAAATGTACCTACACCACCACTGTTTCACCGAGTCTAGTGGACTTTAGCGGAAAAGACTGAGGCAGTAGAGTCAAAATGGGCTAGCTTGTAAGTGGTGTTGAGGCAAAAGTCAGAACACTTTGTTAGAAGTAGTGTCAACCTATTTTGTCTACACAGAGTCAGTACCACTTAGCCATTTTCTGCTCATTACCCTTTTGTAATGGAAACCCACTTTAAGCCTTAAGTCTGAGAGCCTCCAAACCTTGTGAAATCCTCTTTTAAAGAGAAGTGAGATATATCATCTTCCTCCTGCCACACCCTGTTAAAAGACTGGACTGTATTGGTATGACTTAGAGATCCAATAAGTTTATAATATAGTGCATAGGTATATCTATGAGTTATGACTATACTGCTATATAGTCTGCTCAAATTTAGATAGAAGTTAGTTGGTATGCATTTTTGGAACTTCCCTCATTGTGGAAACACTGCATTTATAGCATAGTATTTACTGTATTGTAAAGTTTTGAAAAGAGCAACCGCCAAGTTTCTTGCTGGTTCTTCTCGGCAGGAAGGGCATTCTGAACCAGTGGTAGAGCCAGACGATTCAAAAGCACTTGTATAAAGTTTATTTGAATAAAAAATATTTCTATTCTATTCTACTCTAATGGTGGTGCATCATAGAAAGACAATATGATGGAGCGACCAGTTCCTTTCCCTGCCGGGCGCCTCCTACCACGCGTCGCCGCTGACGCCAACTCACCCCCTTGGTGAACTGACCTGTATATCTGCAGGAAGCAGACCAGGAACATGAGCACACCCACAGCTATGACATAGTTGCAGTAGGTGCTGGAGGCCCACGACACCAGCAGCTGCCCGTCTTCCTCCTGCCACACCCCCTTGGTGAACTGACCTGTATATCTGCAGGAAGCAGACCAGGAACATGAGCACACCCACAGCTATGACATAGTTGCAGTAGGTGCTGGAGGCCCACGACACCAGCAGCTGCCCGTCTTCCTCCTGCCACACCCCCTTGGTGAACTGACCTGTATATCTGCAGGAAGCAGACCAGGAACATGAGCACACCCACAGCTATGACATAGTTGCAGTAGGTGCTGGAGGCCCACGACACCAGCAGCTGCCCGTCTTCCTCCTGCCACACCCCCTTGGTGAACTGACCTGTATATCTGCAGGAAGCAGACCAGGAACATGAGCACACCCACAGCTATGACATAGTTGCAGTAGGTGCTGGAGGCCCACGACACCAGCAGCTGCCCGTCTTCCTCCTGCCACACCCCCTTGGTGAACTGACCTGTATATCTGCAGGAAGCAGACCAGGAACATGAGCACACCCACAGCTATGACATAGTTGCAGTAGGTGCTGGAGGCCCACGACACCAGCAGCTGCCCGTCTTCCTCCTGCCACACCCCCTTGGTGAACTGACCTGTATATCTGCAGGAAGCAGACCAGGAACATGAGCACACCCACAGCTATGACATAGTTGCAGTAGGTGCTGGAGGCCCACGACACCAGCAGCTGCCCGTCTTCCTCCTGCCACACCCCCTTGGTGAACTGACCTGTATATCTGCAGGAAGCAGACCAGGAACATGAGCACACCCACAGCTATGACATAGTTGCAGTAGGTGCTGGAGGCCCACGACACCAGCAGCTGCCCGTCTTCCTCCTGCCACACCCCCTTGGTGAACTGACCTGTATATCTGCAGGAAGCAGACCAGGAACATGAGCACACCCACAGCTATGACATAGTTGCAGTAGGTGCTGGAGGCCCACGACACCAGCAGCTGCCCGTCTTCCTCCTGCCACACCCCCTTGGTGAACTGACCTGTATATCTGCAGGAAGCAGACCAGGAACATGAGCACACCCACAGCTATGACATAGTTGCAGTAGGTGCTGGAGGCCCACGACACCAGCAGCTGCCCGTCTTCCTCCTGCCACACCCCCTTGGTGAACTGACCTGTATATCTGCAGGAAGCAGACCAGGAACATGAGCACACCCACAGCTATGACATAGTTGCAGTAGGTGCTGGAGGCCCACGACACCAGCAGCTGCCCGTCTTCCTCCTGCCACACCCCCTTGGTGAACTGACCTGTATATCTGCAGGAAGCAGACCAGGAACATGAGCACACCCACAGCTATGACATAGTTGCAGTAGGTGCTGGAGGCCCACGACACCAGCAGCTGCCCGTCTTCCTCCTGCCACACCCCCTTGGAGAATAGCAAGCAATGACCACTAAAAACAGACAAACACCACATTCGTTACTTAACCGCAGGTATAGCCTAAAAATTTTAGATAAACAAAATAGTGTAAAAATAAGGCAAAAGACCCAAGTGATACCTTTGTGAATGTTATGAAGAACTCTTAGGTGGGTAGGTTTCTTCACAATTTTTTCCTTCACCGCCGAAGTTTGTGATATTTAATTTCTTAAACACACATCATTCTGGTCAAGAGGTGCATGCACTGGATAGAACCTGTGCCCCCCCCCCCCCCCCCCCCCCCCCCCCCCCCCCCCCCCCCCCCCCCAAATAGGAGATGCAGTACTAACCACTAGGCTATCACTGCTTCTATTCATTGCAAACAATTAATTGATACTAAATAGGTAAGATGGCAGGGTTCGAAAGGATAGAAATATACTCCAATGCCCTGAGTGCCAACGTGTGGAACTGGCCTAACTAAACAAAAGTTGAAGGGTTGGATTCGATATCGTTTGGCAGGAGGCGGGGGTTGAGGGGGGGTGGGGGGAGGGGGGGTGTCCCCTACCCTCCCGACACTACTCCCATGACAAGGTAATTCACCGTTTTTTTTCTATGAATTTTTAAAAATCTCATTTTGAGGTTATGTTTTTGTATATGTTTTTGATATTATGAACCTCATTTATGGAGGGAGGGAAAGAAGAGACCCCTCACCATAGTGGGTGGTCTCTTCAAGGCTCGGTTGACGGAGCCCCGCTTTATTTTTGAATAGTTAGTAGAATCACAATCAATGCTTCGCTGAATTATAGTGAGGGTACTCTTTCCTCCCTCGCTTCTATTATCAAGAGCGAGCGAAGCGAGCTCGGGACTTGGGGCATTCCGACTTGGATGGGTTAGGTCAGAAGAGGATGGCGGGGTCTTACAGACCCCGCCATCCTTCTTCGTGGTTATTTTCTTTTATGACCACCCAGAAATAGGAGCCCCGCGAAGCGGGGCTCCGTCAACCGAGCCTTGAAGAGACCACCCACTATGGCGAGGGGTCTCTTCTTTCCCTCCCTCCATAAATGAGGTTCATAATATCAAAAACATATACAAAAACATAACCTCAAAATGAGATTTTTAAAAATTCATAGAAAAAAAACGGTGAATTACCTTGTCATGGGAGTAGTGTCGGGAGGGTAGGGGACACCCCACCTTCCCCCCCACCCCCCCCCTCAACCCCCGCCTCCTGCCAAACGATATCGAATTTTACCCCATATGAAATCTTCATAAAGTAGGTAGGTAATAAAGCTTTACCTGAATTCATCCTGATGCATTCCCATCGGTACAATGATGCATAGCGAGAGGATAAGGCCTATGACATAGCCTGCGATCTGGCTAAGCAGTAATACGTTCGTTAAAGCCATTTTATTAATAATTTTGAGTGCACTTAGTAATTGCGTTTCTTGATATTGTTGCGATAACCATCAGCAATGAGATAATCAACACGGACGGAACAAAAGATGATGGTCGATGTTTGTATTTTTACCTATTTTGATGATTTATCACATATTATTTTCAAGTTTACTAAGTTTTTACATTTTTACATTTAACTATTTGAGCTATTTTGTTTGGGCCATATATCCTTCTCTATGGTTTGGGCACCTTAGGCACAGAACCACAGAACACTGACCCCAACTGACCCTTTGTTTTCTGGTCGGTGACACTGACACAGAACACTATGGCTTTTTTTCTCTATGATTATCATAGAATATAGACCACGAACACAAGATGATTAGATCACAGACGTCGAACAAATTATGATTTACAAAAAAAAAAACACCAAAGACCAAAAATCACCAAATTTTGATACTCGTCACAGATTAATAATGATTAAATTAGTTCGAAGAAGTATCGATATTTATGCTTCATTTAAACCTAATATATTAATTAGTTGTACATCACTTCGTTAAGGATGGCCGTGTTCTAGCTAGCCCACGGAAATCTATCATAATATTGTAAAATGACGTCTTGCAACTTTGTTACCGTAAAGCTTTTATTTATTATACAGGTAGGTACACTAGTTCTTGCTTTATTTAAAAATACCAAGTAGAGTTATGATTTTACATACATTTAAAGTTCGTTGAGTCCTGCTACCAGTACATATATATAAATAGTACTCTGTGTACCGGTACGTGACTGCATATGACGTCATTTTCCAATGACAGTCGCAAGTTGCCAGTTGTAGTAGCAGTAGCCAGTAGTTTACTATAACTATATACTACTACTATATACTTATAGCGCAGTGTTTTGTTTTGTTTCATCGCTTCCGGTTGAAACGCAAGCACAGAATGCCTAATAACACCATACGGAAGGGCGGGAACGGGCTGGTACTATGACGTCACGAGCATTGAACGTGGGTCGTTACGCACTCATTTTAAAGTTCTATATCTTGCAAACTAATTATTGACGTAGGTATCGAAATAATTTTTTCACGAGTATGTTTTATTTTCAACTGAGACTACAGAAAGCTAACATTCAAAATTATTGAACTTTCTTAATTAAGGCCCGTTTGCGTGAGGCGCCGCGCCGCCGCCGTTATAGTTACGTCAACGATAACTTAGCTCTATCGGCTCTTCAGTCTTCACGCAACCGGGCCTAAATGAAAAGCTACCAGAGACGACAAGCAACTCGATTTTAAGGATTCGAGTTACCCATTGGTCGTCACTACAAATGTCAAAAAATTAGAGAAATGGCTTTTGTTATATTAGTGTTACTGGTCTGTGGTCACTGGTCTGTGGCTTTTGTTGGACGTTGGTTGATACTAGTGTTGGGTAGGACATGACATGAAAAAGAGTTTGTAAGAGTAGCCTCTTTTTTGCACTGAGCCAGTACAATGTACCACTTCAAATGAGGTGAGGCCGATGAGGCTTGGAACTTGGGCGAGGCGTACTGAAACTCGGCGATACGTTTGAAGTGACGAGTACAAACATGACATTTGATGTTATTTTAGTACAATTACAGTCTGAACTCTGATTGAAGACATATTGATAACTTTTAAAAGTTGCCGATTAAGATCTTTTCATTCCATGGCATTAGCGTCAAAGTAAAATATTCCTTGACTGTATTGATTTAAAGTCACAATTTCAGTACAACCGATTTTAACATGGAGCGTTATGGAGCTTATCGTACATACCGTATATATTATTTATATATGTAAATAATACCGTATATATATATCGTATATATTTATTTATATATAGTTATATTTGTATGCGTATAAGAATGCATGTACGAAATTGAGCTCTAATTCAATGGAGTTATGGTTTATTTTACTTTGACTTTGATCATCAACTTAAGACAATCAGGGGGCAGTGTCATAATTATTTGCCCGCGAAATTCAAATTTAATTTGGTTTTTCGCAATTTGTAAACTAGTACGACAAAGTAGATTTATGGCACTCAAATTGCCACAATGGCAGTTCTTCACAGGTTCTAAATATATTCATAAACTTCAAATAATAACAGTCGCTTCAATTCGCGCCCAATAACATTTCGCGCCTTATACAGCGTTCCCACGAGGCGAATTTGTTGAATGTTATTTATTGTGACCATCGTAGTCGCAATTCCTAGTTCCATGGTTACCATAGTCCTGCTTTATGACATTCAACAAAATTCGCCTTGTGGGAACGCCGTATCATTCAATCGTAGTTCCTAGTTCCATGGTCAATAGGATAGGTATATATATTTCCCTCTCGATCGAGAGTCGAGACTCTAAGTCGAAACTAGAAACGCTAGTCATTGAAGAGTGACGTAATATTGCATAGCCGTCTCTATCTCCTACTATTGTAATTTGAAGCGTAGGTCTCGCTTCCTCTCTGTCCTAGACGAAGAGTGTCCAGTGAGTAGGTAACTCGACTTCGCGACTATCGTGACATAAAATTTGAAGCAGTACAATGAAAAATTTTGAGCCGCTCTTACATTTTGACGTCATGTCCGGGACAAATGTAGCGCCTCTTGTATGTCCTACTCAACACTAGTTGATACTTGATGCTACCTTCATGCGTTGATCTGATCAAAAATTAAATAAATCTAATGAAACTTTTATTATGTGGGTGCATCGTTGTTGACCTAATTTAAAACTATATTTGGGAACATGAATTTCAATGCGTCAAGAAACGGTGAGTTCGCAAAATTCATGATACACAAAGTCTCATGAAACAATTTGGTTTTGTACAAGTTGTGCGTATTTGATTTCAAATACGCTTCCTTTCACGAAGTGCTATCGCATATCAACTACCGGCTTCGGAAGGCCACAAATAGAACAATAATTAAGTATTAAAACAACTACTGATTTAGTTTTTTAACCTATAACCTGATGTTTACTCTAATTTTGTGGTTGTTTTTGTTGCCTATAAATACCCTAAGCCCTTAGGGCACTAGTTTAAGCGATTCAACGTGGTCTGGTTACTGCAGCAGCCAGGGTTTCGCCAGGATAGGGGATGTGAAGAGGATCTCTATGTTGCTATCAAACAACTATATGGCTATAATTAGTGTAGAATCTCTACAGATAGACAACAGGCTACTTGAAAATGGTGTCTCAAATAAAGTGGACTGTAGCCCACTACTTTTAAGTGGATAATACAGCATGACATGCATTGTGTGCATGATGATATGTTGCATAGATTGATGCAATACTGCATATCATTTAAGTCAATCAACACAATTAAACAGTCATGCATACATGATAGCACACAAGACATGTTATTGCTCATTATTATATAGGGACCACTTTAGAGACCCAATTTCAAAGGAAGATTTAGATTTTAGTCTGATGGTGTGCATATGAGAATGCCTATGTCCAAGAGAAGAAGAGATATACTAAGGTATCAACACTCCAACACTCCTACTACTTCAACATTCATTATTGTTGTTCTTAAATAATGTCCAGTTCAAATAATTTTAAATCCTTACTGATATTATAAATGCAAGTGTGTTTGTTTGTTTGTTGATCCTTCAATCACGCTGCAACAGGGCTATGGATCGACATGATTTTTTGCATGTGTATACTTGAGGACCTGGAGAGTGACATAGGATACTTTTTATCCCGGAAAATCAAAGACTTCCCGAGGGATTTTAAAAACTAAATCCACGCAGACAAAGTCGCGGGCATCAGCTAGTGATTTATATAGGCCAAATTAGGGCTCTTATGATAAGTCTAGACTTTACCACTGGTGGTGGTTACACTTTAAGGTGTGGAACTTCCAACATCTGTGTTTCTGGCCATGTATAACCTCAGTACCTTCAAGGCAAGAGTAAATAGGCATTTTCTAGGCAAGCACACTCCAACCTAGACCTCATCAGTGCTGTCCAGCATTGATTGTCGTTAAGCGCAAGCCTATCCGGAAATTAAAAAAAAAAAGGTATATGATTATAAAAATATGTCTAATTTGACTGTCGAAGATAATAACTGACCACATTTTGTCAAAAGTATCTGATAATTTTACAATCATTGAAAATATTAGAATGTAGGAGAGAGAGATTCAAAATATAATCTCCTCCGTAATGTAAGTCTAAAACTATCTGTATAAAACTAATTAGTTATTTGTTGCATATCTCACTGAGCTTATGATCTTGCAGTGGCCGCGGGCGGGCCTCGCAAACCCAAGCGTGTGAGCGACGTGACGGCAATGGGCACCCCCACCCCCGCGCCGTCCTTCAGCCCTGCCGCTCCGTACAACAGTGCTTATGGCCAGGGTCCTCCGCCCCCTTACTCACAGGGGATCCAGTTGGATGGAGCTCAAGGCTTTCCTCCTCCCGACCCGTCTGGAAGTAGGTTCATGGTTCATTCATTTGCAATATTTTTTCTACTCCTATACATATATCACTATATAGATTTCCTCTGATGACTCACTTTCAAGGGAAGCTGGAAGAAATTTCTGTGCTTGAGATAAGCTTCAATTTGGTCCACTTCATATGATATTATTTTTATAGTGTACAAAAGTGTAGTATGTGTGTGTAGTGTAGTGTGTGTGTATATGTATGTTTTATGTGTATAAAAAAATTAAAATAAAAAAAAATACCTCACTAGGTGGATGACATCAAGCAAGCCGCAGGGAGCTGCTGGATTCAGGCGGCGCAAGACCGAAGCCTGTGGAGGTCCATGCAGGAGACCTTTGTCCAGCAGTGGACGGTTGATAAAGAGGAAGAAGAAGAATAAATAAATATCTTAATAGGTCTAATATATCTTAAGAGGTTCTGAGATTGAATCCTAGTGATGTTTTATATATAATCTGGCTCAATACTTAAGTAGTACTTGTTTATGAACAACACTAAGCTATCAAAATGTAACATTAAAAAAGATCTAATATAAAAGCTTAGATCACCTATTCCACTACACGCACAAAAAAGTATCACGTTCTGCCTGAGCCTGAGCGTGCAAGCGAGAGCGCGGAACAAGCGCTAGAGCTTTATCCATCAATGTTTCTTTATGGCGTTATCACGTAAAACTATCGTCCGTAAACCGACTTTACAGACAACCAATTTTTTTTTAAATATTAGCCAAAGTGATTTTGGCTAATATTCCTCTCTCCTCACCAAATAAGCAGAAAGCTTTTATTATGAGTGGGTACAACACGTTAATTGTATGTTTGTTTTATAGATTTTAGTTACATGGGTGGCTTTGCTCAGTCTCCGATGGCCTCTCCAGCCAACATTGGCTCCATGCTGCAGCAGCCTATTGTACAGGTAATAACTAGCGACCCGCCCTGGCTTCGCAGCGGTAATAGAGCATACCTATTAAGCCTACACTTGTCATTATTTTCGCGCGCGTTCGTTTTCATTTTGCGATAACTCCAAGATATTCATTTAAATATGGTGTAAAGGATTATCATAATGTGCATGACCTGCTCATGGTACTTAACTTATTTAAGTTTATAAGGATATACTGTACTGATGATTTGACATTATTAAGGACTAGCTTTTGTCTGCATATTCATATGCATGGACTGTGGCGTTATTCTTCTTAACAATCCTGCCGGAAGTTTCAAGTCTTCAACTACCCATTGCAATCAAGTTGATCCGAAGCTCAGTTGCAACATGATTGAAGGACAAACCGACAACATTGCGTTTATAATATTTGTTGGGAAGTATAATAATACTAATTGGTTGGCTTGTATATGGTGCTATAAATCATACTTAGGCCTAAAGCCTGTCAGAGTACTCTTTATACATTTCAGCCTTAGGCCAAAGCCACACTGGTCAGGTGATTGTGATGCGATAGGTAATTGTGATGGGATAGGTAATTTTGATTAAACGCAATAAATGCGAAAGTGTGTTTGTTTGTTGGTCCTTCATCACATAGCAACAGAGCAAAGGATCAACTTAATTTTTTTGCATTGGTTTAGTTAAGGATCTGGAGTGACATAGGCTACTTTTTATCCTGGGTAATCAAAAGTTTCAATAGTATTTTTATAAAGTAAATCCACACGGACGATATCGTGCGGTTCATTAGATTTTTTTCTATTTTTATGCTGACATAGGGCGGCTTAGCGCGCTAGGCCAAGGTATATTAGAATTCATCATCATCAACCCATCTCAGAGAAGGGTTACAGGCCATAGTCCATCATTATGCTGACTCAATACAATTTGCATTGGCAGACTTCACACACCTTTAAGAACATTAAAAAGAACTCTCGTCTCTCAGGTATGCAGGTTTCCTTCACCATTAAAGTTTGTGAAAGAAAGCTTAAATGCACATAAATTAGAAAAGCCAGAGGTGTGTGCCCCGGATCGAACCTGTGACCCCACAAGTACCGCGTATAGTAGAGACCACGGTACAAACCACTAACCTATCACTGCTTCCATAAATAATAGAATAAGTAGCAATTTTAATTCAGAAACCTCAATAGCCCAACGGTTAGGTGCGGACTGAAAACTGAAAGGTCGCAGATTCGAATCCCACCCGTTGCACTATTGTCGTACCCACTCCTAAAAAAAATTATTCAATCGGATATATTCATAGGACATGGCGATGCAGTACGGGAACCAGCTGGCGGCACAGGGCCGGGAAGTGGTGAAGAGGGAGCTGGACAAGTTCGTGCCCGTGTCGCGACTACGCTACTACTTCGCTGTGGACACCAAATACGTGATGAGCAAATTGCTGCTCATCCTTTTTCCATATAGGCACACAGTGAGTAAAAAAAAAACAACAGCTCCCTACATACAATAGCTCCCTAAATGCGGCAACGTAATGTCATAATTTGTTTGAAAACGTCAAACATTGGTTGCTACGAAAATATGTGGGTACGCCAGTTCAGGCGTGCTATTAAGAGTGGGTGTGCGCTCGTTAACAGTAAACAGATTTGATTTTTACAGTAGTAGATCAAGTTTCAATTATCCGAAAAAAAAACACGCAAGAATTACATCATACT
The DNA here is from genome assembly GCA_029955525.1 of Oeneis ivallda. Classification (NCBI taxonomy): domain Eukaryota; kingdom Metazoa; phylum Arthropoda; class Insecta; order Lepidoptera; family Nymphalidae; genus Oeneis; species Oeneis ivallda. The sequence continues at coordinate 1,203,809 of JARPMR010000024.1, forward strand.
GCCAAGGGACTTGTTTGGGCAAAAACATAAAATGATGAAATTTGTTCGATAATAAAAAATCGCGAAGTTAGGTCTAATTTTTAAACAATATTCATTTATTTTCAATGTGTTGCATATTACAGAGCCAAAATTTTTATATTAAATTCCGATTGATATTATCAAGAGAGTAGCCTAGTGAATTGAAAAGAAAATGAATATTTGACGAGTTACAAAGTATTTGGCGCTTACTACACTCCTATTCCGCGCAAAACGCTTTCTTTTGTCGCGCCTCACATGAGGTTGTGGCTATGTTTCATCTCATCGCGAAATCTGATTTTTTTTTGGTGTTACACGCGGTCTTAAGTATATCTAGTACGCTAACGTTATCTAGTCGGTGTAAAGCGATTACCAATTCTAAATGTATGAGTGGGATGATACTACTTCTAATTTTGACTACTGTATAGGTAATTTTTTTTTTAATATATTTTTTTATATATTAAGGCTTCTCTCAGGTTGTCCTAACTGGGTTTCAACTATGGGAAACTTTTAACAATAGGCCTTTATTCAAGGATTGAGAACAAATAGGCTGGGCAACTACTAGATTAGATAACTAAAAATTACTAGTCTAGATAACTAAAAATTACTAGGCTATGTAACTAAAAATTACTAGACTAGGTAACTAAAAATTACTAGACTAGGTAACTAAAAATTACTAGACTAGGTAAATAAAAATTACTAGACTAGGTAACTAAAAATTACTAGACTACAAAATAATATTGTAATATCCTTACACAAATTATTATTATTATTTTTTTATTATTTATTTAATGGAAATTTAATATTACATATTAACTTTTAATATTGTCATTTTATTGTTTTTTATGAATATTCACATACCATAGTCTTGGTTAAATGGATTAAACTAGCGGCACGTTATGATGGCCGGTTTGACGTTTGTCCGCTCATGAAGTTCCGTATTAATTGATAACGACTTTGAAGGAAATAATTGTATTACTTTATTGACGATAGTGATGTGCAGAGATTCATAAATTTTATCGAATGTAGTTTTAGGTTTAGGACTCAAAATTTATTTATTAAATTGATTTCTAAAATGTATACAAGTGTAGAAAAATCAGTTTGCACCATTTAAGGGGTGAATGTACTTGTGAATATGAACAATTTTCACTATGTGGACAAACCTCTGAAATCTCAAAAAAATATCAGCTGTTTCATACAAAAGGTAAAATTTTTATTTTTATATGATATATACCACAACTCGGCATTTGGTTTTCTAAATTGAAAATTTTTAAAAATGGAATCTAATACGATCGTCACATAGGATCGCTGGCTAGCACAACTACTACCTCCGGCAAACTCGCGTCAATGCTCAATGCAAAACAAAGCAGTTTCGAATTGACGTTGCTTCGAAAAGTATAAATTGTCAGTGCAATGCGATTGTGATATAGTTTTGACCTGGCTTTGGATTTCAAATATTGATACTGCATTACTGTTGACCCTTGCTCGTTAATTTGGACTCTGTTCAAGCCCTTTGTTGTGGATTTCGTCGATATGACCGAACGTACGCAGAGAACTGTTCTAAATAGTCAGACACGTGAGTTCGTAATACGCCTTCGTAACTATTTCGATCGTGAAGCTCAAAATGGAGGGCCAATTTTACCTATAACGTCAGTGGTTGAACGCGTAGCTGATGCGCTTAATATTGGACAACGAACTGTTAGACGGATAACTAAAAAAAAATATGGCGAGACTGGCACAGAAGAAAATAAACTTCACACACCAAAAAAGAGAAAACGAGCAAAACCAGTCGTAGGCATCGATAGCTTTGATGCCGATGCTATCCGAAGACATGTTTACGGCTACTATTTACAGAAGGAGTATCCAACAAGAAAAAAGTTGGTGCATTCACTGAAGGAAGCTGGATTATTCTTCGGTGGGGAAAGTTCTTTAACGAAGATTTTGAAGACCATTGGATTTCGATACAAAAAATGTAACAAACGCAAAATATTGATGGAAAGATTTGATATAGCGATGGCAAGGTATACTTTTTTACGGCAAGTGAAAGAAATCAAAAATTGGCAAAATGTTGTGTTGGCAACACCACGCGTTTCGTGTGTTGGCAATACCACGCGCGACGATATACGACGACGACCGACGCTAGCGCCGCCTCGGCAGTGTTGGCAGCACTGCGCGTTCCGTGTGTTGGTAACACCGCGCGCGACGATCTACGGCGACGACCGACGCCAGCGCCACCTCGGCAGTGTTGGCAGCACTGCACGTTACGTGTGTTGGTACGATCGACGTCAGCGCTTCCGCCACCTCGGTAGTTGTCGGCAGGCGCGACGTCAGCTTCGCGTCACCGGAAGAGGAAAAAGATGGCCGCGGTTGCCTCGGTGGGAGCACCTCCGCTAGGAGTATAAAGTATTGTGTGACCACGCGGCGGAGCATTCTAATCGGGTACTTCGAGAACGCAACGCCTCTTTTAATAGTTTATTAGACCTAGTGTGCTATTTGATAATATACATCTATAAATTAGTATCAGTGTGTTTAAGTTTATATCAGAAGTGTGTAGCAACCTACGCTTTGCAAAAATAAAAGGTCGAAACGCAAACGCGCTCGTTCCACCTCGAGTTCTTAAGACGCCAGGACGCCATCACCCCCGAGGAAACGTAATAAGGTATCTTGTATAGATACCGAGACTGTGAGTACATTGAACAATATTACACATGACTTTGACCCTTTGAAAGACTATATTAATGCATGGCTTAACATTTTTCAATCTTACGCTCAAACTTTTGCATAGTCCGATAAAATAATTCGTTACCAAGCTCCCAATATGTTGAAAGGTTCGGCTAAAATCTGGTACAATTCGTTATTGCGTACAGATGATAAGTGGCCCTTATGAAAGTGGATTGATTGGTAAACGAAGTTGTCAGGTAGTTTCAAATTGGACGAAGTATGTTTGAACTCTCAAAAGAAATTATGGATAGCAAACCGAGTGATAATTATAATTAATCTTTATACGAATTTTATATATAACACATTTAAAAGTATAAAATTTACCGATTATGTTTAAATTTGTTCATGATGGAGATATTGTTTCGATCATTATAGGTAACATCAGTGGTTAAATGTCTTTAGAATCCAGTAATTTTTAAAGCGTGTGAAGATTTATTGAGTTATTTACATGGGCTTATTTACAAGAAAAGTGTTAAACATGTGGGTAGTTCACGTGAGGCATCAGTTAAGAATAGTCAGGGAACACTATCGGTTAATCAAAGTTCACAAATGAATACAAACTTGACTAACTCTAGCAATTCCGGTCCTTCAAGTAGTGGCACGGATATTAATAATACCAAATCCGTAAAGATATCAAGTGTTTTGTATGTGGGGGTCACGGGGAAAAAGGCTCTGCATCGACTCTAGGGCCTTAAATAAGATAACGATTAAGGATAAGTACCCTATGCCTCGAATCGAAGATTTAGTTGATAGACTATAGGGTTATAAAGCGTTCACCAGCTGAGATTTAAAAAGTGGGTATTATAAGATTGCTGTGCATAGGGATTCGGTCGAGGAAACAGCATTTATTACAAAAGACGGGCATTATGAGTTCTTGCGGCTTGCGTTTAGATTGGCTAATGCACCTTCTTATTTCTTTATTTGTTTAGTTCTTCATTTATTTGCATTCATGTATCCACTTACTCTTAATTATATAGTTAGATTACATGAGGCCCCGTCAGGGCGTTGCAAAGTTACATTTACAAAGTAATTAGGTTAGGTTAGTATAAATTATTATTTTACTATAAGGGGAGTATTTCATCGAAACTATTTTTATTTCAGTATTTTTTTTAAGGTATTAATTAATATTGATAGTGTCATATGTAATTAATAAAATTAATTAATAATAATATTATGTCATTATAAAAATATTTTCGATTTCATGTTAAATAAAAGTCGGATTAATATTATTCATTAAGGAGGAAGAGACATACCTTCTCAAGAAAAGATTCACGCTAGATGGCGCTGTTAGGGCGTTTGACAGATTTTTAATTTTTTCGCATAGTTGCTATGCACAGATTTTAAAATAATTGAAATTGCGCCAGTATACCAATGCCTATTATTTTATCAAATCATTAGCTTACTTTAAAACGAAGCCATTTAGATGATTAATCAAATATAAATATCTGTCATATCGAATTACTGTAGAGACGCGATACCCACGCACACATTGACAACATGGTTGGTATCCACTAGGGTTGTGGTTCTAACATGAACTACGAATTGTTTACTATAAAATTGAACTAGATGGCATTAAAACAAAAGCTGCTTCGTTTTGCATCGTATTTTTTTTATAAATAATTCAGATAAGTACAAGTTAGCCTTTTTTGAGCTTTGACATGGTGGTAAGTGATGATGCAGTCTAAGATAGGAGCGGACTAACCTGGAAGGGGTATGGCAGTTTTTTATGAAACCCATACTGTATGTATACCCCTTTGGTTTCTACATGGAATAGTACCAAAACGCTAATCGCTTGGAGGCACGGCTTTGCCGGTAGGTTTTATTCGCCACGGCCGAAGCCTCCCACCAGACCAGACTAGAGAAAATTATAAAATTTTATAAATTATAAAATATACTTATTATAAAATATAAAATTCAAAATTCCCTGCCGCGAATCGAACCCGGAACCTCCCTCTAATAAGACCACAGCGCTTACCATTGCGCCAGGGAGGTCGCAAGACTAAAGACTTTAGGTACCTACCTACATCAGCAGGACTCACATGCACGCTTTACCGCGGACGGCAAGGGCTGCGGCTAGGGTTGCCTATTGGGTTGTTATTTCAAATATACCTAATGAAAACGAACAATAGGGTATTTGACTACTTTTAGAAAATCATATTAAATTGTTAATAATGCTATGCTGAAGCTAACAAAACGTATATTTCGGCATAATTTTCAGTATTTTTCATAAAAATCGAGAAATAAATTCAAAAAAATAAATTGCCGCGGAAACGTTGGTTCCATTTGTTTACATGACGTCACAGTTCACACACAGTTCAATGACAATTCCAAAGCCCAAAGGTGGCGTGAACTGTGACGTCATTCGAGATTCAAGAACGTTTTCGATCTCGTGAACATGGCCAGAATTAAAGCAATTTTAATTAATGTTTTCTAATTAAATAAACCTTTATTTTTTAGTTTTGTCGTATGGAATAATGTTTTTAGATAATAATCTTTTAGGATGACACCAGATGAAACGATATTTTTAATAATAGTCAAATACCCTATTGTCCTTATCTTTAAAACTATTGAAACGATTATAACGATATCTTGAAGTAAATGTAAGCCAGTAAAAAAAGATTGGTCGCATATTTTCGGAGAAATAGAATAGAATAAAAATGTTTTGTATTCAAATAAACTTTTTTACAAGTGCTTTTGAATCGTCCGTCCATGAGTCTACCACTGGTTCGGAATGCCGTTCCTGCCGAGAAGAACCAGCAAGAAACTCGGCAGTTTTCAAAACAAGTTTACATTATACTTAGTTGATAGCTATGTATGCAGTGTTTCCACAATGAGGAAAAAGAGAATTTACAGGTTAATCATTACCTACTGTCTCATGAATCGCTGGAATAAATTATATTCACGTTTTTTTGTCATTTATATAGTCTTCAATTGTATAATAATATGCTTTTTTCATGAGATTAGTTTTAACTGATTTCTTAAACTTGTGTAAAGGCAAGTCTAAGATCGACTGTGGAAATGCATGGACAAACATACATACATACATTATTATGTTTGTAAGCCCTAATAGATTGTGATATAGGTGATTTGCATTTCCAATAATATTACACACATGCATGTCGAATTGATACCTAACCTCTTTTTGAAGTCGGTTAAAAATAGTTTTTTCATCAAAAGTTGTGAAAATATAGTAGTTCTGTAAAATTAAATAATTTTAGGTTTTTAATGATTTCAAATATTTTAAACCTTATCAAGCCATTTGACAATTTTGAAATTCAGTCTTAAGAGTAATAAAATAAGGTTAACATTCCAATCGTACAAATTAAAGCATAATGTCGCTGATCGCTAGTTTCGGCCGGCGCGGCGGCTTCTTTGATATTATTACTATCGAGTGTCGCGGCCGCCGGCCGGCGCGCAGCGCAGTTTGTTTCTTGTGATCTTGTCTAACTTCACTTGGTAGGTAGGTACTTACCTACCCTAATACATGACTGCTACTTTCTTCAACGGGCTTTATTTTTTTAGCTCGCCAACCGGCTTCGGGGCGACTGTTTTTTATCATAAAATGCACAAAAAGTATTAAATTTTAGAAATGGTTGTTTAGATATAATATTTTTATACCTATTTTATTTTCTTCACGACACAATAATTAGGTAAAATATATACCTACTGAACCGATTTGGCTGAAATTTGAAATAGAGATAGCTTTTACCCTGGATATTAGTCTAAGCCCTGGATTAACTTAATTATAGAAAATTTTCATCCCGACAAATTCACAGTTCCCGCGGGATTAGTACTAAAAACTTAAATCCACACAGGTAAAGCCGCGCAAAAACAGTAGGTAAATTATCAAACATGAAGGCTACACAGTAGACATTAGACAATCATACTTCATAATATAAACGCGTAAGTGTGTTTGTTTAGTTTGTTGGTTTGTCTTTCAATCACGCCGCAACAAAGCTACCTACGGATCGAGGTGATTTTTTGCATAGGTATAGTCAGGTATAGTTGAGGACCTGGAGAGTGACATAGGCTACTTTTATCCCGGAAAATGAAAGATTCCCCAGGGATTTTAAAAACTAAATCCACGTAATAAAAGTTACCTAAACCGACTTTATATCACTTTTTGGACCATATCTTTTAAACTACTGAACCGATTTTGATAAAACTTGCAATGTTCCCTAGGTTGAAAAATACCTAATCCAATTTAAAAAGAATTATTGCAATTTGATTAATATTTTTGGAGAAATACATGGACAAACATACATACATACACTTGTGAAATTTAAATCCGAAAATTGTGCAATTCTAATAATATAACATCCATTCGGATCGAATTGATAACCTCCTTTTTTCAAATCGGTTATAAAACAGCATTATAAAAGCAGAATTCGTCGTTTTAGCCCACGACGGTGTCCACTGAATAGATAGGCGGAGATAGTGTCACTGTAGTTGGAAAATTAAATAACTACACTTTTTGCGAAATCGACTTTATTACATTTTCAGAAAGTCCAATATTTGAAATATTACCTTTTACTAGGGGTCCAATCAATACAAACTATCGTCGCTGTAGTTGGAAAATTAAATAACTAACAAAACCAATATCGCGAGTAAAACGCGATTTAGTGTTTGTTTGTTTGTTGTTTTCATAAACAATTTAACGGTCCATGTTTTGATATTATGTTATAGATTGTTACTGTATCTATTTCTGAATCTACTTGACGTACATTTTGATTCATTTGTTTGTGAGAAAAAAAATAAAAAGCAATTATTTAGTTTTCCCTCACCAAAGTTTTGAATATTTGATGCACTTATTTATTTTTCCATGTCAGTTGTTTAGTTCTTCCTCGTCAATATTGTGTTGAAGTACGATAATGTGACGATATAAGTACCATTATTTAGTTTTTCCACTTTACTGAGATGTTAAAATGACCCGTTATTTACTTATTTTACTATGACAATCCTATTTAAGGGTATTAATTTAATAAAAAAACCGGCCAAGTGCGTATCGGGCCACGCGCAGTGTAGGGTTCCGTAGTTGCAAGTCACAAATATTATTGCTGACCTAGGATAGTGCTTTTGTTTTATTTATGAATATTGAATAAATTTTGAGTTTCATGGTTTAAATACTATAATATATTACAAAATATGCAACTTACACTACGTGTAATACCTAACTTAGAAAAAACAGATATAACTCCTTAACTAATGAACCCTGCTTAGCCGTGATAGTTTTCCTTTAAAATTCATTATATATACTACTGCTGTGAATTTTTTCTTGTATCCTATATACAACCATTTAGCTGGCAGAGGGGGGGACACTTGACTAATAAAATTTAGCACTATAAAATATCATATTATTTCACAAACGGATCCCTGAATTGAAAAATGATGTTCCCACACCCACAATATTTTTGAAAGACCTACTCAACGAAACCCCACACTATGGGATACACGAGAAAAAAAAAATTCATCCTCCACTTTACATGTAGGGGAGGTACCCTAAGAGAAATTATTTTTCACAATTTTATTTCACGACTTTGTCGGCGTGATTGATATTTATACCGTTGTCAAATTACAGATTTCTAGTACCAATAGTCTCTGAGCTAAACCGCGGACAGACAGACAGATAGACGGACGGACGGACATGGCGAAACTAGTAAGGGTTCCTTGTTTACTACGGAACCCTAAAAAAGGAGGATTTTTAAAAGAAATCCAACAAATAAACATTTCTTTTTATATATTATTGTAAAAAGTAATCAATAAAACGACTGAAGCAACTAGATTCTTCTATCAGACTTACAAAATAAAACATAAAAAAAAAACACATAACAATAAATTATACGATTCTACTCATAAAATCAACAAAATTTCACTTTGAATTTAACAATTATACTTATTAAAAACTAAGTATCAACTGAAATGATAACTATCAACTTTTCTTCAGTTTTACCATTATAAATTTAAATTTAACAATTAAGCTCAGCTGGTTCAAATCAAATAGCGAGTAAAGTTCAGTATAATCAAAACTATCCTTTTCAAGTTATAATTAAACTAAGAATGGTTTAATCGAACTAGGGGTATGTAAGTGACGCTAGTAATTGTTATAATAACGACTCTACTCATAAAATAATAAAGATTTTAATAGTTTGTGGAACACTAGGATTGAAGACTAGCTAATGATTGATTCCCGCAGAAGTTCTCTAACTTTCTGGGATAAAATATAGTGCATGTTCTATTCTGATGTATAAGCTATGACATCGTGAAGCTTTATCAAAATCCATCTAAATGTTTTTGCGTGAAAGTGTAACAAACATTCATCCACCCACCTTCACAAACTTTTGTATTTATAATATTAGTAGGATGCCAAAAAGAAAAAGGTACATAATTACGTCCATTTAAATTTAAACTAAGATTCTAATGAAATTATAACAGCTATCATCTTTCTTTTAGTTTTACCTTTGTATAAATGTACTTATTCAATTTTAATAGTACCTATATCTTTGCAATCATGGGATGATAAATTAAATAACTGACTTTGTTTAATTTTTCCGAACTTAATTCCCCTGTAAATTAAAATTTCGAGGGAAACTAAATAACTAACTTTATGCATTTTATTCGCTTTTGAAGTGATGTAAGAGAGAACTTATTTATTTTTTGCTAAGTTATCTACTTTTTCTTCGCTACTTTTTTATCAATTTTTCAATATATATTTTTCCAAGTATGGCGCCTTGCAAGATTCATCTTATATATAAAATTCTCGTGTCACAATGTTCGTTCCCGTACTCCTCCGAAACGGCTTGACCGATTCTCATGAAATTTTTTTGGGTAGGTCTGAGAATCGGCCAACATCTATTTTTCATAGCCCTAAATGATAAGGGTGACCAACCACTAAATATTTTTGCTGGCGGTACGAAGTTCGCTGGGTCAGCTAGTTTTCATATAACTTTTTAATCAATGATGATAATCAAAAATTAGACTTATAGAAAGATGCGGCTTTAATTGGACTTTCTGAAAATGCAACAGTCGATTTCGCAAAAAGTGTAGTTATTTAATTTTCCAACTACAGCGACAATATATCGTCGCTGTAGTTGGAAAATTAAATAACTAACAAAACCAATATCGCGAGTAAAACGCGATTTAGTGTTTTTTTGCGTCAAAAATGGCGATAACTTTGTTTTCATAAACAATTTTATATATGTTAAAGTTTCTTACTGTATCTATGTCCGAATCTACTTGCCATAAACTTTGATTAATTTGTTTGTGAGAAAAAAAATAAGATGCAATTATTTAGTTTTCCCTCACCAAAGTTTTGAATATTGATACACTTATTTATTTTTCCATGTCAGTTATTTAGTTTTTCTTCGTCAAGATTCCATTTAAGTTCGAAAAACTAACGATATAAGTGCCTTTGTTTAATTTTTCCACAGAAGTGAGGCTTTATAAAGACCTATTGTTTACTTATTCAACTTTGAAAATCCTATACATGTGTCTCATTAGATCAAAAATAGAATGTTTTTTTAAAGTAAAACCAACAAAAAACGTTTCTTATTATTAACAGCTTAAAAATAAAATGAAAAAAACACTGAAACACCTTCATTCTTCTATCTGACTTGATAACAACTTATCATGATCATTCGAGTGTTTAAAACCAATGGTTACGTTTGTCAAATGGCTAACTCAAACTCTTAAGGAAGTTCAAAGATGCTCATCGATTCGCAAGTATCTATGAACTTATTAAGCTTTTCAATTAGCCGATTAGCTAAAGTAACTTATGAGAATTTTCTTATACATTCACTCTATGGAAACAAAACATTCACAAAAACAAATTCGATACATTATAGGTACTCACTTGATCACTATCATCTCTGATGAAAAGTGATCTGAAGTGAAGTGATGAAACGCGTTTGCCTTGAAGATTGGCCTTTTCACTCTTGTAGTATCGGGAAACCCACGATTTCAGAAGAAATATCCGGAGCCTAGTCGTGCGAACGAGAAATGAAGACTTAAACGCTTCGTGTGCGTAGATGGGATATCAAAGATGTAGTAATGGAAAGCATCCGATGACTTAAGTAGTCCACTCACTTATTAAACGACTTCTTACGCTCTCTACCTATAAAAAGACTTGTCATCATCACTGACTGACTGATTTATCAACGCACAACCTAAACCACTAGATTTAGAAGCTTGAAATTTTGACAGTAGGTTCCTTTTATAATGTAGGCATCTAATAAGTAGGGATTTTTGGAAATTCTATCCCCATGGAGGTTAAATAGGGGGTGAAAGTTTTTACGGTAGTCAAACATTTTTGCAAGTTAAGTACATCAATGAAACCTGCTATTTGAGCTTTCAATAAAAAATGAAGACAGGGATTTAGCTTTTCGATTATAAATAAAGAAGTACGTGTTTCACAATTTAAACCTGATTTCATGCGGATGAGATCACGGGGGCAAAATCTATTTTACTCATAATCTTGAGCTTGATGGCTACAAATTCCAAGTACCCTATTCAGAACCATTTCAGGATTAAAAATCGTCAATGTTTTGCTTTGTGACGAAGGAATAGATGCATAGTGCATACCGCCTGTAATCGAACATGTATTAATCTCATTATGCGAAAATTATTAAGTTTTTGTAATCGGCAAAGGGTGTTATGCCATTGTAATTAACTCGTGAGCAATGTTAATTTCCCTTCCATTATCCTCCTTGTCGGTCGCCCAGTAGTACGGTACAAGCCCTTAGACATATATGGACCATCATTACCATATTGACAATAATGATGCCTGAAAACTGGACAGTGGAATCTTACTTACTTACTTTTCAATTTAAAAAGTACCCTTACATTGCAATCATGACACACGCAAAATTAAATAACTGATTTTAATTAATTTTTCTGGACTGCATGGCCCCTGTTAAGCAGAATATGTGTCGAGGGAAAACTAAATAACTAACTTTATGCATTTTATTCACTCTCGAAGTGATGCAAAGAGAGAACTTATTTATTTTTTGCTAAGTTATCTACTTTTTCCTCGCTACTTTTGTATCAATTTTTCAGTATTTATTTTTCCAAATGTGGCGCCTTGCAAGATTCATTTTCATATATCTTTTTAATTAATAAAGATAATCAAAAATTAGAATTACAGAAAGATGCGGCTTTAATTGGTCTTTCTGAAAATGCAATAAAGTCGATTTCGCAAAAAGTGTAGTTATTTAATTTTCCAACTACAGCGACGATATAAATGTGACCATTCCGTGAAAATGGCAACTCTGTAACTACTGTGAATACCTCATGGAACTAGGAATTGCGACTACGTGAATACCTATTATTGGGTATGACCACTGATACTGTGACGTCAATTCAGTATACTGTGAAGCCTTGCCTTTTTAATTTGCTATACTGGTAACTGTTTAAAACGGAACGCAGTCCAGTATACTGTCATCCCCATTTTTCAAATCTCTAGGCGCTGTAATTTTTTTAATCACTTGGTCAAAGTATTGAGAGCTCCTTACCTTGAAAGCGCCAGTGCTCAAAGTACAAAAATGGTAGCGATTTATGACGTCCCTAGGGTAGGTACTGCGGCAGTGTACTGGCAGTCCATAACGGAACGAATTTTTCACCAGTAAGAGCACTGAGCAGTGCTCGCAGTGTTTATCGGAACACACCCATTGTAAATTCAATTCTCGTTCTTAGTTAAGAACCTTCATAAAATAGGTTGTTAATAGGTTCCTAGCTATCCCATATCCAGCGAAGTACTTTTACAGTTTATTGAAAGATGGCGCTGACAATGTTTTTAAACTTTCATGGTAGATGGCGCCAAAAAATTGATTAACCAAATGTAAATTGACACTCACACATTCGTAATTTGAAAGGTTTTGATGCCCCTTTTTTTATTGAAATATAATGATAAATAATGAAAATATTTGCCTGAAATTTGTATTTGCGCCTATAAAAAGGCCTAAAGGAATGATAAAACAAATTAAATAAAATAAAAAATGTATATCTTTCAAGATTAATCAAAAAGAAAAATGTATGAAAGTCGAGCTCTGCACATGCACCTTAACCGATTGGAATACAATATTATAGGTTAACGATTTGAATTTCTAGGAAAATGATAATCAATCAACATGTCATTCAATAATATGTCAAAATGGTTCGTCAGATTGATTAAAGTCCATATGTCAAATTTGTAATTCATTTTGGAACATAGCCTGATGCGCAATTGAGGAATAGTTCGTCTATCTCATATAAGTTATTTTTTTATTAGCCATTCTTTTAGTTTTCGCTTAAAGGTTCTAATATTATTTTCATCTGTAATATAATTTGGGATTTTATTATATATGTTAATTGATCTATATAATGGGCCGCGGGTAGAAATTTTTAATTTGCATTTGGGATATGCAAGTTTATTTTTGCGACGCGTTTATTATTTCAAACAAATGCTGAACAAAACACTTGGTAATTTAAGGTTTGGGAAAGTGATTGTTTATTTGGATGATGTATACTTAATTTCGGAAAGTGTAGAGGAAAATATGAACTTGCATAAAGTGTTAGCATCAGGACAGGCCAAAGATAATAGAGATTTTTAATAGTTACGAATTATTGGGTGCGAACATTTATATAGGCGAACTAGTAATGGCTGACGTTGGGTGGTCCCAAGGAACTGCATCTGGCGGATAATAAAATGTAACCATGATGACGTGGGACATTTCTCGTTAGATAAAACGGTTGAGCGTGTTCGTACGTATTTACTGGTTTTCACGTGTTAGGAACATGACTGAATTGTCAGATTCATGTTTAAAATTGATAAAGACTAAGAAATTATAAAAATGTCATTTTGTTTATTGATATTAGTTTAATTGAATCGACATTTGTCATCGTTGACAGTGTGGGCACGCCATCTTGCGCGCCATCTTGGAATATTAGTATAAATGCAGCTATTTTGACGATGCGATTTCAGTCTCTGCGAAAGATTCATCCGACTAGTAGATCCTTTCGTATCTAGGTCGTTGTATTTGATTGAGGGATCGCGATAGCAATCGCGCCCTAATCGAATGAATATTGCCAGTACGCTTAAGATTAGTTAGATGTTTTTGATAACTACCCTCACGTTCAGATGGTGTTTATCTATCGTGTTTGTGGTTAAATAGATTAGATGTGAGGAAAGGGGCCGTTATAGGAATGGTGGAGACGGCTATAGGTAGGGTTTAAAAGCGTTTTAAGAGAATAAATAAGTATTCTCTTAAGGCATGATTAGTTTGTGAGTAATAGACTGTTGAGTGGCTCGGTTTTAAAGAGTAAAGTATCGATATTTGTGACACGATTACGTAAAATAGTAGAAAAAGTATATTAAAAACTGTTTGAGTTGCATTTATCAAAAAAAAAAAAAAGAAAGCGGGGAAAAAGGAAGGAGAATTACATCCTTTACCAAAATATGCGCAACCGCTTCATATTTTGCACCTCATCTTGGTTCATTCATGACTACTAAAAACAAAAAAATGTATTTATTGGTAGTGGTAGATGCGTTTACAAAATTTGCTTTCATTTCCGCTGTACGTAAAACTAATACAGTGGGTGTGATTAAAAAGTTAGAAAGTATGAGTATGAGTTATAAGTAAAGATTTTCGGAAACGCCAGACGCATAAACACTGATGCCGGCTCGTGTTTTACATAGAGTAAATTTGCTCAATATTGTGTACCTCGCACTAATGGTCAGGCCGAAAGATTTAATAAAACTATTTTAGAATCATTAAAATCTGTGGGTGCTGATACTAGCGATGATAGTTGGGATCCATGCATAAAGGCTTAACAGCAAGGCTTAAAATAGCTCGGTACATAAAACTACACAAGCGTTCCTAGTGGTGAGGTATGTTCGGTTATAGGCTACGCATGGATAGTGACAGTTTAGCTCCAGAGTTGGAAGACAATAGTTAGTGTACGTGTCCGAGTTGCGCGAAAGAGTTGATAGTAGTGTTAAGGCTAATAGTGCTGAATATCAGAAAGAGAGGTTCGATAAATCTTTGGCGAAAACTAAAAAGTGCAAAGGAGGAGATTTAGTATTGATGATTAGAATACAAAGTCAGGGTAACGACGGTCAAAGTAGGAAATTAATGCCGACGTTTAAAGGTCCATTCCGAGTTAGGGAAATCTTAGACAACGATAGATATCATGTGGCGGATTTGAGAGGTTGTCAAAGATGTTCATTAACGTATAACGGCGTAGCCGTGGCTGAATATAGGAAATCATGGATCAATATTGATGGCTAAAGTCTAGATTAGAAATATGTTACAAACTGTATTAAATTATTAATTTGTTTGTTAAAATTTGAACCTAAAACCGTGTTGGCAAGTTAGCTATATCTTAAACATATAAACGATTATTCAGCGAGCCGTGATAAAATACTGTATAAGGTTTGATGGGGAATATTGCATTATGAACGAAGAAAGTCACATTGGAATGCGAACGCCTGAGCTTGAAGTCGCACTTGGTGCTCTTAAGTGAGCGAAATGTTCTTTAAGAGCAAGTGGTCTTCACCAACTTGGTACGCTTAAGTGAGCGAAATGTTCTTTAAGTTAGAGTGGTTTTTCAACAATGACACATCTGTCTCCTAAGTGTGGCTTTGTGCCCTTTGGGTGGGATGGTCTTGTTGATTGAGTTAGTTCAACGTAGACACATCTGTCTCCTAAGTTTGGCTTTGTGCCCTTTGGGTGGGATGGTCTTGTTGATTGAGTTAGTTCAACATAGACACATCTGTCTCCTAAGTGTGGCTTTGTGCCCTTTGGGTGGGATGGTCTTGTTGATTGGGTTAGTTCAACATAGACACATCTGTCTCCTAAGTGTGGCTGTGTGCCCTTTGGGTGGGATGGTCTTGTTGATTGAGTTAGTTCAACAATTCATGAGTAAAATTCCGATGGGCCTTTTGTAGGCAAAATTAAGGATATGTGTGTATGTAGAATGATTCATGTGTTAACGATTCTGAAATTTCGCAGTGATTTTATCCCGACTCGTGGGGTACCCGAGGCGGGTACCGTGCAGCATGGCCGTGTTGGCAACACCACGCGTTTCGTGTGTTGGCAATACCACGCGCGACGATATACGACGACGACCGACGCTAGCGCCGCCTCGGCAGTGTTGGCAGCACTGCGCGTTCCGTGTGTTGGTAACACCGCGCGCGACGATCTACGGCGACGACCGACGCCAGCGCCACCTCGGCAGTGTTGGCAGCACTGCACGTTACGTGTGTTGGTACGATCGACGTCAGCGCTTCCGCCACCTCGGTAGTTGTCGGCAGGCGCGACGTCAGCTTCGCGTCACCGGAAGAGGAAAAAGATGGCCGCGGTTGCCTCGGTGGGAGCACCTCCGCTAGGAGTATAAAGTATTGTGTGACCACGCGGCGGAGCATTCTAATCGGGTACTTCGAGAACGCAACGCCTCTTTTAATAGTTTATTAGACCTAGTGTGCTATTTGATAATATACATCTATAAATTAGTATCAGTGTGTTTAAGTTTATAGTTGTGTTCTTGGATGAAACATGGCTTAATGCTAACCATACTGTAGGCCGTTCTTGGAACGATGACACAGCAGCATCTACTTCCAAAGTTCCTGTAGGAAAAGGATCGCGACTTATAATTTGTCACGCCGGAACCATCAACGGGTTTGTCGAAGGTTCTCTCATGGCTTTTGCGTCAAAAACCACTGGAGACTATCATGAAGACATGAATGGAGAAAAGTTTACTGAATGGTTTACCTCAATGTTGTGTAGCCTCCCTGAACCATCTATTATAATTATGGACAACGCCCCATACCACTCGATGCAAATTGACAAGCCACCTGCCCAATCCCAAAAGAAAGCTGATATCGTCGCATGGCTTCGTAAAAATGGCGTAGATGCAAACATGAATATGTTAAAAGCGGAATTAGTACGTCTTTTAAAAGAAAACAAACCAACCAAGATCCGATACGTCATTGACGAAATAGCATTAGAACATGGGCACAGAGTTATACGGTTACCGCCTTACCATTGTGAGTATAATGCGATTGAGTTGGTGTGGGCTCAAATTAAGGGATATGCTGCAAGACACAATACAGAACCCCCATTTACCACAAAAAAAATGCTAAAATTATTAGAAGAAGCTTGTGAACATGTGACTAAAGGAGACTGGGAAAAGGTTGTGAATAGAACTGTTAAATTAATAAGGGAAGATTATGAAAGAGATGTGAAAATAGATAATATTATAGAAAACGAACATATAATTATTAATGTAGGTGATGATAGCAGTGACGACAGTGAAAATAGTAGTATGGACGAATCTGATTAATTATGGCCTTTTGTGGCACCTTTTTTGGTATCTTTTGTATTCATATGTTTCTTGTGTGCATATAAAGTATGTATATTCATTTTCATTCAAATATTCAGTTCGTTCAAATAAATTAAATAAACATATACATTTTTGTTTTATTAAACCTATTTAATCAGGTACAAAAACAAAACTTAATTGTTTTTTGTTCGAGAATAAATTGACATTCCACATCACTATTGTAATGTGTCAAACCGGCCATCATAGCGTGCCGCTAGTTTAGACTCGATATTCTGTATACCATCACATTGTACCTTGTTATTATGTATTGTGAATTTTGGTGAATAAATTCTACCTATCAATCTAGAAGATGCATTCAAAATTAACAGGCTTCTAGTGGTTCCTACTGGCCAGTGCCGTAACAATAATATAATGAATGCATGCAGGAGTGGATGGTGAAGTACGACCAGGAGATCCCGGTGCAGCCGCGCTACGATGTGAACGCTCCCGACCTCTACATCCCCTCCATGGGCTACGTCACCTACGTGCTGCTGGCGGGCTTCATGCTGGGTATGTACCTTATTTTATTTATAAGACTATCGCTTGATCACACTTGATGTAAAGTGATGACATCTTGAAAATATATCAAAAAAAGTTTTTTCTCATAATTGACCGAGTGAAGCGAAGGTCTCTGAGTCTACTTGAGGGAATTTGCACTTGTCCGTCCGTCCGTCTGTCCGTCTGTCAGAGCCTTATAACTTCTGAATTACTGAACGTAAGTACTTCAATTTTAGATATAATATGTAAACCGATGGCCTCCAGCCGAAAATGGCTTAAAAAGTTATAAAAATCTTTATTTCAAGGGGGCTCTCGTAGAAGCGAATGCGAAGTAAAATATTTTTATAGCGTTTCATAGGGTTGCAGTATATCATTTTAAAGATAATTTGGAACAGAGTACAAAAGTATATTTTTAATTTTTTTCCTAAAATTGACGAAATGGGGGGCTTTCAAAGTGGAGATTATATTTGACGTCAGAACGGATTAACCGTTGAAATGCCGGGCTTGAAACTTTTATAATTATTAGCGTTATATCATGTACTTGAACAACAAATACTAAAATTAGATAAATTTAATAAGGAAACTAAATTATTTAATTTTTAATGAGTTGCAGTATTTTTAACAGAACTTCACAATGATGTCAATAGATGGCGCTCTCATCTCATATTGCAAAAGCAGCTATATCATAATGTTATAAGACAACAGCGCTCACCACTGAGCCAGGGAGGTCGTCAGTATTCCTAATATTAATCTGCTTTAATAAAATGCCAATAATTCCAGGTCTTCAGCACCGTTTCTCCCCAGAGCAGATCAGCATCCAGGCGTCGAGCGCCCTCGCGTACATCATCTTCGAGATGGTGCTGTACCTGGTGACGCTGTACATCACCAACACCACCACGGCGCTGAAGACCCTGGACCTACTAGCGTTCTCTGGGTACAAGTACACGGTGATGATATTCAGCCTGCTGGGAGCTCTGATGCTGGGCTCCACGGGGTATTACTGCTGCCTCGTGGTGTGCAGCTTTGGCCTCTCCTACTTCCTGGTGAGTGTGAAGATGGTTAAAAAAAATTGGTTGTCTGTAAAGTCGGTTTACGGACGATAGTTTTACGTGATAACGTCATAAAGAAACATTAATGAAAAATTGCATACTTTTATGAATTGAATTGAATTATTATCACTGAATTATCATTATTTTGTATAATACAAAGAAGGAGTTAATTGAAAATTACAATTTTCTCTAGTCACAAGCCAACGCTTTGGCCGATCGTGCCTCTCTATCGCTTGTTCCGCGCTCTCGCTTGCACGCGCAGGCTCAGGTGGAACGTGACACTTTTTCGTGCGTGCAGCCGGTATTTTTATATGACGTTATCACGTCAAAAAATAAAGCTGAGTTTGCGGCCATTTGCTTTATTGTTAGTTAGTGTAAGTTTTCATTTGCTTGTATGTTTTGTCCGTTTGTTCAACCTTTTTACTATATGTAACAATAATGAAAGCAATAAATAATATTTATTACTAGCTGATGCCCGCGACTTCGTCCGCGTGGATTTAGTTTTTAAAACCCCTCGGAAAATCTTTGATTTTCCCGGAGAAAAAGTAGCCTATGTCACTCTCCAGGTCCTCAACTATACCCATGCAAAAAACACGTCGATCCGTAGCTTTTTTGCGGCGTGATTGAAGGACAAACCAACAAACACACTTTCGCATTTTAGTCAAGGGCAAATAACTTCCTCCGTTGAGACGCTCAGTGTTGACAGACCCCCCACTAGGTAGACCGACAACTTCAGACAAGTCTCATGGAGCCGCTGGATACAGCCGGCGTAAGACCGAGGTCTATGGAAGTCCTAGCTAGATCAAATCAGCTTTCCGAAACAGTGGTAGATTCACGACTTGTCGTAAGTGCCAAAGTTTGGCATACATGAAATAAATGATTTTGAATTTGAATAAGAGGCTTAGAAAAAACGTCAAAGCAAAGCAACTGGATCATGAGTCATGCTTGTGAACGGGTTCCACCGGCGGGAATGGGGATGCATTCTGTCTGCCCATCTTAATATGTATTGATTGAATTGTAGTACGCATTTTTGGACTTCCCCCTCATTATGGAGATATTATATTCTATTCTATTCTAACAAAGTTGCATGGTTTAAATTGGCTTGGCATCCGGCTGCCCACATGATAGTTTAAAAAACTTATTACAATGTAATAGCTACATAATAATATTGTAAAATGATTATTTTGAAAAGAGCAACTGCTGAGTTTCTTGCCGGCTCTTCTCAGCAGAATCCGCTTTCCGAACCAGTGGTAGAGTCATGACATGTCATAAGAGCTACAGGTTGGCCTACGTGAAATAAATAATTTTGAATTTTGAATTGAGTGGTTAGAAGATGCCTAAGATTTTTTTTTTCTTTAAAATAATATTAGTCAAATTGAAGTTGACTAATATCCTCCTATCCCCTCCAACTAAGCGGAAAGCTTGTGCTAGGAGTGGGTACGACAATAGTGCAATAGGTGGGATTCGAACCTGCGACCTTTCAGTTTTCAGTCTGCACCTTTAACCGTTGGGCTATTGAGGCTTAGATTGCCATTTCACGTAGATGCCCATTCACTCTTGAATGATAGACTACCCAAGTTATAGTTAGTTAAATTGAATAAAACGGAAGCCTGATGGGGATTCCAAATAGCAGAGCACGTTTAAAATTTATTTTGAAAAAAAAAACTGTTCTTACAGGTAAAAACCCTCCGGCTGCAACTACTAGCAGGCTCTACACAGGCGTCTGAGCAGCCAAGCTACGGTGGCTATACGACCACCTACGCTGCGCCCAACCCATATGCTGACAGCTGGGCAAAGACGTCCAACAGTGGGACCAAGCGACGGGTGTACTTCCTACTGTTCGTGGCCATCACGCAGCCACTGCTGTCGTGGTGGCTGACCTACCACCTGGTGCCCTCCACTCCGCCTCTGACCATGACGTCAGTATGATAGCGGGGAACGGACAGT
Source organism: Oeneis ivallda (assembly GCA_029955525.1). Taxonomy (NCBI): domain Eukaryota; kingdom Metazoa; phylum Arthropoda; class Insecta; order Lepidoptera; family Nymphalidae; genus Oeneis; species Oeneis ivallda. The sequence goes on from JARPMR010000024.1 coordinate 1,224,391, forward strand.
GTATATATGTGATGTGTATGTGTGTGTTACCAAAATATAAAACTTTGATGAAATTAACGCGATCATCCATTTAGGTAATTTAAAAAAAAATTGAAATCATCATATTTGACGGAGTTATGGAGTAGCATCGCTAAAAAATAAAATACGCGTCGAATTGAGAATATCCTTGAAGTCAGTTAAAAATGAAATGCTGGCCCAAACGCAAATTGGCGGACTTAACACACCATCAAGAACATTATGGAGAACTCTCAGGTGTGCAGGTTTCCTCACGATGTTTTCCTTCACCATTAAAGCATTTTCTTAAACACATAACTTCGAAAAGTCAGAGATGCATACCCGGGATCGAACCTGAGACCTCCCAATTAGAAGACCACAGTCCTAACCACTAGGCTATCACTGCTTATTAGGTTTTTATGGTAAGAAAAATTGGAAAAGTTGCCCGGAAAGTTTTCAACACTTTCCTACAGCTTTTACAAATTTTTACAAATTTTAAAACTTTTTTACAAATTCCAAAAAAATCATGAACTCTGTTGGGTCATCTAGTAGAAAATAAATATCAAAGCAGTCAACATTTCCTAATAAGACACGAATTTTCATTGAACAGAAGAAATTTTGTAATAATATCTATTATTATCTAGGGAGCTATGCTTAGAATATCCCAATTGTCTGAACATAACGTTTTGTTCTCATCAAGTTTCATAACAGTCATTTTCGACCGAGCGAAGCGAAGGTCTTTGAGTTAACTAGGGCGATTTGCACTTGTCCGTCCGTCCGTCCGTCCGTCCGTCCGTCTGTCAGAGCCTTATAACTTTTGAATTACTGAACGTAATTACTTCAAATTTAGATATAATATGTAAACCGATGGCCTCCAGCCGAAAATGGCTTAAAAAGTTATAAAAATCTTTATTTCAGGGGGGCTCTCATAGAAGCGAATGCGAAGTAAAAAAAAAAAAATCGCGTTACATAAAATTGTTACGTATCATTTTAAAGATAATTTTGAACTGAGTACAAAAATATTTTTTTTTTTAATTTTTCCCTTAAAATTGACGAAATGGGGGGCTTTCAAAGTGGCGATTTTATGGCTCAAAATCACCAAGGTTGCGAATTTCAAAATTGGTTTTATGAAAAAAAAAAATGGAAGCTATAATGATGACTCTTAGTTTATACTGTTGCAAAATTTGTATATTAATAAACTTTGACAGGGCAGCGCACAGTATTCTGTACTTTTTTTGTAATATTGCTTTTTGGTGAATATCATACAGAAAACCATCAATTCGGGAACGTTTTTATAAGTTTGATAAAATAAACAAAAACAAAACAAAGTACATAATGCAAGCTTTGTTCAATAGCATGGGTATATTATATATCTATATTATGTAACCAATAATGAAAACAATACATACAAAATCTTCTACAAGCAAAATACGTCAAAAAATTAAAGAAGTTGCTATTATCGTGCCTAAAATTTAAGAAATTTCAAAATATTCAATACTCTTATAATCGAATTAACGTTACATGAACAGAATGAAAGTTTTTTAATGTAATAAATTATGTTGTTTCTAAAAAATAGCTCAATTTATGCGTATTTTATTGAAATATATTAATGTTCCCGGAAATGATCAACCGTTCCCGGAATGACAAAAATGTTACCGAAATGATGATATTGATATCATAAGGTATAAATAAGGAATATTTTAATTATTAACAACGGTTGAAATACCAAAGTTATTTATTTATATTGCCATATTGTTTGCACATAAGAAAAATTACTCTTACCATTAATAAATTCTTATTATAATTAAGTTTTAACATTTTCATAAATCAGTCTAGAGGAACTTCTAATCATAGTTACTTCTTAAAGTTTTAATCAGTTCTTACAATTTGAGTCTAAAATCACATTCTATTTCAGTAAACTTCTACAAATAATGGAAAAAATATAAGTAACGTAAGAAAATTAACAATAAATTCTGTGACGAAGGTCAAGTTAACTAAAAAAATAATATTTAAAACACAAAACAAAACTTATTATTTTTCGAAAACATCAATATCATTATCAAAATAATAATATTCTCGATTTTGTTCTTTTTTCAGCAAGGGTGTAGGAATAATACTGATTATTTGCTCAAAATTAACATATGACACATCCTTTGGTTCCAGTTTGAATTTTCTAATATTGTTACGCACAGATCTCAAAAAGGTTACTAAGATTTCCCCATCATCGTCATCGACACATGTCTGGCAGGTAGCAACATATCTGAAGCAAATATTTGGCTTATCAGTAGGAACTTTAACAAGCAAGAATGTCCCAGGGGATACTAGATTTGGATGTATATTTTCTTTGCCATAAGATGTACTTGCTTCTACATCAATCTGTTTAGCTTTAATCTGCTGACGAAGAGATATTGCCATTAAATCTTCATCTTCCGAGGAAGATGAGTTGTATACAGATTTATAAATGCTTTCCCTATTATTGAATGCTTTCCCTATTATTGAATTTCAAATAGTTATCTGTTATCATGGGCTCTTCTTCAATAGGAGATTCAATTGCAGGCATAATAACATCCTCAGGTTCAACTGAACTTACGTTACAAAGGCTAGAAAGCTTCGATAATTTTAGCTCTTTGTGAAAATGTTCGTATCGATATAATTGTATTAAAACGTCTAACCCTTTTTGCCAGTACACTTTTGTGATGTCCATTATGCCTGGAATGGCATCCAAAGAATTTGGTACGCTGTTTTTTTTCTCAATCACATCGTCTTCTGGGATTACCTTTACTTCAATAGCAGAGTTTATGAACAAATCAGCGAATTCTGTGGCTGTTCTAATATCATTACCCATCAAGACATGACTGTCAGCTGTTCTTTTTAGGTATCCTCCTACACCATCCATAGGGCCCTTACCATGCCCAGGCTCGCTAAAAGTCCAAGTAGATTTGGTCACTTGTTGAAAATCATTAATCAATGTTTGTATCCAAAGAGTTACATTTGTACGGTTCCGGTATTGCGATGTTGGTCCGTCAGAGTAAATATGAAGTGTGTCAATTTGTTTGTTTTCTAAAATTGTTGTTAACATTGGTTTCATATGAGCCCATACGGCATGTGCTTGGTGATCTAAATTATCACTTACGGTAGCAAAAGATTTTGATATCAAATCACTGTTACCGCTTCGCAAATAATATACGCCTGTATGAATAGATAATTGTTTCTTAGCAAAATGTGTCGACTGTATTTCATTTGCGTACTTCGTAGTATTGTTCTCTGAAAAGTCTATCTGTATCATCACCTCATTTTCATGTAAATTGTCTTTCAGCTCTTTCTTCAATTTATTGTAACTATAAATGCCGTATAAGTGTTTTTTCATAGCCGGAATATCTTCAAATAAAGCAATTTTCAATTCTTGGACTGTACTCGAAATCGGGACTTTTTTTGTTATCTTAAAAGTCTTTTTCTCACCCCTTACAATTTTATCTTCTTGAACAGACCTCCATATAAAATATGTCAAAGAATTTCTATTATCTCCTAATTCAAACTCTGGAATTTGGCATTTTTCACATAAACTATTCATGCAGTCATGAGACTTAACATCACAAGTGTATTGTTCGATAAACTTTTCAATAGACGCGTGTTTGAGCTCTTTTGCATATTTCAGTTTATTGAACTTTTCTTCAAAATTTGCATGCTTGACACACAAGCATGTTTCTCTATCTCTTGATTTTGGCGCTATGACCCAAAATGGTTTTGCTCTCAATAGCGTTGCGTATGATAAGACAATTCCAGTTTCTTTTACAAATTTTGACACAAGGTCTTTAACTGTGTGTAAGAGCACGCGTCTTTGTTTTTTAATCCCATTATGTTTCACAGAGTCTCTTTTGGATGGGCACATTCGACTTACGTCATCTTGTTCGAAGAAATCAATGACCTTTTGGCGAACTTCTTGCTTTAAAACAATTTCGCGAACTTTGGCATCAGACTTAAAAATTGATTTATAGTTTCTTTCCTTAGGCCTAGCTGGTAAAATCTTCTTGGCCATATGTAGCATTTTGTATTTCCGCAAAGTGCTTCCACTGATACATTTATGAAAAACTTCTCTCTCTTTTGAATTTTTTGGAAAAGCATCAGCCTTTTCTTGCAATTGCTTAGTCAATACTTCGCTATATAGAAGTCGTTTACGTACTTCAGGTGGTACGTGAATATCTTTAATTAAAGCATCAACTTTCATGATGGGACTTGGCACAGTTTTCATTTTCGTATCTCTTCTTTGTAGTTTTTTCTTTAAGGATTGAATTTTTCGCTGCATTTGGACTATAGTTTCTTCCTGCTTTTTAATTTTTCGATATGCTTTCGCCCTATCTTTTCGAACGGTTTTTCTACCTACTTGTCTTCTCTCTGGAGGTAAGTCTGCGGCTAAGTCGTCATCTGATTCTGGCGGCGTATTACTTAGTAGATTGGCTAAACCTTTTTTCTTTTCTCTGTATTTTTTTGATGCCTTTTGCCAATCTTTTCTCTGCTTCCGCTTCTCTCGTTCGGTCATATCAGTAATTTTCTTCACTTTATTTTCTGCCTTTTTCTTTTTATAATATTCCCTGTCCTTAGCCCGTTTAATTTCTTTCTGCTCTTCAGTCATCTTATCCAAAAACTTTCTTTTTCTAGCATTTGCCTTTTCTCTTTGGCGTAAATAAGCTGCGCTATCCTTTTTAAGCTTTTTTTGGGTTTTCTTTTTATTTTTTTCTTTATCAGGAGTCTCCATTACGCTATAATTAAAAAACAACGAAATTTTAAAATAAATTAATAAAAAATTGTAAGTGAATCGCCTTTGGAAACAATAATTATCATTCCGAGAACGCAACAGTCATTTCGGGAACGTGCCATCATGTCCGGGAACGTTTCCGAAATGACCGTTCACGAAATGACGATTTCAAATAAGCGCGCGCTTTGATTATACGGCGGCCATCTTAAATGCGACCTGACTTTGTGAATAGTAAAATATTTGAGGTTACTTTGTTATTTCGTGTTGTAAAAAAGAATTTCATCAATAATTAAATGTAATAAACACGTTCACGAATTGACGGACTATTGATGTACGCTCTACGAATAACGAATTGAAAGGTACTTACCACTTAGATATAATTTATTTGACGATAAATACACTGACAGCCGGCTTTGTTATTGTTTTCTTCCTCTACTGACGTTTGACACCGAATGGCTGCGTTCACTTAAAATTATTTTTGTTCGATTATCGATTCGTTCACTGACATGACGCGTGCGCTATCGGACAAACTATTTTTGCATTTTTATAATTAAACATAAACAAGCTTTTAGTATCCTTTTCAAAACTAGATTTTGTATAAAATTTACGGTATATTAAGTATTGACAGGTGTTAAATATCTTAATTTTTTCATTAATATTTTGGACTTGTTGTTGAAGATCGTACATTAGGACGCGTTCCCGAAATGACTTTCTATGCATGTATATTGATATAATTTAAAAATTACTTCATTAGTAAATTATATTGTTTGATGTACACACAAAACAGGTTAGTTTTAGTATTTTATTAATTTTATTTTCTCAATAAAGTCAAGATTTAAGACATTAAATTGCTCGCAAAGCGAATTCTGCACCTTGGTGATTTTGAGCTTTATACGCTCGCTTGAAGACGCTCTCTAGAAAAATCCGCTATGGATTTTCAAACTGATTTTATGTTTTTAGGTCACTTATATCCTGTACTTGAACAACAAATACTAAAATTATATGAATATTATAAAGAAACGAGATTATTTAATTTTTAATGGGCGTCAGTAATTCATATAGCATCAACATAGCTTCACAATAATGCTAATAGATGGCGCAGTCAGTAACTATTCCCATGGAACTACGAGTTAAATTCAATGTTTGATAAATAATTCAATGTTTTCACTAACGTTCCCTAACCTTTACGGGCTACCTATAAGTTAGGTGATTGATGTTTTCTGTCAACTTATTTATCACGATCCTGTACGGGACACCTAAAAGGATATTGGGACGGATGTTAGGACTTAGGATTGTATTTAGGAGCTACCTACGTTAAGAGACTCCTACTTAGGGGATGATTTAGGTATGTTTGGTGAAAACGGGCATAATAATAATGTCAGTTTTGGTTATCATGTATCGATTGAATGAATAATCATGGGATACCGTTACCGCGAGGTCTCAGTTCGGGGCGAACCACTAGTAAATATTGACTAATGTGTATGATGTGCAATTTCGTGACTTATAAAAATTGCTGACGTGTGTTAAATAATAAGTGACAAGAATAATTAGTATTTAACCATGGATAAAATAATAAGTAACCATGCTGTGACTTTTATATTGAGTGAAGGAATTCTCTATCCTATATTATATGGGAAGACTTAATTAATTATGTTGATTCATTCAATGTGTAAAAACTTAATTAATTTTGTTGATTTGTTTATCTCAATCCATTTCCAGCCTCCAGTGGGAATGGTATCCTCTCGAATGCTAAGTGTTTAGGCCATAGTCCACCATGCTGGCTAAATGCAGCAATTAATGCTCGTGAACGGGTGCCACCGTCGGAAGCGGGGCTGCTGGTCTGCCAGTCTTGACATGTATTGAATATTGTACTTATGTATTTTTGGAGTTGTTCTATAAATATTATATCATCGTATTGTTGGAAATATTCTATTCTAACAAGTTGCATGGGGTAAATCGGCATGGCATCCAGCTGCCCACAAGATATTATAAAAAGTTATTAAAATGTAAATACATATTACCTACAAAAAATATTGTAAAATGTGTAATTTTGAAAAGAGCAACTGCTGAGTTTCTTGCCGGTTCTTCTCAGCAGAATCCTCTTTCCGAACCGGTGGTAGAGTCATGACTTGTCATAAGCGCCACAGGTTCTCCTACATGAAATAAATGATTTTGAATTTGAATTTGAATTTGAATGAAGTAAAGTTTTTGCAATTCGCGAAGGCGAGTGAGCTTTACTCGTGGTTACTTCGTATACATGTACATTGCATAAGTGTGTGTGCCTGTCAAAGCCTAGGCGGGAGCGGGCAGGCGCGAACAGTGCGCTCGCTCACACTTATATGGATACGACACACACACAACCATAAGTCAGTCGCCCTCGTGAATTGCAAGAACTATAACTTAATTAAGTAATCTCTAAATCTAAAAAAAATATAAAAATTGATTACATTTTATACAATAAAATCTGTATTATATTATATTTTTGAAAGCCTAGTGGTTAGTACTGTGGTCTCCTATTCGGGGGGCCGCAGGTTCGATCCCGGGCATGCACGTCTGGCTTTTCTAAGTTATGTGCTAAATATCACAAGCATCAAAGGTTTGTGAAGTCTGCCAATTTGCATTGGGCCATGGGCATGGTGGACTATGGCCTATAACCCTTCTCTGAGAGGAGACCTGCGCTCAGTAGTGAGCCGTTGATGGGCTGCTGTTGATGATAATGACAGTTTATATAAATTCCTTACCATTCATTATTTTTGTTTTGGTGTGTGCGTCTTGATTCTTAACGATATTATTGGAATGTATGTTATCTCAACCTAATTAAAATTGTTGTAGGTTCTGTAAATAAATAAGTTTGAGGAATCTTTAATGTACAGCTTTTTAATAAAATTTTGCTAATTACTATTGTTCTTTAAAGAGAACATTAGGCATTTATTTAAACATTTGTTATCTAAATTAATACTTGAGTGCTTAATTACTTAACAAGATCTATGATTAAATTATTTATGTATAATTGTATAGAAATCAATATCCTTATTTATATTTATTAGAGGAAACAAAATTCATGTTTATTAGCTACTTTATTACCTTAGACAAATTGTAACAGGTTACCACAAATCCTTTCAGAGAAAAATTTGCAGTGTTAAAATCTCAATCAACTTTGTGTTAGAAAAATTACTTTTTATTTCTTTACTCGTAAATGATATTTTTTACTTGTAGTTGAATGACAAACACTGTGCATATTAATTTCGGAAAAAAAAGACTGGGTGTCTGCATAATAACTACAGTCCGTTCACAGTTATTTTACCTCTGACAACCTCCGACCAAAGAGAATGTAATCACTACGTTTGAAGAGTCGGTACTCCCATACCAAGAAATGAACGTGCGCTAGAATATAATAGAAATGTTTTTATCCAAATAAACTTTTTTACAAGTGCTTTTGAATCATCAATGAGTCTACCACTGGTTCGGAATGCCCTTCCTGACGAGAAGAACCAGCAAGAAACTCGGCAGTTGCTCTTTTCAAAACAAGTTTACAATACAATAGATACTATGCTATGTATGCAGTGTTTCCACAATGAGGGGAAGTTCCACAAAAGCATATCTAATTATAATTCAACACATGTTAAGACGGGCAGACAGACAGGCAGCGAACTAGGCTAGGGAACAGCACCAATATAAAAAATAGTTATTTGTGTTATATGGGGCCAAAGAAATTTTTTGTTCCCCAAGGGCGTTATTTTGAATTCAGAGCGAAGTGAAAGATTCTAAAGTAGAATCCTGAGCGTAGCGAGGAATTCAATATACGCCGCCCGAGAACAAAATATTTTGGCCCCGAATGACACACACTATTTTTCATCATTACCTATGAGAAAAAGCTAGGAGTATCAACCTACTGTGTATAGTCATCGTATATTGAAAGTTTAAATAAAACAGAAATAAATAATTTATTATTAAATAATTAAACATAAATATTTATGTTGGATACAGTATGGGCGTACATCCGATCGACAAATTGATCACGTGGCTTATCGAACAGCTTCTCAAACATATTTTTCATCATACCTATTCGAAAAACGAATATTGGCTTCAGAGGACAGCGGGAGCAAAATTTCATTTTAACCCCATGGGACTTTTCATTTCTCTCTTCTGATTGGTCCGCGCTATAGTGCTTTAGCATACTAAAGCACTAACGCGGACCAATCAGAAGAGAGAATTCAAAAATGTGTCGAAATTCAAAAATGTTTGAGAAGCTGTTGTCTACGATGTCACGTGTTCAAATTTGTCGATTAGACATAATATACGCCCATACTTCCAACATAAATATTAATGAATAGAATAGAATAGAATAGAAATATTTTTTATTCAAATAAACTTTTACAAGTGCTTTTGAATAGTCAATGAATCTACCACTGGTTCGGAATGCCTTTCCTGCCGAGAAGAACCAGCAAGAAACTCGGCGGTTGCTCTTTTCAAAACAGATTTACAATACAGATTTAAAAGAGAAATGTTTAATTATTTCATAAAAATTTATTTGTGTTTTATTTAAACTTTCAATATAGGTACGTATTGGTAATGTCTATACTCTATACATAGTAGGTTGATACCCCTAGCTTTTTCTCATAGGTAATGATGAAAAATAGTGTGTGTCATTCGGGGCCAAAATTTTTTGTTCTCGGGCGGCGTATATTGAATTCCTCGCTACGCTCAGGATTCTACTTTAGAATCCTTCACTTCGCTCTGAATTCAAAATAACGCCCTCGGGGAACAAAAAATTCCTTTGGCCCCATATAACACAAATAACTATTTCATCATACCTATTCGAAAAACGAATATTGGCTTCAGAGGACAGCGGGAGCAAAATTTCATTTTAACCCCATGGGACTTTTCATTTCTCTCTTCTGATTGGTCCGCGTTATAGTGCTTTAGCATACTAAAGCACTAACGCGGACCAATCAGAAGAGAGAATTCAAAAATGTGTCGAAATTCAAAAATGTTTGAGAAGCTGTTGTCTACGATAAGTCACGTGATCAAATTTGTCGATTAGACATATACGCCCATACTTCCAACATAAATATTGTTTAATTATTTCATAAAAATTTATTTGTGTTTTATTTAAACTTTCAATATACGTATTGGTAATGTCTATACTCTATACATAGTAGGTTGATACCCCTAGCTTTTTCTCATAGGTAATGATGAAAAATAGTGTGTGTCATTCGGGGCCAAAATTTTTTGGTCTCGGGCGGCGTATATTGAATTCCTCGCTACGCTCAGGATTCTACTTTAGAATCCTTCACTTCGCTCTGAATTCAAAATAACGCCCTCGGGGAACAAAAAATTCCTTTGGCCCCATATAACACAAATAACTATTGAATTTCGACACATACTAAAGCACGAACGCGGACCAATCAGAAGAGAGAAATGAAAAGTCCCATGGGGTTAAATTAAATTTTGCTCCCATGGGGTTCAAATTGAATTTTGCTCCCATGGGGTTAATATTAAATTTTGCTCCCGCTATCCTCTGAAGCCAATATTCGTTTTTCGAATAGGTATGATGAAAAACTAATTTTCTGTTGTCTCTCAAGGACTGGAGGCGAACTCGGTAGGTGCGACAGAGAAAACACTTTAGAGTAAGATAAATAGGAGCCGCCATTTTAAAATTAGCGCACGTTTCATACAAAAAAAAATTCTCTTCGAAGTTGCACCAGCCTGCCTCCGACAAGCGGCCTGTCAGAGGTAAAATAACTGTGAACGGACTGACTTTCTGAAAATAATCACAGTAGCTCTATATTTAATCGATTTGCTTATGGCTGATAAGTTCCTAAGAGTAAAGGCGAAATTAGACTATATTATCGTTTAAAGTATGTATTTAGAAGTATTTATTCTCAATGGCTAACCATTTTTTTTCTTTCATTTCATTGTCCTGTTGTTTCATCTTTTGTTTATTAAAAAAGATGACTAGATTTTAGATCACAAACATAATATAAAGAACAGTCTAATGGCGCCAGGAGAGGGCTAGATAGTCCTCTGTTTTGTACTAATCGAAATATAGTTATTTTATATGAAAATTGTGTTTTATTAAAAAAAAAAACTGACTTCACACACTACACTACAAAGCAAAAATTAATATCATCTAAAAATTAGTTTAATAGTGGATCGACTACAGTCTACATCAGATAATTCGCACGGAGCCGCTGGATAGCCTGGATAAGGGCGGCGCAAGACCGCATGTGACTGGCATGTCTATGTGAGAGACCTAATTCCAGCATTTATATGGGTTGATAAAGAAGGGCACCATGTAGTAAGTAGTCTCTAGTCTATGGTCCAATTAAAAGTAATCTGGAAGTAGAATGAAATATGAATGGCCCATTTATTATTTGTCATAGTGTGCCACTGCAGCTTGCGCTATTTGCGTGCGAGCAAGATGGATATAAATCCAGCCTTGACCTAGATTTAGCCCCGTGGCGTGGCCTGTGCCTAGATATTGTAGGCGGGGAGGATTTCTAGGCGCCAAATTTAAAATTTAAATGCACCTTTCCTGAACGTTCAAGTTGAATTTTATTCATACATTTTACCTGATAAAGAATTGTGCATAAGCTATGAAAAAAACTAAATTGATACATAAATTTCAATTTGGCAATCGAATCTTTAATTTGTGTATCTCCAAAAAAAGTTATTGAAGCTTTTATATTTTAGGTATAGTATAACGTAAACAATAAATGATTATTTAATAACTTAATTTAAAACTACAAAACCATAGCAAAAAGTGCAAAAACTAGTTTTACTACAGTGAAGTTGTTTGCAATTGATGATTGGTCGAACGCCAAATGACCTTGTGTTTTTTTTTGTTTAAGTACTAGTGATGGCCCTAATCAATGAAATAAAATAAATTAATGATTTAATATCCGAATCGGTTGGTGAAAACCATATCCAATCTTACTAAGCTTTTTAACCGACTTCAAAAAAGGAGGAGGTTCTCAATTCGTCGGAATCTTATTTTTATTTTTCTAGTTATGTATGTTCACCAATTACTCGAAGACGCCTAACCCGATTTGGGATATTCTTTTTAGTTCAGAAGGTGGTCTCATTTAAATTTTATTGAAATCAGTCGAGCGGTTTTTAAAAAATCAACAATAAATTAATATACTTTGTAGTGGGTGGCGGGTGTTTGAAGTTGGTTTTTTAAAAAGATTTTTTATATTACATTATTAAACACTTTCTTTCTTTCCTTTCTACTGTCTGGGCTGGTTTCCACACGTAAAATTATTAAATACTAATAACACTAGGGGCGCCACTGTCGCAAAATTTTCTTGAATCTTAGCAACCTGAACTAGCACGAATAGTACGATAGATTAGTTTTGATACTTAATTATTTTACTGAAATCGAAGTATTATTGGTTCCATTTTTTTTTGTTATTTCTTTCTGTACATACAATTTAATTATAATAATATATAAACTAATTTAAACCCAAATAGCAACTTAATAATTTATAAAAGAAAGTAAAATTTTAAATTATATTACCACTAAAATAATTAAATCTTTAAGCGGTGAGCAGCACACGTCTATGCATGAGTTTTATAGACGTCAGTTTACATGTCAAAATAGGTTTAATCAAACATTCTTTATTGTTCGGTAACTTTACATAGAGCCGATGACTTGATTAAAATATTTTATCCAGTCATCATCTCTAGACTCAGCATCTCCACTAACTTATATCATTACTTTGTTTCTAGTCTTATTTGTTTGAGACATCTTAATATGACAAGAATACTGACTTTCGATAGACAAAACAGTGTTTTTATTGGAAAATAGTTATTACACAAGTGAAACTTACTAAATAAAGTTCTCTAGCACATCACTACTGCAATCAGCTGGTAGCTGCCAAAACGCAAGCGTACCAACATAACCTACCGACGTCCTGCGCCATCTGCGGATAAGTTCACTCTGACTATGCGCCATACACAACAACCGCAGAGCAGTAGAGCAGTATCGAGCTATCGACAAACGTTCACATTACATTTAGACGTACCTAATAACATAGTGTCATTTCTCTTATAATTTAGTAATATAAGACCATTCAAAATTTAAATTTCCCACGTTTTAGTTCTTTAAGTGTTAACTGTTAAGTGTATTTGATGATAAATTAATAATGTACAGTGCCGCATCTTTACACGCATTCTGAAGTAATTACGTAATGGGAATTATGCTAGAGAAGTTTTTAGTATTGCCCTGAATTTCAACATGGCCGCTGACACAGGAATGGATACTTGCCCCAGTCCGGAGATCACGGATTCTAGAAAACGACCCCTGGACGGCGATTCGGAAAATGGAGACGTCAAGAGGTCACACTTCAGCTCGGGTGAGTACCCGCTGCCCCACTTTGTTTTTATGATTGCGTATTTGGCAAGTCGATTTAACATTGACACAACGAGTCGACCCCGCTAATCGCGGCTACAGTCCAACAAGATTCTTATCAGAATGTCGCTCTTATCAGTTTGACCTATTTAATGACAATAATATGAGTTAAATGTGTAGAAATAATGAAAAAAATGTGCTCAACACGAGCGAATGTGCCATATAACGTAGCAATTATAAAGTGCCACGACTAAATAGCGTAATCTACGATATTAACATAAAAATTGAGGTTCCCAGTTATCAGAGGCGTCGATAAGCGCAGCGCTCTCAGTGTACCTATTGTTTAAGTTGTAATTTGTTGAATGCAATGTTAAAAGTGAGTCGTTGTTTTTTAGTTCAAGACTTGGTGACGGCCTTGCCACTGGCAAACGGTCACGGCAATATAACGCCTCATTTCGGTGAGTCGTCAGAAAGTAATTAAGTTCGCTCCTCATTGGCTTTGTGGTTTTTGGTGGCGCGCATGCCTCACGCGCGCTCACGCTCACGCTCATCCCCCGCTGGTGCTCACTGCTCACGAGACCCGTGGGCGGATCCCATCAACACCACTAGTTAACTCATCGATAGTCAACACTAGTCTTTACGGTGTCCGTTATAGTCGCTCGCAGCTCAGAGGGTGCGGCTGGCGCAGTTGTCAGTCCCATTGTCGGGTCCAGTGAGCCATCAGCGATGAGCCAGCGTAGACGTTAGCGTTGACCGTCAGTCATTGCACAGTAAACATGCCTCGATGTTGTGAGCCTGTACGTAGCCTCACATCGAACCACTCATGGCTTAGTTGTTGCATCGTTGGTGTGTTCATCACCTTAATGTACAGATCTCAGACATATACTATTTTAGGATCATTCGCAATACTCTCTTCTTGAAATTTTATTTTCATATCTGATCGCTTTTATTTGCTTTATTATTATTTGAAAGTCATCTCTCAACTAACCTATTGGAAGAGTAACATTATTTCCATAAACAATCCATTGACTTTTTTTATTAATGTCACAGTACTTAGGTATTAGATTGGCACGTAATGTATCATTTGTATGGACATCACCTGGCTGCATATTGTACTGATCTATCGAGTATTTCTGAAGTGATAACGTCAGAGAACATTTATACACTCCTCAAGGCTGGACACCTCAAAGTGCATTTTGTGTGAAATCAAATCATAATTCTTTTCATGACACAATAATATTATGCTACTCATACCTGACATTGCAACATTTTTTCTAGTCATTGAAAATAATTACTATAATATGTATTGACTCAGTGTGCCTTGCGTGGTGTCAGATTTGGTTGGCATTGATGATGTTATATGAATATGTTCAGCAGACCTATTCCATAACTCAGAGGCTAAGTGCAGATTTCACCGATGTCGAGTGACTTTTATCCGAAGAATAAATTGGGCAATCTGACAGTTTTTGTATTGAAAATTCTGTCAAAATATCAAAAGTTATGCTCGGATAAGACTTATTTTACGTTGGTTAAATCGACCCTAAGCAAGTTAATAATTTACTGTATATTCTGCATTTTTCACAAAGATTCAGTCTGATGCAATATAATATGCACTCTTTTTACCATAACATATCAAAAGTTAAACTAACTTTGACACTACCTTATTTGTAGTGTATAACTAAACCACATGCACTGAAATATGGAATAAGCCTGGAGTTAATAAATCTACCCATCTGTGTTAATACAAGGCCCAATTTTTTCACATATGGGACGGGTAGATAAGTAAGTCTTAGCAAATGCTGAATTAGAATATGCAGCCAGTTGTGTCCTTTAAAATTTATAAGAAATATTAGATGTAACATGTTAATTACTGAGTGAATACCTACAGAACTTGATTCAAATGTGTGTTAAGGTGGCTTAGCTGATGACTCAAGGTCATTGTCGGTTATAAAGTTATTATGATGGGCCAATGTTGTTTTGAATTTAATTGCCTCAATCATAGAGTTGGTAATTCCTTGCTGTTATGAATAATTTCAAGGTTGATGGATGGATGTGTTGTCAATTCATAGGTTGGGTTAAGGTAGCAAGGGTATGAGGATGTTTTCATGGAAATATTTCAATTTATCTCACGTATTTGGTTGTAAATTGGTACTTTATTGACCTAAAAAGTGTTAATTTTTTTTTTCGTCATTCATAGGGTTCTAACTTCTACTATATGAGTAACAATTTTACAGTTTTCACAGTCTTCAACTAATAAAATTATTCAATTAATATTTTACGATCAACTAATATTTTATACTAATTGAGCATTCATAAAAGTTGATCATGTTAGTTTCAAAGTTTCAAATTCTAATAAGAAAATGCCAAGGTTCAATTTTTAATCAAAAATAAAAATATACGAAGTTAGTAGGATACAATTAAGATACCAAATAAATACTCTTAGATCAGAAGTTTCTAACAAAGTTCCAGTTCAAACGTAGGCCCAAAACAAGCAATGAACGTGTGAGTGCTATGTAATTATTTTCTGTACTGGTACTGTTAATTACGTTTTTGATGGTTATTGTGATGTGATTGTGATTATGAGTTATGACACCCTTTCACAGCACACAGGACGTTATTTCTAAATAATTTCCTGCCAGCTCGTGGTACTAACGTTACAATACTGCCTAGGAATATGCTTTCGGCTTCCTAAGAATTTTATAAAACTTAATTTTAAAAAATTGACGTCAAATGCCCGCGCCACTACAAAGTATATAATTTATTGTTGTTATTTAAAAATACAGCTTGACCGATTTCGATAAAATTTAAATGGGACCACTTGGGAGGTATACCCTTTAAAACAAAAAAAGAATTTTCAAAATCAGTTCAGGCGTCTTCGAGTAATCGGTGAACATACATATAAAAAAAAAGATTCCGACGAATTGAGAACCTCCTCCTTGTTTGAAGTCTGTCAAAAATGGCTGATCACCGCGTCAACTATTGCATTTCTAGGAGTATTTATTCTAACTTTAATTTTTAAAAACAAACAGACAGACAGACAGAAAATTAAAAGTGTATGAACATACATTTGTGTTGCGTTCAAATAATCAAGTGAGTAATAAAAGGCAGACATTTTAGAAATCGAAGACAGGCACTTCAATTTTATTTATTTAGTAGGTACCTAAAGATTTGCGAGTAGGTAGGATATATCTCATACACTCACGTATATAATAAAACATAATGCTCCACTGATAAGATAAACGCTATTTACCCACTTTGCACAATAAATCCATGATTTCCTCTGTAATATAATAAAGTTACTAAACATGTTCTAACCTACTTTTCGCCGTCGGAAGCGGGGCTGCTGGTCTGCCAGTCTTGACATGTATTGAATATTGTACTTATGTATTTTTGGAGTTTTTCTATAAATATTATATCATCGTATTGTTGGAAATATTCTATTCTAACAAGTTGCATGGGGTAAATCGGCATGGCATCCAGCTGCCCACAAGATATTATAAAAAGTTATTAAAATGTAAATACATACCTATTAAAAAACCTTACCTACAATAAATATTGTAAAATGTGTAATTTTGAAAAGAGCAACTGCTGAGTTTCTTGCCGGTTCTTCTCAGCAGAATCCGCTTTCCGAACCGGTGGTAGAGTCATGACTTGTCATAAGCGCCACAGGTTGGCCTTCATGAAATAAATGATTTTGAATTTTGAATTTTGAATTTTGATGTGGTGTCTTTTTCAAAATTTTGCTTAGCGCTTGAAGGCGAATTTTTATTTATTTATGAAGAATATTAGCCAAGCTGAACAAGCTTGATTAATATCCCCCGCTCCCCTCCAATTATGAGGAAAGCTTGTGTTAGGAGTGCGATCGAACTTTCGACCTTCCAGTTTCCAGTTCATACCTATAGCCTTTAGGCTATTGCGGCTTCTGAAATCTATAGATACTCTGGCTCTGCTCAAGACTCAAGATATAGTTAAAACGAGACACAAATATGTTCTGACATATTTTGCCTCGTTTTAACTTAGTCTTGCCAGTGGTGACGGCAGATCAGAATACAGTTGTCACCACCCCTCCTCTTCCCGCGGGTGTCGTACGAGGCGACTAAGGGAATATAACGGAGAACGGGCAGCAGCGTCCTCTGTGCTACTACTGCCATCTACTGCGATCACCAACCCGTCTGCCCCGCGCGGTGATTATGGGCAAACCCTCCCCTTGGGAGAGGCCTTTAGTCCAGCAGTGGACTGTTATAGGCTATTGTTGAACTCAGTCTTAAATCTGAGCTGAGTCAGAGTGCCATCTATAGATCTTACCCTTACAGCAGTGTTTCGCCAATGAGGACTATGATCCTGGATAGAAAGCTCTAGAGACCCTCAGCTATGCTGAGCGCAACTCTACTGTACCTCTTCAAATCAGAAATGAGATCCGTAGAACAACCAGAGTAACGACATGACAGCACAAGGAGTTTGAACAGTTGGAAGACGTTGGGGCTCATGAGTTTTCGAATGGCCATATTTAGCTGATTCATCATCATCATCATTAGCAACCTATCATCGGCTCATTACTGAGCGCAGGTCTCCTCTTAGAGAAGGGTTATAGGCCATAGTCCACCACGCTGGCCCAATGCGAATTGGTGGACTTCACACACCTTCGAGAACATGAAGAACTCTCAGATGTGCAGGTTTCCTCACGATGTTTTCCTTCACCGTTGAAGCAAGTGATAGTAAATTGCTTAAACGCACATGATTCCGAAAAGTCAGAGGTCCCCGGGATCGAACCTGCGACCCCCCGAATAGAAGACCACAGTCCTAACCACTAGGCTATCACTGCTTCAATTGAAAGCTGATTATGATCATACAAGTAATAAGTCTACGAGTAGGTACGTAGTACGTATACTTGCTTGTATATCTGGGCCACGATTCTGTAACTCAGTGCCTATCAAAAAAATTGGTTGTCTGTCAAGTCGGTTTACGGACGATAGTTTTACGTGATAACGTCATAAAGATTAACAGCGTGCTGCAAGAACTAGCTCGCGACACATCCGCAACCACCACAGCTAACCACAGCGCGCACGCGATGACTGGCGGGCGGCAGCAGGTCACAAGCCAACGCGTTAGCCAATCAGAGTAACTTCATTATTATCAATTTTGGCCATTTCACCTCTGTGCAACGCTTGGGCCGATAGTGCCTCTCTATCGCTCGTTCCGCACTCTCGCTTGCAGGCTCAGGCAGAACGTGACACTTTTTCGTGCGTGCAGCCGGTGTTCATCGACTTACAACACGTTATCACGTTAATTGATAGGCACCACATAGGCACTGAGTTAAAGAATCAGGGCCCTGGACCTGCTATTCTATGTTTTAAACTGCACGTCGCTTAGGTAGGTATGTAGTAATTATGTAGGTTGGTATTCTGCCTAATTGTATTCCTTCGTTTAACGTAAAAACGTTAAAAGTTGTTAACGATTCTATAATAGCTAGATGTATATTACAAAACAAATACACGTAACACGAATAGCGTGCAATTAGTAGCTAATTACGAAACACTTCATTTAGATATTTTCTGTTAACTTAAAAATCTGGTACCTACGTCAAGTGTGGATAAATATATAGGGTAGTAGGTAGGTACTTTGTTAATGTTGAGGCAATTTGAAAACCAGTTTCTGTAGTTGTGTGGGTGTATTATCGTTTTGGATGTAGCACGAAAGTCGACTATACCATTGCTACAAATTACAATTAATGATGTGTTTGGCTTAATTTACAATACAATAATATTAATTACTAGACGATGCCCGCGACTTCGTCCTCGTTGATTAAGGTTTTTTGATTCCCGCGGGAACTCTGTAATTTTTCGGGATAAAAGTATATTCTATCTCTGTGCCTTTCAGTCAAATCGGTTCATTCGTTGTGGCGTGAAAGAGTAACATACATCCATCCATACATACTCACAAACTTTCGCATTTATAATATCAGTAGGATAAATTTATTTTACAACACGATAATATTTCTAACCCAGCTGCAAGTTGCCACAGAGTTTTAAGTAATATTTTCTGTATGGTTTAAGCAAAAGTGAGAGATTTTTATCCAATTAGAGATTAAGATCGTCACCCAATGCAAATTTTTGTTGCGTAAAATGTTTGATATTTCGCGATTCTCTTCTTTGTTTGTCTAACGTGGCATTTATCGTGGCCGGGCCCACAGAATAGAATAGATTAGAATAGAAATATTTTTTATTCGAATAAACTTTTTAGAAGTGTTTTTAATTCATCTGAATCTACCACTTGTTCGGAATTCCCTTCCTGCCGAGAAGAACCAGCAAGAAACTCGGCGGTTGCTCTTTTCAAAACAAGTTTACAATACAATAGATACTATGCTATGTATACAGTGTTTCCACAATGAGAGGAAGTTCGACAAAAGCATACCTAATTATAATTCAACACATTTTAAGACGGGAAGACAGAAATTAGCCCCATTCCCGCCGGTGGAACCCGTTCACGAGCATGACGCATGACCCAGCCATTTCATTGCCACAAAGCTAGTAGCGTTACTTCGCCGATGTCGTTAAATAAAACATAAATGTAACAGTGGCTATTTAAATTAGTTGTAAACACATTAATTATTTTACGGATGATATTATAGTTTTGCACGTGAATTATTTAATAGCCTGCAGCGGTGCCTAGCGTAAAAAATTTTGCTCAAAAACAATGAACAGTATTTCACTGGCCCTAGTAAATAAAATTCATCTATTTTCAAAGTATCCAGCCGTAAAGTGTAATTACAGGGACACTGTCAAAAGATCTTAATAAACTTTGAGGGAGGCACAGTTCCGGGTAAGATCAAAGCTGAAACATAATTCTGAACGCCAATTTCCTTCCCGTGCGATGCGATGAAATTCCATCTACCGAAAAGAATTTAACTGATGTTGACCGTTCTCCCATTATTTGGAGCACCACGTCTAGGAGTGGACATGATGGCACTATCAGTCAATACAAAAAAATTGGTTGTCTGTAAAGTCGGTTTACGGACGATAGTTTTACGTGATTACGTCATAAAGATGACTGGCGGGCGGCGGCGGGCGCTCTCTAAACCGCTTGGGCTGATCGTGCCTCTCTATCGCTTGTTCCGCGCTCTCGCTTGCACGCTCAGGCGCAGGCGGAACGTGACACTTTTTCGTGCGTGCAGCCGGTGTTCATCGATTTACAAGACGTTGTGACGTCAAAAGGTGAGCATCAAAGATGAATGGGTAATCTTTTCATTGAAATATAAAAATTGTCGACAAAGGCACTCAGTAGGGGAGGTAGGGGAGCATTGGGCAGTCGGGACTCGGGAGGTTTGGGCACCCCCTCATTCCTCAAAATCTATTCTATTTTAGATATATTTTGTTTTCTACCACAGCACTATAGTTTAATAACTGGCAACACCGCTTACCAAAAGTGTCAGCTGTCATTTCACTTGGTTGTCAAGTTACATGCGCTTAACGGTTTGTTGCTTAAAGAAGTA
Organism: Oeneis ivallda; assembly: GCA_029955525.1. NCBI lineage: Eukaryota > Metazoa > Arthropoda > Insecta > Lepidoptera > Nymphalidae > Oeneis > Oeneis ivallda. The sequence continues at coordinate 1,244,983 of JARPMR010000024.1, forward strand.
AATATTTTGATTGTGATTTGAAGAAACATAACAAAGAAATCTGCAAGAAAGTGTAAGTATCTGTGTTAACTTCTTCTATTGTGTTTAATAAAGATTATATTTACCTGTCAATTAGGATTCAACATTTGATAAAAATAAACTTATTCAAATATATTTGAAAAATGAGGTTATGGGGAGCATTGGGCACGCAGGTAGGAGGGAGGTTTGGGCATGCCTCAATGCTCCCTCTGTTTTTAGTATATTTTGGTGTCATACTTTTGCGCTTTTTTGATATGCCTATTGGATTGAATGGTTAATCATTTCTTTTCAGGACAATGCCGTTTTCATTTAAAAAGAAAAATAAGCGACGTGAAATCCTTAAAGATGTTATTTTGCGCGCATTGCAAGAGATTTCTAAAGGAGGAAAAATTAAAATTACTACTGCGATGAAATATGATATACCCAGGTCTAACCTTGAAAGATACATAAAGCAGGGTAGCGTCAGCGTAAGATAAGTTTAATTAAGTCCAACATCCTGCAGTATTGATTCTAAGTCACATTGTTTAATTTTTCTAAAGTCTATGATAAGAAAAAATGTTTGTATTACAATTTTTATAGCAATGTTATATAATACTTAAGCATAGTAGTATAGTAAAGCAATATCGTGCATATTAAATACAGTGCCCAAACCTCCCTACTGGGGTGCCCAAACCTCCCGGTGGGAGGGAGGTTTGGGCACTTTGGACATGTGTTCGAAGATCTTTTGTAACTTTGCGACTAATTATAATACCAAAACTTTTTTTAGCAATAATTACTGCCAAATATGTGTGCTCGATATATTTGGAATAAAATTTTGATTTTGATAAAAAATAACAGTTTTATTAACATTTATGTAAAAAAGTGCCCAATGCTCCCCTATCTCCCCTACATACATGCAGTACTAAAGTTGCGTTCGTAAATATTGAAAACTTGCTTTTGAATCTGTGTGGAGATAGGTTTTTTAAAAATCCACGGTAACCCTTTGTGTTCCCGTGGATTTTTAATCCCATGTCAATGATGAAAAGTATCCTATGTCAATCTCTTTTCTTTACCTATAAAAAATCAAATCGATCCGTTTCTCCGTGGCCGCGTGTTTGAAATTTTGAATTGACACACTTCATATTTAGTATAAATAATAATACAGTAACTATAAAGACTGCTAATTCTACCTACAAGAGAGAGGTCTTTGCTTTGAGTAAAGTTTTGACTACGCGAATTCGCTACTGGAGTTAATTAAAAACAACTTGCTACTGAAGTTGTTCTTAACGTTACGTTTATGGAATGGTCCATAGAGTTTACCGATTCTATGATTATATTTCTTGCAATCAAGTCTCTGGCAATTTATTTAGCTACCACGTAAATAAAAAACTGTACTAGGTACTACAAGTTAAAACTCATGAATAATTTGCTCATAATATTAAAAATTATATCATGTAGATCAACTTGTGGCTTTTCAAGTTAAAGGCTGTACCACTGTTTCAAAAGGCAGATTCTGCTGAGAAAAGCCAGCAAGAAACTCAGCAGTAGCCCTTTTCAAAACGCAAAGCTATGGGCTATGCATAAATATTCAGTAATAACAATGGAACAAATTGTTATATTTTTGCAAGGATGGGCTATATTTTACATTTTATTTACGTTTTTGAGGACCAAGTGGTCCGGTACTTTACCAGAAGGGAACGTTGCGTTTTTCTCCTCCAGGTCGCGTAGCTTTTTATCATAATAGCGGGCAAAAGCTCGTTATTATAATTATGTAAAGAAATAAAAGGAACCATCTAATATTATTTTATCAGGTACAACAAAGGCTTTATCCATCTACTCACATAAAAATTTCTTAGCAGTATTTGAACACAGGGGTTGCGGGGTTGGAGAAATAGGGAAAATGTTGATTTTACAAGTTGTTGCAATATTTCCCTCTTTGTTCTTATACGATTATTTATTATAATAAGCTTTTTGTGAATGAAGCCATTTTATTGAATGTGTTTCACATCCTCGTCCATAGAGGACACACGTGTTTATTACGAATCAGCCCCCCAATTTGTGTAAGAATTGCCGATCAAATCGTCAAAGTTCGCCGCCAAAGTAAAATAAACCATAATGGTATTGAATTAGAGCTCAATTTCGTGTATCCATTCTCATACGTTTAGGTATGTACGATACCCTAAATGGTTGAGAATGGATACACGAAATTGAGCTCTAATTCAACGCCTTTATGGTTTATTTTACTTCGACGCCGAACTTTGACGATTTGATCGGCAATTCTTACAAAATCGCATCTCAGATATTATGGATGAGCGAGAAATCATTATCATTGATCATCATCAACCCATAAACGGCTCATTACTGAGCACAGGTCTTCTTTCAGAGAAGGGTTGTAGGCCACAGTCCACCACGCTGGCCCAATGCGAATTGGCAAAATTCACACACCTTTGAGAACATTATGGAGAACTCTCAGGTGTGCAGGTTTCCTCGCGATGTTTTCCTTCACCGTTGAAGCATGTGATATATAACACCGAAAAATCACAGGTCCCCCGGGATCAAACCTGTGACCCCCAGAATAGGGGACCATAGTCCTAACCACTATCCTATCATTGCTTCTATGATATAATCGACCGAGCGAAGCGAAGGTCTCTGAGTTTACTAGAGCGATTTGCACTTGTCCGTCCGTCCGTCTGTCAGAGCCTTATAACTTCTGAATTACTGAACGTAATTACTTCAATTTTAGATATGATATGTAAACCGATGGCCTCCAGCCGAAAATGGCTTAAAAAGTTATAAAAATCTTTATTTCAGGGGGGCTCCCATACGAAATGGGGGGCTTTCAAAGTGGAGATTGTATTCGAGGCTAGATTTCTAAAACCACTTTGTTTTAAAACTTGAAACTTACACATAATTTGAGTTATATTCTGTACTTGAACAACAAATACTAAGATTAGATAAATATTATAAAGAAACGAAATTATTTGAGTTTTAATGGGCATCAATGTTTTTAACAAAACTTCACTATACTGTTACTAGATGGCGCTGTCTTTAATATTGTAAATATGCATCCCATCCACGAAAGCAGATGACGATTGACGTCATCAGATTCGGCGCGTTTCAATTACAGTATAATATAGTTAAAACTACCATAAGGGAATTATGGGATACCGCGAGGTCTCAGTTCGGGGCGAACCACTAGAACTAGATTAGTTTAGCACTAATCAGTGATTGCGATCTTCATTAGTAGCAATCTTTTTTGGACAATCCCACAAATGTAGCACTCATTGTTTAACCCCCGACGCAAAAAGAGGGGTTCATTTGAAAGTCAGTTTCCTTGCGGTGGTTCTTAGCTATGTTTGGTTAATATCGGTCCAGCAGTGAAAGAGTATCAGCTCTTTTCCAAAATAATGTAACGCATTTTTGGCGTATGATTCGATTAAGTGCTTCACACGTGTCAGTATAATCGTTAAATGACAATTAATTGATAACTTCAACCTGTGATGCTGCAACCAGAATGGTCTCCAGAGAACCCGACTTTTCGAAAACTCACAGCAGACATATCGTATTTGACTTCAATAGATTATAGTTTAAATGAGCAGGTTATGGTCTTGCAATACGGTCACGTTGACCTGGTGCTGGTATCTAGTGTGCGGGATACCCAATTCTTTATTAACTTACAGCAGATATAGTGTGTTTGGGTTCATTAGAATGGTTTCAATGAGAAGGTGCTAGATAGATGATAGAGGATCGAGGATCGAGGAGAAGTATCTGATGATGGAGCATAAAAGTGGGTAACAGTTTAGTACATTAGTCCGGCCGTAGATTCACATGTCGGGGGTGATTTAAATTTTCCATTTTACACTTGTTATTTTATTATATACAATTCAAGGTAATCCGTGAATGCAAGGTAGGCTTGATATTATAACTTCGCAATGTAAATGATAATGAGTCGAGATTACTCAGCAACTACCGGCCGCTGCACACGCGTTGCGTCATCGCGTCGGTCGCATTCAAAGTCAAGGCTATGCGCCGCGCTCGGCGTTGCGACTTGCGGCCCGCTATTGCCACACTCCTTGGAAGTGACTTAAGAGGGAACTATATAGTCCCAAGGAATCTGAAAAATAGGTATTTTAAGAAACTGTTGCCGTCGCACCTACCTCCAACCTGCCCCCGTAAAGTACGAAAGGGAACAACTGCAGCTCAGGCTAGTTTTACCTACAAAAACCTTGACCAAAAGACGTTTCGTATTCTGCTGTTTCCTTCTTCAAAACTGGTCAGATCTCAGAAATTCTTATATCAAAATTTAGAGGAAAAGTATAATCTATGCTTCTATTATTTTCTTTTGTTAAAAAATTATCTTTGTCTGATAGTCGTCTGAACATGGCGGTAAAAACGGGTTTTTTTTGGGTTATCATATTTCTGTTAGTGATTATGTTTTGAAAAAAAAGGAAATGATAGAGGCACGAATTACTTAGACCTAGATCTTTTGGAAATAAATCATTGCTCTAGAGACAGTCTAGACTCTAGAGTCTAGAAGCATTATCCACGAAGAAAACAGCAGAATGCGTTTGTATGGAGAAAGGCCCAATAGAGTCCCCTCTTAACTCGCCGATGATAAATTATTATGTACCAATATGTATTTAATCCTATACCTGTAAATCCCCTTTCTTGTAACAAAATATTCGAAGGTATCACCAAAAATACTGGATTGCACACTAAATGTGCACACTAACTTATCACTTATACAATTATCACGATCCTGTACGGAACACCTAAAAGGACATTGGGACGGATGTTAGGACTTAGGATTGTGTTTTGGAGCTACCTACGTAAAGAGACTCCTACATAGGGGATGATTTAGGTATGTTTGGTGAAAACGGGCATAATAATAATGTCAGTTTTGGTCGTCATGTATCGATTGAATGAATAATCATGGGATACTGTTACCGCGAGGTCTCAGTTCGGGGCGAACCACTATAGTCTATTATTATTTAATAGTCACCCACTCCAATTTAATTTTTCATTTCAAACCAATAGAACCAAACCAAACCACCAAATATATTTATGTTCTAACCCAACCTAACCTAACTTTAGATTTTCCTTAATCTGGTTCTTTTATCTACTACAGGTAAATTAGTGTGCAAGTCAGTATATTTGATATGCAGTAGGTTAATTAGTGGAGACACTTCGTTTGCTTAAATTGTAGATAGAGGCGCAATTAAAATCTCCCAATTATTATCTACGCCTTTATACTTAAAACTAGATAGATAGAATCCTGGTTATGAGCTATTTCCATTCCAAAAGCCAAGTCGGTTAATTCGTGTTGGCGTGAAGGAGTAACAAACATCCATCCATCCACACAAACTTTCGCATATCTATATATTATATAAAAGAAAGTGGTGTTAGTTACACTATTTATAACTCAAGAACGGATGAACCGATTTGGCTGAAAATTGGTGGAGAGGTAGCTTAGAACCAGGAGACGGACATAGGATACTTTTTATCCCGTTCGACCGCGTTTCCGTCAAGTCACTATAAAACGTGGTACTTATAACAAAAACGCATCTGACATGGAATAACAAAACGCAAATGACAGTGGAATAACAAAACGTAAATGACAGCTAAACGTAATTTTGTCTTTGGTTAAGTATGGTAAAAAATTTGACAATTATAAAAATGATAGCTAAACGTAATTGATAATATCATCAGTAATATGTTTTCTCTTTGAATCATCATTAACAATGCCGCGAGCAAGACGATCAAATGTTTCCTGCTACAAAGCTACGGATTGACGTGATTTATTGGATAGGTATAGTTGAGAACCTGGAGGGTGACAAAGATTTCCCGCGGGATGTTATGAACTAAATCCACGCAGACGAAGTCGCGGGCATCAGCTAGTTTTATAATATTAGTAGGATTAACTATTAAATCAGAATAAACTGAGTGGGAATGCCATCTATCTAAGATCTCACCCTTAGACTACCTTCGGGACATCGCTTATTTGGCTTGTTTGGGCCAACCCCAATGGGTGGAACGATCTCAAGCTAGTAGCTGGGAATTCAGAATAGTCAATTTCTCAAGACTGAAGATTCGTGGTTGACGTTGACAGTTGACACGTAGAATCGCTAAGCTAGCATAAATCCCTAAATCTCTGCGCCAATTCTAAAAGATAAAGGATAGTCATTAAACGAAAGGAAATTGCGTCCCGCTAAGCCAGGGCAGCTCACAAGATTAATGATACCTGCGGGATCTAAGGGACTGGACTGACGGTACACTGGTTGAACCACATGAGTAAATAACTGACCTCCGATTACTGAAAGGTCTTAAGGTGGAAGATATGGGTCTGCCCGCGAAATTCAAATTTAATTTGGTTTTTCGCAATTTGTAAACTAATACGACAAAGTAGGCTTATGGCCTTCTAGTTGCGACAATGGCAGTATCATCTTCACAGGTTTATATAAAAAAAATCTTTACTTGAAAGTGACCAGTTTAAGAAATTAATCAAAATATCGACTAGTTTGTGAGTAACTCACGTCCAACTCAGTATTTTGATTAATTTCTTAAACTGGTCACTTTCAAGTAAAGATTTTTATGTAAACCTGTGAAGATGATAATTCCACTGGCGCAATTAGAAGGCCATAAGCCTAATTTGTCGTATTAGTTTACAAACTGCGAAAAACCAATTTAAATTTCGCGGGCAGAACCGTGTCTTCCACCTTAAAGTTAACCTACTCGTAATATACTCAGTTAGGAGCCGCGTACGTAGGCGACGATTGTTTATGTTTATCCGTATGTGTCTTAATCTGAACATATGAAAGGAAGAGAAAAGGTGACTGACTGATCTATCATCACATAGATACATAATTATGATACACATCGCAATCATAGGACGAATCGGGCTGTTTGGACACATAGGTATTATGACGTAGGCATCCGATAAGAAAGGATTATTGGAAATGCAACCCCTAAGGGGGGTAAAATTAAATAGGGGTTTGAGAAATCGAACTTAACATGAGCGAAGCCGCGAGCAAAAGCTAGTTATAGACATATGGGAGTTGCTGAACATGACTAATATTCCCCTCTCCCCTCCAAATAAAGGGAAAGTTTGTGGCAGGAGTGGATACGACAAAACATAAAAAGTGCCGGCGGGAATGGGGCTACTTTCTGTCTGCCCGTCTTTGACATGAATTGAATTGTAGTAGGTTTTGTGGAAATGTCATATTCTATTCTAACAAAGATGCACGGGTTAAATCAGCTTGGCATCCAGCTGCCCACAAGATAGTATAAAAACTTATTACAATGTAATAGCTACTTATTAATATTGTAAAATGATTATTTTGAAAAGAGCAACTGCTGAGTTTCTTGCCGGCTCTTCTCGGCAGAATCCGCTTTCCGAACCGGTGGGTGGTAGAATCTTGACGTGTCATACTCATAAGAGCCACAGGCTGGCCTACATGAAATAAATAATTTTGAAATTTGAAAAGTGCAACGGGTGGGGTGCGAACCTTTCAGTTTTCAATAAAATAAATAGAATAGAAATAATTTTATTCAAATAAACTTTTATAAGTGCTTTTAAATAGTCAGATGAATCTACCACTGATCGTGGCGGAACGCGAATTCTTTTGGCGGCACAACTACTAACTAGCCACGGCCAACCAAAGCCTCGTACCAGACTAGATCAGAGACGATTCAGAAATTATAAAATCCCAAATTGACCCCGCTGGTAATCGAACCCGAGACCTCCCAGTTATAAGATCACAGCGCTCACCACTGCGCCATGGAGACCGTCACAGGTTTCTCCGCTCAATTCAGTACCGTTACGGTCAATTTAACTATCACTGAGTTACCTAATGTTTAACCGACAAATAATGTTATGGCAGGTTTTCTATACAAAATTCTTCGGAAAACGTTCAATTCAATTCAAAATTATTTATTTCACGTAGGCCAACCTGTGGCTCTTATGACACGTCATGAATCTACCACCGGTTCGGAAAGCGGATTCTGCTGAGAAGAGCCGGCAAGAAACTCAGCAGTTGCTCTTTAGAAATAGAATAGAAATTCTTTTAATTGCTCAATGTGTGTTTACATAGGATGTTAATTGCTAAAAGAAGAAAAAGTTCAACACATTTGCCGTAGCGGCGTACAAACACTTTGCCATGTCGATATACAATAGAAAATCTACACATTCCAATACAATAGAAATATACATTTTAACTACTTAATAATAACTAGTGGTTCGCCCCGAACTGAGACCTCGCGGTAACGGTATCCCATGATTATTCATTCAATCGATACATGACGACCAAAACTGACATTATTATTATGCCCGGTTTCACCAAACATACCTAAATCATCCCCTATGTAGGAGTCTCTTTACGTAGGTAGCTCCGAAACACAATCCTAAGTCCTAACATCCGTCCCAATGTCCTTTTAGGTGTCCCGTACAGGATCGTGATAAAGAAGTTGACAGTAATCATCACATAACTTATCATAGGTAGCCCGTAAAGGTTAGGGAACGTCAGTGAAAACATTGAATTATTATGTAGGTACTAACGAGTGAAAACGGGTTAGGGACATCTGTACAAATCGTCATCTATCGACGCGAATAGAAAATATGCAAAATGATACTTAACTAAAGAATAATTTAAATTGAACAATATGTTATTATATTATGTACCTAAATAATAATGCTCGACGCAAAACTGTTTTTGGGATAGATCGTAGTCATAACTCCTACTGACTGCGCCATCTATTAGCATTATTGTGAAGCTATGTGAAATTTACTGATGCTCATTAAAAATTAAATAATCTCGTTTCTTTATAATATTCATATAATTTTAGTATTTGTTGTTCAAGTACAGGATACAAGTGAAGTAAGAAAATAAGTACAAGTTGAAAATATATAGCCAATTTTCCCAGAGAAGGTCTTCAAGCGAGCGTATTAAATCGCCACTTTGAAAGCCCCCCATTTCGTCAATTTTAGGAAAAAAATTTAAAAAAAAAATACGTTTGTACTCTGTTCCAAGTTGTCTTTAAAATGATACACAGCAAAACCTATGAATCGCAAAAAAAAAATTTTACTTCGCATTCGCTTCTATGAGAGCCCCCCTGAAATAAATTTTATAACTTTTTAAGCCATTTTCGGCTGGAGGCCATCGGTTTACATATTATATCTAAATTTGAAGTAATTACGTTCAGTAATTCAAAAGTTATAAGGCTCTGACAGACGGACGGACGGACGGACGGACGGACGGACGGACAAGTGAAAATCGCTCTAGTAAACTCAGAGACCTCGCTTCGCTCGGTCAATAATTATAGGTATACATAGCTTATAAATACTAAAATGTCAAGATACTAAATTGTCAGAGACCAAAAATAAAATTAGAAATATTTTTTATCATGCTGGAAATATTCTTCTAAAGAGTAATAGTTATTTGTGTTATATGGGGCCAAAGGAATTTTTTGTTCCCCGAGGGCGTTATTTTGAATTCAGAGCGTAGTGAAGGATTCTATATTAGACTCCCGAGCGCAGCGAGGGATTCTAAAGTAGAATCCTGAGCGTAGCGAGGAATTCAATATACGCCGCCCGAGAACAAAAAATTTTGGCCCCGAATGACACACACTATTTTTCATCATTACCTATGAGAAAAAGCTAGGAGTATCAACCTACTATGTATAGAGTATAGACATTACCAATACGTATATTGAAAGTTTAAATAAAACACAAATAATTTTTTATGAAATAATTAAATATTAATATTTATGTTGGAAGTATGGGCGTATTATCTAATCGACAAATTTGATTACGTGACTTATCGAAGACAACAGCTTCTCAAACATTTTTGAATTTCGACACATTTTTGAATTCTCTCTTCTGATTGGTCCGCGTTAGTGCTTTAGTATGCTATTAAAGCACGAACGCGGACCAATCAGAAGAGAGAAATGAAAAGTCCCATGGGGTTAAAATTAAATTTTGCTCCCGCTATCCTCTGAAGCCAATATTCGTTTTTCGAATAGGTATGATGAAAAAGTTTTTTCCCTGCAGCCATTTCTTCAGCTCTTGCGCAAACTGTCTCATTGGAAGTGATTGTATATGTATCAAAATAATCATTTTACAATATTATACAGCTATTACATTGTAATAAGTTTTTTATACTATCTTGTGGGCAGGCGGATGCCATGCCGATTTAAACCATGCAACTTTGTTAGAATAGAATAGAATATAATATTTCCAGAATGAGGTGAAGTTCCAAAAAAAGCGTAGATAGGTAGGTAGCGTTACTCGCCGAAGGTGGAATTGGCACTTCTTGTTTTTCATATTTATCTTGTATATTTTACATTATTTCTTTACACATTATAATTATGATATTAAGTACATATAATAACAATTTATAGTATGTATATTCTCTCTAGGAAGTAAACGCGATACTTAGGTATCGCGCTATTGTTAGGCGGCGATAAGATGATATCACAAATTGCTTTATAATGCAAAGATACTAGATAAGCGGTATTACGAGTATGTACACTATGTACTGATAACTGTAAACATATACTATTTGTGGAAATATTTGATTTATCTTTAAAATGTATTCAATTAATTCTTATTATTGTTCAAAGCGGGTTCTTTAGTTTTTTTAAGCTATTGCATAGCTTTTATCGCGGGCTTTGAACTAGGACAAACAGTTTGAGCGCGGCGACCGAATCAAGAAATTCCGTAACGAAAAAACCTAACACCGTCGTTCAGTAAGCGTTCAACATTTTAGAGGTTCACAAGAAGCTCTCTTTGGCGCAGTGGGCGAGCGGTTTCTTTACGGTGTCGCAGGTTCGAATCTCACTCGCAAAGTAGTGACAGTGCGCTTTTCTTGTTTGTTTGTTTTTTAGTTATTTTTTTGCATAATTTTTATTATGCAAAAAAAATATTGCATAAATATTATAATTGCATAAGTTGATAAAAAATGCTATGCAATAGCTTTACCGCGGCAGTCCCTGAGTGCCACTTAATTTTTTTTTAGAAGACCAGTTACCCCTTGATTGCCTGATGGTAAGTGACGATGCAAAGATGGTAGCGTGCTAAATTTCTACACGCCATCTAACCAGAACGCTAAATCGCCAAGTCACTCAAATTCCCGCGATTCGTCTGTGCGACAAATATTATTTTCCTTTGCATTCAAAAAGTACTCGATTTAGACATGCCAATTTAGTTTTCGAATTGTATAAAACCGAAAATTAGCTATTTTTACTGTCAGAAACATTCTGGCGTGTCCGGAAGGCACCAAATAATTGTAGTTGGATGTTTAATTTTTACTTAAAATACTGCCAGTAATTTTTTTAATACATTCAGCAACGTTAAATACGAATGCGGAATACCTAGATACTCGACGACTCAAAAGCGTTGCTTCGTAAAGCATTTTTAAGATTCTTTTAGAGTTATTTCAACCACTAAAGTCGTGTTGACGTCAAAAGAAAATAACGTAATTAAAAAGCTTTATATAATCTGAGTAACGTTTCGCGTGACAAGTGGTCACAGTAATTCCTTTTCACGCACGCACCTAACAGCAATGAAAAAAATTGTACCTTTGAAATATGGTAAAAGGATTGTGATTTATCATTCCGTGGGACGCGGTACTAAACGCTACTGCGAAAATCTATATTAATATTATAAAGAGGAAAGATTTTTGGAACGTAGTTCCTTATCGCGCGGTACGGAAGGGGGCTAGACGGAAAAAATTAAGGAAACCGACACGACACATTTTTGAAACGTCATTTTTTGTTGAATGTGAATTTTGCATTGTATTCGGTATTTTCGCCTTAGAACTCGGCGTCTGCATGGCCTAGTGGTTAGGAGAGTCGCCTATAAATTCAACGTCGATGGTTTGAATCCCAGCTCGACAGACTGAATTTTCTATTTTCAATTTTATTTTAAATAATTTCTAAATGTGGAATTTTTCCCTAATTTTTTATTGTATAAATTGGATAACGCCATCTGTGAAAAATCAGTAACACCACCAGAGTAACTCTTTGGTGTTGTATCAGTGCAATAGAAATAAACTAAAAAATATAATTCATCGTAGTTAATCAATTTAATACTAGATGACACCACTAGTTTATTACAATTCCTTCACTATGTACTACTACTAAGGTACTACGTTCCATCCGGGTGTCCCTTGACACGTCTCTTTTTTTTTTGTTTGTTTGTTTGTACCGAATAGGCTCTGTAACTACTGGACCGATTTTAACCATTTTTTCATCAATAGAAAGCTAAGTTATCAGGAAATAACATAGGCTATAATTTATTTTCAAAAAAATTAGAGATCCTTAAGAAAATTGCAATAATGTAACCCAAAGTAGCAAAATTTTGCCTATAAAATGCATTATTTGGCGTGTGCTGAAAAAACTATTGATGATAAAAACTATGTTTGTCTGTCAATCACGCTGCAACAAAGCTACGGATTAATGGATACGGATACGAAGTTTTTGGATAGGTATAGTTGGAGGGTGACTATCCTGGAAAATCAAAGAGTTCCCGCGGAATTTTAAAAACTAAATCCACGCGGACGAGGTCGCGGGCATCAGCTAAACTAGCGGCACGCTATGATGGCCGGTTTGACACATTACAATAGTGATGTGGAATGTCAATTTATTCTCGAACAAAAAACAATTAAGTTTTGTTTTTGTACCTGATTAAATAGGTTTAATAAAACAAAAATGTATATGTTTATTTAATTTATTTGAACGAACTGAATATTTGAATGAAAATGAATATACATACTTTATATGCACACAAGAAACATATGAATACAAAAGATACCAAAAAAGGTGCCACAAAAGGCCATAATTAATCAGATTCGTCCATACTACTATTTTCACTGTCGTCACTGCTATCATCACCTACATTAATAATTATATGTTCGTTTTCTATAATATTATCTATTTTCACATCTCTTTCATAATCTTCCCTTATTAATTTAACAGTTCTATTCACAACCTTTTCCCAGTCTCCTTTAGTCACATGTTCACAAGCTTCTTCTAATAATTTTAGCATTTTTTTTGTGGTAAATTGGGGTTCTGTATTGTGTCTTGCAGCATATCCCTTAATTTGAGCCCACACCAACTCAATCGCATTATACTCACAATGGTAAGGCGGTAACCGTATAACTCTGTGCCCATGTTCTAATGCTATTTCGTCAATGACGTATCGGATCTTGGTTGGTTTGTTTTCTTTTAAAAGACGTACTAATTCCGCTTTTAACATATTCATGTTTGCATCTACGCCATTTTTACGAAGCCATGCGACGATATCAGCTTTCTTTTGGGATTGGGCAGGTGGCTTGTCAATTTGCATCGAGTGGTATGGGGCGTTGTCCATAATTATAATAGATGGTTCAGGGAGGCTACACAACATTGAGGTAAACCATTCAGTAAACTTTTCTCCATTCATGTCTTCATGATAGTCTCCAGTGGTTTTTGACGCAAAAGCCATGAGAGAACCTTCGACAAACCCGTTGATGGTTCCGGCGTGACAAATTATAAGTCGCGATCCTTTTCCTACAGGAACTTTGGAAGTAGATGCTGCTGTGTCATCGTTCCAAGAACGGCCTACAGTATGGTTAGCATTAAGCCATGTTTCATCCAAGAACACAACATTTTGCCAATTTTTGATTTCTTTCACTTGCCGTAAAAAAGTATACCTTGCCATCGCTATATCAAATCTTTCCATCAATATTTTGCGTTTGTTACATTTTTTGTATCGAAATCCAATGGTCTTCAAAATCTTCGTTAAAGAACTTTCCCCACCGAAGAATAATCCAGCTTCCTTCAGTGAATGCACCAACTTTTTTCTTGTTGGATACTCCTTCTGTAAATAGTAGCCGTAAACATGTCTTCGGATAGCATCGGCATCAAAGCTATCGATGCCTACGACTGGTTTTGCTCGTTTTCTCTTTTTTGGTGTGTGAAGTTTATTTTCTTCTGTGCCAGTCTCGCCATATTTTTTTTTAGTTATCCGTCTAACAGTTCGTTGTCCAATATTAAGCGCATCAGCTACGCGTTCAACCACTGACGTTATAGGTAAAATTGGCCCTCCATTTTGAGCTTCACGATCGAAATAGTTACGAAGGCGTATTACGAACTCACGTGTCTGACTATTTAGAACAGTTCTCTGCGTACGTTCGGTCATATCGACGAAATCCACAACAAAGGGCTTGAACAGAGTCCAAATTAACGAGCAAGGGTCAACAGTAATGCAGTATCAATATTTGAAATTCAAAGCCAGGTCAAAACTATATCACAATCGCATTGCACTGACAGTTTATACTTTTCGAAGCAACGTCAATTCGAAACTGCTTTGTTTTGCATTGAGCATTGACGCGAGTTTGCCGGAGGTAGTAGTTGTGCTAGCCAGCGATCCTATGTGACGATCGTATTAGATTCCATTTTTAAAAATTTTCAATTTAGAAAACCAAATGCCGAGTTGTGGTATATATCATATAAAAATAAAAATTTTACCTTTTGTATGAAACAGCTGATATTTTTTTGCGATTTCAGAGGTTTGTCCACATAGTGAAAATTGTTCATATTCACAAGTACATTCACCCCTTAAATGGTGCAAACTGATTTTTCTACACTTGTATACATTTTAGAAATCAATTTAATAAATAAATTTTGAGTCCTAAACCTAAAACTACATTCGATAAAATTTATGAATCTCTGCACATCACTATCGTCAATAAAGTAATACAATTATTTCCTTCAAAGTCGTTATCAATTAATACGGAACTTCATGAGCGGACAAACGTCAAACCGGCCATCATAGCGTGCCGCTAGTGTAGTGCTTTTATAAGGCTTGTATAGTTGTACAGGCGTTTGCTAACAATGTTATATTCCTGGCACCATTTTGAGTGTGTATGAGCTGTTTACTTTATCCAGATCCTATAAACCCATGTTTCCCTAGTTAGTGCTAATCCTGTTACCCACAACTTTCTAGTTAATCAGACCCTATAGGAACTGTTTATTTAAAACCATCTTCTCATCGGGAACGAACCAATGAGCAAACACGACACTTTCTTACAACTTATAGAGAAGTTGTTGAGGAGTTGTATAGACCGCAGACCGTCCTGATTGCAGCATCAGATCAAGAATATTATAGTATAATTGCAGTTTTATCGTGGATTGTTTTTACAAAATCTGCGGTATTGGGGGTAAATCGTCGCCAAGTTTTTTTTAATTATTTGACACGACTTCGAATGCTCTTTTTGTAGCTTTAATTGGTTATATGCATTAGATAAATCTAATTTAGAAAATGTTTGACCTTTCAGGTCAATTATAAATGAAATAACATAAAAATCCTGAGATTCCTACTCTGGCTGGAGAAAGAGCTGATAAAGTGGGTATTTAAAATATTTTATTTCGCGTAGTTGATTAATTTAATAGATACCAATTTCTCTGCAGTACGGTTCAAAATTATAAGAGTTCCAACTGTATTCAGAAATTCGAATCCTAATAAAACCGAGAGCCGTAGCAAAAAAGAAAATACTGATCTTTTTGCTCTAACAACTTAAACCAGCAGAGGTTTGCTTCCAAACCGTCCAATTAGACGAAGAGCTTCATGCACTAGGTTTTAGAATGTTTTCAGGCCTCCGAACGGGTGTTTGAGCCGGACTTTATTGGTTTTTTGCGGCAAGGAATCGACTGAGCATCTGAGGTTGTATTTCGCCTTGTGCCCCGATTTTCATTAGAGCTCATTGCTTGGATCATAGCAGTGTTCATTTATATCTAAGGGCTGATTTCACCAAAGTAAAATAGGTCTTTTCTGAGCGTAATTTTGATATTTTTGCAGATTTCAATACGTTTGTGAAGTTAGGGCTTGTAGATTTAGAGTGTGTAGAGTTAGAAGCTTGGCTGCACATCTGATCACTTTTGACAGTGCGAACCATTGGTCTCGCGCGTCGTGGCAACATTTTACATGTAAATGTTTTTGGTGGGATAAGTATTATTTTTCAAAGCTCCCGATAAGATTTTAGGACTAATAAGTTTTGAATGTAGAAATAATACTTATAATAAAACTGTAACTGGACGATTTCGTGTCTGTTTGTTTGTCCTTCTTTCACGTAAAAACTACCGCACAGATTTCTACAAAATTTTATACCGTGGTAGCTTATTACTCGGGTCAACATCTAGGCTACTTTTTATCCCGGAAAATCAAGGAGTTCCCGAGGGACTTTAAAAATTAAATCCACGAGGACAAAGTCGCGGGCATCAGCTAAACTAGCGGCACGCTATGATGGCCGGTTTGACGTTTGTCCGCTCATGAAGTTCCGTATTAATTGATAACGACTTTGAAGGAAATAATTGTATTACTTTATTGACGATAGTGATGTGCAGAGATTCATAAATTTTATCGAATGTAGTTTTAGGTTTAGGACTCAAAATTTATTTATTAAATTGATTTCTAAAATGTATACAAGTGTAGAAAAATCAGTTTGCACCATTTAAGGGGTGAATGTACTTGTGAATATGAACAATTTTCACTATGTGGACAAACCTCTGAAATCGCAAAAAAATATCAGCTGTTTCATACAAAAGGTAAAATTTTTATTTTTATATGATATATACCACAACTCGGCATTTGGTTTTCTAAATTGAAAATTTTTAAAAATGGAATCTAATACGATCGTCACATAGGATCGCTGGCTAGCACAACTACTACCTCCGGCAAACTTGCGTCAATGCTCAATGCAAAACAAAGCAGTTTCGAATTGACGTTGCTTCGAAAAGTATAAACTGTCAGTGCAATGCGATTGTGATATAGTTTTGACCTGGCTTTGGATTTCAAATATTGATACTGCATTACTGTTGACCCTTGCTCGTTAATTTGGACTCTGTTCAAGCCCTTTGTTGTGGATTTCGTCGATATGACCGAACGTACGCAGAGAACTGTTCTAAATAGTCAGACACGTGAGTTCGTAATACGCCTTCGTAACTATTTCGATCGTGAAGCTCAAAATGGAGGGCCAATTTTACCTATAACGTCAGTGGTTGAACGCGTAGCTGATGCGCTTAATATTGGACAACGAACTGTTAGACGGATAACTAAAAAAAAATATGGCGAGACTGGCACAGAAGAAAATAAACTTCACACACCAAAAAAGAGAAAACGAGCAAAACCAGTCGTAGGCATCGATAGCTTTGATGCCGATGCTATCCGAAGACATGTTTACGGCTACTATTTACAGAAGGAGTATCCAACAAGAAAAAAGTTGGTGCATTCACTGAAGGAAGCTGGATTATTCTTCGGTGGGGAAAGTTCTTTAACGAAGATTTTGAAGACCATTGGATTTCGATACAAAAAATGTAACAAACGCAAAATATTGATGGAAAGATTTGATATAGCGATGGCAAGGTATACTTTTTTACGGCAAGTGAAAGAAATCAAAAATTGGCAAAATGTTGTGTTCTTGGATGAAACATGGCTTAATGCTAACCATACTGTAGGCCGTTCTTGGAACGATGACACAGCAGCATCTACTTCCAAAGTTCCTGTAGGAAAAGGATCGCGACTTATAATTTGTCACGCCGGAACCATCAACGGGTTTGTCGAAGGTTCTCTCATGGCTTTTGCGTCAAAAACCACTGGAGACTATCATGAAGACATGAATGGAGAAAAGTTTACTGAATGGTTTACCTCAATGTTGTGTAGCCTCCCTGAACCATCTATTATAATTATGGACAACGCCCCATACCACTCGATGCAAATTGACAAGCCACCTGCCCAATCCCAAAAGAAAGCTGATATCGTCGCATGGCTTCGTAAAAATGGAGTAGATGCAAACATGAATATGTTAAAAGCGGAATTAGTACGTCTTTTAAAAGAAAACAAACCAACCAAGATCCGATACGTCATTGACGAAATAGCATTAGAACATGGGCACAGAGTTATACGGTTACCGCCTTACCATTGTGAGTATAATGCGATTGAGTTGGTGTGGGCTCAAATTAAGGGATATGCTGCAAGACACAATACAGAACCCCCATTTACCACAAAAAAAATGCTAAAATTATTAGAAGAAGCTTGTGAACATGTGACTAAAGGAGACTGGGAAAAGGTTGTGAATAGAACTGTTAAATTAATAAGGGAAGATTATGAAAGAGATGTGAAAATAGATAATATTATAGAAAACGAACATATAATTATTAATGTAGGTGATGATAGCAGTGACGACAGTGAAAATAGTAGTATGGACGAATCTGATTAATTATGGCCTTTTGTGGCACCTTTTTTGGTATCTTTTGTATTCATATGTTTCTTGTGTGCATATAAAGTATGTATATTCATTTTCATTCAAATATTCAGTTCGTTCAAATAAATTAAATAAACATATACATTTTTGTTTTATTAAACCTATTTAATCAGGTACAAAAACAAAACTTAATTGTTTTTTGTTCGAGAATAAATTGACATTCCACATCACTATTGTAATGTGTCAAACCGGCCATCATAGCGTGCCGCTAGTGTAGTGAATAATAATAACCTTTACGGCCTGTTTCACCGCCTTCAGGTAAACTTTAACCGACAAATAAATTTGACGTTTTGACAGATTGCCCTTACAAAAACTGTTATAGCGTCAACTTTATTCTATATGTTGTATTCTGTTGTGAAATAGGCCCTTAATGTCTTAAGTTATAATGTCAACAAAATATGAAGTTCATATAATTCCTGATGGTGAGTGCCTTTTTTTGACAAAACCTGAAAATTGTAACATCTTTTTCGTTTTATTATTATGATGATATCACGACGATCGTTCAAATGCCTTTTTCCATTAATCATCAATTATAATTAATATTCGGGAACTGAACTGTTTCTAAGTAGGTAACTTAAATTAAGTCTGTAACAGAGACGTTTTGAGAAGAAATAAAGTTTTGTTGTTTTAGCTCTCGACACTCGAGCTCCCAACGAAAGCTTAGGCTTACAAAAGTTTCTCTGGGCACAATTATTCTTGTGAAAGCTAAAGATCATATTTTGGGAGTTCTTTTTAATTAGTAAAAACAAATAGGGACCGCTTAAAAATACTTTGCTGGGACAAACATTAAAAACTGTCCACTTTGAACAATTTTACACACAAAATATTTTGCTTATCTAAATAGAGCGTACCCTATCTCTGTTTTTATACCTACTCCGGTTTCAGGTTATTTATGTTCTGGTTCAGCACATCCAATGAAAACTTGATTTAATTTTGCCTGCCTACTCCTAAAGGCTATCGTTTTCATTGGCGATTTATAAAACGAAATATTTGGGGAATCGTTTTCATTGGAAGGTAGAGATTGCATTGCATTAGCTGCGCAAGCGCTGGTTTCTTCTTTCCGTAGCCTTATCGTATTACTAGCTGATGCCCGCGACTTCGTCCGCGTGGATTCCATTTTTTAAAATCCCTTTCCTTCCCTTTCAAATCAAAGAAAATCAAAGAGTTCCCGAGGGATTTTAAAAACTAAATCCACGCGGAAGAAGTCGCGGGCAACAGCTAGTAAAAAAATATTTTTAAAAACCGGCTTCAAACGCCCGCGCCGCTACAAAGTATATAATTTATTCTTGATTTTTTAAAAATTGCTCAACCGATTTCGATAAAATTTAAATGGGACCACCACCTGCGAAGTAGTATTCCGACGAATTGAGAAACTCCTCCTTTTTTGAAGTCGGTTAAAAAGGAAACTCGTTACGCGACGTCTCCGTCGCGTGATGGGATTTACTCAAAATATGTTTCTGCGTTTAGGGACTGTTATATGTATATTATGTATTATACATATGTATAGACACCATTATTCGCACAAAGGGACTTTAAAAAAAAGAAACTATTTAAACCATGAGAAAACTCGTGACCTACTTTTGGTTCTGCAGATATAAGACTTTTCTAAAATTCTTTTAGAGACTCCACTACGTATACTGTACGTGAAATGTTCGTAATTCATTCCATCCGCATACCCAAATATACCTAATATATAATATGTAGAACAAAGAAAAGTAAAAACGGCCTGCAAGTTACATCATCATACATTGAAAGAGCCACCATAAATAAAAAGGATACACCAATATTTCGTGTAGGTTCAGCTAGACCGGCTCAGCAGCTGAAAGAATTCTACAGACGTAGCAACACTTCGGCATGTGTTCCAACCAGTTAATAAAGTCTTTTATCTGACAACATGGTTCGTCGTCTCAACCAATCAGCGTTCACTGCTGGACAAAGATTTCTCCCTTGTAGGTTTGTAGTCTGACTGCGACTTGTTTGATCTTAGTCCAACTAGTTAGTGTCTTTCCTAAACACTAAATAGGCATATTGTAAACAAGCCATGTGCCAACTCCCAACTTCGACCTCATCTATACCATCAGGTGTTATTGTGGTCTAATACAAAATAATATCTAGATTTAACACTAAAAAAAAACGCACACCCAATTGCTCCTGGATTTTATTACGTTTTAAATACAATTATTGGTATGGATTGATGCTTGGATTCTGGATAGAGCTCGGCTGGCTGGAGTTATACCAGTCTGGTGGGGAGTTGACCAGTGGCAAGTGGAAAACGGGCAGACGTCGCTCGGCTAATTGCGAAAACGAATCCCGGGATGAAGAAGAGAGATAAAGTTTAGGCACCGAGCTTGCTTTCTGTGATTGCGGACATAAGCCATTATTACTGCAGAAAAATTTTACTAGCACGAAAAAAAATCTATTTCATTGGAGAAATGTCCAGGAGAAATGAAAAAAGAACTAAGTCGAGCAGATTGGCCAACCGATCTACAGACGTACAAAAAGTCGACTTTCGACCCAGTTGGAATGTCTAGCAATGCTGAAAACACGAGGCTACAATCATGTACCACAAAAAGCTAATTTAAATTCTACGTGAGTAGTTACAATCGGTTGTGCCTAACTTACTTTCGCTTTTATGGGTCCGCGCTATGGCTTACATAATAGATTCCACTGGATTTGTTTCCAGATATAGGTTTTAAATTGTTTTGTTTGACCAAAATTTTGGCAACCATAATTTTAGTTTCCCAAGGTACAGTTTGTGATCTCTGACATATTTGGCAACATGCCTAAAACGTCCTTGGCAAAAGAATTCTTAAATCTGAACGAATTGGATTGCAACGTGTTGGATAATACACGTTTTGTTATTCAATGTTATGCGTCCGATCCGATAAAATCTAAGTGGGTTATGGTGTGAGATACCTCGTAGCCTAGTAAAGTTATGTCGATTCCTTAGCCTACGCTACAAAAATGCTGCATTGACTACATAAGCTCCAATTAATGATGGATATGAGTCTATTTTGAAGAGTATAACTCTCACGAGTTTTTAACATTGTGGGCACAGTAGCCATTGAAAAATGTACAGACGATTCCACCTGCAGGAACTGTAATAAAGATACTGAGTCCATTGATTACATACAGTGGGATTGGGACTGTAACAAGGATTGGATCTTCTGGGAAGTAGTCTTCTAATGGCAGATTCCTGTTCCTTGAATCTGCACGCTTTCTTTCCATCTCTCCAAGAGGGAATTTGAAGAGATCCATTCAGTTAAATAAGGCATGAGCGACATTGAAAGAAACAGATGGGTCGTATCGTTGTGTTTAAGCCGTTGCATAAGAGTAATTGCTCTTGAAACTTTTGCGTCTTCGTAATTCCTCGGCATACTTTATATTTCCATGAATATAATCTCATACTGCTCGTGTCTCGATTGCTGACGTGTGGGTACTGCAGATGTCGTACTCGTGGAGTGGAATAGTAGGGGACTGCGTCATAGTACGTGCAGTGCCATAAATATTAATACCAACTGATGCGTGAATCCGTATCTTATGGACTTTGATAGATTAGGTGTTTTTCATTTGTGTTTCGTTTGGGATGGGGATCGAAGACTGTTGTAGGTCGTTATTTAGATTTGCTACCAATTTTGGTTTTGCTTGTGATTTCTTCTAGATTTTTTGCACATTTGTTTAAAGTTTTATTGAAATGATTTATCTACTGTTTTTTGTCTCTTTTTATAAATAAATCTTTGGTATCTTTTTCAGGTTTTGATTATTATTGAGTTACTATGAGATGATCTCATACTATAGTTATTATTTCACATTTTAACCCAAAATGCCGCAAGAATGTTGCTGATATCTCTTTAATCGGAATTGCTCTCAATATTCTTTACGCCTACATTATATTGCTAAACTTTGATGAAAAGAAAACTATTACACAGTCAACACTCTTTTACTATTGTTTCTACAAAATTTCTACTAATGCAGTGCCACCCTTGCCGTTAAACTGTAACTACCTGTATTATGTGAACAATAAAGATATTTTTATTGGCTTATTAGGAAGATTGGAAGTTTACAATAAATTCATCTAAATACAACAATCCGATTAAAGCTGAATAGTGTCAAGTCTGTTAATTTTTACTGCAATCATTATCGACTCTAACCACTTAAAGATGTAACCATTAATGACATAAAGGTGTACGTCGAATATTAGCTCCGATGATACTCCAACAACCCTCGTAATGAGTGGTTGGCGCTCACCCCATTTGAGAGGTCTGTTAGTTTAGGCTTTTCACCTCGATAACTTGTTTGCTTAATATTACGGTGGCCTGTTATGGTCTGCCCACAATGTTTGGAATAAACTCAATTTGAATTTGCTTACGTTTCATTTGCTTGTTGTCTTTATTCAGCGTTCTTATGTGCTTAGACAAACGGCAATAATAAATAAGTAATGCATTCACTGAAAGTGGTGTTAGAGTATAGTGTATACTAAGACGAAAACAAAAACACACAGTCACAAACAAACACAAAAAAATGAAAAATAAAATACGCGTAATACCAAAAAAAAATATACTAGAACTTAGCTGAACTTTGTCATATATTAAATAATGACGGTAATGCATATACACGAGCTTTAAGTGTAAACTATAAAGTAGGCCTACAAGGAATTGTGGCAAACAATCTCTTTCCATTGGCAAAAACGCAGCGCTGATCAAGAAACCATAATTTCAGCCAATCGCCATCATTAAGATACAGCAATTTCGAAAAGAAACAGGTCGATTTAATGGAAACTTGGCAGTAACAATGCTTTTTGGTTAAAAACCCGTTAATTAATGTTAATTGTTAGGCCAACTAACAATACCGATAAGAAGTTAAGCCTCTGTTATCGTTCCCACATGCAGTCATGCATGACCCACTTTTGCCGATGTGCGCAATTCGTGCCAGTAACCAACCCTCTTTGGAAAATATGTCAAGCTGACCTAATTTTTAAGACGAGTGGGAACTCGTTAATGAGTTACCTTAAAGGTAATGAGAGATGAGAGAGATATCTGTGCCTTACGTAGGCAATGAGATAAAAAGTTTTAAATTACGATTGTAATTTACCTGTTTGAAGATATCCGATTTTAAGTTACTTGGAGCCAATTTTACGGTGAAATTGGCCCGTAGAGCTTTCAAGTAAGTACCAAATTAACAAATCTAGCGGAATTTAGCAAGCAGTTTCCAGTGTGTCGTAAGAGTATAATAATTACCTAATTGAAGACCGCAAAATCTGCGCTGTTAAGATACCCTCTGCGCTTGTCTTTTCGCGTCCACGACGTTGTCTGGTGGAAGTTTCGGTAACTGAAGAAGCAAGAAAAAGAGGAGATTTACAGCTCAGACCTGATGAATCGTGGGACGCGATTCCGCTTGTGAAATTTCCGCTAGATGTGTCCCTGGCCCAGAACCCCGATTTGATAAAAAAATTGAGATAAATGCAATTTAAAATTTCGGGCTTAAAATAAGACTAGTTTTTGTCGACGTTTTCCGTGTGGCGTTAGGTTTCTAAAAACCCCACGGGAAGCCTTAGTTTTACAGAGATAAAAGGTCACTCTCCAAGCCCTCAATATACTGAGGACTTGGACATCTATTCTATGCAAAAAATCACGTTGATCCGTGATCCGCGTAATTACGCGGAGTTGCAGGAAGAATTACTGCAATTACAGGACGTACCAAAAAACAAACATTTGCATAATATTAGTAAGCATAATAATCGAATGTCTGCAGAGTGGAGGATACACTGTGTTTTAGACCACCAGAACCTTTGTAAAGGCCACGTATAAGTCTTTGCCAAAACGAACTGATTAGTGATTACGTACCAATACCGCATCTATGGTTTGGTGCAATGCAGATACAGATTGGATATAAGCTACCTAACGCATACCACAACGGTGCTCTTAATCACCAAGAAGCAAGGTCCAGTTTGAGAAATAATTTGTTTTCCTTTCGAGCAATTCTTGTTACGGATACTTACCACCCTAACTAGCCGCTAATGCCGGAATGCCAAGAGATTCAGATTTCGCATTCCCGTACAGTTTGCAGCGTGGAAACCGATAAATCTTTATAAACTGGGGAATTTTCTGAATGCCTCCATACTACTCAATATGTATCCCACATCCAACAGTCTAGAGTTATAAGTTCAAAGTTCTGTGCTTCTTACTCGGTATGCAATAATTTGGATCTTTACACTCTGTCAGAACGCGACGATAAATAAATGTTTTTGTGAACTCTTTAGCGTCTGTCGCGAAGTTATAGCAATGATATGTGAAACAGAAACGGAACTGCCTTTTCTATCAGCCTGAGCATCTGAGATTTGACCGTGAGGCTTTCTCTGTTCCACGCGATTTTAGCGTCGCTATACTCAGTCGCCAGTCATACCTCCGGCGTTTTCGCTATATTTGTTTCGAAGCGAAGGTGTGCTATAAGCTTCAATTGGCAAATTGAGAACACTTTGTTTAGCGTTCTCTAGAACTCTCAACTCTAACCGGTCGCAATGTTAGCACTTGGATTGCGCGATGTCATGACTCATGTCATAAAATGGCGGTCAAGTGCAAACTCATATGAAAATATTCAAATAGGCTTTTACAAAACTACCTCTGCACCTGTTACTCGTTAAATAAACGTCATGAATTGCTCGCTGGAGCCATGACTGGTGTTTTAGTGACCGGCCTACCGTTACGATAACGGTCTGATAATAATTACATCGTTCCTGTACGCAATCGTAGTTGACCTACTTTGATACATGTGTGCTATTTGTGAGCTTGTTTGAAAAATATGTCATAGGTGACCTTATTCCGAGAAGTTATTATGGATCTACTAAATTTATATCTAACGTGATACAGATTGCATCCTCTGAACGTAATTGATACATGATATGGTCGCTTCGGTATACTTATCACAAAATAAAATGCGATCGACAGTAGCCTATATTCCTATGGCTGGAGAATTATTTCTTCTTTAATTTTTAGAAATGGATGCGTTCCATATAATTTAAAACAGAAAATGTGCTCAATATGCTAAAAATACTGAGTTGGACGTGAGTTACTCACAAATTAGTCGATATTTTGATTAATTTCTTAAACTGGACACTTTCAAGTAAAGATTTTTATATAAACCTGCGAAGATGATACTGCCATTGTCGCAATTAGAATGCCATAAGCCTACTTTGTCGTATTAGTTTACAAATTGCCAAAAACCAAATTAAATTTGAATTTCGCGGGCAGAACTGTGTCTTGCACCTTAAAAGAAAGGTCTTACAGCACAAGTACAGGGAAAATTACAAAAAATAAAAAAGTTGAAAATTTAGGTAAATTTTGGTACCTACTTACAAGTTTTCGTGAAAATCTAAATTTGTCCATATCTTTTTATCGTATTGACTCAGGACCTTAATTTTTTTACACCTAATAGGGACTATAGACCTCAGTATCTGGTATAAATTGTAACTTGCTAAGTCCGTTCCTGAGAAAATCAGTGGTGACACACGGACAGACGGACTAGAGAGTGATCTTATAAGGGTTCCTTTTTTTAGCTTTTGAGGTACGGAACCCTAAAAAACAGAGTTCCCAAACGAACATGACCTCGTTATGATTCGAGCATAATGATGGCCTGACCTCACAAAACTGTGCAGGTCTTTTGTGCCAACGAAATGTTCCCTCCGACCCCAGGGGACTGATTTAGTGCAAGCTAACAAAAGAAAACGCTACACTCTGGAGCGAAATTTTAAAATTCAACAAAATGGCCGTTGAGAAGTATACACTGGAGTTTACGTTTTTTTGTCTAGAGAATCATTTTAAGGTCAAAATGAATTTATACTTGAAAATTATAATGTCGAAATGGAAAACGCTTATTGTATTTTCGTTTCGAGGTTAAGAGCTTTTAAAAGTTGTACTGCGATTTTAATTCATAACTAGAGTAAGTACAGTTAGAAAAATAAATGCAAAAATTTAAATTGCAGAACATCCGAATACAGCTAAATAATTTAATAGCACGTCGTCAACTGTGTTATTATAAAAAGCAGGGTCTGTTGAATTTTTGAATAGGATTAGGGCATACATGAGATCATATTATTTGTCCGAATTTTTTGTTTGTTCCCTTTATAAATGTTTTTATCGCGGGATTATAATGAAGGCAGGGTTTTGCCACGGTTTAGATTAAGTACCTTGATTACGGTTTATACAAAACCTAGATTTGCTTTTTGTTCAAATCACGTAACTTACACTCAATAGCCCAACGATAGTAATGCGGTCTGAAAAGTGAAACCTAAAGACTGCCTTCACACTAAGTCGCAAGCAATGCGGCAGTAGCAGCGCGACTGCCGCGCGACAGTCGCGCTGTTTAGAAGCGGCAGACTTCCATACTGAAATGAGCAGCGCGACAGCCGCGCGACACGTGATTGTCATAGCGAACGGCAGCGCGGCAGCCGCGCGCGATCAGTCGGCTTCCAACCGGTGTTGCAAGCGCACGTGCATACAATTATTGCACAATGAGCGACGAGCAATTCGACACAGAAAGATTTATAAATTGAAGTTCGATTGCGTCCTTCTTTGTGGGATTCGAGGATCGATTTCAACACTTTGTATACTGTTACATAATCACTATTTATATGCCGATTTCGAAACAAAGGATCAATCCAGTATTGTCTTTTTTAGGGTTCCGTACCAAAATGGTAAAAAGACCCTAATGGTGAGACTTTCTCCGTCCGTCCGTCCGTCCGTCCGTCCGTCTGTCACAGTCGATTATTTCAGTAACTATTAAAGCTATCGACATGAAATTTGGCATAGTTGTGTATAATAGTGGCCCAACATCATTGAAATAAAGAAAAATCGAAAATTATTTTTAGTTTTATTAAAAAAGGGGGAAAATCGGGGGTTTGAAATTTCAAAGTAAAATAACTATACCGAGTGGGGTATCATATGAAAGGCCTTCACTTGTGCATTCTAAAACAGTTTTTTATTTATTTCTATATATAATAGTTTTTGAGTAATCGGCCAAAATGTCGAAAAAAATACCGTTCCCCCCCCCTTATCTCCGAAGTTTACCAATCGAAAAATCTGAAATAATTATGGTCAATAGAGGTTTATGTATATTTTACAGGAAAAATAAAATCAACGCTCTAACTAGCATAGTTTTTTTTATATTAACAATAAACCTCTACAAACAAAGTTAACGATAAATAAGCAAATTAATATAATATTATCGTTTTACTTTTACTTTTGGAGTACGGTACCCTCGGTGCGCGAGTCCGACTCGCACTTGGCCGGTTTTTTAATTTTATTATGAACGCGACGTCGATGGCGCCGAAGGAGAACCAACAATAGCAGGAGCAACAATGATGTTTCCTCGTTGAAATCCATTATTGAAATGAAGTGGGCCACCCTAAACTAAACAAGTCGCGCTGCAGCCGCACTGCTTGCGACCTAATAAGAAGGCATCTGCGGCTGTCGCGCTGCTGCCGCGCTGCTGCCGCACTGCTTGCGACCTAATGTGAAGGCGCCCAAAGGGTCGACGGTTCCATCCCCACTCGATGCACTATTATCTTACACAAGGTTTAAGCTTATTTCCAGGGGAGAAGGGAATATGGGAATGGCTAATCTTCTTTAAAAAATGAATAAGATGAAGTCACGCGCACGCACGTGACTTCATCTCCTTGGTTGGTTGAAGACTTGAAGATCCCGTAACATAATATGTCTCTCTGAAACTTATTAAACGTGTCACTCCGATTCTACATCTCTGCAAAAATCACGTCTAGCCATCGCTCCGTTTCTGTGTGGAAGGAAGACAAAAGAAAATTCTACACTAATAATATTATCAAGTCATCATCTTCATCATCATCGTGTGCCTTCCTCGTGTTGAAGTTTGGCGGTCATCATGCGAAAAGCTTCTCTATTTAAAGCCGCATCTTTTAATTTTAGATAAGTCAGCCCAGTCTACCTCCTTATATCGTCCAACCACTTGTGTCTTTGGCGACCTGGAGCTCTCTTGCCTGCAATCCTCCCTTCCAGCACTAGTTTTGGGAATGAGAATTGGGTTCCTCTTTGTAGGTGTCCAAAGAAAGCTACTTTTCTTCGTATGATGGTGGACATGAGTTCTCTCCTTTTGTGGACTGATTCCAGTACCCTGCTATTTGGTGTAAAGCTGTTCCATGGGATTCAGAGCATTTTCCTATACATCCACATTTCAAAAGCTTGCAATCGACTTGTTGCTTCCTTTTTGAGAACCCATGTTTCGCAACCATACAAGAGAGTGGACCAGACGTAGCATTTCACAATGCGGCATCTTAGCTCGACCTGCAATTTAGGACTGCAGAGGGTCTTGGACATCTTGTGAAGCACGATTTTAGCTTGGCTAATACGGCATTTTATTTCGTGTAGGTGATCTAGATCTAGATCAAGTCATCAAAGTCTATCGTAAGGTAGAAATCAACAGGAATGAACGATTCTCTTAGAACAGTAAGCGTAAAGAAAGAGCAGCTTTTGTTCACAGCTTTAAAACACGTCCTTCAGAAGTCGGAACTCTCTTGTAGGCTATTCCAATTATTTCCAAGCACTCCTTTGTATAACAATTTTTGCTACGTGCAAGTTTACAACTGTTGGCGTCCACTGTTGAGATTTCCGAGGGTTCTGTTTGTGACTTTGATGAATTGTTTAGATTTACGTACCCGTTTCCCTTTTCCCCTCTAGGACTCTTGTAAAACTTTGATATTTTCTCGTGAAGTAACTTTTTAATTACGTACAACAAATTAATAAAGTAAAATGATGGCACCCAGATTGTTTTAAAAAAAATTGGTTGTCTGTAAATTCGGTTTACGGACGATAGTTTTACGTGATAACGTCATAAAGAAACATTGACGATGACCGGCGGGCGGCGGACGCTCTCTATAAACGCTTGGGCCGATCGTGCCTCTCTATCGCTTGTTCCGCGCTCTCGCTTGCACGCACAGGCTCAGGCGGAACGTGACACTTTTTCGTGCGTGCAGCAGGTGTTCATCGATTTATAAGACGTTATCACGTCAAAAAACTTCCCTTACTTTAATAGCTTATAGTTTATTTTATGTTTTGCCGTTTTTGTTACTTTTACCGTTTGTTTGTACCTTTTGTATTAGTTAAAAAGTTTGTTGACAAGTTATGTGGGTTGGACGTTTGGACACAGAATAATAACTAGTAACTAGATTGGATCCTTTAAGCGTGATACGTCCACGTGTCACATAGGTACGCATTGTTGGGTTGTCATTATTTTCTACTAGATGACGACTTTGTCCGCTTGAATTAGGTTTTCCTGCGGGAGCTCTTCAATTTTCCTGAATAAAATGAAGCCTATGTGTTAATCCTAGGTATGAGCTATCACCATTCCAAATTTCAGCCAAATCGGTTCATTCCTTGCGGCGTGAAGGAGTAACAAACATCCATCCACCATCATAAAGTTTCGCATTTTTGACATTAGTAGAGTAGAATGGTAGGATGTGGTATGGGTTAGAACTATGTGTTGCTGCACCTATTGCTGGGACCGAAGCAATGGCTGGGTCATGCGTCATGCTCGTGAACGGGTGCCACCGGCGGGAATGGGGCTACTTTCTGTCTGCCCGTCTTAACATATGTTGAATTATAATTAGGCATGCTTTTGTGCAAATTCCCCTCATTTTGGAGACACTGCATGCATAGCATAGTATCTATTGTATTGTAAACTTGTTTTGAAAAGAGCAACCGCCGAGTTCCTTGCTGGTTCTTCTCGGCAGGAAGGGCATTCCGAACCAGTGGTAGAGTCATCGACGATTCAAAAGCACTTGTAAAAAAGTTTATTTGAATAAAAAAGTGTGTGTCAGCTCCGGCCTCCGACGCACGACTGGAGTTTACGCGCGACTCGGGTCCGAGCGCGCCCCGACTGACTTTCGCACGAAAACCAACCTTATTTACTCAACATTAGGGTAGAAATTTCAACGTTGTGAAAAACGTAACAGAAAAACGTAACGAGGTCATTGATAAATTGATTTTACTGCCCGGATACCTCATACCGGGCTGCTAAAATCGATTCTTAAGGAGTAAACTCCAAAAAGTTTATTTGAATAAAAAACATTTCTAAATTATTCTTTTCTATTCTTCTATTCTATTACCGAGTCCAGCCTGCACCATGTCGCAGTGCGGTCGAGCTACGGGCAGCTACAGTCCACGCGCGCTGACCACCGCCCGACCTTGATCGATGTCGGCTGTACGGCCGGATTATCAGATTAGATACGACACTATTGCGGGGTTTCCGCGCAACACAGTTTACCCCGATACTCTTTCTGCGATTCCGTACGTGTGGATTTAGATTTTTCACAAAAAAATTGGTTGTCTGTAAAGTCGGTTTACGGGCGATAGTTTAACGTGATAACGTCTAGAAACATTGATGAAAAATTGCATACTTCTATGAATTGAATTGAATTATTATCACTGCATTATCATTATTTTGTATAATACACAGAAGGACTTCATTGCAAATTAGATATTTGTAGCTTTGTGTTCTAAAATTTAATTAGACCGCCTTTATTATCGTAAGTATTAATTCTTCCTTACTAATACATAATTATAAATGCGAAAGTGTGTTTGTTTGTTGGTTTGTCCGTCAATCACGCTGCAACAAAGCTACGGATTGACGTGATTTTTTGAATAGGTTTAGTAGAATATATAGGAACCTGGAGGGTGACATAGGCATCCCGGAAAATCAGAGTTCCCACCGGATTTTACTAAAAAATACCTACTAAATCCATGCGGACGAAGTCGCGGGCACCAGCTAGTACTTCATAAGACATCGAAGCAAAGGCCTTGTTCACGTAGTTAGTTACGGTTTGGGGCTGTGCCGATATCGATTGGACTCGTAACCTGCATCATGTCGCAGTGCAGCGCTGTTGGCACGGGGCCCGGGGCAGCGGCTCGCGTCCACTTGTGCTGACCAAGTCAAGCTTTACGCTGCGATTAGTTTTTTTTAGGGCTCCTTCAACATTCTGGGCGTGAAGGTTTCATAATATGATACCCCACTCTGTAATCTTACTTTGACTTTGAGTATTAAATTTGAAACTCAAAAGTACTTTGAAATTTCCAACCCCCGATTTTCCCCCTTTTTCATTAAAATAAAAATAATTTTTGCGTTGATTTTATTTTTCCTGTAAAATGTACATAAACCTCTATTGATCATAATTACTTATTTCTGATTTTTCGGTTGGTAAACTTCGGAGATAAGGAATCCGTCCCTTATCTCCGAAGAAAATCGCACCATAAGGGTTCCGTTTTGACCATTTTGGAGCGCGTTAGTCTTGAAAATTTCTGTTTAAAAGGTACCCAAGTCCCAAGTTAGTGGGAAAAACGGAAGGCGGGAGAGCGGAGAGAATATTTTAGCGGGGCGTATGGGAAACAAATAGTACTTACGCGAGATAACAACCACGTAGTAGTGCAAATGCAAACCTATTCGATACCTAATACGAGATAAGAAAAATTTATTGTCTACTAGCTGATGCCCGCGACTTCGTCCGCGTGGATTCAGTTTTTAAATCCCGAGGGTACTCTCATTTTCCGGGATGCTTTACACTCTACAGGTTCTCAACTATACCTATCCAAAAAAATCACGTCAATCCGTAGGTTTTTTGCAGCGTGATTGACGGACAAACCAACAAAGACAAAATTACGTTTAGCCGTCATTTACGTTTTGTTATTCCACTGTCATTTGCGTTTTGTTATTCCATGTCAGATGCGTTTTTGTTATACCACGTTTTATAGTGACTTGACGGAAACGCGGTCGAACGGGATAAAAAGTATCCTATGTCCGTCTCCTGGTTCTAAGCTACCTCTCCACCAATTTTCAGCCAAATCGGTTCATCCGTTCTTGAGTTATAAATAGTTTAACTAACACCACTTTCTTTTATATATATATATAGATTTATTACAATACAGTTTAGAATCAATCTTAATAATAATATCTAATTCTTTATAGCACTTTTTTTTACACGGAAAGAAACAGGTAATGAAAGCTTTGGCACTATAATTTCTCATGCAGAGATCTTAGAGTTACTTATCGATCTCTCACAGGCAACCTTTGACGTAAAGAACAATGTTACCTCTAAAGCTATGGTGTGTAACACCATAGCTTTAGAGGTAGTAGGTAGGTAGGAAGAGTAGAGAGAGCTCCGATTTTTCTTCGCAGTCTTGCTTTCATTTCATTCAAGCAACGATATTTGGAAAAGACTGATCTGGCAACGCTATCGGTCACTAATTTACGAAAAAAAAAATACGTGTGGCACTCGGGGACTGCCGCGGTTTATTTTCGTTACGGAATTTCTTGATTCGGTTGCCGCGCTCAAAGCCCGCGATAAAAGCTATGCAATAGCTTAAAATCACGAAACAAGTAATGACATATTGGACCAGAACCAGAGGGTGTTATCAATGAGCGCACGAATCACGAGGTGATCACTCGCCATGCCGCGGGTTATCGCTCTATCGCGCGCTACATTTTATAAATAGTTTTAAAAGTTGAGTAGTTTTGACGTGATAACGTCTTATAAATCGATGAACACCGGCTGCACGCACGAAAAAGTGTCACGTTCCGCCTGAGCCTGCGCGTGCAAGCGAGAGCGCGGAACAAGCGATAGAGAGGCACGATCGGCCCAAGAGTTGGCTTGTGCCGCCCACCAGTCATCGTCAATGTTTCTTTATGACGTTATTACGTAAAACTATCGTCCGTAAACCGACTTTACAGACAACCAATTTTTTTATTAAATAAAATAATTCTGAGAAGAGAAGCGTGATTGAGACGATGACGATGATTCATTAGAACGTAAACGAATACTTACCTAGCTATTTTAAAAGAAAATGGTATTGTTAAAATTAACTCATTCCATTTACAAGCTATGAGGTAATGAATAGCGTGAGAAAATAGCCCGAAATAGCTGCGTTTGGTTCGAAAAACTCGATCAATATCGTGTGCGGGCCCGCCCCTGCTGTGAACTACAATATTAGGTACTAGCTGATGCCCGCGACTTCGTCCGCATGGATTTAGTTTTTAAAAATCCCGCGGGAACTCTTTCATTATCCGAGATAAAAAGTAGCTCTCCCGGTCTGAGGAACCACTACTACATCCATTACTATACCCATGCAAAAAATCGCATCAATCCGCTGTTCTGTTGCGACGTGATTGAAGGACAAACAAACAATTTCGCATTTATAATGTCAGTAGTGCTTTATTATAACTCTTTTATAATTGTCAAATTTTTTACCATACTTAACCAAAGACAAAATTACGTTTAGCTGTCATTTAAGTTTTGTTATTCCACTGTCATTTGCGTTTTGTTATTCCATGTCGGATGCGTTTTAGTTATACCACGTTTTATAGTGACTTGACGGAAACGCGGTCGAACGGGATAAAAAGTATCCTATGTCCGTCTCCTGGTTCTAAGCTACCTCTCCACCAATTTTCAGCCAAATCGGTTCATCCGTTCTTGAGTTATAAATAGTGTAACTAACACCACTTTCTTTTATATATATAGATTAGTATTTAATAGTCGTACGTACGTTATACCTAATTGCTGTAAACGTCATGTTTAGGATATAAAAGCGTGCAATATTAAAATGATTTAAGAGACCTATGCCTGTTTTCACCAAGGTTCCCTAAGTTTTACGGGCTATTTTTAAGCTAAGTTAAGTTAGGTGACGCTTTCTGTCAATGTCGTTTTCACGAACCTTTAGGGAAAACATCTAAAGCTGTAAGTGACATTTTAGAATAGAATAGAATGGAATAGTTTTGAAGTGAAAACTTCTTTAGGCAAGTTGAGCACTTTTTTGGGTGGACAAAAAACATGGATTTCGCGAAATCGTCACCGTCACCATCGTCACCTGGAGATTTCAGTAAGCGTTCAACATTTTAGAGATTCTCAAGCAAACTTGTACATGTGTTTATATATATATATATATATATATATATAGATTTATGCAGCTTTATTGCGTACATACCCAATGATGCAGGAGTTAATGTACATGAGTTAGCATTTTCTAGTCGCACGCACACAAACACCGTGCCGAAGTCTGCCGAACTGAAACGACGGTGTTAGATTTATTTTCGTTACGGAATTTCTTGATTCGGTCGCCGCGCTCAAAGCCCGCGATAAAAGCTATGCAATAGCTTAAAAAATATATCTTATCTTCTCATTGGAAAATGATCAAGACTGTACCACAACTGTACCATTGTGCAAAGCTTTATCATGAACTAGATGAAAAATATCAACAATCCGCCATTACAAGTCAGCATTTATTGGCCCGCCTATTTTACCGTTTATCCGGCCCGAGCGGGAAAACGTTACTCGCGAAACGAGAATGAAAATATGAAAATGTTGGGTGCTCAGTTGCTCACCGATACAGATAGCTAGCTAATCCACCGGGCGAATGACCGCCTGATGTGTTTTTCCGCTTATTTATTGATTCGGCAGGAATTTGCCGAAACAAAAATGTAGGCACTAGGACATTCGGGTTTCGAATGTTGGGAAAATCATGATACCCAAGGACACAGTGCTAGGAACATACAAACAAATCTTGGACATCGCGACTGTGTGTTATAAATATAATATTCCTGCTAGGATGATCCGCCTCGGTTTCACTCGAGTGATAGAATATAAGAAAATGGGTGAGGGGGTGGAATTTGCAAAAATGCTGGAACACGTATAATAGTTATTTGTGTTATATGGAGCCACAGAAATTTTTTGTTCCCCGAGGGCGTTATTTTGAATTCAGAGCGAAGTGAAGGATTCTAAAGTAGAATCCTGAGCGTAGCGAGGAATTCAATATACGCCGCCCGAGAACAAAATATTTTGGCCCAAATGACACGCTATTTTTCAGCATTACCTATGAGAAAAAGCTAGGAGTATCAAACCTACTATGTATAGACATTACCTATACGTATATTGAAAGTTTAAATATGTAAAACACAAATATTTTTTTATGAAATAATTAAACATTAATTCTGATTGGTCCGCGTTATTGCTTTAGTATTCTAAAGCACGAACGCGGACCAATCAGAAGAGAGAAATGAAAAGTCCCATGGGGTTAAAATTAAATTTTGCTCCAGCTATCCTCTGAAGCCAATATTCGTTTTTCGAATAGGTATGATGAAAAAGTATGAAGTCTTTAATGTATTTCATTTCAAACTTATTGTAACCACAAGGCTGCACAACACGATCAATGTATCAAAAACAAAAAATATTCAGGCGCGCGAAGTAGATATTGAGTGTTGTGTGAAATTGAGTGTTCAGTGTTCACACCTACTGTAATTTCCTGCGTAGACTATACGTTGGTGGTTTCTTTATCCGAGACTCGAGAGTAATCGTACGTTGGTGGTTTATTAATCCTCGGCGTACGATCAACGACCTCTTCTTGTGTTTTTGGCAGGAATCTGGGAAATAAAAATTATTTGCGTCACATTACAACGATTCTGAAAAAATTGTCGCCGTCCGAAGCAATGACACCATGACGTAGTGAGAGTGTTTTTATTTTATCGTTGTTATGATAAGGGTTCGTACTCACATTAAACCGTGCGGTTATAGAATGGATTTTTTTTAATTTCATGTAAGTACCTCTGAGTATTATTTGGTTTATTGACAGTGGAATACAGAAAATTAGAGGTTTATTAGAGTTAGAGGAATTAGAGGTTTTACTCTTGTGAAGTTATTGACATTTTGCGGCAGGAACGGCATTCCGAACCAGTGGTAGACTCATCGACGATTCAAAAGCACTTGTAAAAAAGTTTATTTGAATAAAAAAAGATTTCTATTTCTATTTCTATTTCTATTTGTCATAAAACATAGTTTGACAAAAAATAGTAAGTGTTTGGAATCGTACTGAAAATACAAGTCTTAGTAGTCGGCCGATTGTAGTGGTGATTAAATAAAAATCGTAATTTTGCCAAAAACTCCGGAAGGAACTACTTTTTAGCCGACTTCAAAAAAAGGAGGAGGTTCTCAATTCGACGCGTATTTTTCAAAAGTTACCTACCTAATTTTATTAAATTAGTTATTATATTAGTTATATTGTCATCTCTTTTGTTCAAACTTATGGTGCGGTACTACTCCTGATTAAAACATTATTTGCTTATGTTTAGTTTTGTTTGAATCTTGAATAAAACCTGCATCAAAGTAAGTATGTCTGTTTTCCCGAAAAAAATACATTTACATTTTGCTCCGTTGCGGCGTGATTGAAGGACAAACCAATAAACAAACAAACCCACTTTTGCATTTATAATAAGGATTCATCCAATGAGTACCTGTCCTTAGTACTCACAGTGAATCCAGACTTTTGGAAATTTTTTACAATGTTTTTGAAGAGGATCATTTTGTGAAAAACCGAAAACTCATCAATACAATGCACTAATTATAATAATTGTAAAATTAATTTACACTTTGGACTATGGCTCAAACGCTCGACGCGAGGAGCCACTGAACAGAGGAAGAAGAATTGTGTAAACGATTATCATTACTTGTACGTTATTAATTCATTATTGAAATGAATGTGAATGAATAATCGGTTCTAATGTAAAAATAGATACTAATACTTTGTTTCAAATCAACGCTAAAACGATTATACTAAAAAAACTGTGTTTTTGTCATAAACAATCCATGCGAAGTTTGCATTGAATGCAACGTGACGATGGTGACAGTTATTTGGCTTGGTAATTCAAAGTTTTTTTCTGCAGCCATGTCACGTTCACAATGTAGGCACTATTTTTATTTTTGGCAGCAAATGCAATTATCGTTTATTCGAAAAAAGGCAGAGTTACGCCCGTTTTCAAAAACGTTTCCTAACTTTTACGGGCTACCTTAACTAAGTTAGGTGACGCTGTGTGTCAATTTCGTTTTCACGAACCTTTACGAGACCTTTAAAGGTGGAAATGGCATTGGGTAAGGAATTGTATTTAGGGGCTACCTATAAAAAAGACTCGCACTTAGGTTTGATTTCGGTATGGTCGGTGAAAACGGGCATTAAAATATATCATTATTATGTCAATGGGTGAACGGGTGCCACCGGCGGGATTGGGGCTACTTTATGTCTGCCCATCTTAAGATAGAAGTTAGTCGGTATGCATTTTTGGAACTTCCCTCATTGTGGAAATACTGCATATATAGCATAGTATTTACTGTATTGTAAATTTGTGTTTGAAAAGAGCAACCGCCGAGTTTCTTGCTGGTTCTTCTCGGCAGGAAGGGCATTCCGAACCAGGGGTAGATTCATCGACTATTCAAAAGCACTTGTAAAAGTTTATTAGAATAAAAAAATGTTTCTATTCTATTCCATTCTATTCTAATGTGAATGAGCCCAAATAACTCTTTTCAGCTTTACATCTTGCGAAAAATATTCCGGTGTAGTGTAAATCAGTGTAGGAAATGACCTTTTGTAATTTGGTTCAGGTCTGGTTATTCTGGTGGAAGGCTTCGGTCGCGGCTAGTTACGACTCTCCCTAAGCTGTAAGGCTGTGTGCAAACCAACAAGAGGTATGGGTCAAGATATGCACACGATAACAACTGCCATACGTCTTCTTCCATCTGATCGTACCTCAGCTCCATATCAATCTAAAAATCATTTTCTATTAATATTTCATCAAAATAACGGGTGGTTCGAATTCAACCTCATCCGGTGCACGATTACGTAATATCTACTAGCACAAGTTTTACGCTTAGTTGGAGAATATTATTCATGGTTTTCAACATGCCTTCCATATTCTAAGAATCTTTAAAAATACGCTTTTCTTATAAAAACCATTACAATTTAAACTTCTCAATAAATGTGGATAGGTATTTTTTAACCGTCAGTGAGTCATCATCAATCAGTCATCACTAGGTATGATTGCACTGGTCCATAACTTAAAAAATTGGTTGTCTGTAAAGTAGGTTTACGGACGATAGTCCTACGTGATAACGTCATATAGAAATTAGAAATATTGATGAATAAATGTGTCACAAGCCAACGCTTGGGCCAATCGTGCCTCTCTATCGCTTGTTCCGCGCTCTCGCTTGCACGCTCAGGTTCAGGCGGAACGTGACACTTTTTCGTGCGTGCCGCCGGTGTTCATCGATTTATAAGACGTTATCACGTCAAAAAGTATCTATCGCCTTTGTATTTAAATGTACATGTATTAAAAGACTGAATGGTGTTCGCGAATTCGTCCGCGCAGATTTAGGTTTTTAAAATCCCGCGGGAGTCTTGATTGCCTGAGAGAAAACGTAGCCTGTACTGTCTCCGGGATACCTCTGTGCCAAATGTGAAGATCGGTATAACGACAAGCCCGTATTGTCCCCAATGTCAACATGTTTTTATTTTTTATGGTGAAAATCCCGTCAAAATCGGTTGACCCGTACCAAAGTTAATCCCATGAAGATTGAAATACGTGCAGACGGACGAAGATGTTGGAGCCGTGTGTTTGGGTTTATATAAATGTTGATGATTGAAACCTAATAGCCTAAGTACCTACAAAGTAATAATTTTCCTCGAATCAGATCGTCATTAATGTGGTGTTCAACAATCAGTAATTACAATATAATCGCTATTGTAATCAGGAATATTAATTTATTATGAAATTATTATCCTCAGACCTCTGCAGGCTATGATTCATATTCATATCGCGTGGGTCTGCTTGTGGGAGATGTAAAAACATTTACTGTTTATCCTTCATTCGCTATTTTATA
Source organism: Oeneis ivallda (assembly GCA_029955525.1). Classification (NCBI taxonomy): domain Eukaryota; kingdom Metazoa; phylum Arthropoda; class Insecta; order Lepidoptera; family Nymphalidae; genus Oeneis; species Oeneis ivallda. The sequence goes on from JARPMR010000024.1 coordinate 1,283,986, forward strand.
CAGATCATAGTATTTTGTTAACATCAACTCTTAACATGGTTATTTTATCATGACCAAGGCTCTTCAAAGGTATCTTTGAAATGTATTTTTCTTCCGTTTGAATTGGTGATTTTTGCGTTTTGTATATTTTAGGGTTTGCACATTTTTGCGAATTGAGCATTCTGCGTGCAGACGATTTTTAGAACGATATTCTAAAAAAACGTATCTGTCTATATCCTTACGTAAAGAAGTATTTACTGGACTGCTATGTAGTTCAATAGCTACCGTGTGACCCTCACCTCTACCCTCAAAAGCCCCTCTTTTACATTTATTAGCCATATTCCAGAAGCGGGAATTATTACTCAAAAACTAATCAGGCTCGCATCTCTTAAAACGCTGAAACCCTACCTAAAGCCGTCTTACCTACGTACGTTACGTACCTTGAAATATTGAAGAACGTAAATAGATTGAGGTCAGGACTTCAAGAGTCATGTAAAAATGATATTGTCTCGATGTCTCCGGTCTCCAGAGCCGGCGGGGTCACAAAGCCGAGGGCCCTTGAGCGATGAAAGGTGTAGTCGATCCGCTCTTGACTTCGACGACCCATTTGCGGCACTGCTCAGTGTGCGGTGCTCACTACAATGTAGTACATAATGTACCTACTCGTGGTCAGGTTACGTCATTGCAGCGGTAATGCGCTTTTTGATGTTACATTTTTAAAAGTGCTTTGTCAATTTGAGTTGTGTTTGTAAATCTATTGCTGGGTTTTTAAATGTTATTTTCGGATTCAGTCTTGCGCCGCCTGAATCCAGCGGCTCCCTGCGAGGCTGCGACTCGTGATGTCGTCGGTCCTAGTGGAGGGTCTGCCAACATTGCGCTTCTCGGTGCGGGGTCGCCATCCAGCGGCGCCTTGTCACCATTTGATTACATCCTATAAAAAATTTCTTTAAAAATAAGGCGATTGTGGAGCGATGGCAATGCAATAAATGGTGTGCATTTTTATTGCAGTAATCGCATTGCAGTGGTGATAATATTAAACATCATATTAAACATCATTTTACTCATTAGATATGAATATGGAAAACGATTCCAATAAAGCCCTTGTATTGGGTAGCCTAAGTATGTCACGCTCTCTTTAAACATTTCTATGGTGGTGTCGTGTGATGCGGGTTGTTAGTTGTTACGTTCCCTCAAATATGGTTGAGCGAAGCAACGGCTGGATCATGCGTCCTGCTCGAGAACGGGTTCCACCAGCGGGATTGGGGCTACTTTCTGTTTGCCCGTGTTAACATACATGTGTTAAATTATAATTAGGTATGCTTTTGTGGAACTCATTGTGGAAACACTGCATACACTGCATACATTAGTATCTATTGAATTGTATACTTGTTTTGAAAAGAGCAACTGCCGAGTTTCTTGCTGGTTCTTCTCGGCAGGAAGGGAATTCCGAACCAGTGGTAGACTCATCGACGGTTCAAAAGCACTTGTAAAAAAGTTTATTTGAATAAAAAACATTTCTATTCTTTTTCTATTCTTTTCTAAAATAACTCACATCACACATCGCGGGTCGCGTAGCTGTTGCGTCCACGGCCATTATATGTTTGTAGGAGTTTTGTCATAATGGAACCGTCGTTGCTATGTCATCGCCTTACCATAGCGTCCCGAGCCATTAATTTATAGAAAGATAACCTTATTCTAAAAGTTGATTGCATAATATGTATCTCCAGTTATCACTCTTAATGGTAATGACTCTGGGACTTGGCGGCGGACATGCGCACAATCTATGGCGCTCCATGGAACGAAACGAACGCTTGTTGAATTTTGTTCCATAAAGTGCTATCAGGCGTCCTGTCGACTTTCGTTCGGGCCACTTGCTTTATCAATTCCCTAATATTATTGTTTAGAAATTCTATACCTTCCTGCCAACCACACATGTAGATTGGTTGTATACGTTTTCTATTTGATTATAGTATTCCCTGATAGTCCTGCAGTCGCAATGAGTTAACCCCTGGATACAGGTAGCACAAGATCAAGGCTTGCGGGAGCTCCTACAAAAGTCCTTTGTCTAGCACTTCACATTTTATGGGTTGACGAAGAAAAAGATGTTAATGGAACTTTATTTGAGATTGTATCTTCCTTTCTTTTTCTTGTTTCCCTTTTTCTTACGTCTACACAGCTGTAACTAAAAATATCTCTCCCAGTCTCTATTGTTCGTTGTCCATGCATCAATTATTCAATTCAATCCTTTCGCATAAAATGCCAAGTGCAGGCGATCGATGCATCGATACACAACAGGCAAAAGCAATAACTACGAGATTGCCTCACAATACTTACGTAAACGTTTTCATAAGCCGAAGCGCACTTGTTTGAGCTTTATGGATTTTAAAATGGAAGTTCAGATTGGATCCTCATCGTCTCAAACCATAAAGGTCCACTGCTGTATGTTATTGTCTGGCAAGCATCATAAGAATCAGCACAAGTTGTGCCGCTTTTGTTCATCGTCTCTTTCTCTTTCTCTCTCTCTATCTCTCTTTTTCTCTCTCTCCCTCCCTCGTCAAAATATGGGGTCTCCCAACGCTAAGTTTCCGATAAAGGGTCTCGTCGTTAGGGCCCCTACGTTAAGGCGACGTTTTCGCACAGGCGAATCGCCGCGAGACGCGCGGTGCGTCGCTCGCTCGCTCTCTCTCGCCCTCATACCTTGGCCATATCGCGCCACCGCTTTGGCCATATGGCGCACCGCGCCGCGCGCGACATGCGAAAACGTCGCCTAATAAAATAGAATAGAAATATTTTTTACAAATAAACTTTTACCAATAAACTTTTACAAATACTTTTGAATAGTCGCCTTTATCTACCACTGATTCAGAATGCCCTCTCTACCGAGAAGAACCAAACAAGAAACTCGGCGGTTGCTCTTTTCAAAATACTTAGTTTACAATAGGTATTATTATATGTATGCAGTGTTTCCACAATGAGGGAAAGTTCCAAAAATACATACCTACTTAGAATTCAATACATGTTGATACGGGCAGACAGAAAGTAATCCCATTCCCGACGGTGGTACCCGTTCACGAGCATGACGCATGACTCAGCCATTGCTTCGCTCAACCATATTTGAGGGAACGTAGCAAAAAAAAAAGTAAAAAATTGGTTGTCTGTAAAGTCGGTTTACGGACGATAGTTTTACGTGATAACGTCATAAAGAAACATTGATGAATAAATGTGTCACAAGCCAACGCTTGGGCCGATCGTGCCTCTCTATCGCTTGTTCCGCGCTCTCGCTTGCACCCTCAGCCCTCAGGCTCAGGCGGAACGTGACACTTTTTCGTGCGTGCAGCCGGTGTTCATCGATTTATAAGACGTTATCACGTCAAAAACATCAAAGAAAAACATGCATACGTACTTGACATTTAAAGATAATCGCACATTTACCAGCGCCCGGTACACCATCGAACGAATTCAAGTATTCGTTGACATTGATATTTGTAACAAATGCGCATACAACTTTATTTGATTTTGATGGAGTGTTTGTGAATATCTACCTACATACATTTACTAACCAAAAACATCACATGTTTTGTTGTGAGAATTGAATCTAGCGTTTTTACTACGTTCGTGATGCGAACCAACATTCAAGGTTATTGTTAGATATTTATGACTTAATAAAGCAAACGTGTCACGAGTCACGACCTATCATGCCCATGTCAGCTTTGAACTGGAGGGCCTTCATCACGAATACCGGTGTCATAACTAATAGTGAGATCATATTAACTAGTGGTTCGCCCCGAACTGAGACCTCGCGGTAACGGTTTCCCATAATTGACGATCAAAATTGACATTATTATTATGCCCGTTTTCACCAACCATACCTAAATCATCCCATTTGTAGAAGTCTCTTTACATAGGTAGCCCCTAAATACAATTCTAACATCCCAATGTCATTTTCACCTTTAGTTGTCCCGTAGAGGTTCGTAATAACAAAGTTGACAGAAAGTGTCAACTAACTTAACATAGGTAGCCCGTAAAGGTTAGGGAACTGTTATAGTGAAATCCTCAAGGCCTCAATCAAACTTAGGTATAGTTTTTTGGAACATTCAAATTAAATTACTTGTACACAGCGTCAACTATTGACACGATCAGAAATATGTAAAAACAAACTGCAACGTGAAGTTTTATTGATGTTTGCTAAATGACTAAATAATAATCTTAATTGAATAATAGGTATGTTACATAAAGCTGCATTTGCTATATGAGATGAGAGCGCCATCTATTGACATCATTGTGAAGTTCTGTTGTTGCTGCTCATTAAAAGTTAAATAATTTAGTTTCCTTATTACATTTATCTAATTTTAGTATTTGTTGTTCAAGTACATGATATTACGCTAAAATTGTAAAACTTTCAAGCCCCAGCTTTCAATGGTTATTCCGTTCTGAGGTCAAATATAATCTCCACTTTGAAAGCCCCCCATTTCGTCAATTTTAGGAAAAAAATTTAAAAAAAAATACTTTTGTACTCTGTTCCAAATTATCTTTAAAATGAGGTACTGTAAACCTATGAAACGCAAAAATTTTTTTTTTCTTCGCATTCGCTTCTATGAGAGCCCCCCTGAAATAAAGATTTTTATAACTTTTTAAGCCATTTTCGGCTGGAGGCCATCGGTTTACATATTATATCTAAAATTGAAGTAATTTCGTTCAGTAATTCAGAAGTTATAAGGCTCTGACAGACGGACGGACGGACGGACGGACAAGTGCAAATTCACTCAAGTAGACTCAAAGACCTTCGCTTCGCTCGGTCGATTATTACCTGCATAGAGTATAGCAGTGATAGCCTAATGGTTAGGAATGTGGTCTCCTATTCGGGGGTGGGCGGTGGCAGGTGCGTACCCGGGGTACGCACCTCTGACTTTTCGGTGTCAAGTGCGTTTACGCAATTAAATATCACTTGCTTCAAAGGTGAAGGAAAACATCGTGAAAACAACCTGCACACCTGAGAGTTCTTCATAATGTTCTCGACGGTGTGTGAAGTCCGCCAAGACAAGCGTGGTGGACTATGGCCTATAACCCTTCTCTGAGGGGAGACCTGCGCTCAGTAGTGAGCCGTTGATGGGTTGCTACTTGCTAATGATGATGCATAGATTATTAGTATGCCGAAAAGCGGACACCACCTCGTGGAATAACGCTTAGTCGAAAAAGATTAGTATAGTACCTACCTAGTAGAAATTTTATGCATATTAGTAAACTTTGCTTAAATATCATGAGAATGCTGTGAAAATTAAGTAAATTAAGTAACCGTAGAGAAAACTTGATATGTAACTACGTCAAATAAGTAACTTCCTGGATTTCACTAGATTTTAATATTAAAGTTCTTCGGTGGCCTTTATAAATGCATCAGAAATCAAGATAACAGTAACGATTTTGTCATCTAGCTCTGTTCAAAACAATGTTACTACAAAAGGAACAACAAACATTGAGATAAAAATTTTTGACAGAAAATAAAGATACTTTTAACACATCATCATTATCAGGCATTATTATTATTTATTAAAGCTGTAATGAAACAGAAACAATATAAATGTGGCTCTTATGATACGTCATATCTTGTAGAATAGAATGGAATAGAAAAATTTCTTATTGAAATAAACAGACTATCACGCAATAAAAAGTCGTCAATTGTCTGCAAAACGTAACTAAGTATGGCGTAGCAGTATCAAGTGGCAGGTGTAGGCCACGCTCCGTTTGAAATGAGGTCAAATGAGACGCGGCGGCAGTGGGATGCGACTCAATTGCTGTGGACGTAGGACGTAGGTGGCATTGTATCCTTGTCTACGAGTACTTAGCTACATGACGTACTGTCCCATATTTAGTTTCTATTAGTTCAATGGTGGCTATTTTTCATTTTTCTATTAACAAGTATAAACATCTTTGTTTTATTTCTTTAATAAATGTTCGTTTCATTTCAAGGACGTCCACGTCTATTTTGAATGGCTTTTTATTGGTGGGGCTATGTACCGATGAAGTGTAGGTGTTTGTTATTCTCCGTGATGTTTCTACCCATATAATATGAAGTGTTTATTAGGTCAATCAAGATTCATTTACATTATTGATTATTCATAATATTACTGTTTTGTTTTCGACCGAGCGAAGCGAAGGTCTTTGAGTCTACTTGAGTGAATTTGCACTTGTCCGTCCGTCCGTCCGTCCGTCCGTCCGTCCGTCTGTCAGAGCCTTATAACTTCTGAATTACTGAACGAAATTACTTCAATTTTAGATATAATATGTAAACCGATGGCCTCCAGCCGAAAATGGCTTAAAAAGTTATAAAAATCTTTATTTCAGGGGGGCTCTCATAGAAGCGAATGCGAAGAAAAAAAAAATTTTGCGTTTCATAGGTTTACAGTACCTCATTTTAAAGATAATTTGGAACAGAGTACAAAAGTATTTTTTTTTTAATTTTTTTTCCTAAAATTGACGAAATGGGGGGCTTTCAAAGTGGAGATTATATTTGACCTCAGAACGGAATAACCATTGAAAGCTGGGGCTTGAAAGTTTTACAATTTTAGCGTAATATCATGTACTTGAACAACAAATACTAAAATTAGATAAATGTAATAAGGAAACTAAATTATTTAACTTTTAATGAGCAGCAACAACAGAACTTCACAATGATGTCAATAGATGGCGCTCTCATCTCATATAGCAAATGCAGCTTTATGTAACATACCTATTATTCAATTAAGATTATTATTTAGTCATTTAGCAAACATCAATAAAACTTCACGTTGCAGTTTGTTTTTACATATTTCTGATCGTGTCAATAGTTGACGCTGTGTACAAGTAATTTAATTTGAATGTTCCAAAAAACTATACCTAAGTTTGATTGAGGCCTTGAGGATTTCACTATAACAGTTCCCTAACCTTTACGGGCTACCTATGTTAAGTTAGTTGACACTTTCTGTCAACTTTGTTATTACGAACCTCTACGGGACAACTAAAGGTGAAAATGACATTGGGATGTTAGAATTGTATTTAGGGGCTACCTATGTAAAGAGACTTCTACAAATGGGATGATTTAGGTATGGTTGGTGAAAACGGGCATAATAATAATGTCAATTTTGATCGTCAATTATGGGAAACCGTTACCGCGAGGTCTCAGTTCGGGGCGAACCACTAGTGATAAAATTGTTCGCAATATACTCCCAGAAGCTAAAACAAATGTTTCGCTATGAATTTGTTGCTTAATTTATAAGCTATGAACGTTTTGTTTACATCAATGAAGTACATCATATGTTGTACTTTTACTTACTTACTTTTATGTAGGTTAACGGCTATTTGACTTTTTATAATCGCTAATATTTCTGTTACCTCTCGATAATTCTCGTGCTACATTTGTTTATTAAAATCACATCTTGTTAACTACTGCCTAGGCTACTATTTTGTCTCAATTGTAGCTCATAATAATTATTCCTCCTGATATGGAATCTTGAATGTGTACTGTTTTGTTATGACGTACTGGCCTATATTTACTTTTTATTGGGTCAACAATGGCTATTTGAATTATTTTACTGCTAACAATTGCCAAGGCTACTCTTTTGTTCCCATAATTGCAATGGTTTCAAAGGCTAATTGTTCCTAATGAACTACTTGTACATGTACGATAACATTAATTCATGATGGGTGCTAGGTCATGATTGTATGAGTAGGTTTTTGAAATAGCTTTATGGTTGTCATAGTGTCCCACATTTCATTCTTGATAGTAAAAAGCTGCCATCGATCGGAAGTAAAACCTGACGTATCTACATGTGAATACATTCGATCAGGATTCAGACGATAATTAATATTGCAGTTATGTTTATTGTTTTGGTTAAATGATACCTATTATTATTGACCGAGCGAAGCGAGGTCTCTGAGTTAACTAGAGCGATTTGCACTTGTCCGTCCGTCCGTCCGTCCGTCTGTCAGAGCCTTATAACTTTTGAATTACTGAACGTAATTACTTCAAATTTAGATATAATATGTAAACCGATGGCCTCCAACCGAAAATGGCTTAAAAAGTTATAAAAATCTTTATTTCAGGGGGGCTCTCATAGAAGCGAATGCGAAGTAAAAAAAAAATATCGCGTTACATAAAATTGTTACGTATCATTTTAAAGATAATTTTGAACTGAGTACAAAAATATATTTTTTTTAATTTTTCCCTTAAAATTGACGAAATGGGGGGCTTTCAAAGTGGCGATTTTATACGCTCGCTTGAAGACGCTCTCTAGGAAAATCCGCTATGGATTTTCAAACTGATTTTATTTTTTTAGGTCACATATCCTGTACTTGAACAACAAATACTAAAATTATATGAATATTATAAAGAAACGAGATTTTTTAATTTTTAATGGGCATCAGTAATTCATATAGCATCAACATAGCTTCACAATAATGCTAATAGATGGCGCAGTCAGTAACTATTCCCATGGAACTACGAGTTACGACTACGACCTATCCCAAAAACAGTTTTGCGTCGACCATTATTATTTAGTTACTTATTATAATACAATAATTGTATTGTAATTTTTTTTGTACCATATTATTCAATTAAAATTATTTTTTAGTTAAATTTTAGTTAAATATTGTATATTTTCTATTCGCGTCGATAGATGACGATTTGTACAGATGCCCGTAACCCGGTTTCACTCGTTAGTACCTACATAATAATTCAATGTTTTCACTAACGTTCCCTAACCTTTACGGGCTACCTATAAGTTAGGTGATTGATGTTTTCTGTCAACTTATTTATCACGATCCTGTACGGGACACCTAAAAGGATATTGGGACGGATGGTTAGGACTTAGGATTGTATTTAGGAGCTACCTACGTTAAGAGACTCCTACTTAGGGGATGATTTAGGTATGTTTGGTGAAAACGGGCATAATAATAATGTCAGTTTTGGTTATCATGTATCGATTGAATGAATAATCATGGGATACCGTTACCGCGAGGTCTCAGTTCGGGGCGAACCACTAGTTTATTAGCGTCCACGGATGCTGCAGTATTCTCATAAAATTTTAATGGAATCTAATTTGCTCTTATCAGAAAGTGTGTAAAAGAATTGAAAAACTTATTTAAGTACAAATTGCAAATATATACTTACTTTTAATCGATTTTAGATGAAATGACATTGCAATTTGCAAAGCGATTTTCTATTCATTCCTTGAGTCAACATAGAGATAGTTTTCGATAAAAGTCAGCAACTTATTGGGTCATGTATGTACCTATACCCTACTTTGTTCCAACTACGGCTTCTCTTTAGCTTCGTTTATTGCAAGGGTTTCAGAGGCTTGGGATGAGGGTACTCGCAAAGTAGGTAAAACGGATTTGTTAGTATTAGTTGCAAACAAATCAATCGTGTCGACGATTCGACCTTGTGCATGTGACGTAGTGTCTCACATTTGCTTTTTATATTTCCAAAAGGTATGTAAATTGTCGTTTGATTTGTCTGAAAGCTTGTTTAGCTTAACTGCTATAATCCCGAGGTTATCAATTAACTAGCATAGCTTTTTTTCTTTGGTTATTTATCTATGAACTATTAAAATCCTTATCATTTTTTATGTCTATTTTAATTGTATTAAGGGAATTATTGTTAAAATAATTTGTATTCAGAATTAGGCTTTTTAGAAGTTTCGTACAAATAACAGTCTCTAATCCGGAAGTAGGTGCAACGGTTAAGTCTCGAATAGATAACAGACCAGATAGAGACCGTTTCACATTTCAAATAAGATGGGGATGAAAACATCAATTAATTTATAATTGTTACTACGTCTATTTTCTATTTCGTCAGAGTATCGTTATTTATTTGTTCATCAATTTTGTACTTGTACAAACTCTTAGCTTTATTAGGAACTACCGTTTACTTATTTAATCTCTGAGTATTACGAATATTATTTCTTTCATACATAACATTATATAAATTTCCATATGCTGTTATTTGATCAAATCCAGCGTTATGAAATTCACTATTATGAAATTCGTTATGTATTTCACGCGAAATATTTTTCCATACAAAAAGCCAAACAGCTTTGTCAAAAAGCTAGCTTTACTCATGATTTACAACGCAAACAGTAATATTTGCCTTTCTTTTGTTCATATTGACGGCGCGTATACAGCGGGGAATTGGAATAACCAGGAGAATGTATTCAAATGAACTATTTTACACCATATCTAGTACGAGCCTTGATACTAGATGAAGCTGTTCGCATATTTAACCGTGCAAGTAAACGCAATAGGCGATAGGTTCGGCATGAGAAGGGCTTACGTCATACTAAACCAAACTGGCCCAGTGTGCGAATCGGTTCATTCAGGAGGAGGAGACTTGTGTCCAGCTATGGACTGGCGATGGGTTGTGAATTGTGATGAACACGTTTGAGAACATTATGCAGGACGATACGTGCAGGTTTCCTCACAGTATTTTCCTTCGCCGTAAAAGCAAATTATATGTAGGTACTTAAAACTTACATTATTCCGGAAAGTAGTACATTTCCGAAAGTGTTGGATTTGAACCTAACCCCCGAAAGTGAAGTCTTATCCACTACGCTTTCAAACCTTTTAACAATCCCCTCCCTATTTGGTAGTAATTAGCAAAAATTATGGCGTGTATGTAGCAGAGATGCATACATATCAGGTTCTTTAATTAACTTAAAATGTATAGGGAACTCACAAATGTAATATGTGATTATGCGCAATAGTGCATGCTGGGTGACGAATATATGTGTTCAGACTTTCACGATTTCATATCTAACATGAGCCCGATAGTGGATGTTAAAAATAAACGATCAAAAACTACCCGGGAGTGCACAAAGGCTTTGATGTGGGCTTGAATGCTCTATTGGTCGACGCTGGTATTACGATACCAAAATTGCGGTAACTTTACACACGAGTTGTTTTAACCAATAGTGACATAGCCTCTACTTGAGCCTAAAAATTTTCAAATTTAAACGAGATTGTAGGGTCTTACTTAACATAGATTAGATTGTAGCCGATTAGAAACATACGTAGGTGGATTAGATTATTAAAACTAAAACAACAAAAGTAACATCGGCAAAATTCGCAATAACATTCGGAGCAAGTAAGAGCAATTCGAACGATTCCCTTGAGAAGAGGAAGAGTAGATGCCTTGTTAAAGAGATCGTGTTAAAATAATTATAATTATTATCAATGTTACAAATCATTGGGTTTGTCAAAGTATGATCGCTACAGTGATACGATGGCAATCGCCTCTAATTGGCATAAAATAAAATGCATTGTTGCAGCAAGTACGCCATAAATTTAAACAATCACCACAATTGAGACTAGCAATTATTGTTAAAATTTCTGATCTGAAATAAAATATAGGTAAAATTAGACAGAATGACCAAGTTACATTAAATTGCATCAATGAATTTCAGAGATAAGTATAATTATTATGCATTTGAAGTTTGACGTTACTGAAGGTAATGAGTTCTAGTGTGCTGGTAATGATTTTGGTACAGAAGGCGTTGAATTTTTGTGATGGTAATGTAAAAAAAATCACTTTCAAAAAAGGATGTGTTTATTATTTATCAAGTACCTAAACAAAAGTAATAACTGATGAAAATCTCGCAATAATATCAAACTTTAAACAAAGATTATTCTAAACATAAGACCACCTATAAAACTTTACTTAATAATAAAATTAGTTTAATAATTTTCACAATTATTTTTCTTGCGCATGTATTTAAGAACTTCGTAACATAATCTTAGGTATTTTTTAACATTATTATATCAAACTTGTCATTAATAAAGTAAATGAACGTATGAAAATGAATGAAACGGTTGAAATAAAAATAGATGAAATGAATCAAATCAAACTTGCTATAGTCAAAACAAACTCTTGAAAAAAATATGATGAAATAAAATGGAATGTGTGTATATAATAATAAATACACACTACTGACTGTCGTGTAATAAACATTTAATTTGCAACAACAAATAATGATGTAAATAATTAAGATAAAAACTAACCTATCTTTCAAGTTGGACCAAATTACAAATAGTTACGAAGTTTGATCAAAATCGGTTCAGTAGTTTCAGAGTTTATACCGAACATACAGCGTGACACGAGATTTTTATATATAACATGTATTATGTTGGGTTTTGATACTTTAGGATTTTCATTAACACACATCGCATCGCATATATCGCACAGTAACTACTATTGTGAATATAAATAACTTGTTTCAAATGCCCTTGTGGACCGGTTTAAATCGATAGAATTTTATTCATGTAATAAATTAGCATAAAATTACTGTGGTCATCCGGTTTAATGTATAGAGTGGTCGATGGGTCCATTTTTAAAATTCTTCACAATTTGGATTTTACGTCGTCTTATCGTTATGCTTTTTGATTTTATTTGATATTTATAAAAAAAAACTTGAGAGGTGTCAAGGGACACCCGGATGAATTTCGATTACATTGTGTTCGTTATTTTCGCGGTACAACATTGAGTCTCCGTAGCCTAGTGGCTCCGGCAGTCGCCTAACAGTTCAAAGTCGATGGTTCGAATCCTAGCTCGACAGACCGAATTTTCCATTTTCAATTTTATTTTAAACAATTTCTAATTTTTTATAACTTATAAGTTATAAAAAATTAGAGAAAAGTTCCACATGTAGAAATTATTTAAAATAAAATTGAAAATAGAAAATTCAGCCTGTCGAGCTGGGATTCGAACCATCGACTGTGAACTGTTAGGCGACTGCCGGAGCCACTAGGCTACGGAGACCTAATGTTGTATCGCGAAGATACCGAACACAATGCAAAATTCACATTCAACAAAAAAGTGTCGGTTTCAAAAATGTGTCGAGTGAAGGAAACTTACGTTCCAAAAAAAATGAAATATTTGTTTCAGTTGTTATTAGTTTTAACTTGTTACTGCAGATTGTCTTTTAATCTTCATTGGTTTGGATTTCTTGGGTGACTGGTAATGAATGTTTGAATGAAGTCCGTTTATTTTTGTTGTTATTTCTGTATGATTTCCGCGGTCATGTATGGTTTTGTATTGTTACATGTAGGTATCTTTCAGTTAAGTGTATCATGTTTACACTATTGAACGTTAAATTTGCATGATAATACTGATAATTTATGCAAACGATCGCGCTATAATGTAGCCTTAATTGAGCTCACAAATCAAATTACCTGTTCAATGTCAGTTGTTTTCTACAATATCATCGCCTTAATGGTTATGACATTTTCAGTAATGTGTAAACACTTGAGTCTATCGGCTTTCAGCCTTCAAGTGGCATCAACTAAACTTGTGATTATGAAGTCTCTAGTCCACGTTTAACACGCTGTTTTCAAATTGCGACTTTATAAAAAATCACAGTGTTCAGTGTACTATTTACAGAAACATACCAAAATAAAACGGAAACGTGGACGGGGCGCGTGTAAACTATTTGCAATAGTGCATCAGTTTTCAAATAAAATAATAAACCTGTGAAAATGCCATTGTAAAATAAAAGCCTGAAAGTTAATCACAAAAGAGGATGAATTTTCTTTCACAAGGGAATGTTTACATTTAACAAAAAAATCGGCCAAGTGCGAGTCGGGCCTCGCTCTTTCAGGGTTCCGTTAAAAAAAATAAAAAAAAATTATTTCCATGTACCCATGGAAATATTTTAATTTATTTTTTTTAATTTAATTTATTTTTTATTATTTTTTGTTATAGCGGCAATAGAAATTCATAATATGTGAAAATTTCATCTGTCTATCTATTACGGTTTACGAGATACAGCCCGCTGACAGACGGACGGACGGACGGACAGCGTAGGCTTAGTCATAGGGTCCCGTTGGTACCCTTTGGGTACGGAACCCTAAAAACGATATTTTCGGACATCACGGACGGAGTGGTTTTGTGTAGAATTGGAGTGGTTTTGTGTAGAATTAGGCATGCATGAATTCTTATAACAGTGGCGTTAACAGTTCTCTCTAGATTTATTTTTGTAGTGTCTGTGTCCCCTTGAGCGATTCAAGCAGCTGAATTCAAGAGCCTGCAGCTCTTAGCGGAGGCTTAAAAATCTCTAGACCTTGTTTTAGTAGTAGGTATAAGTATACTTAGTTATGTTTTTGTAATCGATCTGTATTGGTCAAGTGGCACTTTTAATAATAGCTGTTCGATGTAAAGTAGGAATAGATTACTTTGTTTCTGGCTGTTTCGTGTTTTAGTTTATCAACTTAGCATTAAATTGTTTCTTCAAATCAAATCTTCTTCCATGTAATTATCATCGATTATGAGATTATTATCATTATCAAAAGCTAACTCGAATCAACTAAATATATCAGCCTCTATAAACACTAACAATTCAACTATCAACTAGATTTGCTCAATATGACACACAACTCACGACTGCACTCAGCGACTGACATCAGCACAAGGTGTGGTTAAATATACATAATACACATATATACATGTACATAATACATGTTAAACATAATATTACAAGAAGCGTACACTTGTGACTCCACTGTTCAAAGATTGAATCAGTTTTATGAACTAGTGAAGGAAACATCCTTTTATAAACGCTTTCGCTCTCTACACCACTGTACAACTTGGCAAAAAAGCCTATTAATTTTTTCTTTCATGACAACACTATTAATTTGTTAAGTGTCAATGCTGAAATGTCAATGTTGTATCATTCAATGTTTTGGAATTCGTACATATTTATTTATTTGGCGTTAAACTATCTAAAATTGTCAAAAATCAATTGAATTATAACAACGCTATCTAGTACCCGAGAGCTGAGTTTCGGGTTACTCGATTTTTATTTTTACTCTTTTTTGCCAAGCTGTAATAGTTTTCAGGGTATTTTCCAACCCTGATATTATTCACCATGGCGTACGAGTACTCATGGAGATGATAATTCGTTTGTTAGAGCGAATAAAGTCCATTATCAAACATTTTCTTCTCCATGATCTCTATCTTTATTATCATAAGAAATACTGTCTCTTTGAACGTGTTTACTTAATTGTGATTTATTAAATGCCGATTTCACCAACGTCGAATGACGTTTATCCGAGATTTGGCGTTCTGACAGTTAGGGCTTATTTCATCACCTTCAAGTAAACTTAAACCGATAAATAAAGTTGAAGTTTTGGCAGTTTTTGTATGGGCAATCTGTCAAACCGTCAAATTTATTTGTCGGTTAAAGTTTACTTGAAGGTGGTGAAACAGGCCCTTATTGTATTGAAAATACTGTCAAAATTTCAAATTTACGCTTGGATAGAAACTTATTTTACTCTCTCTCGCAAATTCTTATTTCTAATATTTTCAATGATTGTAAAAATCTCAGATACTTTTGACAAAATATGGTCAATTATTATCTTCGACAATTAAATTACGGATATTTAAAATGTAATAGTCCTCTTAAATACTTTGGATATTATTAGTCCCTTGTAATGTCGTGCTCTTCACTGGACATTATAGTTACATCCATTCTGTAGATGGGCATCATAAAAATACCTATTCCGCGAAGGGTCGAGCCTTGACCCTTCGCGGTAACCGACGTCCACTTGGCTGAATGTGCTCATTTATTTACAACATACGCCTCATTTGATGTCATTCCAGTGAATTATTCTAGTTGGTTTCGTTCAAAAGTAGAGTCATCTATCCGTACAATAAGAAAATTCGCTTGTATTAAGAAATTGAAAATGGTTTTCTGGTAATTTGTAATAATAATTCTAGGCAAAGCCATTCAAAGACATAGTATTTCTTACAGGTTAGCAAATATACAGTTGGGAAGCGTCGCTTATTGCGGGCGACTTCGAAGAGTATGTCATCATTCCTCATTCGCTGACTCTCAAAACATGGCGGTTTCACTTCAGTAGGGCTAGCATGCGCGCCACGAGAAAATTTTGTCTACACATTTACTCGTGAATCCCTAAGGGATATCACGAGAAAATGGGAAGACAAAATTTTCTCGTGGCGCGCATTATAGCACTATTCTGGACAAAACATACAATTCCTATACCTAGGGTTACTTTTAGTACGTCCAATTAAAAGCAGGCTTATCTTTCTTATCTTTCTTACCGGCTCTTCTCAGCAGAATCCGCTTTCCGAACCGGTGGTAGAGTCATGCCTTGTCATACCTAAGAGCCACAGGTTGGCCTACGTGAAATAAATAATTTTGAATTTCTTTGACGTTGAAAATTCGCGACATTAGCGTCCTCAATCCCTCGCAAGTGTGGGGAGCCTTTTGCATTATAAAAAATTAACAAGACATATTTTTCTATGGAGTAGGTACAATAGCTAATTTAATTAATTTCTACATTCTGATTTACAATGAGGAAAATGTTCATTGAGATTTCTTTTTTTACATTGAAAGTTGATTTCTACATCGTTATGATACTATCATAAGCACGATGTAGAAATCAATTATTAAAAAGCCAACATGTTTATGATGTAAGTCTTTTTAATAAAGCGGAATTTCGTTGGCGGGAATTCTCCTCACCTTTATGTCTGCGCAGATATCGTGCTTTCCTTTAACATTTCTATACGACACATCAGATGATAGGTCTAGCGAAATTCTGCGAGCATTAAAAAGCGTCTAGTATTCGGCTAGATCTGTCGCTGGACTCAATAATGTACCTTCATAGAACAATGATGTCTCAAAAGATTAATTTAGAATATGGGCGAATTCTAGGTTTGTCGCACATGACTTCGCGTTATTTCATGCACTATCACTTGCCCAACTGTATATTTGCTTAGCTAACTTCCTGAGAGTCTTCAGTCTACCACCTATTTCAATATAGTTTCGAGATGTCACAATGACGTCCTTATACTACTTGTTTTAAGGTTGCAATTATTGTATGACATCTCTGACAATACTGTTTTAAGCATTGATGCCCACCCCCCCAGTAGCAATTTGTGTTGGCTGTTAGTTGAGCCTTTGTCCCTATTTTGGTTGGCCAACAGTAAGGGCCGTTTCACACCGGGCGGCAGCAGCGCGGCGAGCACTTTCAGTGTGAAATTACACTAGTTAAAAGACCAGTATCGCTTGAAAAGGGCACGCGGCCGGCCTCCTCGCGCATCTGCCGGCCGCTGCCATTCCGGTGTGAATTGGCCCTAAGACTTGTCATTCCTAAAAATCGTGGGACCAACCGTAGAAAAGCACGATGTGGTTGGCCTTACGAAAGGACTTAGTTGGCATCACCACTACCATCTCCCAACCGGTGGCTACACAACCCCAACGGAAATTGCTACTAAGGCCAGTCCTACGAAGCACGATCGCGCAGTATCTAACCAGCGTGTTGTGTTGCCAGCCGTGGAGCCGACGTACCACTTCAAGGTGCTGGTGCCGTCGATGGTGGCGGGCGCCATCATCGGCAAGGGCGGCGAGACCATCGCGCAGCTGCAGAAGGACACCGGCGCCCGGGTCAAGATGTCCAAGTCGCATGACTTCTATCCTGGTGAGCTCTAGCGCTATACTTTTAATTGCTTTACCTACAATAGAATAGAATAGAAATGTTTTTAAGCTATTGCATAGCTTTTATCGCCGGCTTTGGTCGCGGCGACCGAATCAAGAAATTCCGTAACGAAAATAAACCAAACACCCCCCACTCCGACCGGCACAGCGGTGCGGCGTTGAAACCCGTGCATCGTCTAACGTCGTTTCAGTTCGGCAGACTTCGGCACGGTGTTTGTGTGCGTGCGACTAGAAAATGCTATGCAATAGCTTTACCGCGGCTGTCCCCGAGTGCCACATGTATTTTTTTATTCAAATAAACTTTTTTACAAGTGCTTTTGTATCGTCGACGAGTCTACCACTGGTTCGGAATGCTCTTCCTGCTGAGAACAACCAGCAAGAAACTCGGCGGTTGCTCTTTTCAAAACAAGTTTACAATACAATGATACTATATAATTATGCTATGCATGCAGTGTCTCCACAATGAAGAGAAGTTCCACAAAAGGATACCTAAGTACTAACCGTCCGCTTTAAGTTGGCCGCTACCTCGCACCTCGCCTCAAGTCAGAGACCCACTTAGTACAGATAGCAACGAACCGCTCGCGATCGACAGTACCGTGTTTTTTTTTTCAAAATTTGGTTATTTCGCCATTGTAAAAAAGTGTCTTTGTTTGTCCTTCAATGACACAGCAACGCAGGAACGAATCGCCGTGATTTTATAATGGGTTTAGGTTCAGGACCTGGCGAGTGACATAGGCTACTTTATAACCCGGAAAACTTATCTTCAATTAGACGAAGTCGCAGTCAAAAGCTAAATAATTTATTTAAATGAAACCCCTGTATAACAATGCTTAAATCAAGTTTCAGCATTTAAACTTTTGAAGAGCAAATTAGCTGCCACTAGAGCACGCACTAGACTGACTTACTCCCAGTTTTTGCTTTTAATTCGCGCGGAATTGAAGTTTTTTAAACTGCACGGTTTTAATTCTGTGTCCTTAGCATGAAAAGTTGTGATCATCACTGAATTTTGCGATGTATATGGCTGAATAGGTTGTCGCTGAGTGGTAAGCCCTGTGGTGTTCTTCTTCTTCTTCTTTTGCGGCTATGCAGGTCCTGAGGCCCTGTAGCACGTCGACCGTCGCCGGTCCACTGTGCTCGCCACTTTTTAAAACTCCTCTCCGCTACTCGTTGCCGCCAGGAACAGCAGCACTTTCTTGGCTGGGATGAGTGTAGCCTCCTCAGGGTGCACGATGTGTTTCCCTAGATGGATGCTTCGTTTATGCATTAAAGCGGGGCAGTAACAGATAATATGCAACGGTGTTTCCACCGATTCCTGGCAGAGCCTGCATATATCTGAGCCCTGGAGCTTGAGGTCCACAATGTCCCGTCAAAGCTCGCACTAGAATGCATAGGTTTTTCCTACTAAGCGCTAGTGCCTCAGAGGCAGCCTTCTTATTGAAAGATCTCACTAGCATTTAGATTGATTTAATCCTCGTAAGTTTCGCCAACGAATTAGCTGTGGTGTTATACCTACCTAAGTGGTAGTTACTGATCGCGTTTGATTCCCGGCAGGAGCAATTTGGGCGGGGAAAGTTGGTATAAAATCTGTATGGTCTCTGGTCTGGCCTTGTGGAGACTGATCTTGACTATTTTTTTTTATTTTAAAAAACATTATTAGCCATGCTGAACTAGACATATTCTTTACTCTTTTCCAAATAAGGCGCAAAATCAATCGGAAAATTCGGAAGTTTGGACGGTAATTTGTATTAAATCCTCAATGTCGTATATTGCATATGTGCGAAACTGGGGCGGGTCGCTAGTATAAAGATAAATAACTTGTTGTCTCTTAAAATGTAATTAGCAAGAGGCTATTATGTTAGTATGTAAAGTACCTAACCAGCTCCAACCTTAATTTTCTGCACATGTCTCGGCAACACAGATACCATACCAGCCAAGATTTAATATTCTTGTATAGGCTCCTCATAATGGCAAAGTGGGCTCGTTCTCTTTGTGCCGGCCTGTAGCGGCTAAGTAGGCGCAACAAAGCGCCTCGCGCCTGACACATCTAGGTCATGGCATGTATAGTGTATACTCTATGAAATACCGCCCCAGCTTATAGTCCGGTAACCAAAGGCGAAGAAGGGAGGGGCGGAGACGAGTTTTTCAACCGACTTCAAAATTTTTTTGCCTTTTTTTTGTTTCAAAGGGTATACTACCCATGGTCCCATTTAAATTTTATCGAAATAGGTCGAGCGGTTTTGAAAAAATTAACAATAAATTATATACTTTGTAGATTTGAAGCGGGCGCGCGGGCGTTTGAAGTCGGTTTTTTAAAAAGATTTTTTTATTAAAGATGATTAATGATTATACATATTATTATCGACCGAGCGAAGCGAAGGTCTTTGAGTTAACTAGAGCGATTTGCACTTGTCCGTCCGTCCGTCCGTCCGTCCGTCCGTCCGTCCGTCCGTCTGTCAGAGCCTTATAACTTTTGAATTACTGAACGTAATTACTTCAAATTTAGATATAATATGTAAACCGATGGCCTCCAGCCGAAAATGGCTTAAAAAGTTATAAAAATCTTTATTTCAGGGGGGCTCTCATAGAAGCGAATGCGAAGTAAAAAAAAAAAATATCGCGTTACATAAAATTGTTACGTATCATTTTAAAGATAATTTTGAACTGAGTACAAAAATATTTTTTTTTTAATTTTTCCCTTAAAATTGACGAAATGGGGGGCTTTCAAAGTGGCGATTTTATACGCTCGCTTGAAGACGCTACCTAAGAAAATCCGCTATGGATTTTCAAACTGATTTTATGTTTTTAGGTCACTTATATCCTGTACTTGAACAACAAATACTAAAATTATATGAATATTATAAAGAAACGAGATTATTTAATTTTTAATGTACATCAGTAATTCATATAGCATCAACATAGCTTCACAATAATGCTAATAGATGGCGCAGTCAGTAACTATTCCCATGGAACTACGAGTTACGACTAACGACCTATCCCAAAAACAGTTTTGCGTCGACCATTATTATTTAGTTACTTATTATAATACAATAATTGTATTGTAATTTTTTTTGTACCATATTATTCAATTAAAATTATTTTTTAGTTAAATTTTAGTTAAATATTGTATATTTTCTATTCGCGTCGATAGATGACGTTTTGTACAGATGCCCGTAACCCGGTTTCACTCGTTAGTACCTACATAATAATTCAATGTTTTCACTAACGTTCCCTAACCTTTACGGGCTACCTATAAGTTAGGTGATTGATGTTTTCTGTCAACTTATTTATCACGATCCTGTACGGGACACCTAAAAGGATATTGGGACGGATGTTAGGACTTAGGATTGTATTTAGGAGCTACCTACGTTAAGAGACTCCTACTTAGGGGATGATTTAGGTATGTTTGGTGAAAACGGGCATAATAATAATGTCAGTTTTGGTTATCATGTATCGATTGAATGAATAATCATGGGATACCGTTACCGCGAGGTCTCAGTTCGGGGCGAACAACTAGTATTTAGGAGCTACCTACGTTAAGAGACTCCTACTTAGGGGATGATTTAGGTATGTTTGGTGAAAACGGGCATAATAATAATGTCAGTTTTGGTTATCATGTATCGATTGAATGAATAATCATGGGATACCGTTACCGCAAGGTCTCAGTTCGGGGCGAACCACTAGTGTATACTTTGTTAGATTTGAAGCGGGCGCGGTTGAAATCGGTGTTTTAAAATAGCTATTTATGCAACTGGATCGTAATGAGGGTCATTTTAATTCGAGTGCTGTTTTTTGATACGAGGCTTGCCGAGTATCAAAATAGGATAGTACGAGAATTAAAATGACTAAGTAATTACGTTCAGTTGCATACAAGATTTTATCTACGACAAGAAAAATAAAATCATTAAAAGTAACAAAAAGTAACTCCGTAAGCCGCCACCAGCCGCCTGTGGCGCCTCTGTCGTATGAACGGTACAAAAGTGCCAGAATTCAGAGCCTTAGCTTTAGGTATCCTATTTTAAGAAGATAACCATTTCGATTCAGCTCCCATACAACGAGCTGCATCGAAATGAGAAGCAAAACCGAAAGAGGGTTCATTTTGATTCAGCTGTCAAATTCGAAATTGGAACTTTTCGATGTTGGAGTAGATAAAATTCTTTATCTACTCCAGCATCGAAAATCGGCTGGTGGCGGCTTACGGAGTTACTTTTTGTTACTTTTAATGATTTTATTTTTCTTGTCGTAGATAAAATCTTGTATGCAACTGAACGTAATTACTTAGTCATTTTAATTCTCGTACTATCCTATTTTGATACTCGGCAAGCCTCGTATCAAAAAACAGCACTCGAATTAAAATGACCCTCATTACGATGCAGTTGCATAAAAGCTATTTTATTATAGATGATTTAGAGAAGAATTTTTGGAGTTTATTGGAGTTTACTCCATAAGAATCGATTTTAGCAGCCCGGTATGAGAAAAATCCGGGCAGTAAAATCAATTTATCAATGACCTCGTTACGTTTTTCTGTTACGTTTTTCACAACGTTGAAATTTCTACCCTAACGTTGAGTAAATAAGGTTGGTTTTCGTGCGAAAGAGTCCCCGAAGCGAAAGTCGGTCGGGGCGCGCTCGGACCCGAGTCGCGCGCATAGAGAAGGATATAGCGTCGCGCGTAAACTCCAGTCGTGCGTCGGAGGCCGGAGCTGACACACACTTTTTTTATTGTACATAACAAGGATAAAATTATAAAGCTGTGATCCGATTACGGAAAATTGGACGTCACATCGGTCGTATTGAATTTGTTCTTATAAAATGTAGCCTGTATCGCTCGGACCATCATAACGAATCGATTGTCATCTCATTCATCAACATCGGCTCAGTAGCACCACAAATGCGTTGCAGGCTTTTCAGGAGTTTGTTTATTCGCCCCTTGAATAACTCCATGTTGAAATTCCTCTTCCATGGAGAACTATCTAAAGAAAATTCCAAATGAAATGACAGACATTTAGGTAGCAAAATGGATACCAAGTCATGGTAGAACAAATTGTTCTTAGTCCAAAGAGCGCTAGTTGTATTTTTAGTCGTACATCAATATTAACGAACAAAGTTTCTTGTAACGCATCGGGGCGTGTCAAGGCCCTAATATTTCAACAATCGCGCGACTAGTTAGATGTAATATATTTTTTTGGTTGGTATAAAAATTGCGTAAGTCGGTGAATTTATTATGGTACGCTGATGTCATCCATCACGATAAAATTCAAATATCTGAACAAGGAGCTTCTAAATTACAGTTTTTGCAATTCACTAAGGCGAGTAAGCTTTACGTCGTGTACACTGTACATGCACATTGCATAAGTGTGCATGCCTGTCAAAGCCTAGGTGGGAGCGGGCAGGCGCGAGCATCGCGCTCGCTCACACTTGTACAGATACGACACACACACAACCATAAGTCAGTCGCCCTCGTGAATTGCAAGAACTATACTAAAAAATTGCTTGTCTGTAAAGTCGGTTTACGGAAGATAGTTTTACGTGATAACGTCATAGAGAAACATTGATGAATAAATGTGTCACAAGCCAACTCTTGGGTCGATCGTGCCTTTTTATCGCTTGTTCCGCGCTCTCGCTTGCACGCGCAGGTTCAGGCGGAACGTAACACTTTTTCGTGCATGCAGCCGGTGTTCATCGATTTATAAGGCGTTATCACGTCAAAATGTGGGCTACCTACAAGAATGCACGCGCTATTTAGGCCAGGAACAGATCTACTAGAATCCAACGTATAAATAATAGGAAATCGTAAATTGGCGCACAGAAATCCGCTGATATGTGACAAAATCTTAAAAGAGCGGCAAACTATCTGCAAAGATAAGATGCCAAAGACAACTTCCGCTTGCGTTTTTCCACAAGATTTGTCATTGGTCTTAACTATACTATTTCCGTTATTTACATTACATACTCAATAATCTTGCATAGATTACGGCACAATGGATATATCAAAAAACTTGAGAGGTGTCTAGGGACACCCGGATTGAACGTAGTTCCTTTCGATTAATTTTAGTGAAGGAATTTTTTTACTTCTTTATTTATTATTAGCCTGTAGTAGCTGTAGTGAAGGAATTGTAATAAACTAGTGGTGTCATCTAGTATTAAATTGATTAACTACGATGAATTATTTTTAGTTTATTTATATTGCACTGTTACAAAACCAGAGTTACTCTGGTGGAATTACTGTTTTTCACAGATGGCGTTATCCAATTTATAAAATAAAAAATTAGGGAAAAATTCCACATTTACAAATTATTTAAAATAAAATTGGAAATTGAAAATTCAGTCTGTCGAGCTGGGATTCGAACCATCGACGTTGAACTTATAGGCGACTGTCCTAACCACTAGGCCATGCAGACGCCTTGTTCTAAGGCGAATACACCGAACACAATGCAAAATTCACATTCAACAAAAAAGTGTCGGTTTCAAAAATGTGTCGAGGGTCGGTTTCCTTATTTTTTTCCGTCTAGCCCCCTTCCGTACCGCGCGATAAGGAACTACGTTCCAAAAAAACTTGAGAGGTGTCAAGGGACACCCGGATGGAACGTAGTTCCTTTCGATTAATGAATTTGGCATACTTGTGTTCTGTATTTTCGCGGTACAATAATGGGTCTCCGTAGCCTTGTGGCTTCTGCAGTCGCCTAACAGCCAAAGGTCGATGGTTCGAATCCCAGCTCGACAGACCGAATTTTGTATTTTCAATTTTATTTTAAATAATTTCTACATGTGGAATTTTTCCGTATTTTTTTATAACTTACAAGGCTACGGAGACCCAATATTGTACCGCGAAAATACCGAACACAACAGTGCCAAATTCACATTCAAAAAAGTGTCGATCAGTGTCGAGTGTCAGTTCAATTTTGTCTTAATTTTTTCCGTCTAGCCCCCTTCCGCACCGCGCGATAAGGAACTACGTTCCAATAATATTGCCTAATAAATAATAATAATCATATTCGCCTGCTTCTCTCTGCAACTACTTGTGAAACGTCACAGATTTTCTTATCGATAATGTATTTTACCTACAACTCGTACAAAACAACTATTTCTTGAAAACGTGACCAAAAATGATGAACTCAATGTTTCTTAATAGATTACACGGCGTTCATCACAGGAAAAATATACTTAACTCTTAAACGTGACTTAGCATTTACATAACCAAAAAGTAATGTAACACGCCAACTGTAATTATAACTCGTAATCTAAAATATTATACAAAAGGAAAAGGTGACTGACTGACTGACTGACCGACTGATCTATCAACGCACAGCTCAAATCACTGGACGGATCGGGATGAAAGAGGAACAGATAAGTAGACGTACATCCGACGTAGGCATCCGCTAGGAAAGGAATTTTGTAAATTCAACCCCTAAGGGAGTTAAATAGAAGTTTGAAAAATCGAACTTAACGTGAGCGCAGCCGCGGGCAAAAGTTAGTTTAATAGAAATCATTTATTATATTATCTAATAACAGTGTCTGTGCAGTGGAGTCCTCTCATTGCGAGGTACACATGTGTTTAGAAGACTCCGTACTTGCATAGCAATAGTAACATAAGTACCTATATAAACTAAGGACAATAAGTACTCGTATGTACTATGCACGTTTAACTGTTTCACTTGATAAACGCGACGCGATTAATCGGACGTAAAACGCGACGCTGTAAAATGGTGATGACGGAACGCGTTTCATTATTTTAATGACGGGCCGGGAACATCCTGCCGACAAGCGCGGATATTATGGGAAATTGGGTTATCCATTACCGTACACCGATCAAAATTAATAAATTAACGCAGTATTTTGTCTGGTGGGAGGCTTTGGCCGTGGCTAGTTACCACCCTACCGTCAATGACGTGCCGCCAAGCGATTTAGCGTTCCGGCACGATGGCGTGTAGAAACCAATTAGGGGTATGGGTTGAATGTTCACTGCCATACCCCTTCCAAGTTAGCCCGCTACCATCTTAGACTGCATCGTCACTTACCATCAGGTGAGATCGCAGTCAAGGACTAGCTTTTCATGGAATAAAAAAAATAATTAACGCAGTATTTGTGCTAATGTGGTTTACCCTGAGTCCGCCAATTCGCTTTGGGCCAACGTGGTGGACTATGGCCTATAACCCTTCTCTGAGAGGAGACTTGCCCGCCTAGCATGCATGTCGAAGTGATATCTCGCGCGAAGAGAGAGAGAGAGAGATTTTGTCGATGTAGACTAACTTCTCATTCGACGAATCCATGTGTGCAACCATGTTAGTGTCGATAGAGATATAGAGATAATACGAGAAAAGGCGTCGACAAAATTTTCTCGCGCGTGCTGCGCTCAGTAGTGAGCCGTTGATGGGTTGCTGATGATTTAGTTTAACCTTACGATATATAAGGAATACTATGTTTATCGTTTTACCAGAGTATGAAAAATTTTTGACTGCGTGTGCACTGCCGTGCCGCAGTTGATTTTCAGTATGCATGCTTTGCGATTAGCAGGAAACTGGATGGCGAAAAGAGAGAAACATTCGCTGGAAAACATACCGATAAGATAAGAGTGGGTGTGCGCTCGTTAACAGTAAACAGATTTGATTTTTACAGTAGTAGATCAAGTATCAACTCTCCGAAAAAAAACACGCAAGAATTACATCATACTGCCAAGGGACGTGTTTGGGCAAAATGATGAAATTTGTTCGATAATAAAAAATCGCGAAGTTAGGTCTAATTTTTAACCAATATTCATTTATTTTCAACTAGCTGATGCCCGCGACTTCGTTCGTGTGGATTTCATTTTAAAAATCCCGCGGGAACTCTTTGATTTTCCCGGATAAAATTTAGCCTTTGTCACCCTCCAGGTTCTCAACTATACCCATGCAAAAAATCACGTCGATCCGTAGCTTTTTGCTACTTGATTGAAAAACAAACCAACATACAAAAATACTTTCGCATTTATAAAATTAAAAAGTATCCTATGTCCGTCTCCTGGTTCTAAGGTACCTCTCCACCAATTTTCAGCCAAATCGGTTCATCCGTTCTTGAGTTATAAATAGTGTAACTAACACCACTTTCTTTTATATATATAGATGTGTTGCATATTACAGAGCCAAAATTTTTACATTAAATTCTGATTGATATTATCAAGAGAGTAGCCTAGCGAATTGAAAAGATAATGAATATTTTACGAGTTACAAAGTATTTTGGCGCTTACTACACTCCTATTCCTAACAAAACGCTTTCTTTTGTCGCGCCTCACATGAGGTTGTGGCTATGTTTTATCTCATCGCGAAATCTGATTTTTTTTTGGGGTTACACGCGCTCTTAAGAACAGCTGAAAAGTTGGCTTGTCGAGAAGTCTTTTCTACAGCTACAAGGAATTCAGAGAAGGCAAGCTCCTTCAGTTTTTCTTTCCATAACTTATAATGATATTACGGTGACTAAACCTAAAAGGTTGGAACAAGGTTGTTTCACTTACCTCTCCATCATTAGAGATTGACCACCCTATACTTCACCAGACGACAATACCGGTATCGTTTCGGTAACAGAGCAAAACAAACCGCGTCGGTACCGCGCCGAAACAGACAACTGCCTTAAAGTTTTAAGGTACACATGAAAAGGTTTCACCTATTGTGGAAATCGGAAACAACTGACAAGTAGAATCGCTTTGCAATATTTGACTTAGTCGCAAACTAACAAGCAAACTTCCCATCCTTTGTAAGAAGACTCACTGGAGTATACGGTTACCAAACACAAAGCTGCTTCCAAACTCTTGGAAATGATTGAAATGCAACTCCTAAGATATGCGAAGCTTAGTATAGCTTACATTGCTGGCTAAATGAAGGTTATGTTCTAGCTGACTGTAATGCTTGGGTGTAGCCTTGTAGCATTCCAATGTGAAATCTACCTGGATTCCTCAGGACCTTGCTTTAGGATTAAAGTTTCACTTAAGGTTGAAGACAAGGGTCTGCCCGTGAAATTCAAATTTAATTTGGTTTTTCGCAATTTATAAACTAATACGACAAAGTAGGCTTATGGCATTCTAATTGCGACAATGGCAGTATCATCTTCACAGGTTTATATAAAAAATTTTACTTGAAAGTGTCCAGTTTAAGAAATTAATCAAAATATCGACTAATTTGTGAGGAACTCAAGTCCAAGTCAGTATTTTGATTAATTTCTTAAACTGGTCACTTTCAAGTAAAGATTTTTATGTAAACCTCTGAAGATATAATTCCACTGGCGCAATTAGAAGGCCATAAGCCTACTTTGTCGTATTAGTTTACAAATTGCGAAAAACCAAATTAAATTTGAATTTCGCGGGCAGACCCTTGTCTTCAACCTTAAGGATAATATTAGAAACCTTGGCAGTTTAACGGTAACATTTGGAGTGAGTTTCAATTGCTCTTGGAATACTTCGGGACTACTTAGCCCATTAAGGGCCAGATTCACCACTATATTAGTTAGTGTCTGATATATATCTAACAGATAGATAAATTTGTCTGATAATTTTTAGATTATCAGAGAGTTTATCCGCTAGATTGTCTTAACGGACACTTGTGGAACAGAAATTTGAACGCTATCTGTCACACAAGTTGTGGATAGGCTATCAGGCACTTTATCAGCAAAGGAAAACATCGTGAGGAAGATTCCTCACGATGTTTTCTTTCACAGTTAAAGCAAGCATAACTTTGAAAAGTCCAAGAGATGATTGTCTGGAAACGAACCCGGAACCCCTGAAAAGGAGACCGGAAGTCTTAACCACTAGGCTTATCACCGCATTTACAGTGACTGAGTTGGTTGCGATTTGAGTCGCTGTAGTCTGCGCTCAAGCAACGTCCTTGACGGACTTATTATCATGTTTGCGCTAAACTTCGCTAAAAACTCCGGTTTGAGATGTATTATACACATAAGGCTGCTTTTTAACTGCGCGTTTATTTAAAATAACTAGCTTCTGCCCACGACTTCGCTCACTTTAAGTTTTCAAATCATTTAACATAGGTCGAATTTTCAAAAATCCTTAGCGAATGCCTACGTTATAAAAGCTGTGTCTGCCAAAAAGCCCGATCCGTCTAGTCACTAGTGGTTTGAGCTGTGCGTTGATAGGTCAGTCAGTCAGTCACCTTTTCCTTTTATATATTTAGAAGAAGATTTGTAAAAATTACACCAAGTAGTTCTTCTGGCGTCTATGTATCAAAAATGTTGATATTATAATATGTAATATGCATCATTATAATGTAAAATATTTGACTCCTGGTACCAAACACGCGGGTTATTTTTGCACATTTCAATGACATTCTATTAGTATACGTTAGTCTGTCATTTTGGCAATGAGCACATTTATTTATTGGTTTCTCTCGAGCAGCCTAAAAGCGTAACCTTATAAAATTGAGCAGTTTTTAAAATGCGACAATGTTTCGACCACGTTTCGACCCAGTTACGAGAAGACTAGCCGACCTTGCAATATATAATGTTAATGTACTTATCAAGTATTCTGAAGGATATTTTTCGATTGACGATTTTTATACAACTTTAATTGACATAATAATTTAAAATTGACTGAGTGTTTCTAAATAAGGCATCAGAAGGAGAACCAAGAAGCCAGGCATGCCAGGAACCAGGAAGCTTTTGAAGCAAATCTGTTGGTGAATATACTAAAACTACTTAATATATATAAGGCAAATAGCTTTTGGCCGCGGATTTACGGACGCGACGTTAAGTTCGATTTTTCTAACTCCCATTCTACCCCCTTAAGGGATGAACTTTCAAAAATCCTTTCTTAGCGAATGCCTACGTCATAACCGCTATCTGTATACCACATTACAGCCCGATACGTTCAATGGTAATCCGTCGTGGTAATGGTAAATCCGTCCAGCTGTGAGTTGATAGTTCAGTCAGTCAGTCATCTTTTCCTTTTATATGTTTAGATAATGCCTGTTTTCTCCAACATACCCTAACTTTTACGAGCTACCTAAGTTAGGTGATGCTTTCTGTCAATTTCCTTTTCACCAACCTTTAAACTGAGGACTAAGGGATTGTATTTAGCGTCTACCTGCGTAAAGCCAATGTTACTACTATAGGTATTTGTGTTTAACAGAATCGGCTTAGCTCACAATTTAAACCTAAGTGGTTTTTCGTGTGCTAATAAGAACATTTTTGTATATTCCTCTTATTTGATACTAAAAAAAAGCGACTCGTACTTAGGGGTTGATTTAGGTGTGTTTGGTGAAAAAGGGCATAAATATATTATGAAAATATAAAACGCGTTCCAAAGCAATAACTTCTTTTACGGGCGTATCCGCCATAAGAAGAGGGACCCGCGCGCCGATAGTGCCAATAAAGGAAATGAAAGTCTGTGGCGCGCTTTATATTGTGTGCTCGTGAACTGCGATTACATCAGCGGCCGACCGACTCATGCGCGATGACAGAACTTCGATGCAATGTGAATTTTTTTCGCTAGTGTTTTTAGGTAAATTATTATCCTTACACTAGCGGCACGCTATGATGGCCGGTTTGACGTTTGTCCGCTCATGAAGTTCCGTATTAATTGATAACGACTTTGAAGGAAATAATTGTATTACTTTATTGACGATAGTGATGTGCAGAGATTCATAAATTTTATCGAATGTAGTTTTAGGTTTAGGACTCAAAATTTATTTATTAAATTGATTTCTAAAATGTATACAAGTGTAGAAAAATCAGTTTGCACCATTTAAGGGGTGAATGTACTTGTGAATATGAACAATTTTCACTATGTGGACAAACCTCTGAAATCGCAAAAAAATATCAGCTGTTTCATACAAAAGGTAAAATTTTTATTTTTATATGATATATACCACAACTCGGCATTTGGTTTTCTAAATTGAAAATTTTTAAAAATGGAATCTAATACGATCGTCACATAGGATCGCTGGCTAGCACAACTACTACCTCCGGCAAACTCGCGTCAATGCTCAATGCAAAACAAAGCAGTTTCGAATTGACGTTGCTTCGAAAAGTATAATTGTTAAATTAATAAGGGAAGATTATGAAAGAGATGTGAAAATAGATAATATTATAGAAAACGAACATATAATTATTAATGTAGGTGATGATAGCAGTGACGACAGTGAAAATAGTAGTATGGACGAATCTGATTAATTATGGCCTTTTGTGGCACCTTTTTTGGTATCTTTTGTATTCATATGTTTCTTGTGTGCATATAAAGTATGTATATTCATTTTCATTCAAATATTCAGTTCGTTCAAATAAATTAAATAAACATATACATTTTTGTTTTATTAAACCTATTTAATCAGGTACAAAAACAAAACTTAATTGTTTTTTGTTCGAGAATAAATTGACATTCCACATCACTATTGTAATGTGTCAAACCGGCCATCATAGCGTGCCGCTAGTGTACATACTTATCTACTTATTAATTCGAGCGAAGCAATGGGTGGGTCAAGCGTCATGCTCGTGAACGGGTGCCACCGGAATGGGGCTACTTTATGTCTGCCCATCCTTGGTTAGAAATTAGTCGGTATGCATTTTTGGAACTTCCCTCATTGTGGAAACACTGCATACATAGCACAGTATCTGTTATATTGTAATTTGTTTTAAAAAGAGCAACTGCCGAGTTTCTTGCTGGTTCTTCTCGGCAGGAAGGGCATTCCGAACCAGTGGTAGATTCATCGACTATTCAAAAGCACTTGTAAAAGTTTATTTGATTAAAAAATATTTCTATTCTATTCTATTCTAATTATAATTTTTTGAACATGCAGCATTAAAGCTGAATCGGACCCTTTTTGCTTCTGTGACTGATTGGTACAATAGTTATTTGTGTTATATGGGGCCAAAGGAATTTTTTGTTCCCCGAGGGCGTTATTTTGAATTCAGAGCGAAGTGAAGGATGCTATAGTAGACTCCCGAGCGCAGCGAGGGATTCTAAAGTAGAATCCTGAGCGTAGCGAGGAATTCAACATATGCCGCCCGAGAACAAAAAATTTTGGCCCCGAATGACACACACTATTTTTCATCATTACCTATGAGAAAAAGCTAGGAGTATCAACCTACTATGTATAGTATGTATAGAGTAATAGACATTACCAATACGTATATTGAAAGTTTAAATTCGTAAATAAAACACAAATAAATTTTTATGAAATAATTAAACATTAATATTTATGTTGGAAGTATGGGCGTATATGTCTAATCGACAAATTTGATCACGTGACTTATCGTAGACAACAGCTTCTCAAACATTTTTGAATTTCGAAACATTTTTGAATTCTCTCTTCTGATTGGTCCGCGTTAGTGCTTTAGTATGCTAAAGCACTATAACACGGACCAATCAGAAGAGAGAAATGAAAAGTCCCATGGGGTTAAAATGAAATTTTGCTCCCGCTGTCCTCTGAAGCCAATATTCGTTTTTCGATTAGGTATGATGAAAAAGTCAATTTTGAATTGTTTTTTTATACCTATATTTTTTTTGATTGTGCTTCATTTCAATTTGTAGTTTGTACCTTGTGTGTTGTGTTATAGAAGTAAAAAACTTATTTACTTTCTTTCTCCCGTCGTTACAAAATCTCAACTATGTAAATGGCGAAATGGGTATAAAATTCGAATTCAAAATTTGTTTCTTGTATGTATTGTATAATAACAAGTGTAATTTAAAAAATACATATTTTTAAAAAACAAGCTTTTAGTAGCTGGCTACATCGTCAGACCCTGGATATCATCTAGGACCAGAGGACTTGTCAAGATAAATCAAACGAGCCCAAACTCCATAGGGTTATAATATGTAGTTTGATTACAGAGTTCCCGTATCTATCATTCAGCTCCATCATCAGACCCTGGATGCTTAAAATGACGAATATATTTTCAACTTAAACCTATTATAAATAAAAATTAAGTGGCACTCGGGGACTGCCGCGGTAAAGCTATTGCATAGAATTTTTTATCAACTTATGCAATTATAATATTTATGCAATATTTTTTTTTGCATAATAAAAATTATGCAGAAAAATAATTAAAAAACAAACAAACAAGAAAAGCGCACTGTCTCTACTTCGCGAGTTAGATTCGAACCTGTGACATCTAAAGAAAGCGGCCGCTCGCCCAATGCGCCAAACAGAGCTAAATGTGAACCTCTAAAATGTTGAACGCTTGCTGAACGACAGTGTTAGATTTTTTTTCGTTACGGAATTTCTTGATTCGGTCGCCGCGCTCAAACTGTTTGTCCTAGTTCAAAGCCCGCGATAAAAGCTATGCAATAGCTTAAAATCAATTTTTGTATGTTGTCCTCTATGCGTTCCGAAACCATTGATCTGATTGTCCTAAAACTTCTGTAGGGTGTTCTGGGGACGCCTGCGAGTACTCCTGGCCAAAAAAATCTATGATATAATTTCTTTATACTTTACGTGCCATTGCAACGCATGCCGGGACAACTAGTATTATATA
The DNA here is from genome assembly GCA_029955525.1 of Oeneis ivallda. Classification (NCBI taxonomy): domain Eukaryota; kingdom Metazoa; phylum Arthropoda; class Insecta; order Lepidoptera; family Nymphalidae; genus Oeneis; species Oeneis ivallda. The sequence goes on from JARPMR010000024.1 coordinate 1,316,891, forward strand.
AATCGTAGAGTTGAACATATTAGATCATTTAAGCCAAAGAGCCCCTTTTTACCTTTCTAAGCTGACAAAATTAACGTAACACAGAAAGGACCAGTAGCATCAGTTGAAGCTTGTCATATCAACATTCTAATGTTGTGTGTGATATTTAAAGCATTTGTTTCAAAACTATTAGCACGTAGAATTTGGCAACAAATTAAACTACGATGACCCAAAACGTGCCACCAGGCTATAACGACAGATGTACCACTCCGATAATTATGAGCACGCGAATACTGTCTGTAAGTCAACGGTATAATGGCCAAAATGGCGTCACGGTCGATGACGTTATTCGTAATCGGCTAGCAGATACGCCTTCATAAAAATATAAATAATGAGCATAATTTAATAAAAAATGATAAGCTTATGAAGCAAGGTGCTTGAATGACGACCACGCAACGGAAAACAGCGTTGGAAGGTCCTTACTAGGTAGACGTGTTGGTCTATCGGTTGAAACGACATCTTAAGAATTCTGCAAATCAGCCTTGTATGGCTTTTTCCGACTTCAAAAATGTAGGAGGAGGACAATAAAGAGAAAAAAGAGAGAAAAAAATACAGAAAGTCAAAAGAAATACGCAATAATTTACAGAATGTTAGCAGAAATCAGCAATATTAGATATTATCTAAAACATTTTCCTCAATAATAATAATTTGCTATGCATGTTATTTAGAATCCACTCAAAGACACTAGCTATTTACATGTCCATCTACGCTGCTAGTTATAACAGTATAATAGTCGAAGGCCGGCGAATCGATGTTCTAAAACTTTTATTTTCGTTAGGATGACATCAGCTCACTGTATGGGCAGATACCTACTCGTACCTAGATGGCCTTGAGGGGCGACGTGTAGATTCTTCTTCTTTTTCAACCTATAGACGTCCACTGCTGGACAAAGGTCTCCTGCATGGACTTCCACAGGCTTCGGTCTTGCGCCGCTTGAATCCAGCGGCTCCCTGCGACTCGTATGATGTCGTCGGTCCACGTAGGGTGGTAGGGGGTCTGCCAACACTGCGTTTCCCGGTGTGGGGTCGCCACTCCAGCACCTTGGGACCCCAACGACCATCAGCTCTTCGAACTATGTGTCCTGCCCATTTCCACTTCAGTTTCGCGACACGCTGAGCTATGTCGGTGACTTTGGTTCTCCTACGAATCTCCTCATTTCTGATTTGATCTCGCAGGGATATACCGAGCATAGCTCTCTCCATCGCTCGCTGAGTGACCCTGAGGCTTCTTATGAGGCCCATAGTTAGCGACCATGTCTCGGATCCGGACGTGTAGATTGCACTTGTCTTAAAACGTTTTCTGATAGTCAACTTACAACAGCTAGTGTTCTTCTTCCCAATGTTTATCCATCCTGGGAATCTTCCCGCAAGTGAGCGTTGTCCATCAGTTTTGCGTGATTGACTTTTCATTTTGCCTGATACTCGTATATTGAAACCTACTCGTACCTAGTTGGCCTTGAGGGGCGACGACGTGGAGATTGCACTTGTCTTAAACGTTTTCTGATAGTTAACCTACAACTAGTGTTCTTCTTCCCTACGTTTATCCCAAATACTCCATCTTGGGAATCTTCCCGCAAGTGAGCGTTGTCCATCAGTTTTGCGTGATTGACTTTTCACTTTGCCTGATACTCGTATATTGAACCCTCATTTCAATTCGACCCAAAATTTGTTTTAATTTCCTTTTATAGGATGGTTCATGGTCGCATGGAAGGACGACATGGAAGTCCCACTTGTCTTAAAACATTTCCAAACAGCAATTTCCAACTAATCTTCTTCTAGTTGAGGAGAAGCTGGGAAACATTTAATCCGCCTTCTTCATCCTGGGAATCGTCCATTGAGCGTTGTCCATCAGTTTTGCGTGGATCCTGACTTTTCTGTGTAGTCACTTCCACTTTATCAGGTCTATTGTAATTAATTGTACCCTCTCTTCAACCTTACACCCGATATTGGTTTTAATTTCCTTTTTTTAGGATGGTTTCGTGGAAGACATGCGTTTTTTTATACTCTATTTTGTTTACTTGTTATTTTTTGCTTTTGTTTGTATGCAACGATGTAATAGTTCCATGTTTGTATGATAAAGAATATTTCATTAATTAATTTTCATCAATCAGAATATCATCCATCATCAACATATTGACTGTTACTTTCTTTAACGCTAGACTAGAACGCGGAAACAATCTTTATGAAAGGCAAGAAGATAGATTGGGTTCGTTCTGAAGACCGAAATGTTGGTTAGTTATCTTCATATTCCACGAAAAATATTTTACTAAGTTTTAAGTGTAAGGAAAAACTTAAACATAAATTCTCCGCAGCCTTAGTCGCGGGTAAAACTATAGTAGGTAAAGCGTAAATATTTGGAAACATCAATTTACCGTTAGTGCATTAGCGTTCAACGTCAACGCTAATGTATAAGACGACAGGTTGAAAATATGATGTTTGAAATCTTTGAAACGCCCTAGACTTGGCTCCCTACCCTTGACCCAAAAATAACATAGCATTCGTCACGACACGCTAACACAGAATAGCTTGTTTCTTTTCTTCCGTCAAGTGCCCTGCAGTCGACTTGACACCTATTGTGTGAGGTACAGAGGTTCTTTTGGTGTACTTGATGCGGGTGCGAAATTTCGCACTTACATAATGATGGTTGAGACTTCTGTCATCAACTCATCAGACATCAGGGAAACGTGGCTTTGCAAATTACTTTGTCTCAATTGGAATTAGTTGCTCGAGCCGTGATTCTAGACTCCGAATTCGAGGGCGAAGATCCAATTCGTTGCGAATTAATTTTAAATGATAGATGTTATCTAAAATTGCTTCCTTTGCAGATAATTCGTCCGAATTAATGCTCCAGAGATATTTACATCGTCCTTCAAGATTCTAGATGTTTTTGATTTTTGTATATTTGAATCTTGGGTCTTACGTACTTATATCACATAGCTAAAGTTTTAAATACTTAAATGTTGATTAAGGACTTAAAACGTTGTCTAAGATTGTGGTACCATAAGTGAATTAATCATCTTTTACCGACCACAGAAATTGTTAATGTTCTCTCCGTGATCTGTCTTTGTCTTTTGACAATATTCTATTTCAGTCAAAGAACTCGCTTTCATTAGTTAATGTGGCTCTAATAGCCATCAGATGTTGCAATGATGGTTTCCTTTTCATGTAACACTAACTAGGTAATGTTTACTTCTTTGTTCCATTTACGTACTACTCTAACAGTATGTGCACTAAGTGCCACAATAACCCAGTGGCGCGCATAATTGGATAAGGCGTATAATCACTCGTGAGTCGTGGCCTTGTCTCTAACAATGCGCTATAACGTCAACTATTCATGCAGCAATTGCTGACATGTTTTCTTCACCATCACACATAGCTTCGTCATTCAGCCGTATTATACTCGGGTGATCGTGGCCACTCATTGGATCAAATGTTTGCGACCACAACTCACATTGTTGGAAGTTGTTGCAATCGAATGTTTGATCCAATCTTCTATTTCTGTAACCGCACGTCGACCCACGTCATACTTCAGCTGTTTATGATGTAAAGTTGCAGTGCGATAACTGCACCACTTTTTGTAACATAGTTTTCTTCTAACTAACTTGCTCTAATGTGATTAAAGTTTACTAGCCGTTTGTGCCAATACAGAAACGGCTAGTATTCCGAAATTTATTGTATTGATCCAAGTAATTTGAACCTTTTGAAATTCAAAATTCGACGATTTGCAACCAGAAGCAATTTCTAATTGACACGGACTGGTTTTTTTAAAATAATGAAAGCAGCAAAATTATTTTAAAATATCAGTAAGTACTTAGTGAAAACTGAAAATGACGATGAAAGTATATAAAATGAAAATATGATTAAACATAAACACGTTGCTTAAAACTAGTATCGTAGGTTAGGAATGTGTAAAGAAACCGATGTCAAACATCTTGTAATTGCCAATGTATGAAAGATTTTACGCTTTGGCCCACTGCTCCTAATTACAGTAACATTGGACTAACACCAAATGTTAATGACCCGGTTACAAGCGAAATTGTGCGCTAAAATTATCTCGCATAAATGTTATATTGGCGCAGCAGTGACGCAAGGTCAAGGGAGCGAAACCGGTCCACATGATATGTGTATTGCGTAATGTGTACAGGTTCTTGCGACTTGCTTGACTGGTAAAGATGAAACCTCTAACGTTAGTGATATTTAAGATTTTATAATTATCATTGCAAGAACTTGAAGATTGTAGATTGCGAAGGCAACTAAAATGAGAAAAAGCGATGAACTTGATAATTATGTACAGAAAAACAAGGAAAACAATATTAATATTCCAAAAAGACTGAAATACGAAGGACATTTTTATCATCAATAAAAATGTCACGTGGTGGTTAAATCCTGAGATTAGCCATGAATAAAGATTGAAGACATTTGCAAGGCAAGAGTAAATAGGCATATTCTAGGTAAGCGCGCTCTAACCTAGACCTCATCTGTGCTTTCCGTCATCATTGTCGTCATACGCGCCCACGAGTATTGTGCAAAAAGAAAAAAAAGCCGGCCAAGTGCGAGTCGGACTCGCGCACCGAGGGTTCCATACTCCAAAAGTAGAAGTAAAACGATAATATTATATTAATTTGCTTATTTATCGTTAACTTTGTTTGTAGAGGTTTATTGTTAATATAAAAAAAACTATGCTAGTTAGAGCGTTGCTTTTATTTTTCCTGTAAAATATACATAAACTTCTATTGAACATAATTATTTCAGATTTTTCGATTGGTAAACTTCTGAGATAAGGGAGGGGGAACGGTATTTTTTTCAACATTTTGGCCGATTACTCAAAAACTATTATATCTAGAAATAAATAAAAAACTGTTTTATAATGCACAAGTAAAGGCCTTTCATATGATACCCCACTCGATATTGTTATTTTACTTTGAAATTTCAAACCCCCGATTTTCCCCCTTTTTTTAATAAAACTAAAACTAATTTTCGATTTTTCTTTATTCCAATGATTTTGGGCCACTATTATACACAACTATGCCAAATTTCATGTCGTTAGCTTTAATAGTTACTGAAATAATCGACTGTGACAGACGGACGGACAGACGGACGGAGAAAGTCTCACCATAAGGGTTCCATTTTTACCATTTTGGTATGGAACCCTAAAAAAGCCTAAAGAGTAGAGAAACTGCTCGACGAAACTTTTTTCACTTAAATATTTTACCTTGGGGCAGAACATAATAGCTTAGACATATTAAGGTACTTTCCCCAAATGAAATAACAAATCACGAAAACAGTAATTACGGGGTGAGTGTTGTGGCACATATTGGATTCAAAGAAACGAAAGTGGCGCAAAGCTTTGGCGCTTTGCGACGCTTGCAAAGTCTAATTCCGTTAAAAGGGTCTGGCGGAGAGATAATCCGAATATTCCTTTTGTACATTCGCGCATTGTTGCCGCGTGCAGAATCTGCTTCTGCACCATAACTTTTGTAAGCAATTGCATATAATATATGCATAGGACTTAGAATACGGCTAAACCTATATTTTCAGCTTCTTAGCTTTCTTCTTCTTCTCTTCTTCTTTATCAACCTATAGACGTCCACTGCATGGACTTCCACAGGCTTCGGTTTGCGCCGCTTGGATCCAGCGGCTCCCTGCGACTCGTTTGATGTTGTCGGTCCACCTAGTGGAGGGTCTGCCAACACTGCGTTTCCCGGTGCAGGGTCGCCACTCCAGCACCTTGGGACCCCAATGACCATCAGCTCTTCGAACTATGTGCCCGCCAGAAATCGGCATATTAAATTACATACCTATATACTTAGCTTAATGTCAAACACGTAGTACCTACCTTATCCGTACTTAAGTATAACTTTTGCTATCATTTCAGACTCAGATTAATGTCTAAACTCTGATTTAATCACCTGTTTTTAAGCTGTACTTTTCTTGCTTCCATAATCCATTATTATTTCTGTATTTAGCATTTTATTGTTGTGTTTAAAGAATTACCTTTTCATTTCTAATTTTATTTTCAACCTGACTGCACTGCTAGAGCTGGTTTCAAGTTTCGCAAACATCAAAACACGTTTTTACTCGCTCTATTGTTTCGTTCTTGTTGCAAATTTCGAGTAAGCATAACTACTGAATTTATTTACGTCTTTCACGTTTAGTACAGGACGACGCCCACTACTAGGGCAGCAGCGATGCAGTTCAGTCTAAGGGTCAGTTTCCACCAAGAGGAAAAATACTTGCGCACTTTTTTGGTATTACTCAATAAATATCAGTATTGCCTTTTGGTATAAAACTCGACGAAAAAAACATCAAGTGTTTATTTGCGTATGCTTGAGGATACGTGAGCGCAGAAATCCGCGAAACCGCTCGAGCCTTCTCGAGCTTGCTCGAGCCAGAGCGAGCACGCGCTGAGATGGCGCTGCGCTCCTCTCAGTGTTACCAGCAAGGTGTAAAGAGGGCGGTCGTCGTGCAGTCCCGAGCCTGCTCGAGCATCGTGTGCAGACAGACGGACTGCTTTTGAACTTCACATCGACTGCAAAACGGCAGTTGATACAGTTCTATTGCAATTGACAAAAATATTCGCGTGTTTTGGCGTGCAGTTCTATTACAACAGACTGCGCAGTTCGTTGGAAGTTCTGATGCAGTTGTGTCAAATGCAACAGAGCGGCATCAAAACTGCCGTTTTTCAGTCGGTGTAGAGTTCAAAAGCAATAAGTCGGTCTTGATACTTTAATGCCCCGCGGTGCCACTGCAACCAAGAGGATGCTCGAGCAGGTTTAAGGAATTATTCGTTTGGTGGAAACTGACCCTTACATTCAACAAAACAAACGAGGCAAACGGCTTCATAATGAGAAGTAGGTGAAAGTGACTTAGCCATTGTTCCTAGGATCTCGTTCCCCGGGGTGACATCCAGCGGAATAATGCGGCATTCGCTCGCATTCATTCATTTGGGGGCATAATGAAACCGACCCGCGTCAAATGAGGTTTTAATACGGCTCTATTCTTCAAAACTAATTGTCGTTCTGTTATGTTTTTAAAGTCGCTTGGGCATTATGATAAAACTTGACTGGCTTTTGTTCATATTTCTTTATATTTTGAGTTCAAATAATTCTACGACTTGGTAGACATGTCCTATTGGTTTAGTGTCTTTTCCAATTTACTTTAATTTTACATCAATCTGTCATTCAGAAAGGACAGGAAAGAGACGTAGAACTTTTCCATCCCTTCTCCGTCCATTCCGTTTTTTTTTAATGTATCTGCGATCGTCACACTGTAGCGCCCATTTTAAGACGATTCCTTGGCTGGATTCCTCAGAGTTAAAAGTATAAAATGACGAGGTCACACATATCTCATGCACGCGGTTAAGAAACGCCTAGCTTCCGCACGGGGCTTCCCCGCCCGCCACCGCAGTGTTGAAAAGCCGCATAATAACTCCAGTGTGATCCAGTGGCCAACAAACATTAGGGAGGACTTTTAGGTGTGCAGGTTTTCTCACGACGATATTTCCTTATGATGCTTGAATAGATGTATTACGAAAAATCTTCTTGGGCTCGTCCTAGCTTCATGACAAGCCTATCGCCAAGAAGTCCTAATCTAGTTCAGTGTCGGCTCAATTCTGGCCATTAAATTAGCCATACAAAACTACAGGATGTTTGGATAGCATATTAGGTATACCTATTATGCTTGATGCTGTGCAAGCAGAGTTAGCCTAGCGGTTAGGACTGCGGCCCCCTATTCGGGAGGTCACAGACCTCCCGAATACTGACAACTAGACTATACTAGACTGACTTTTCAGAGTTAACAATTAAAATATCACATGCTGCAAGTTACGACGGTGAAGGAAAACATCGTGAGGGAACCTGTACACCTATCCATAATGTTCTCAAAAGGCTACCAATTCGCATTGGGCTAGCGTGGTGGACTACGGCCTATAACCTTTCTCTGAGAGGAGACTTGCGCTCAGTATCTAGACGTGAATGGGTTGTTCATGATGATGATGCTAGGTATGTTGGACACAAAATTTATTGTTGATCTAGTAGCGTCATGATATGTATTTGCCACCAGGTACAACAGAGCGGGCCTGCCTCATCACCGGCTCGGTGGAGGGCATCATGGTAGTGCTGGACTTCATCATGGAGAAGATCAAGGAGAAGCCAGAGCTGGTCAAACCATTCCCCGAGGGCGTGGACACCAAGATGCCACAGGACAGGGATAAGCAGGTACTGTACCTATCCTCAAACCACTAGGGTCATCAAGGGTGCATCAAGTGGATTGAAGAGTTCACTGTGATCCACCAATGATCTGGGTGGATCCTGTATGATAGTCTTTCTTTTTTTCATCTAAAAATGTCTCAAAATGATTGAATCAGTGTAACAATCGCAAACACTTCTGATCCTCTTCAATCTTTCGTCTCTTTTCCATACCATTTCTGCGGTCATGGAGGTTTCGGGAGCAACTTCTATTTTGTCCTTTTTATCCGTACTGGTACTGCGCAATTATAGATTAGTTTCGAATTACAGTGCAGGAACTCTAACGATCAAGTAGTAGAAAAGCTCGGTCCAAAAGCCGTTTACAGAGTATTGGCATTTGGCATGTTTTGGCAATTCCATTTCTTACATAAGCGAAGCGGATATAACATTCACACAATATATATTCTTCTCTTAATAAAAATTTAAACCCCATAATAACCTCATAAAATTTAAAGAAATTACCGATTTACCATCAAAATTAACTGATATAACTATAGATGGCGTGTTTACGGCCAAAGCGTTTAATACCGGAGTCGTTAAGTTAAGCAACGTTGACCTATGTCGTTACGGTTGGCCTACTGAACTGAAGTGGCCCGGCGTTTAATATTCACACCCCTGTCTCCGAGGGCGCGTTAAACCGTGCTCAGCGCCTGTTGACAAAATCAGGGCTCGTAACATTTAGGGCCGATTCACACCGGGAGGGCAGCGGCCGCCCGGCAGCGGGCGCGGCGAGCACTTTCAGTGTGAATAAATATTAAACTTTATCTTCATTATTTTAAAGACCCAGTATCGCTTGAAAAGGGCACGCGGCCGCTCGCGGTACCACGCGGCGCCGCGCGGCACCTCGCGTAGACGGCGGCCGCGCGCTCCCCGTTCTGCACACCTCTTCTTTTTTCCTTTGTTTGTTTCTTTCTTTTTCTTCAGAAATAAGTGCTATAATAACCAATTCCATTATTTTCACTTCAAACACACGAGTTTCCTTGCCGAATGTAGAAACTAAACTGGCAAGAGTGTCCTCTCGCCAGTTTAGGCGCGTGGTGCATGCCGGGAGGCCGCGAGCGGCCGCCGGCGGCGACGCGAGCCTTCCGCGGCCAGCCTCCTCGCGCATCTGCCGGCCGCTTCCGGCCGCTGCCATTCCGGTGTGAATCGACCCTTAATATAGTTTATTTACCAGTTAACAGCTATTCGTATTTACCTTAAGCACACGGTAATAAAAGAAAGATCTGAGGTGCGATTCACTCATTCGAAAGTCACTTTAGTACAACCGTTTTTAACATGGAGCGTATCGTACATACCTAAACGTATAAGAATGCATACACGAAATTGAGCTCTAATTCAATGTTGTTATGGTTTATTTTACTTTGACGCTGATGCCATCAAATGAATACGATTTTTATCGGCAACATTTGGACAGTCCCCCGGGCTGAAGCAGCAATGATTCTCTATAAAATCATTGTTCAAAAAAACATAAGGACTTATTGAAATAAGGTTTGATCCCGGGCACACACTTCTAATTTTTCGGAGGTGTGTGCGTTTAGGCAATTAAATATCACATGTTTCAACTCAACGCTGAAGGAAAACGTCGCGTCGTGAGAAAACATGCACGCCTGAGACTTCTGCATAATGCTCTCAAAGGTGTGTGAAGTCTGCCAAATTGCATTGGACCAGCGTGGTGGACTATGACCTTAACTCTACTCTGAGAGACCTGCGCTTAGTAGTGAGTTGTTGATGGGTTGCTGATAATTATGATGATACTCAAACCCACTGTATTTAACCCACTGTAGTATATGTAAATACAATATTGTAACAGGTTGAACCTGTTACAATATTGTTTGTTTTCACAAATCATCAAAAAATAAACGACAAAATATCCTCAATTAAAATAACAATTTAAATAACGCTTATCTAACCGTCTAAAGTAGTATGGTACGCGAGCCTGCAAGGTCGCACGCAAATAAATGCACATAGTAATTATGTACCCTATTAACATGCATGAAAATGTGTTCGATAAAAACTTCGCCCACCGATGACGTCAGCACTGCTGAGACTTCTACTGCTTCTACTTGAATACAACGAAATTATACAGTCAGTTTTGTGAACTGTGGTTCCTATACACTAGATATGGGTATAAAACTTTTTATTTATTTTTTTCTTGAGCAAAAAATTGCGTTTTGTCATCGGTGCGGTGGACAAAATTATCATGATGACAGATCTTTTGTCAACATGATAAAAGATCATTCAGATCATCAGAAGATGATTGATGACGGGCCACGGCTTAATGACGGCGGTATGACGTTGGCGTGGTGGACTATGGCCTAAAGTTTAGGCCCTAAACGCTTCTCATTAGAGTTGAGACCGTGACTAGAGATGGGCCGGCTATAGGTTGAGATGAACAGGGCCTATCTATACTACCAAAGTACCAACGCTTACAGCAGTATTATTTCAATTTTATTTTGAGATGTTATACAATGTCAACCCTTTGTTTAGAGATGTCAAATAATGACAACCTTACAGTAATTACTTTAAGGTTGACATTGTATGACATCTCACGATAAAATTCAAATTCTGTTGTCAGATAAAATTGAGGGCTCTACCCTTCCAACGATGCTCCCTTTACAGAAAATACGATGAGCTTAACTTTTAATTCCATCAATTTACATAGTTTCGTTAAATATACATATGAATTGATAATGAATACTGTTAATGTTATCACTTATCAGTGAACTAAAACATTCATTTGAACACACACATGCACACGCGCCGCGTTATCAGAGCACTCAGAAGTGCGACAACTACGCACACCGATATGAATTATTTATATACCATGATAATGCGGAAAAATGTTTCGCTGAACCACTATTTCAAACTAGAGCTAGGTTCAAAACAAAATAAAGGTGGATTATACGAGTCTGCTCGCGAAATTCAAATTTAATTTGGTTTTTCTCATTTTGTAAACTAATACGACAAAGTAGGCTTTATATGGCATTCTAATTGCGCCAGTAGAATTATCATCTTCACAGGTTTACATAAAAATCTTTACTTGAAAGTGACCAGTTTAAGAAATTAATCAAAATATCGAGTTGGACGTGAGTTATTCACAAATTAGTCAGAAAAGAGCAACTGCTGAGTTTCTTCTTCGGGGCTTCGTGTTTGAATGGAGAATTGTATGCAGGAGATCTCCAGTACGCCAAAGATTCAAAATGCTTGGACGAAATAAGCTGACGTTTGGACGGGCTCAACTGACCTTAAATTAAAAGTAACATATGCCCAAGATGGCAGATAATGATGAAAGATGAAACTGCTTTATACGGTAGTTACCGTCAAAAATTCGTAGGTAAAACGTTAGGTACCCGGCGATGATGAAATTGAAACTCAACGTGAAAAATTAAAATGAGTTCATAAACGCCTCTGATATTTGATGCCAGTTTGTGGGCAACTGTTATTAAACAAATAAAATAATGCATATTTCAATATTATAACATCAATAGTTTATCAGCAACATAATACTGGATCGCATTCCCTCGAGTATCCAGCACAACAATGCAAAATATCACAATTGTTAATTATCGACGTGAACTAAATCTCGACTAAACTAAATTAATTATAGTGGATTGACAAACGAAAATAAAATATTATATTGTAAAATGTAATTCAATATCGGAAAATGTAGAGTAGTTAGTATAAAATAAATAGAAGGCCCTCTTGTTTGAGATTCGTTGTCAATAGCTCATTTAATGCCATTGAAGTTCGCATCTAGAGGCGGTCACTGAAAATCAGTGTTGGGATACCAGCCCCTGTAGCCAAGTTACACTTCTTTGTATCGTTTCTCTTTCTACGATCGTTGTCACTTGAAGTTTTGGCTAGGGCTAGACAGTGCAGCTGATCAAAGACAGAAGTGTATTGATGATATTTCGCGGCATTTTGTATTGTTTTTTTTTTAGCATTTAAAACATTTATAATACAAAATGCTTTTTGGTTTCTTACTGAAAATTCAAAGCCAAGTGAAGTTCCGAATAAAACGAAGATGTGTAAACCAATGTTTAAACACAAACCAACGTCTAAAGGTTCGTTTACGTCATTTTATTACAGAGTTCCGATAGCCATCTTCCATCAGATCAGCTCCACATCACAATAATATTTTATTGTCATCCGATTTACATAACATTTAAAACTTCAGTTCAATCGGAAACCGGGAAGTGGTTCTAAATCATCTTGCAAGATTAGACAAACATACATACATACATCATCATCATCATAAGCAACCCATTTGAAGGCTGTAGGCCGTAAAAAGAAAAGATTCCACAAAGATTGAACTGGATGTTATTTATTGGGAGCACTTTAACACGTCCGGCGGTGGTCAGTCGTAGGCCAGAGAGAAAGTAGAAACTTGATTGACAATTGACAGGTGCAAAAAATATTAAGTAACCACAGACAAACTACCGTACTCTAGTACTACCTAACACCATTAACGTCTCAGTCACTACTGAGCGCAGGTCTCTTAAAGCCATAGTTCACTACGCTGGACCAATGCGAATTCGTAGATTTCACACACCTTTGAGAACATTATGGAGAACTCTCAGGCGTGCAGGTTTCCTCACGATGTTTTCCTTCACCGTTAAAGCGTGTGACATTTAACTGCTTAAACGCACATAAGTCTGAAAAGTCAGAAGTGCGTGCCCAGTATCGAACCTGCAACCCCCCGAATAGGAAACTGCAGTCCTAATCACTAGGCTATCACTGCTATCAAACACATACAATATACATACATTGCAATGCAAGTTAAAAGCTTGTAAAAACAAATACAAGAACCAACACTGTATTATTTACTGCTTCAAAGCAACTCATTGCTCAAATCTATCTATATATATAAAAGAAAGTGGTGTTAGTTACACTATTTATAACTCAAGAACGGATGAACCGATTTGGCTGAAAATTGGTGGAGAGGTAGCTTAGAACCAGGAGACGGACATAGGATACTTTTTATCCCGTTCGACCGCGTTTCCGTCAAGTCACTATAAAACGTGGTATAACAAAAACGCTTCTGACATGGAATAACAAAACGCAAATGACAGTGGAATAACAAAACGTAAATGGCAGCTAAACGTAATTTTGTCCTTGGTTAAGTATGGTAAAAAAATTTGTCAATTATAAAAAGTGTTATAATAAAGCATTACTGATATTATAAATGCGAAAGTGTGTTTGTTTGTTGGTTTGTCCTTCAATCACGTCGCAACAGAGCAGCGGATTGGTGCGATTTTTTGCATGGGTATAGTAATGGATGTAGTAATGGTTCCTCAGACCGGGAGAGCTACTTTTTATCTCGGATAATGAAAGAGTTCCCGCGGGATTTTAAAAAACTAAATCCATGCGGACGAAGTCGCGGGCATCAGCTAGTAATCTATATAAATAAAAATGAATGTTGGTAAGCGCATAACTCAAGAATGGATGGACCAATTCGGTTAATTTATTTTATTGTATGTTCCTTATGGTCCACGGAAGGTTTTAATAAAAAATAATAAAAAAAAACGAAAAAAAAAATTTTTACATTTAACTTTTGACAGAACGAAGTCTGTCCGGGCAGCTAGTAAATAATAATTGGCCTCAAATGTATCCAACAAATGATCGTGGTAATTACACGGCGTAGAGCCCGTATTCAAAACGCGTAACCTAATGCATAACGTGGCATCAAATGTAACGACTAACGAGCAATTAAGTATGTGCGTACCTACAGTATATACAGGCCGACAGCACAGCGCACGCTTAAGAGTGGGTGTGCGCTGGTTAACAGTAAACAGATTTGATTTTTACAGTAGTAGATCAAGTTTCATTTATTATCCGAAAAAAAACACGCAAGAATTACATCATACTGCCAAGGGACGTGTCTGGGCAAAAACATAAAATGATGAAATTTGTTCGATGATAAAAAATCGCGAAGTTAGGTCTAATTTTTAACCAATATTCATTTATTTTCAATGTGTTGCATATTACAGAGCCAAAATTTTTACATTAAATTCCGATTGATATTATCAAGAGAGTAGCCTAGCGAATTGAAAAGAAAATGAATATTTTACGAGTTACAAAGTATTTTGGCGCTTAATACACTCCTACTCCGCGCAAAACGCTTTCTTTTGTTGCGCCTCACATGAGGTTGTGGCTATGTTTTATCTCATCGCGAAACCTGATTTTTTTTTGGGGTTACACGCGCTCTTAACTTGGTGTCCTACATACCGAAGGCTATTATAACATAACACCTGCCTATACAACTACAGTTCTACAGACGACGGTACTGAACACACAAAGATTATCGTATTATTTATTCTACATACACATTTCTTGATTTTAATTTGATAACCACACTGACAAATACACGCTATTTGATGAAGGAAAACATAGTGAGAAATTATTTTTTGTTTGAATTCAAGTTAGCTAAGAGACTGAGTTTCCACGGCGCGGTTCGCGGTCCGCGTTCTCCGTAGAATTCAAAAAAAAATCACATCATTTACAATTTATAACACAAGTAAGGCTGGAGCCCTCTTTTAAGTGTAATAGTATACTTGTACCGGAAGACACCGCTCTTCCATAACAATATCCGAATTATGAAACCATAGCTACACTACACACATATATGTTGTTGCGTTCCCTCAAATATGGTCGAGCGAAGCAATGGCTGGATCATGCGTCATGCTCGTGAACGGGTGCCGCCGCGGGCGGGAATGGGGCTACTTTCTGTCTGCCCGTCTTTGACATGAATTGAATTGTAGTACGTTTTGTGGAAATGTCATATTCTATTCTAACAAAGATGCACGGGTTAAATCAGCTTGCCATCCAGCTGCCCACAAGATAGTATAAAAACTTATTACAATGTAATAGCTACTTATTAATATTGTAAAATGATTATTTTGAAAAGAGCAACTGCTGAGTTTCTTGCCGGCTCTTCTCAGCAGAATCCGCTTTCCGAACCGGTGGTAGAATCTTGACGTGTCATAAGAGCCACAGGTTGGCCTACATGAAATAAATAATTTTGAATTTGAATTTAATTGAATTATGTTTAACAATAAAAATTACTATAAAATACTACATAATATTTTTACAGTACAAATTAAATTCAATAATGCTGTGTGATTGCGCGTAAATTAAGTTCTGTGTCTGCGCGTAAGTGTATGTGTGTTTATGGTTAGTGTGTGTGTGTGTGTATGTATGAGTGTGTCTGTGTGTGTGTATGTGAACTTGTGTACGTGCGTGTGTGCGTGAGTGTTGTGTATTGGTCAAAGTGCTAAGTTCAATTATTCAGTAGATTTAAACAATGATTCAACCTTTTCATAGTCACATGTAAATAAATATTTAGTTAGAACTTTTTTACAATCTCGTAATTTAAGATGAATGAATGAAGAATGCAGATTTGTTTGGAAAATGAAGTAGCAATTTCCACGGCGCGGTTTGCGCCCGCGGCGGGCGCGGTTACAGCGGTACCGCAACCGCTGCGGGCGCGGGTGGGAACCGCGCCGTGGAAACTCAGTCTCAGATCTAAATTCAAGTAAGCTGACAAACCAAAAAGGTTGGTACCCCTGTGGGGATACTGTTTTTCCGGAAAGATAACTTACGTCATTCTTCAAGTCCTTGCCCATGCCCATGCAAAAAATCACGCCGATCTATGACTCCGTTGCTGCTTGATTAAAGGACTAACAAACAAATACAGTTTCGCATTTTATAATATTAGTAAGGGTAAAAAATATATGTTTTGAGCTTTGAGGAATTATTGTTTTGAGGCCTGTTAAGTAACATGTTGCTCAGCAGGTGTACGAGATCCAGAAAAATAAGTTCATACGCAAATGCGGGTTCTGGAGATATAAATTATATATTTTACTAGCGACCCGCCCCGGCTTCGCACGGATAGTAGAGCATATTACGCCTATGCTTTTCAAACTACTTGGAATGTTCCATAAGTTATATCTTGAACAGCATATTGAACAGGACGTAGGTATAAAAGAAGTATTATAGTAACAGCGCGGCGCGTCCGCGTCGCGTCAGGTTGGTCGGTTGCGAATCACCCTATCTATTGGTGAAAACCGCATGAAAATCCATTCGGTACTTTTTGAGTTTATCGCGAACAGACAGACAGACAGACGCGGCGGGGGACTGGGTAGGAGTTGGTACCTATATACGCATATACTTTCTTCTGTGATATACATACATTATACAGTCATACGATTTGTGCCAAACTAATTTCATATCAAAACATGCCATTCTCACGATGAAAATCTAAACAACTACAGATTATACTCGACTGTAAATAATTTGATATCAAGCCTCAGGCAGAAACGTCTTTATGAAAGTCACGAGTAAATATAATATCCATATTAATATAATAATATGGATAGATTACATTATCATATTATATCTCATCTTTATTTATACGATCGATTTAGTCTAACAGAGATTATGTCTACGACATCCATAGTTTGCTCGTTTGCAGCGTTATTATGTATCGAGGGAAGCGAAAAGTGGCTGTTGCAAAATCGACATCTATTCATACACTATTGAGTATTCATGGTTCTAAGTGACGACAACCTTCGGTGTAAATCCTAGGTTAGGTATTTTGATTGCTTATTTGCTGACACTATCGTATTTATCTCATCTTTATTTATACGATCGATTTAGAATAGCGATTATGGTCAACGACATCCATAGTTTGCTCGGTTGCAGCGTTATTATGTATCGAGAGAAGCGAAAAGTGGCTGTTGCAAAATCGACTTCTATTCATACACTATTGAGTATTCATGGTTCTAAGTGACGACAACCTTCGGTGTAAATCCTAGGTTAGGTATTTTGATTGCTTATTTGCTGACACTGTCGTATTTATCTCATCTTTATTTATACGATCGATTTAGAATAGCGATTATGGTCAACGACATCCATAGTTTGCTCGGTTGCAGCGTTATTATGTATCGAGAGAAGCGAAAAGTGGCTGTTGCAAAATCGACTTCTATTCATACACTATTGAGTATTCATGGTTCTAAGTGACGACAACCTTCGGTGTAAATCCTAGGTTAGATATTTTGATTGCTTATTTGCTGACACTGTCGTATTTATCTCATCTTTATTTATACGATCGATTTAGAATAGCGATTATGGTCAACGACATCCATAGTTTGCTCGGTTGCAGCGTTATTATGTATCGAGAGAAGCGAAAAGTGGCTGTTGCAAAATCGACTTCTATTCATACACTATTGAGTATTCATGGTTCTAAGTGACGACAACCTTCGGTGTAAATCCTAGGTTAGGTATTTTGATTGCTTATTTGCTGACACTGTCGTATTTATCTCATCTTTATTTATACGATCGATTTAGAATAGCGATTATGGTCAACGACATCCATAGTTTGCTCGGTTGCAGCGTTATTATGTATCGAGAGAAGCGAAAAGTGGCTGTTGCAAAATCGACTTCTATTCATACACTATTGAGTATTCATGGTTCTAAGTGACGACAACCTTCGGTGTAAATCCTAGGTTAGGTATTTTGATTGCTTATTTGCTGACACTGTCGTATTTATCTCATCTTTATTTATACGATCGATTTAGAATAGCGATTATGGTCAACGACATCCATAGTTTGCTCGGTTGCAGCGTTATTATGTATCGAGAGAAGCGAAAAGTGGCTGTTGCAAAATCGACTTCTATTCATACACTATTGAGTATTCATGGTTCTAAGTGACGACAACCTTCGGTGTAAATCCTAGGTTAGGTATTTTGATTGCTTATTTGCTGACACTATCGTATTTATCTCATCTTTATTTATACGATCGATTTAGAATAGCGATTATGGTCAACGACATCCATAGTTTGCTCGGTTGCAGCGTTATTATGTATCGAGAGAAGCGAAAAGTGGCTGTTGCAAAATCGACTTCTATTCATACACTATTGAGTATTCATGGTTCTAAGTGACGACAACCTTCGGTGTAAATCCTAGGTTAGGTATTTTGATTGCTTATTTGCTGACACTGTCGTATTTATCTCATCTTTATTTATACGATCGATTTAGAATAGCGATTATGGTCAACGACATCCATAGTTTGCTCGGTTGCAGCGTTATTATGTATCGAGAGAAGCGAAAAGTGGCTGTTGCAAAATCGACTTCTATTCATACACTATTGAGTATTCATGGTTCTAAGTGACGACAACCTTCGGTGTAAATCCTAGGTTAGGTATTTTGATTGCTTATTTGCTGACACTGTCGTATTTATCTCATCTTTATTTATACGATCGATTTAGAATAGCGATTATGGTCAACGACATCCATAGTTTGCTCGGTTGCAGCGTTATTATGTATCGAGAGAAGCGAAAAGTGGCTGTTGCAAAATCGACTTCTATTCATACACTATTGAGTATTCATGGTTCTAAGTGATGACAACCTTCGGTGTAAATCCTAGGTTAGGTATTTTGATTGCTTATTTGCTGACACTGTCGTATTTATCTCATCTTTATTTATACGATCGATTTAGAATAGCGATTATGGTCAACGACATCCATAGTTTGCTCGGTTGCAGCGTTATTATGTATCGAGAGAAGCGAAAAGTGGCTGTTGCAAAATCGACTTCTATTCATACACTATTGAGTATTCATGGTTCTAAGTGACGACAACCTTCGGTGTAAATCCTAGGTTAGGTATTTTGATTGCTTATTTGCTGACACTATCGTATTTATCTCATCTTTATTTATACGATCGATTTAGAATAGCGATTATGGTCAACGACATCCATAGTTTGCTCGGTTGCAGCGTTATTATGTATCGAGAGAAGCGAAAAGTGGCTGTTGCAAAATCGACTTCTATTCATACACTATTGAGTATTCATGGTTCTAAGTGACGACAACCTTCGGTGTAAATCCTAGGTTAGGTATTTTGATTGCTTATTTGCTGACACTATCGTATTTATCTCATCTTTATTTATACGATCGATTTAGAATAGCGATTATGGTCAACGACATCCATAGTTTGCTCGGTTGCAGCGTTATTATGTATCGAGAGAAGCGAAAAGTGGCTGTTGCAAAATCGACTTCTATTCATACACTATTGAGTATTCATGGTTCTAAGTGACGACAACCTTCGGTGTAAATCCTAGGTTAGGTATTTTGATTGCTTATTTGCTGACACTATCGTATTTATCTCATCTTTATTTATACGATCGATTTAGAATAGCGATTATGGTCAACGACATCCATAGTTTGCTCGGTTGCAGCGTTATTATGTATCGAGAGAAGCGAAAAGTGGCTGTTGCAAAATCGACTTCTATTCATACACTATTGAGTATTCATGGTTCTAAGTGACGACAACCTTCGGTGTAAATCCTAGGTTAGGTATTTTGATTGCTTATTTGCTGACACTATCGTATTTATCTCATCTTTATTTATACGATCGATTTAGAATAGCGATTATGGTCAACGACATCCATAGTTTGCTCGGTTGCAGCGTTATTATGTATCGAGAGAAGCGAAAAGTGGCTGTTGCAAAATCGACTTCTATTCATACACTATTGAGTATTCATGGTTCTAAGTGACGACAACCTTCGGTGTAAATCCTAGATTAGGTATTTTGATTGCTTATTTGCTGACACTGTCGTATTTATCTCATCTTTATTTATACGATCGATTTAGAATAGCGATTATGGTCAACGACATCCATAGTTTGCTCGGTTGCAGCGTTATTATGTATCGAGAGAAGCGAAAAGTGGCTGTTGCAAAATCGACTTCTATTCATACACTATTGAGTATTCATGGTTCTAAGTGACGACAACCTTCGGTGTAAATCCTAGGTTAGGTATTTTGATTGCTTATTTGCTGACACTGTCGTATTTATCTCATCTTTATTTATACGATCGATTTAGAATAGCGATTATGGTCAACGACATCCATAGTTTGCTCGGTTGCAGCGTTATTATGTATCGAGAGAAGCGAAAAGTGGCTGTTGCAAAATCGACTTCTATTCATACACTATTGAGTATTCATGGTTCTAAGTGACGACAACCTTCGGTGTAAATCCTAGGTTAGGTATTTTGATTGCTTATTTGCTGATACTGTCGTATTTATCTCATCTTTATTTATACGATCGATTTAGAATAGCGATTATGGTCAACGACATCCATAGTTTGCTCGGTTGCAGCGTTATTATGTATCGAGAGAAGCGAAAAGTGGCTGTTGCAAAATTGAATTCTATTCATACACTATTGAGTATTCATGGTTCTAAGTGACGACAACCTTCGGTGTAAATCCTAGGTTAGGTATTTTGATTGCTTATTTGCTGACACTGTCGTATTTATCTCATCTTTATTTATACGATCGATTTAGAATAGCGATTATGGTCAACGACATCCATAGTTTGCTCGGTTGCAGCGTTTTTATGTATCGAGAGAAGCGAAAAGTGGCTGTTGCAAAATCGACTTCTATTCATACACTATTGAGTATTCATGGTTCTAAGTGACGACAACCTTCGGTGTAAATCCTAGGTTAGGTATTTTGATTGCTTATTTGCTGACACTGTCGTATTTATCTCATCTTTATTTATACGATCGATTTAGAATAGCGATTATGGTCAACGACATCCATAGTTTGCTCGGTTGCAGCGTTATTATGTATCGAGAGAAGCGAAAAGTGGCTGTTGCAAAATCGACTTCTATTCATACACTATTGAGTATTCATGGTTCTAAGTGACGACAACCTTCGGTGTAAATCCTAGGTTAGGTATTTTGATTGCTTATTTGCTGACACTGTCGTATTTATCTCATCTTTATTTATACGATCGATTTAGAATAGCGATTATGGTCAAAGACATCCATAGTTTGCTCGGTTGCAGCGTTATTATGTATCGAGAGAAGCGAAAAGTGGCTGTTGCAAAATCGACTTCTATTCATACACTATTGAGTATTCATGGTTCTAAGTGACGACAACCTTCGGTGTAAATCCTAGGTTAGGTATTTTGATTGCTTATTTGCTGACACTGTCGTATTTATCTCATCTTTATTTATACGATCGATTTAGAATAGCGATTATGGTCAACGACATCCATAGTTTGCTCGGTTGCAGCGTTATTATGTATCGAGAGAAGCGAAAAGTGGCTGTTGCAAAATCGACTTCTATTCATACACTATTGAGTATTCATGGTTCTAAGTGACGACAACCTTCGGTGTAAATCCTAGGTTAGGTATTTTGATTGCTTATTTGCTGACACTATCGTATTTATCTCATCTTTATTTATACGATCGATTTAGAATAGCGATTATGGTCAACGACATCCATAGTTTGCTCGGTTGCAGCGTTATTATGTATCGAGAGAAGCGAAAAGTGGCTGTTGCAAAATCGACTTCTATTCATACACTATTGAGTATTCATGGTTCTAAGTGACGACAACCTTCGGTGTTAAATCCTAGGTTAGGTATTTTGATTGCTTATTTGCTGACACTATCGTATTTTATCTCATCTTTATTATTTATACGATCGATTTAGTCCAAGTTGCGATTATGGTCGCCGACATCCATAGTTTGCTTGGTTGCAGCGTTATTATGTATCGAGAAAAGCGAAATGTGGCTGTTGCAAAATCGACTTCTATTCTTACACTGAGTATTCATGGTTCTAAGTAACAACCTTCTGTGAATAGAACACACAAGTGCTTTTGAATCGTCGATGAGTCTACCACTGGTTCGGAATGCCCTTCCTGCCGAGAAGAACCAGCAAGAAACTCGGCAGTTGCTCTTTTTAAAACAAATTACAATATAACAGATACTGTGCTATGTATGCAGTGTTTCCACAATGAGGGGAAGTTCCACAAAAGCATACCTAATTATAATTCAACACATGTTAAGACGGGTAGACAGAAAGTAGCCTCATTCCCGCCGGTGGAACCCGTTGATGAGCATGACGCACGACCCAGCCATTGCTTCGCTCAACCATATTTGAGGTGTAAATCATAGGTTTGGTATTTTGATTGCTTATTTGCTGACGCTGTCGATATGGTTATTATGAAAACGATAAACTATAGAGAACCGTTTCGAATACCGATATAATTCGTATGCTAGAAACCGCAACAGCGATCTCGGTTTTCCGCTTTTAGAAGCAATTAAAATTTCACAAGCGATTCATTCAGCGTTACGCAAGTGGCAACAAAACAATTATTTGATTGTTACCAACACGTGTTCACAAACATACGCGCCATGTTTAGCTCTGTGCGCTGCAGGCTAGGGCTGTCAATATATGAACACTCTTTAATCTTTATTGAAATTATATATTATACTAGTAGGGCGCGTGGGTGCGCGGCCCGCAAGCGGACCGCGGTTTTTCTATCGCCAAGTGGACTTTCAGGTCCTGATCATTTTCTATCAAACAACCACTCTTCCATCTTTTATACTCTCCGAGATAGATGCCTATGAAATTGGTATGGCCGCCATCTTGAATCCGCCATTTTGAATTTTTTTTCAGCTCATAGCCAATTGGATGAAGTTTCGAGTATTTTTTGTTTGAGCACCTCCCGCCTATCTTCAATACCCTGCCCGTGCTCCTCACCCACCTTCCAAACCCTCGATCATCATATCTCATCATGTGAATGTGTGTCAGAATGAGAATTATTTTATGAAAACAAATTTTGAAAAGGAACCTTATCAGTCTTGCGTAGTTCTCAGCTTCTAGTCTATTCAATATTCGCCATATATTTTGTATGGAGAAAAAATATTCCGCCATCTTGGATTTTTTTCTATTCATCAAATAGACCTTTGGGTCCTCATCATCTTTTGCCAAGAAACCACTCTTCCATCTTTTATACTCCCCGAGATAGACACCGACGAAATTTGTATGGCGGCCATCTTTTTTCCGCCATTTTGAATTTTTTTTCAGCTCACTGCGAATTGGATGAGGTTTCGAGTGAGATTTGTTCGAGCACCCGCCACCTATCTTCGATACCCTGGCCATGCTCTTCACCCGTCTCCGAAATCCTCAATCATCAGCTCTCTCCATATTTTTCCTCCGAATGAATTTTTTTCCTCTATACGAAACCATCAGTTATATATATATATAACTGTATAGTATATATATATATATATATATATATATATAGCTAGTAGGGCGCGTGGGTGCGCGGCCCGCAAGCGGACCGCGGTTTTTCTATCGTCAAGTGGACTTTCAGGTCTTGATCATTTTCTATCAAAAAACCACTCTTCTATCTTTTATACTCTCCGAGATAGACACCGTTGAAGTTTGTATGGCCGCCATCTTGAATCCGCCATTTAGGATTTTTTTCAGCTCACTGCCAATTGGATGAGGTTTCGAGTGACTTTTGTTCGAGCACCCCCACCTATCTACATTACCATGGCCGTGCTCCTCACCCACCTTCCAAACCCTCGATCATCATATCTCATCATTTGTCAGAATGAGAATTCTTTTATAAAAACAAATTTTGAAAAGAAACCGTATCAAAGTCTTGCATAGTTCTCAGCTTCAAGTCTATTCAATATTCGCCATATATTTTGTATGGAGAAAAAAAAATTCCGCCATGTTGGATTTTTTTCTATTCATCAAATAGATCTTTGGGTCCTGATCATCTTTTGCCAAGAAACCACTCTTCCATCTTTTATACTCGCCGAGATAGATACTGACGAAATTTGTATGGCGGCCATCTTTTTTCCGC
Organism: Oeneis ivallda; assembly: GCA_029955525.1. NCBI lineage: Eukaryota > Metazoa > Arthropoda > Insecta > Lepidoptera > Nymphalidae > Oeneis > Oeneis ivallda. The sequence continues at coordinate 1,340,838 of JARPMR010000024.1, forward strand.
CATTTTGAATTTTTTTTCAGCTCATTGCGAATTGGATGAGGTTTCGAGTGACATTTGTTTGAGCACCCTCCACCTATCTTCGATACCCTGACCGTGCTCTTCACCCGTCTCCGAAATCCTCAATCATCAGCTCTCTCCATAATTTTCCTCCGAATGAATTTTTGTCTTCTATACGAAACCATAAGTGAAAAAAAAATTTTTCATACAAAATTTTACAGGAGAGGTGATCAATCAGTCAGTGAATCAGTGAATCAGCACGAACAGCTATATATATATTAATTTAGCTCTAATACTATTTAGTTTTTGCCCCGCAACTTCGTTGTTGTTGAATTAGATTTTGGATTGAATTTTCAAAAACTGTGAATCTTTCATGTTATATCCATGAAACTTGGTATTTTCTCTTTCAATTCAAAATGAAGAGTTGCGTGTTTCGCATTTTTTGGACATTCTACCCCCAAAGGGGTTAAATAGGTATTTTCGCTTTCAATTCAAAACGAAGAGTTGCGTGTTTCCCATTTTTTGGACATTCTACCCCCAAAGGGATTAAATAGCTATTTTCTCTTTCAATTCAAAACGAAGAGTTGCGTGTTTCGCATTTTTTAGACATTCTACCCCCAAAGGGGTTAAATAGGGGATGAGTTTTTCTATGAAAGTCCATAATTTTTCAAGTTAGTTATATCGAGCAACGGATCTTCGTGATTCTTTGATGGATGGTTGCGGACCAGCAGAATTACAGATTACTTTTTATCCCCATAAAACCTGGAGTTCGCACGGGATTTTCAAATAACCTAACTCCTCGTGAACGAAGTCGCGGGGGCAAAAACTATTTTATTTTATTCGATGACAAGATAGTCCTTTACTGCGATTTCACCTAATGGTAAGTGACGATGCAGTCTTAGATGGTAGCTGGCTAACTTAGAAGGGGTATGGCAGTGAACATTACACCCAAACCCCTAATCGGTTTCTACACGCCATCGTGCCTGAACTCTAAATCGCTTGGTGGCACGTCTTTGGCGGTAGGGTGGTAACTAGCCACGGCCAAAGCCTCCCACCAGACTAGACCAGAGACAATTCAGAAATTATAAAATCCCAAATTGCCCCACCGGGAATTGAACCTGAGACCTCCCAGTTATAAGACCACTGCGCCAGGGAGGTCGTCAAATACAGTACATAACAGCTGTGTTCGTCATAATAAAGTAGCTCAAATTCGTTCTCGAGTTCCAATTTAACTATCTGCCAAGGTTTAGTTAAATCGATTTAGTGGATTGGCCGTGAGGAACCAACCACACAGGCAGGCGAGCTAATCCATTCATCTCTATTATTATCTTGATTTTACAATCGATATTAAAAGCGGAATGCATTTAACCCTGGATTTCTATAAATAACAAATCCATTAACAGATTCCAAGTACTAAACTAGCGGCACGCTATGATGGCCGGTTTGACGTTTGTCCGCTCATGAAGTTCCGTATTAATTGATAACGACTTTGAAGGAAATAATTGTATTACTTTATTGACGATAGTGATGTGCAGAGATTCATAAATTTTATCGAATGTAGTTTTAGGTTTAGGACTCAAAATTTATTTATTAAATTGATTTCTAAAATGTATACAAGTGTAGAAAAATCAGTTTGCACCATTTAAGGGGTGAATGTACTTGTGAATATGAACAATTTTCACTATGTGGACAAACCTCTGAAATCGCAAAAAAATATCAGCGATACGTCATTGACGAAATAGCATTAGAACATGGGCACAGAGTTATACGGTTACCGCCTTACCATTGTGAGTATAATGCGATTGAGTTGGTGTGGGCTCAAATTAAGGGATATGCTGCAAGACACAATACAGAACCCCCATTTACCACAAAAAAAATGCTAAAATTATTAGAAGAAGCTTGTGAACATGTGACTAAAGGAGACTGGGAAAAGGTTGTGAATAGAACTGTTAAATTAATAAGGGAAGATTATGAAAGAGATGTGAAAATAGATAATATTATAGAAAACGAACATATAATTATTAATGTAGGTGATGATAGCAGTGACGACAGTGAAAATAGTAGTATGGACGAATCTGATTAATTATGGCCTTTTGTGGCACCTTTTTTGGTATCTTTTGTATTCATATGTTTCTTGTGTGCATATAAAGTATGTATATTCATTTTCATTCAAATATTCAGTTCGTTCAAATAAATTAAATAAACATATACATTTTTGTTTTATTAAACCTATTTAATCAGGTACAAAGTAGGTTGTAGGTTACGTTTGCGTTACCATTACCGACAAAAAGCGTTTAAAAGCGAACATTAACGTTTCTTAGATTTGAGAATATACTGATGCTGCGTTAAGTACTTTATAAACGGATAGAAACTACAGAATTTTTCCTCTGTTCTCTTCAAGGAAATTCTGATTTGCGAACTCTACCGTTTGTAGAAAGTTTTCTTTTCATTATATTCATAAACACTTCTAAAAGTTTATTTGAATAAAATATATTTCTATTCTATTTATTATCTACCTACTAGCTGATGCCCGCGACTTCGTCCGCGTGGATTTAGTTTTTAAAATCCCTCGGGAACTTTTATTTTCCGGGATAAAAAGTAGCCAATGTCACTCTCCAAGTCTTCAACTATACCCATGCAAAAAATCACGTCGATGCGTAGCCCTGTTGCAGCGTGATTGAAGGACAAACCAACAAACAAACACAAGCCTCAGACACACACTTTCGCATTTATAATATTATATAGGGGCTGTTATCCGAACCGATCAATTCACACAAATTCGACGTCTCAGATGTCTTTAAAAGAGGTGTTATTATAATAAATGTAACATCTTTATTATAATGTAACACCATTGTACTACTCAATCTATGCAAATAAATGATTTGATTTGATTTGATTTGAAAATGTTACTTAATCGTAAAATTCTACGTATGATGTAAAATACCGCATTTTAATCGACTCAGAATCTTGCTAGAAAATATTAGAGAAAAAACGCAAAAATAAAAAATACTCAACTTGTAACGCCAAAAGCATAACATCTCCGTTCCGTCGGGTGTAAAAAGATAATAGGGAATAATATGTAGAACAAGCGTCAAGAATTTGTCGACAAATCTTCTTCTCTTCTTTTTCTAAATGTATAAAAAGAAAAGGTGACAGACTGAGTATCTGACGGACTGTTTCGTTACTATAAGAACTATTGTAAGTATCATCATTCATCATCATTAGCAACCCATCAACGGCTCACTACTGAGCGCAGGTCTCCTCTCAGAGAAGGGTTACTTATACCTAGGCCATAATCCACCACGCTGACCCAATGCGAATTGGCGGACTTCACACACCTTCAAGAACATTATGAAGAACTCTCAGGTGTGTAGGTTTCCTCACGATGTTTTCCTTCACCGTTGAAGCAAGCGATATTTAATAGCTTAAACGCACTTGACTCCGAAAAGTCAGAGGTGCGTCCCCGGGAACGAACCTGCGACCCCCCGAATAGGAGACCACAGTCCTAACCACTAGGCTATCACTGCTTTTATTGTAAGTATAACAGAAAAGTAATGAAGCTTGGCTCTACATGAGATCTGATAACTTTTGACAGTGCGAGCCATATGGTCTCTGCAACATTTTGCAACATGAAAATGTTTTTGGTGGGATATAATTGACAATATCAAACAAGAACCATAGTTGGTTAGTTAAAGTTATTGGGAACTAGCTGATGCCCGCGACTTCGTCCGCGTGAATTTAGTTTTTTGTTTTTTTTTTTTATTAAAACCTTCCGTGGAACTTAAGGAACATACAAAAAAATAAATTAACCGAATTGGTCCATCCATTCTTGAGTTATGCGCTTACCAACATTCATTTTTATTTATATAGATTTAATTAACCAATTAGTATTGCTTGGTCTTTCGAGTACTAAACAGGTTGCGAATGTCAGAGGTCAGTCGCTGCGAGTAAAGTGCCTTTGAGATTATAATATTCAAATTACAATAAAGGAGAATTTTGATCGTTTTATTAGTTTATAGTTGGTATAATCCTACTAATATTATAAATGCGAAAGAGGATGGATGGATGCTTGTTATTCCTTCACACCACAACTAATGAACCGATTGGGCTGAAATTTGGCTGAATTTTGGATTGGCTTTGCTTCAGCTGTCCAAAAGGATAGTAGATTATTAGGTATATTAAGATATTGATAAAGCTATAGTTTAGTTTTGAAAAGAGCATCTGCTGTGTTTCTTACTGGCTCTTCTCAAATCTGCTTTCCAAACCACTGGTAGAGTCTTGACTTGATAAAAGAGCAACAAGTTGGCATTTTTATGATAAAATAATTTTTTTTAATTTTTTATTAGTTGAAAACCCTATCAGAATGACATATTCCAGCCTAATTGGTAATCATCGTGCGTTGGTTCGTGCATCGATTACTGAACGTTGCCAATCGATGATGACTCGACTTATGAAACTAGACAAGTTAGCTCATCTCTTTTATAGCCAACCGGCCGATTATGCTAACGTGCTCCTAGGATTATACAAACACGTGCGTTTTACGATCGTTACACGATCCGTATATCGATACGGATCGTGTAACGATCATAATTTCGAAGACGTTCGAAGACCTCCCTGGCTCAGTGGTGAGCGCTGTTGTCTTATAACTGGGAGGTCCCGGGTTCGATTCCCGGCGGGGTCAATTTTGGGAATTTATAATTTCTAAATTGTCTCTGGTCTGGTCTGGTGGGAGGCTTTAGCCGTGGCTAGTTACTACCCTACCGTCAAAGACGTGCCGCCAAGCGATTTAGCGTTCCGGCACGATGGCGTGTAGAAACCGATTAGGGGTATGGGTTGAATGTTCACTGCCATACCCCTTACAAGTTAGCCCGCTACCATCTTAGACTGCATCGTCACCATCAGGTAAGATCGCAGTCAAGGACTAGCTTGTCATCGAATAAAAAAAAGAAAAAAAAAGTTCAATCGATTGTAGAACGATCACTCGATTGTCTTGATCATGGATTACGTAATCCCCGAAGATGATCGCCATTATGCAAAATGAGTGTTTTACTCGTAACATATTCAGTAAAGCTTTTCTGCGAGAGAAGTGCTTGCAGTTCAAACAATCCTATTTGCAATGTAAAATATTACAAATATAAACTTGTGTGCAATATTTGCATACATTTTGGTGTAAATACATCGAGGCTTTGGTTTCGTAGCTTCGAAGTTACAAAACGTCACAATAGATACGAGTGACAGAGATGACGTTCCACGAAGCTGAGGCTGGCCGATTGTGTTTTTAACCGACTTCAAAAAAGAAAGAGGTTCTCAATTCGTCAGAATCTTTTTTTTAAGCTATTGCATAGCTTTTATCGCGGGCTTTGAGCGCGGCGACCGAATCAAGAAATTCCGTAACGAAAATAAACCTAACACCCCGTCGTTTCAGTTCGGCATACTTCGGCACGGTGTTTGTGTGCGTGCGACTAGAAAATGCTATGCAATAGCTTTACCGCGGCAGTCCCCGAGTGCCACACGTTTTTTTTTTTTAATGTATGTTCACCGATTACTAGAAGACGCCTGAACCGATTTGGCAAATTCTTTTTAGGGCTCCGTACCCAAAGGGTACCAACGGGACCCTATTACTAAGCCTACGCTGTCCGTCCGTCCGTCTGTCAGCGGGCTGTATCTCGTAAACCGTAATAGATAGACAGATGAAATTTTCACATATTATGTATTTCTATTGCCGCTATAACAACAAATAATAAAAATTAAATTAAATTAAAAAAATTAAATTAAAATATTTCCATGGGTACATGGAAATATTTTTATTTAATTTTTTTTAACGGAACCCTAAAAGAGCGAGGCCCGACTCGCACTTGGCCGATTTTTTTGATTGAAAGGGATATAACTTCCCAGATCGAGCCGTTTAAAAAAACAATAAAAATATACATAAGTACATTATAGTGGCTTTTATATTAAATTATTCTGGGGTTAGATGTTTAAGATGTACTGCCGTGTTCTGTAAGACCATATTTAAATGCTCCAAAAGAAAATAGGTAGAAATGAATAGGCAACAATAACAAAAACATTTATAATAGGTAAACAATTACCAGTCACATCCGCTATATTCTTGATTCGCCGGAGCAGGAAAAATAGCGTTATTGAGAACAAAAACATTGGGCTAGGTTTTTATCGCCGATTCCCGCAAAAACATCCAACTTCAAATGTTCACGAAGAATCTCCGCCGCCGCGTAAATGATACCTAAAATCCTTCTAGTTCTTCTTTATCAACCGATAGACGTCCACTGCTGGACAAAGGTCTCTTGCATGGACTTCCACAGGCCTCGGTCTTTCGCCGCCTGGATCCAGCGGCTCCCTGCGACTCGTTTGAAGTCAGGTCCATGGTCTTGTGCGAATATCCATTAAGGTTTTGCCCATAATGACCACGCTGGGCAGGCGTGTTGGGCATCGCAAGGCTAGACTGATCGGACCGGTGTCGCTGCTGCCCGACACAGGCCTGTGCCATTTTCTCAGTCTAGCCAGTATGAAATGGTTATACCGCCATTTGTCGGTCGTCATGGCCTCGTCAGTAGCAGGGGGCACCACGGGCAGGTAAGGTTGACGTTTGGAGCGCTAGATGTAGGTGCGCTCCCTTACCCCATTAAAATCCTAAACCGAGGAAAATAGCGCCGTTGCTACGTTATAATTTTTAATAACCCCGAAAATAACTCAAAATAAAAAAACTTGAGAGGTGTCAAGGGACACCCGGATGGAACGAAGTTCCTTTCGATTAATTAATTTGGCATTGTGTTCAATATTTTCACACTACAATATTAGATCTCCGTAGCCTTGTGGTTTCTACAATCGCTAAACAGTTAAAGGTCGATGGTTCGAATCCCAGCTCGACAGACTGAATTTTCTATTTTCAATTTTATTTTAAGCTAGAGCTGGGATTCGAACCTTTAACTGTTTAGCGACTGTAGAAACCACAAGGCTACTGAAATCTTATATTGTACTGTGAAAATATTGAACACAATGCCAAATTCACATTCAAAAAGTGTCGGTTTCAAAAAAGTGTCGGTTCAATTTTGTCTTAATTTATTCCGTCTAGCCCCTTCCGCACCGCGCGATAAGGAACTACGTTCCAAAATCTGGTAGCATCACGCGGAACTTGATTTATTCCACGTGACCTCTCGGCAGCGCGGCCGCGGTCGCTTGACGACTGTCATTTGCATATTTTTATTGTTTTCGTACAATTTCTCCCAAGCAACCGATTCTTTACTGAAACAAACACGTGCAAAGGTAAAAATATTATATTATAGAAGAAAAATAAAAGAACAATGGGTTTAAGAGAAAGAAGGCTAGTCTACAAACTTCTAGTATCTTAAACTGTTGATGATGGATCACCGCATCTGCTGAGAATAGCAATATAAGCAAGGGCTTCTTTCTATATTCCTCTTGGGCCTCACCAGCCTCACACAAAACATGGTCTGTTGTGTTGTGTGATGCAGCACTCCCGCCGATGTCGCCACTCCAGCCGTCCAATCTCACTCCAGAAGCCTAGAAGGCCGCCCAGGTTGCCGATATCCATCCATCCAGCATCCAGACATGCATCCGGCTGCCCACAAGATAGTATAAAAAACTTATTACAATGTCATCATCATTAGCAACCCATCAACGGCTCACTACTGAGCGCCGCAGGTCTCCTCTCAGAGAAGGGTTATAGGCCATAGTCCACCACGCTGGTCCAATGCGAATTGGCGGACTTCACACACCTTCAAGAACATTATGAAAAACTCTCAGGTGTGCAGGTTTCCTCACGATGTTTTATTTCACCGTTGAAGCAAGTGATATTTAATTTCTTAAACGCACTTGACTCCAAAAAGTCAGAGGTACCCGGGATCGAACCTGCGACCCCCCGAATAGGAGACCACAGTCCTAACCACTAGGCTATCACTGCTTCGCAATGTAATAGCTTCATAATAATATATGATTGAAAAGAGCAACTGCTGAGTTTCTTGCCGGCCCTTCACAGCAGAATCCGCTTTCCGAACCGGTGGTAGAGTCATGACTTGTCATAAGAGCCACAGGTTGGCCTACGTGAAATAAATTATGTTGACTTCATAAAGTGAGGCTGGGGATGCCAGATGGTGGCATTCCAAGAGCACGTGCATTGAAGTTTGCTTCGTCTCTGTGCAGACTCCTCATTGTGCAAGAAAGAATTACTTCTAAATGTAGTTTTGGAACGCGGTTCCTTATCGGACGGTACGGTCTTGGCGGATGGGGCTAGGCGAAAAAAAGTGTAAGAATTTTTCCGTCACGACCTTTGTGTGTTGCCTTTGTTAATTACACATGTTCCGTCATAGCTTTGGTGGCGTAGCGGCTAGACGAAGGAGTGAAATTATCAGTTCGGGGGTTCGAATCCTGACTTCAGATTATTATTTTTAATTTATTATAATATATATAGCTCGATTACCACTCACTCACTGACACACTCACTCACTCATTGACAGGGTTGTTCTCCTAGAAGGAGACGGAAAACGATACAATTATGTAGGGGAGATATGTCCGGGTGGGGGATTCGAGTGGGGAAAAATTATGACATTTCGGAAAAACAAGATGGCGGCCGACGTGAATCTTGCAACTCTTTTGTTTTCCGACCGATTTCTTTGAAATTTTGGACTATTGTAGAAATTAGTAAACGATTAACAGAAAAAGTGAAAAAAATTAAAAAAACAAGATGGCGGCCGAGCTGTGACGTCTCAAATTTCCGACCCCTCTCCTGTAAAATTTTGTATGAAAAAAAATTTTTTCACCCATGGTGTCGTATAGAGCTCAAAGAATGTGACTCGGAGAAAGGTGGAGAGAGCTGATGAGTGAGGAGTTCGGAGACGGGCGAGGGGCACGGCCAGGGTGTAGAAGATAGGTGGAGGGTGCTCGACCAAATGTCATTCGAAACCTCGAGCAGTTGCCAGTGAGTTGAAAAAAAATTCCAAAATGGCGGAAAAAAAATGGCGGCAAACTTTGTCCGTCTCTCTCTCGGAGACTATAAAAGATGGAGGAGCGGTTTCTCGACAAAAGATGATCACAACCCGGAGGTCTACCTGGTGAGTAGGAAAAAAATTCAAGATGGCGGATTTTTTTTCCCCCCATACAAAATGTATGGGGAATATTGAAGGGACTAGAAGTTGGGAACTATGCAAGACATTGATTTTGATAGGTTCATATGGCTATTTTTCTTTTTCTTTTTTTTCATTTTACATTTGCTTTTTTTCTTTTTTTTCTTTTTTTTTTCTTTTTTTTTTTTCTTTTTCTTTTGTGAATGAGGAGCACGGCCAGGTTATTGCAGATAGGTGGGGTGTGCTCGAACAAATTTTTTGGCAAAAGATGACCAGAATCCGAAGGTCTACTTGATGAGTAAAAAAATCGCGGTCCGCTTTAGCGGGCCGCGCACCCACGCGCCCTACTTGTAGTAAGAACACTTCCCGCGAGCTGCTTTAGCAGCTCGCGCACCGAGCAAATGCTAGTAATATATATAGCTCGATTACCACTGACTCACTCACTCACTGATTGACATAATTGTTCTCCTAGAAAGAGACAAAAAACGATAAAATGATGTTCGGGGGATATGTTCGGGTGGGGGATTCGAGTAGGGAAAAATTATGACATTTCGGAAAAACAAGATGGCGGCCGACGTGAATCTTGCAACTCTTTTGTTTTCCAACCGATTTCTTTGAAGTTTTGGATTATTGTAGAAATTAGTAAACGATTAACAGAAAAAGTGAAAAAAATTAAAAAAACAAGATGGCGGCCGAGCTGTGACGTCTCAAATTTCCACCCCTCTCCTGTAAAATTTTGTATGAAAAAAATTTTTTTCACCCATGGTGTCGTATAGAGCTCAAAGAATGTGACTCGGAGAAAGGTGGAGAGAGCTGATGAGTGAGGAGTTCGGAGACGGGCGAGGGGCACGGCCAGGGTATAGAAGATAGGTGGAGGGTGCTCGACCAAATGTCATTCGAAACCTCGAGCAGTTGCCAGTGAGTTGAAAAAAAATTCCAAAATGGCGGAAAAAAAATGGCGGCAAATTTTGTCCGTCTCTCTCTCGGAGACTATAAAAGATGGAGGAGCGGTTTCTCGACAAAAGGTGATCACAACCCGGAGGTCTACCTGGTGAGTAGGAAAAAAATTCAAGATGGCGGTTTTTTTTTTTTACATACAAAATGTATGGGGAATATTGAAGGGACTAGAAGTTGGGAACTATGCAAGACATTGATTTTGATAGGTTCATAGGGCTTTTTTTCTTTTTTTTCATTTTACATTTGTTTTTTTTTTGTTCTTTTTTTTCATTTTTTTTTCTTTTTCTTTTGTGAATGAGGAGCACGGCCAGGTTATTGCAGATAGGTGGGGTGTGCTCGAACAAATTTTTTGGCAAAAGATGACCAGAATCCGAAGGGCTACTTGATGAGTAAAAAAATCGCGGTCCGCTTTAGCGGGCCGCGCACCCACGCGCCCTACTTGTAGTAATAACACTTCCCGCGAGCTGCTTTAGCAGCTCGCGCACCGAGCGAAATAAATAAAGCCGAACAATCGCGGTCCGCTTTAGCGGGCCGCGCACCCACGCGCCCTACTTGGAGTAATAACACTTCCCGCGAGCTGCTTTAGCAGCTCGCGCACCGAGCAAACGCTAGTTATAATATATATAGCTCGATTACCACTGACTGACTGACTCACTGATTGACATAATTGTTCTCCTAGAAAGAGACAGAAAACGATAGAATGATGTACGGGAGATATGTTCGGGTGGGGGATTCGAGTGGGGAAAAATTATGACATTTCGGAAAAACAAGATGGCGGCCGACGTGAATCTTGCAACTCTTTTGTTTTCCAACCGATTTCTTTGAAATTTTGGATTATTGTAGAAATTAGTAAACGATTAACAGAAAAAGTGAAAAAAATTAAAAAAACAAGATGGCGGCCGAGCTGTGACGTCTCAAATTTCCACCCCTCTCCTGTAAAATTTTGTATGAAAAAAATTTTTTTCACCCATGGTGTCGTATAGAGCTCAAAGAATGTGACTCGGAGAAAGGTGGAGAGAGCTGATGAGTGAGGAGTTCGGAGACGGGCGAGGGGCACGGCCAGGGTATAGAAGATAGGTGGAGGGTGCTCGACCAAATGTCATTCGAAACCTCGAGCAGTTGCCAGTGAGTTGAAAAAAAATTCCAAAATGGCGGAAAAAAATGGCGGCAAATTTTGTCCGTCTCTCTCTCGGAGACTATAAAAGATGGAGGAGCGGTTTCTCGACAAAAGATGATCACAACCCGGAGGTCTACCTGGTGAGTAGGAAAAAAATTCAAGATGGCGGATTTTTTTTTCCCCCCATACAAAATGTATGGGGAATATTGAAGGGACTAGAAGTTGGGAACTATGCAAGACATTGATTTTGATAGGTTCATAGGGCTTTTTTCTTTTTCTTTTTTTTCATTTTTCATTTTTTTTTTTTTTTTCTTTTTTTTCATTTTTTTTTCTTTTTCTTTTGTGAATGAGGAGCACGGCCAGGTTATTGCAGATAGGTGGGGTGTGCTCGAACAAATTTTTTGGCAAAAGATGACCAGAATCCGAAGGGCTACTTGATGAGTAAAAAAATCGCGGTCCGCTTTAGCGGGCCGCGCACCCACGCGCCCTACTTGTAGTAATAACACTTCCCGCGAGCTGCTTTAGCAGCTCGCGCACCGAGCGAAATAAATAAAGCCGAACAATCGCGGTCCGCTTTAGCGGGCCGCGCACCCACGCGCCCTACTTGGAGCAATAACACTTCCCGCGAGCTGCTTTAGCAGCTCGCGCACCGAGCAAACGCTAGTAATATATATAGCTCGATTACCACTGACTCACTCACTGACTGATTGACACGATTGTTCTCCTAGAAGGAGACAGAAAACGATACAATGATGCAGGGGAGATATGTTCGGGTGGGGGATTCGAGTGGGGAAAAATTATGACATTTCGGAAAAACAAGATGGCGGCCGACGTGATTCTTGCAACTCTTTTGTTTACCAACCGATTTCTTTGAAATTTTGGATTATTGTAGAAATTAGTAAACGATTAACAGAAAAAGTGAAAAAAATTAAAAAAACAAGATGGCGGCCGAGCTGTGACGTCTCAAATTTCCGACCCCTCTCCTGTAAAATTTTGTATGAAAAAAATTTTTTTCACCCATGGTGTCGTATAGAGCTCAAAGAATGTGACTCGGAGAAAGGTGGAGAGAGCTGATGAGTGAGGAGTTCGGAGACGGGCGAGGGGCACGGCCAGGGTATAGAAGATAGGTGGAGGGTGCTCGACCAAATGTCATTCAAAACCTTGAGCAGTTGCCAGTGAGTTGAAAAAAAATTCCAAAATGGCGGAAAAAAATGGCGGCAAATTTTGTCCGTCTCTCTCTCGGAGACTATAAAAGATGGAGGAGCGGTTTCTCGACAAAAGATGATCACAACCCGGAGGTCTACCTGGTGAGTAGGAAAAAAATTCAAGATGGCGGATTTTTTTTCCCCCCATACAAAATGTATGGGGAATATTGAAGGGACTAGAAGTTGGGAACTATGCAAGACATTGATTTTGATAGGTACATAGGGCTTTTTTTCTTTTTCTTTTTTTTCATTTTACATTTGCTTTTTTTCTTTTTTTTTTTTTCTTTTTCATTTGTGAATGAGGAGCACGGCCAGGTTATTGCAGATAGGTGGGGTGTGCTCGAACAAATTTTTTGGCAAAAGATGACCAGAATCCGAAGGTCTACTTGATGAGTAAAAAAATCGCGGTCCGCTTTAGCGGGCCGCGCACCCACGCGCCCTACTTGTAGTAATAACACTTCCCGCGAGCTGCTTTAGCAGCTCGCGCACCGAGCGAAATAAATAAAGCCGAACAATCGCGGTCCGCTTTAGCGGGCCGCGCACCCACGCGCCTTACTTTTAGTAAAACACTTCCCGCGAGCTGCTTTAGCAGCTCGCGCACCGAGCGAAATAAATAAAGCCGAACAATCGCGGTCCGCTTTAGCGGGCCGCGCACCCACGCGCCTTACTTTTAGTAAAACACTTCCCGCGAGCTGCTTTAGCAGCTCGCGCACCGAGCGAAATACTAGTTATAATATATATAGCTCGATTACCACTCACTGACTCACTGACTCATTGACACGATTGTTCTCCTAGAAAGAGACAGAAAACGATACAATGATGTAGGGGAGATATGTCCGGGTGGGGGATTCGAGTGGGGAAAAATTATGACATTTCGGAAAAACAAGATGGCGGCCGACGTGAATCTTGCAACTCTTTTGTTTTCCAACCGATTTCTTTGAAATTTTGGATTATTGTAGAAATTAGTAAACGATTAACAGAAAAAGTGAAAAAAATTAAAAAAACAAGATGGCGGCCGAGCTGTGACGTCTCAAATTTCCGACCCCTCTCCTGTAAAATTTTGTATGAAAAAAATTTTTTTGACCCATGGTGTCGTATAGAGCTCAAAGAATGTGACTCGGAGAAAGGTGGAGAGAGCTGATGAGTGAGGAGTTCGGAGACGGGCGAGGGGCACGGCCAGGGTATAGAAGATAGGTGGAGGGTGCTCGACCAAATGTCATTCGAAACCTCGAGCAGTTGCCAGTGAGTTGAAAAAAAATTCCAAAATGGCGGAAAAAAATGGCGGCAAATTTTGTCCGTCTCTCTCTCGGAGACTATAAAAGATGGAGGAGCGGTTTCGCGACAAAAGATGATCAAAACCCGGAGGTCTACCTGGTGAGTAGGAAAAAAATTCAAGATGGCAGATTTTTTTTTTCATACAAAATGTATGGGGAATATTGAAGGGACTAGAAGTTGGGAACTATGCAAGACATTGATTTTGATAGGTTCATAGGGCTTTTTTCTTTTTCTTTTTTTTCATTTTACATTTGCTTTTTTTCTTTTTTTTTCTTTTTTTTTCTTTTTTTTTCTTTTTCTTTTGTGAATGAGGAGCACGGCCAGGTTATTGCAGATAGGTGGGGTGTGCTCGAACAAATTTTTTGGCAAAAGATGACCAGAATCCGAAGGTCTACTTGATGAGTAAAAAAATCGCGGTCCGCTTTAGCGGGCCGCGCACCCACGCGCCCTACTTGTAGTAATAACACTTCTCGCGAGCTGCTTTAGCAGCTCGCGCACTGAGCGAAATAAATAAATCCGAACAATCGCGGTCCGCTTTAGCGGGCCGCGCACCCACGCGCCCTACTTGTAGCAATAACACTTCCCGCGAGCTGCTTTAGCAGCTCGCGCACCGAGCAAACGCTAGTTATAATATATATAGCTCGATTACCACTGACTCACTCACTCACTCACTGATTGACATAATTGTTCTCCTAGAAAGAGACAAAAAACGATAAAATGATGTACGGGAGATATGTTCGGGTGGGGGATCCGAGTGGGGAAAAATTATGACATTTCGGAAAAACAAGATGGCGGCCGACGTGATTCTTGCAACTCTTTTGTTTTCCAACCGATTTCTTTGAAATTTTGGATTATTGTAGAAATTAGTAAACGATTAACAGAAAAAGTGAAAAAAATTAATAAAACAAGATGGCGGCCGAGCTGTGACGTCTCAAATTTCCGACCCCTCTCCTGTAAAATTTTGTATGAAAAAATTTTTTTTCACCCATGGTGTCGTATAGAGCTCAAAGAATGTGACTCGGAGAAAGGTGGCGAGAGCTGATGAGTGAGGAGTTCGGAGACGGGCGAGGGGCACGGCCAGGGTATAGTAGATAGGTGGAGGGTGCTCGACCAAATGTCATTCGAAACCTCGAGCAGTTGCCAGTGAGTTGAAAAAAAATTCCAAAATGGCGGAAAAAAAATGGCGGCAAATTTTGTCCGTCTCTCTCTCGGAGACTATAAAAGATGGAGGAGCGGTTTCTCGACAAAAGATGATCAAAACCCGGAGGTCTACCTGGTGAGTAGGAAAAAATTCAAGATGGCGGATTTTTTTTTTCCATACTAAATGTATGGGGAATATTGAAGGGACTAGAAGTTGGGAACTAAGCAAGACATTGATTTTGATAGGTTCATAGGGCTTTTTTTCTTTTTCTTTTTTTTTCATTTTACATTTGTTTTTTTTTGTTTTTTTTTTGTTTTTTTTTTTTCTTTTTTTTTTTCTTTTTCTTTTGTGAATGAGGAGCACGGCCAGGTTATTGCAGATAGGTGGGGTGTGCTCGAACAAATTTTTTGGCAAAAGATGACCAGAATCCGAAGGTCTACTTGATGAGTAAAAAAATCGCGGTCCGCTTTAGCGGGCCGCGCACCCACGCGCCCTACTTGTAGTAATAACACTTCCCGCGAGCTGCTTTAGCAGCTCGCGCACCGAGCGAAATAAAAAAAGCCGAACAATCGCGGTCCGCTTTAGCGGGCCGCGCACCCACGCGCCCTACTTGTAGTAATAACACTTCCCGCGAGCTGCTTTAGCAGCTCGCGCACCGAGCGAAATAAATAAAGCCGAACAATCGCGGTCCGCTTTAGCGGGCCGCGCACCAACGCGCCTTACTTTTAGTAAAACACTTCCCGCGAGCTGCTTTAGCAGCTCGCGCACCGAGCAAACGCTAGTTATAATATATATAGCTCGATTACCACTGACTGACTGACACACTCACTGATTGACATAATTGTTCTCCTAGAAAGAGACAAAAAACGATAGATTGATGTAGGGGAGATATGTCCGGGTGGGGGATTCGAGTGGGGAAAAATTATGACATTTCGGAAAAACAAGATGGCGGCCGACGTGAATCTTGCAACTCTTTTGTTTTCCAACCGATTTCTTTGAAATTTTGGATCATTGTAGAAATTAGTAAACGATTAACAGAAAAAGTGAAAAAAATTAAAAAAACAAGATGGCGGCCGAGCTGTGACGTCTCAAATTTCCACCCCTCTCCTGTAAAATTTTGTATGAAAAAAATTTTTTTCACCCATGGTGTCGTATAGAGCTCAAAGAATGTGACTCGGAGAAAGGTGGAGAGAGCTGATGAGTGAGGAGTTCGGAGACGGGCGAGGGGCACGGCCAGGGTATAGAAGATAGGTGGAGGGTGCTCGACCAAATGTCATTCGAAACCTCGAGCAATTGCCAGTGAGTTGAAAAAAAATTCCAAAATGGCGGAAAAAAAATGGCGGCAAATTTTGTCCGTCTCTCTCTCGGAAACTATAAAAGATGGAGGAGCGGTTTCTCGACAAAAGATGATCAAAACCCGGAGGTCTACCTGGTGAGTAGGAAAAAAATTCAAGATGGCGGATTTTTTTTTTCCCATACAAAATGTATGGGGAATATTGAAGGGACTAGAAGTTGGGAACTATGCAAGACATTGATTTTGATAGGTTCATAGGGCTTTTTTTCTTTTTCTTTTTTTTCATTTTACATTTGCTTTTTTTCTTTTTTTTTTCTTTTTTTTTCTTTTTCATTTGTGAATGAGGAGCACGGCCAGGTTATTGCAGATAGGTGGGGTGTGCTCGAACAAATTTTTTGGCAAAAGATGACCAGAATCCGAAGGTCTACTTGATGAGTAAAAAAATCGCGGTCCGCTTTAGCGGGCCGCGCACCCACGCGCCCTACTTGTAGTAATAACACTTCCCGCGAGCTGCTTTAGCAGCTCGCGCACCGAGCTAAATAAATAAAGCCGAACAATCGCGGTCCGCTTTAGCGGGCCGCGCACCCACGCGCCCTACTTGTAGCAATAACACTTCCCGCGAGCTGCTTTAGCAGCTCGCGCACCGAGCAAACGTTATAATATATATAGCTCGATTACCACTGACTGACTGATTCACTGATTCACTCACTGATTGACACGATTGTTCTCCTAGAAGGAGACGGAAAACGATACAATGATGTAGGGGAGATATGTCCGGGTGGGGGATTCGAGTGGGAAAAAATTATGACATTTCGGAAAAACAAGATGGCGGCCGACGTGATTCTTGCAACTCTTTTGTTTTCCAACCGATTTCTTTGAAATTTTGGATTATTGTAGAAATTAGTAAACGATTGACAGAAAAAGTGAAAAAAATTAAAAAAACAAGATGGCGGCCGAGCTGTGACGTCTCAAATTTCCGACCCCACTCCTGTAAAATTTTGTATGAAAAAAATTTTTTTCACCTATGGTGTCGTATAGAGCTCAAAGAATGTGATTCGGAGAAAAGTGGAGAGAGCTGATGAGTGAGGAGTTCGGAGACGGGCGAGGGGCACGGCCAGGGTATAGAAGATAGGTGGAGGGTGCTCGACCAAATGTCATTCGAAACCTCGAGCAGTTGCCAGTGAGTCGAAAAAAAATTCCAAAATGGCGGAAAAAAAAATGGCGGCAAATTTTGTCCGTCTCTCTCTCGGAGACCATAAGAGATGGAGGAGCGGTTTCTCGACAAAAGATGATCAAAACCCGGAGGTCTACCTGGTGAGTAGGAAAAAAATTCAAGATGGCGGATTTTTTTTTTTCATACATTATGTATGGGGAATATTGAAGGGACTAGAAGTTGGGAACTATGCAAGACATTGATTTTGATAGGTTCACAGAGCTTTTTTTCTTTTTCTTTTTTTTCATTTTACATTTGCTTTTTTTTCCTTTTTTTTTTTCTTTTTCTTTTGTGAATGAGGAGCACGGCCAGGTTATTGCAGATAGGTGGGGTGTGCTCGAACAAATTTTTTGGCAAAAGATGACCAGAATCCGAAGGTCTACTTGATGAGAAAAAAAATCGCGGTCCGCTTTAGCGGGCCGCGCACCCACGCGCCCTACTTGTAGTAATAACACTTCCCGCGAGCTGCTTTAGCAGCTCGCGCACCGAGCGAAATAAATAAAGCCGAACAATCGCGGTCCGCTTTAGCGGGCCGCGCACCCACGCGCCCTACTTGTAGCAATAACACTTCCCGCGAGCTGCTTTAGCAGCTCGCGCACCGAGCGAAATACTAGTTATTATAATATATATAGCTCGATTACCACTGACTGACTGACTCACTGATTGACATAATTGTTCTCCTAGAAAGAGACAAAAAACGATAAAATGATGTACGGGAGATATGTTCGGGTGGGGGATTCGAGTGGGGAAAAATTATGACATTTCGGAAAAACAAGATGGCGGCCGACGTGAATCTTGCAACTCTTTTGTTTTCCAACCGATTTCTTTGAAATTTTGGATTATTGTAAAAATTAGTAAACGATTAACAGAAAAAGTGAAAAAAATTAAAAAAACAAGATGGCAGCCGAGCTGTGACGTCTCAAATTTCCACCCCTCTCCTGTAAAATTTTGTATGAAAAAAATTTTTTTCACCCATGGTGTCGTATAGAGCTCAAAGAATGTGACTCGGAGAAAGGTGGCGAGAGCTGATGAGTGAGGAGTTCGGAGACGGGCGAGGGGCACGGCCAGGGTATAGAAGATAGGTGGAGGGTGCTCGACCAAATGTCATTCGGAACCTCGAGCAGTTGCCAGTGAGTTGAAAAAAAATTCCAAAATGGCGGAAAAAAAATGGCGGCAAATTTTGTCCGTCTCTCTCTCGGAGACTATAAAAGATGGAGGAGCGGTTTCTCGACAAAAGATGATCACAACCCGGAGGTCTACCTGGTGAGTAGGAAAAAAATTCAAGATGGCGGATTTTTTTCCCCCCATACAAAATGTATGGGGAATATTGAAGGGACTAGAAGTTGGGAACTATGCAAGACATTGATTTTGATAAAGTCATAGGGCTTTTTTTCTTTTTCTTTTTTTTCATTTTACATTTGCTTTTTTTCTTTTTTTTCTTTTTTTTTTCTTTTGTGAATGAGGAGCACGGCCAGGTTATTGCAGATAGGTGGGGTGTGCTCGAACAAATTTTTTGGCAAAAGATGACCAGAATCCGAAGGTCTACTTGACGAGTAAAAAAATCGCGGTCCGCTTTAGCGGGCCGCGCACCCACGCGCCCTACTTGTAGTAATAACACTTCCCGCGAGCTGTTTTAGCAGCTCGCGCACCGAGCGAAATAAATAAAGCCGAACAATCGCGGTCCGCTTTAGCGGGCCGCGCACCCACGCGCCCTACTTGTAGCAATAACACTTCCCGCGAGCTGCTTTAGCAGCTCGCGCACCGAGCGAAATAAATAAAGCCGAACAATCGCGGTCCGCTTTAGCGGGCCGCGCACCCACGCGCCTTACTTTTAGTAAAACACTTCCCGCGAGCTGCTTTAGCAGCTCGCGCACCGAGCAAACGCTAGTAATATATATATAGCTCGATTACCACTCACTGACTCACTGACTGATTGACACGATTGTTCTCCTAGAAAGAGACGGAAAACGATACAATGATGTATGGGAGATATGTCCGGGTGGGGGATTCGAGTAGGGAAAAATTATGACATTTCGGAAAAACAAGATGGCGGCCGACGTGATTCTTGCAACTCTTTTGTTTTTCAACCGATTTCTTTGAAATTTTGGATTATTGTAGAAATTAGTAAACGATTAACAGAAAAAGTGAAATAAATTAAAAAAACAAGATGGCGGCCGAGCTGTGACGTCTCAAATTTCCGACCCCTCTCCTGTAAAATTTTGTATGAAAAAAATTTTTTTCACCCATGGTGTCGTATAGAGCTCAAAGAATGTGACTCGGAGAATGGTGGACAGAGCTGATGAGTGAGGAGTTCGGAGACGGGCGAGGGGCACGGCCAGGGTATAGAAGATAGGTGGAGGGTGCTCGACCAAATGTCATTCGAAACCTCGAGCAGTTGCCAGTGAGTTGAAAAAAAATTCCAAAATGGCGGAAAAAAAATGGCGGCAAATTTTGTCCGTCTCTCTCTCGGAGACTATAAAAGATGGAGGAGCGGTTTCACGACAAAAGATGATCACAACCCGGAGGTCTACCTGGTGAGTAGGAAAAAAATTCAAGATGGCGGATTATTTTTTTTTCTATACAAAATGTATGGGGAATAATGAAGGGACTAGAAGTTGAAAACTATGCAAGACATTGATTTTGATAGGTTCATAGGTGTCTTATATCTCGGAGAATTAAAAAAGAAAAATATACTGGCCGAATTGAGAACCTCCTCCTTTTTGGAAATGGGTTAAAAAAGGTGAAAGAGTGGTTTTTTTGCCAACTATCCACGCGACCAACTAGGTGGGGTGTGCTCCAACAAAAATTACTCGAAACCACATCCAATTAGCAGGGAGTTGAAAAAAAACTCCAAAATGGCGGATTCAAGATGGCGGCCATAGAAACTTTCTCTGGTGTCTATCTCGGAGAGTATAAAAGATGGAAGAGTAGTTTCTTTGCAACAGATGATCAAGACCCAAAGGTCTACTTGATGATCAGGAAAAAAAACAAGATGGCGGATTTTTTTTTCCATGCGAAATATATGGCGAATATTGATTTTTCTTTTTTTTTCTTCTTTTTGTTTCTCTTTTCTTTTTCTTTTGCTTTTTTCTTTTCTTTTCTTTTTCGTTTTTCCTTTTTTCTTTTTCTTTTCCTTTTTTTCATTTTTCATTTTCTTTTTTTTTCTCTTTTCCTTTTTTTTATTTATTTTTTATTTTTTTTCATTTTTCATTTTCTCTTTTTTTCTTTTTTTCTTTTTTTTCTTTTTTTTCATTTTTCATTTATTTGCTTTTTTTCTTTTTTTCTTTTTTAGGGTTCCGTACCCAAAGGGTACCAACGGGACCCTATTACTAAGCCTACGCTGTCCGTCCGTCCGTCCGTCCGTCCGTCCGTCCGTCCATCCGTCTGTCAGCGGGCTGTATCTCGTAAACCGTAATAGATAGACAGATGAAATTTTCACATATTATGTTTTTCTATTGCCGCTATAACAACAAATAATAAAAATTAAAATAAAAAAATTAAATTAAAATGGGTAGGTGGGTAGATGGAAATCTTTTAATTTAATTTTTTTTAACGGAACCCTAAAAGAGCGAGGCCCGACTCGCACTTGGCCGATTTTTTTTTCTTTTTTCTTTCTTTTTTCCTTTTTTTCATTATTTTTCTTTTTTTTCATTTTTCATTTTCTTTTTTTCTTTCTTCTTTTTTTCTTTTCTTTTCTTTTCTTTTTCTTTTGTGAATGAGGAGCACGGCAAGGTTATTGCAGATAGGTGGGGTGTGCTCGAACAAATTTTTTGCCAAAAGATGACCAGAATCCGAAGGTCTACTTGATGAGTAAAAAAATCGCGGTCCGCTTTAGCGGGCCGCGCACCCACGCGCTTTACTTTTAGTAATAACACTTCCCGCGAGCTGCTTTAGCAGCTCGCGCACCGAGCAAACGCTAGTTAATATATATATAGCTGCTCGTGCTGATTCACTGATTCACTGACTGATTGATCACCTCTCCTGTAAAATTTTGTATGAAAAATTTTTTTTCCACCGATGGTTTCGTATAGAGGACAAAAATTCATTCGGAGGAAAATTATGGAGAGAGCTGATGATTGAGGATTTCGGAGACGGATGAGGAGCACGGCCAGGGTATTGAAGATAGGTGGGGGGTGCTCGAACAAATGTCACTCGAAACCTCATCCAATTCGCAGTGAGCTGAAAAAAAATTCAAAATGGCGGAAAAAAGATGGCGGCCATACAAATTTCGTCGGTGTCTATCTCGGAGAGTATAAAAGATAGAAGAGTGGTTTCCTGGCAAAAGCTGATCAAGACCCTAAGGTCTACTTGACGAACAGAAAAAAAATTCAAGATGGCGGAATTTTTTTTTTCTTCATACAAAAATATATGGCGAATATTGAAGAGACTAGAAGCCGGGAATCATGCACGACTTTGATACAATTCCTTTTCAAGATTTTTCTTTATTGAAGAATTTTCATTATGACAAATGATGACATATGATGATCGAGGGTTTGGAAGGTGGGTGAGGAGCACGGCCATGGTAATGTAGATAGGTGGGGGTGCTCGAACAAAAGTCACTCGAAATCTCATCCAATTGGCAGTGAGCTGAAAAAAATCCAAAATGGCGGATTCAAGATGGCGGCCATACAAACTTCAACGGTGTCTATCTCGGAGAGTATAAAAGATGGAAGAGTGGTTTTGTGATAGAAAATGATCAGGAGCTGAAAGTCTACTAGACGAGTAGAAAAACCGCGGTCCGCTTGCGGGCCGCGCACCCACGCGCCCTACTAGTTTATTTATATTATTAACTAGATGATGCCCGCGAATTCGTAAGCGTGGATTAAAGTTTTTTTTAATTCCCGTGGGGACTCTGTAATTTTCCGGGATAAAAAGTAGCGTAGGTGTTAATCCTGGGTATGAGCTAGCTATCTCCATTCCAAATTTCAGCCAAATTGGTACATTCTTTGTGGCGTTAAAGAGTAACAAACATCCATCCATACATAGAGCCATCCTCACAAAGTTTCGCATTTATAATATTACATAGTTAGTAGGATTTATTATTAAAAGGAATTACGTTCCAACCGACTGTTCCACGACACTCACGCATTTTTTTGAAGTAAAACTTCTTTACGCACGCTTGACTTGGGGAGTAAGCTGGTGAATGCGTTACGAAAAGTGTGATCGGGCGAGACGAACGGAAGTTGAGAGGGAGATATAAGTTAGTGAAGATAGAAAGAGAGAGAGTTACGTTTCGTATATTACTGTAGGTGCAAGAGAGAGGTGCGAGCACACATTTTCTTTCTTTCTCTCATAGCCAGTTGCGTTTCGTAAGTTTGACTTCAGTCGTGTTGCAAGCTTTTATTTAGCTTGACCAGTTTATCTTTATTTATTTACTAGCTGATGCCCGCGACTTCGTCCGCGTGGATTTCATTTTTAAAATCCTGCGGGAACTCTTTGATTTTCCCGGATAAAACTTAGCCTTTGTCACCCTCCAGGTTTTCAACTATACCCATGCAAAAAATCACGTCGATCCGTAGCTTTTTTGCTACTTGATTGAAAAACAAACCAACATACAAACACACTTTCGCATTTATATTATTAAAAAATATCCTATGTCCGTCTCCTGGTTCTAAGCTACCTCCCCACCAATTTTCAGAAAAATCGGTTCAGCCGTTCTTGAGTTATAAATAGTGTAACTAACACGACTTTCTTTTATATATATAGATTTGTTTGTTTGGGTCAAATCTTGCAAGATGAATTAGACTCTCTTCCCGGTTTCTGATCGAGCTGAAATTTTGCATGTATGTGTAAATCGGATGACAATGCAATATTATTGTGACATGGAGCTGATCTGATGATGGAGACGGAAGATGGCTATCGGAACTCTGTAATAAAACGACGTAACCCCATCGAGTTTGGGCTCGTTTGATTCGTCATAACAAGTACTCTGATCCTAGATGATATCCAGAGTCTAATGATTTAGCTACTAAAAGTTTGCATTAAAATCGATTCTTAGTTTACTCCTTAAGAATCGATTTTAGGCGCCCGGTATGAGAAAAATTCGAGGAGTAAAATCTACTTATGAATGACCTCGTTACGTTTTTCACGACGATGCAAATTTCTACCCTAACGTTGAGTAAATAAGGTTGGTTTTCGCTTGAGTTGTCGAATGCGAAAGAGCTTTCTCTTCGGGAAGCCGAGCGCGTACCGATCGGGTCCGAGCGGCGCCGAGACGCAGCGAGCGCCGCGAATGCATTACGACGTTTTAAGGAGTAAACTCCAGTCGTGCGTCGGAGCTGACACACACACTTTTTTTTTTTAATTTACACTTGTTTTTATTATTTGCAGGTCAAAATCCTCGTGCCCAATTCGACGGCGGGCATGATCATCGGCAAGGGCGGCAACTACATCAAGCTGATAAAGGAGCAGAGCGGCAGCTACGTGCAGATCTCGCAGAAGGCCAAGGAGCTATCGCTGCAGGAGCGGTGCATCACCGTAGTCGGTGAGTTGACATCGTGAGAAGTGACTGGCACACAAATCACCGTCACTTTGGCAGGCTTCTTCTTCGTCTTCTTTATCAACCTATAGACGTCCACGGCTGGACAAAGGTCTCCTGCATGGACTTCCACAGGCTTCGGTCTTGCGCCGCTTGAATCCAGCGGCTGCCAACACTGCGTTTCCCGGTGCGGAGTCGCCACTCCAACACCTTGGGACCCCAACGACCATCAGCTCTTCGAACTATGCTATTATTGGCAGGCTACTTTGACACTATTTGCGCGCCTATACAAAGCAGATCTATAAAAACTCTACAATTGACCAAACAGACAGGCAATTAAGGCTGAGATCTATAGACTCTAGATCTGACTCTGCTCAAGACTTAATATGGAGTTTAATGAGACACCAATATGTTCTGATATAAATCTGTCTCGTTTTAACTCAGTATTGAGTCTGAGCTAAGTGAGAGTGCCATCTATAGATCTCACACTAAGTGCCGCTGCTTCAGCCGTCTATGTTGAAATATGTAGACTTCTACCTGTTATGTTTCCTCTCTAACTTATGTAATGGGGTTATTCAATGGGTGCAAATAAAACAAATTCCTTCAAACACATCGTGCACGTTTCCACTTCATCATGTTTCTTCTTAACAAGTTTTTACCGCTGTTATGGCGACTCTTTTCCATATGGGTAATGGGTATACGAAACTTTCGACCACATTACGGCCTGAACTGAAATTGTCGGCACTTTCTGTATAGTGTATGTATGCCCGTGGATATGTCACCGTTCCCAATAGAATACGGGAATAATTATGTACCTACTTTAAAACTTTTACGCTCTATTTCAATAAATAAATAAATAAATAAGCCCTTTATTCTGAATAAACAAAGTTAAGGAATTTTATAGTTAGTTTATAAGATATCTCGTAATTCAGAGTGCCTCTTGGCATACTTAGGCCTCCTCTAGCGTTTTCCATTGGTTTCTGTCTTGCGCTACCCTTCTCCAATGGTGACCAGCCGTGAGCCTCAGGTCATCTGACCATCTCGCTTGTTGACGTCCTCTGTCCCGTTTGCCGTCTCTGGGGTACCAGTCGCAGACCATTGTACTCCATTTGCCTTGTCTGTCTCTAATTATGTGGCCAGCCCATCTCCACTTCATTTGGTCTATTCGAGTGAGAATGTACACTTACTTACACAGTTACTTGTACAGTTACTTTGGTTACGCTCTACTTCATTCATCCCTAAATTCTGAGGGTTTCTACTAATTGCTTGCATACCTCAGTATGGAAGATATCCTGCACAATTTTGGGATGCAAATGTTATCTTTCCTAGAAACAAGCAACAATGGATAAGTCCTGCTGTTCTTGTATCCAGTTAACTACCTTGTTAACATGACTGATAGCCAACAGACTTATTGGCCGGCCGCCGGCGGGAATGGGGCTACTTTGTGTCTGCCCGTCTTAACATGAATTGAATTTTAGTTTTTTTTTTTAACATCCCCTCATTGTAGAAATGTTATATTTTATTCTAACAAAGTTGCATAGGTTAAATCGGCTTGGCATCCAGCTGCCCACAAGATAGTATAAAAAACTTATTACAATGTAATAATAGCTTCATAATAATATTGTAAAATGATTATTTTGAAAAGAGCAACTGCTGAGTTTCTTGCCGCCTCTTCTAAGCAGAATCCGCGTTCCGAACCGGTGGTAGAGTCATGACTTGTCATAAGAGCCACAGGTTGGCCTACGTGAAATAAATAATTTTGGATTTGAATTTGAATTGCGTTGGAAAAAACTTTTTGCGGTTTGCGTAGATTAATATGATGATAATTGAAGTGAGAACAAGCAAAAACCTCTCTCAACGAGCGGGTTGAGAGTGCGGCCCATAAAAACGCGTACATTAAACATATTCTCATCGCGCGAAATAATTAGTGCGACGCAAAATGGCTGAGTAATGCCGCAGCCATCTTTGTTATTAAGAACGGTTTTTTATCATTCGGTGATAAATAATTGGTAATTTTTGTTTGAAAAAACTAGTTTGTTCTGTTTATGAAATTACTGTCGCTGACAAGGGACTATAGTCATCTGGTTACCAATTGTCTAAAAGTTATTCCATTGATCGTATTCGTATTCGATGACATTAGCGTCGAAGTAAAATAAAATCTTGATTGTATTGATTTAGTCACAAATTCAGTAGGTACAACCGATTCTAATATGGAGAGTATCGTACATTTCAATTCTGTTATGGTTTACTTTACTTTGACAACGAATGCGATTAAGATCAATGGAATAACTTAAGACAATCGCAGCTCTGTTCTGTTTATGAAATTACTGTCGCAAGACTGTCGCTGACAAGGGACATTATCATCGAATTAGGGACTAAAACTCAGTCTTCATACTAATTAGTCCATCGTTGACGTTATTAGATCTTCTTTATCAATCGATAGACGTCCACTGCTGGACAAAGGTCTCTTGCATGGACTTCTACAGGTCTCGGACTTGCGCCGCCTGAATCCAGCGGCTCCCTGCGAATCGTTTTGCTGTCGTCGGTACACCTAGTGGTGGGTCGCCACTCCAGCACTTTGGGTGGGACCCCAACGACCAGCACTTCGAACTATGTGCCCGCCCATTTCCACTTCATCTTTGCGACTCGCTGAGCTATGTCAGTGACTTTGGTTCTGCTACAGATCACCTCATTTCTGATTTTATCTCGCAGGGATACTCCGAGCATAGCTCTCAAGTAGTTTTAAGTGATCCATTTTGACTGACCTCAAACGGTAAACGTACGCCGAGGACGTTCCCTCGTCTACGCAAGCCCTTATACCTACTTATTTGCAAGTTTTCTCAGCCCAAAGTAGTTAGTTCAGTTAGTTAGTTAGTTAGTTAGTTAGTTAATGGCTGCGCAGTCCGCACAGTTCCGCCGGGCCGCCGCCGGCTAGAGCCAAGAGAATATATGCCATTCCATTCGCCCGCAGTAATTAAGCGACGCGGAAGGCTTCCACAATGGCGCGGAGTCGCTACTTAACGACTGAAAATTTAAACCTTCTGCCTAAACAAGAACAAGAGTAAATTAAAAAAATTGTCTGTAAAGTCGGTTTACGGACGCTAGTTTTACGTGATAACGTCATAAAGAAACATTGATGAATAAATGTGTCATAAGCCAACGCTTGGGCCGATCGTGCCTCTCTATCGCTTGTTCCGCGCTCTCGCTTGCACGCGCAGGCTCAGGCAGAACGTGACACTTTTTCGTGCCGGTGCCGGTGGTCATCGATTTATAAGACGTTATCACGTCAAAAATATATTTTTAAAAAACAAGCTTTTAATAATTCTTAATAAAGAACTCGAAATTTACAAAAAAAAAATTCGGACTGGGTGGTTTTATTGCAGAGTTCCCATAGCTGACTTCCAGGGGACCACCTTCAGGTTACATCATCAGTCCCTGGATATCGTGTAAGACCACTGCAAGATCATGGAAAATCCACTGAAAATGTCGGAACTGATAATATTTTTGATATGAAAATCTCAAAGAAATTCTTATTAACCGGCTTCAAAAAAACCAAAAACAGGAGGTTCTCAACTCGACGCGTATTTTTTTTTGGTCGATGTTACTCCATATCTCCGTCAAATCTCGCCTGACTTCAACATACGTGTACAAACTGAAATTATTTTATACTTTTCGGTGGCATTTGAAGTCGGTTTATTTTAAAAGAATTTTTATATATTACTAGCTGATGCCCGCGACTTCGTCCGCGTGAATTTAGTTTTTGTTTTTTTTTTTGTATTAAAACCTTCCGTGGAACTTAAGGAACATACAAAAAAATAAATTAACCGAATTGGTCCATCCATTCTTGAGTTATGCGCTTACCAACATTCATTTTTATTTATATAGATTGTTTTCTTCATTAGTACCTAAATTACACCCGCGCGAAACCGGGGCGGGTCGCTAGTTTAAAAAAAAATATGTATTTTAAAGTTTAAACAACAAACATATAGAGCCGTCATTATCTAGCCATTAGCGGGCTCTTTGATTACGGCGCGCGAATGCGAATACGCGATTAAATGGGGCGCGACCCCGTTGCGCTCGCCGCGACCCGCGCTGCGCCGTTCGCGGAAAACGCTCGTATATTGAGAAAATCCACATTTTAATCATGTACATTGAAATGTACATTTTGTTTTTAACCGACTTCAAAAAAGGAGGAGGTTATCAATTCGTCGGAATCTTTTTTTTTTTGTTTATATAATATGTCCACCGATTACTCGAAGACGCTTGAACTGATTTGGAATATTCTTTTTTTGTTTGAAAGGGTATACTCCGCAGGTGGTCCCATATATATCGAAATCGGTCGAGCGGTTTTTAAAATATCAACAATAAATTATATACTTGGTATAGGGTGTGTGAAATGTAGTAAAGCGGCAAAGATTTTTTTATATTTAACTAGCTGACCCAGCGAACTTCGTATCGCCAACTTATCTATATAAATAAACTATCCTAATCCAAAAAAACCATCCTATCTTTTAAGTTGGACCAAAGTACAGATAGTTACGAAGTTTGATAAAAATCGGTTAAGTAGTTTAGGAGTCCATCGCGGACAAACAACGTGACACGTAATTTATATATATTAAGATTATTCATAATTAAAACTGACTTTGGCCAAAGTCACCGACATAGCTCAGCTAGTCGCGAAACTGAACTGGAAATGGGCAGGGCAGATATTTCGAACAGCTGTTGGTCTTTGGAGTCCCAAAGTTGGAGCGTGGCGAACCCGCACCGGGAAGCGCAGTGTTGGCAGACCCCCCCACTAGGTGGACTGAAGACATCAAGCGAGTCGCAGGGAGTCGCTGGATTCAGGCGGCGCAAGACCAAAGCCTGTGAAAGGCCACGCAGGAGACCTTTGTCCAGCAGTGGACGTCTATCGGCTGATATAAAGAAGATATGAAGATATGACGGGCTAACTTTCGACAAATATCTAGATCACTTTCGCGTTCTCACTGGAATTTGTATCTGTGTAGTAAAAAATTGGTTGTCTGTAAAGTCGGTTTACGGATGATAGTTTTACGTGATAACGTCATAAAGAAACATTGATGAAAAATTGCATACTTTTATGAATTTAATTGAATTATTATTATCACTGAATTATCATTATTTTGTATAACTACAAAGAAGGAGCTAATTGAAAATTACAATTTTCTCTAGTCACAAGCCAACGATTGGGCCGATCGTGCCTCTCTGTCGCTTGTTCTACGCTCTCGCTTGCACGCGCATGCTCAGGCGGAACGTGACACTTTTTCGTGCGTGCAGCCGGTGTTCATCGATTTATAAGTCGTTATCACGTCAACAAGATCTATATTTAATTGCTTTTGAAAAAAGTGCGCGCCTCGTCTCCTCGCGTCGCGTCTCGGTGTGAACTGACCCTTAGACCCTTGTCGTATAGTTAGGTCACGTATAGATAATAATTAAGTGGCACTCGGGGACTGCCGCGGTAAAGCTATTGCATAGCATTTTTTATCAACTTATGCAATTATAATATTTATGCATTTTTTTTTGCATAATAAAAATTATGCGAAAAAATAATTAAAAAACAAACAAACAAGAAAAGCGCACTGTCACTACTTCGCGAGTGAGATTTGAACCTGCGACATCTAAAGAAAGCGGTCGCTCGCCCACTGCGCCAAACAGAGCTAAATGTGAACCTCTAAAATGTTGAACGCTTACTGAACGACGGTGTTAGGTTTTTTTCGTTACGGAATTTCTTGATTCGGTCGCCGCGCTAAAACTGATTGTCCTAGTTCAAAGCCCGCGATAAAAGCTATGCAATAGCTTAAAAAAGATTATTGGAAAAAGGGTTAGCTTCTGAAGTAGGCTAGGGTGGTAGAAACAGTGGCGTCAGTAAAGAGGAGGTCCGCATTTTATCCGCATTATGGCAAACCATTATCTGACTAGTGCTAAACATCTCTGCGTAACTTTTGAACTCGTTTAACGTGAGTTATATCACGGCAAAAGTTTACCTTTTGTGCGATCATTTTCAGGAAAAATATTGCTGCTGTCACTTTTCAAATGAAATTCGTTTATGTTTTTGTTGACTGATAGCTGTTTCAGTAAATTCCGCTTTTTACATTTTCCGCGATGATATCTGATGTCTCTGTTTTAAATACCACATAAAAGATCCTCTTTTTTTCTAAATTTATCTCTTTTTTGATTTAAGTAAATATATTTATTTGAATAGGTAAGAAATAATTTTTCGCACAAACCCGTTCTTTAGAACTCCCCTTCGCGTTTCGCGTTATTAAAGAATAAGGGTGGTGTCAGACTGCGTACTTTTTGCGCGTATAAGCTCGCATCGGCTTACGCGCTTACACGCGCGCCACATTTTGCGCTTCAAAAACCGAACGCGCGTACACGCGCTTTCCGGCGTGTTCGCTCGAAACGCGGCGAGGCATCTTTTTAGGGTTCCGTACCCAAAGGGTGCCAACGGGACTCTATTACTAAGCCTCCGCTGTCCGTCCGTCTGTCAGCAGCCTATATCTCGTAAACCGTAATAGATAGACAGTTGAAATTTTCACATATCTTGCATTTCTATTGCCGCTATAACAACAAATAATAAAAATTAAATTAAATTAAAAAATTAAATTAAAATATTTCCGTGGGTACATGGAAATATTTTAATTTAATTTTTTTTAACGGAACCCTAAAAGAGCGAGGCCCAACTCGCACTTGGCCGGTTTTTTTTCGGATGGAGTATGCTGTTGGCCCTAATGGCCGCTACAGCGTCACCGGACGTTGGGGCGAGCGTGAAGCGTCGCCGGGGGAGTGAGCCCTAGGGCTCGAAGATATCGGGGGGCAACGTCTTCCTAAGGGCGCCTCCTGTGAGGATCGGACCTCGGCTTAGGATGACGTTGGTACGAATGGGAGGAGTGGCTGGACTAGGTTAGTCCGTACGTCCCCGTGATCGTGGTGAGGATCCACGCCCAGGTGACGTTAGAAATTGGGGGCATCGTCTTCGCTGACGAAGGCGAGGCATCTCGCGGCTTTATATGCGCGTCAATGCTCGTAAGGGTTGTGCGTGTAGAAAACGAGCTTACACGGAAAAAAAATGCTAATCTGTAACCGCCCTTATTCTTTAATTCGTTCTTTTGGTATTTTATTTTTGTTGAGATCAATGTGGTAATTGATATTGTTGTTTTCTTAAGGTGGATTACAAGGGTCTGCCCGCGAAATTCAAATTTAATTTGGTTTTTCGCAATTTGTAAACTAATACGACAAAGTAGGCTTATGGCATTCTAATTGCGACAATGGCAGTATCATCTTCACAGGTTTATATTAAAATCAATTATTATTATTTAAAAATTAAAATATATTAAAATTAGTCAGTAACTCACGTCCAACTCGATATTCTGACTAATTTCTTAAACCGGACACTTTCAAGTAAAGATTTTTCTATAAATATGTAAAGATGATACTGCCATCGTCGCAATTAGAATGCTATAAGACTACTTTGTCGTATTAGTTTACAAATTGCGGCAAATGGTAAATGGGTGGCCTTTGTCGTTTGTTCTTCTTACATAATATTTATTCATAGGTACTTGTGTGCTTATTACCATATCTACTATTAATTACCTACCACGCGTGCATGACTATTTATTGTTTTTTGAGACCTTGTTCATGCTGTGCAGTCCTATAGGGTTATAATAAGATCGAAATGTAAACCTAACCTAAATTCTTAATTTATAATTAAGAATTTAGGTATAAGTAATAATTGTAATCTGTTTGGTTTGCCTAATAAATAAATAAATAAATCCACCTTAAACCAATTTCACTTCAGTACAGGTATGCTAAGTTCAGATACTGTTTCCGAAGTATACGGTCGGGCATAACTCAAGTCACCGCATTCTCAATTCCAGGTGAGAAGGAGAACAACAAGAAGGCGTGCATGATGATCCTACAGAAGGTGGTGGACGACCCGCAGTCCGGCTCGTGTCCCAACGTGTCGTACGCGGACGTGGCGGGCCCCGTCGCCAACTACAACCCGACCGGCTCGCCCTACGCCGTGCCCACCGCTGAGGTGACAGAGGTGACCGCTTGGACACGCTCTCTATGACGAGGCTTCTCCAACTTGCAACTACCCTCAAAAAACAAACTTGCAACTACCCACAAAAAAAAACATTTTCAATATGAGTTTGTTTATTTAGGGCCGATTTCACCGACGTAAAATAAGTCTTATCGGAGTGTAAAGGAGATTGGCTAATACCATAGAGCTTCTGAGTTCTGACCCAGACGAACTGAACCGTGGGCCTCAAGCTCACGTTCATGAATATCAAACTTCTCATGCTTGTTCTAGTAAACCAGTCTAACAAAAAAGCTCATCAAAGTCTATCAAATAAAGTTGGGAGAAAAAAGATATTCACTTGTATTGCCGTGCAACTGTTATTTTTAATGTGTACCTACTTGTGAAAAATTATATTTTTGATCCCCATCTTCTAAAAATATGGGGTTTACATAGAAAAATACTCTGAAAAATATTAATTAAAATTAAATGATTTTTGAATCTGAACGGTTTTCAAAAATGCTGGGTCAAAATTCGCCAACCTCCTTTAATACTTTGACAGTGTTTTCCGTACAAAAACTGTCGGGAAGCCCAATTTATTCCTCTTATTGAACGCTGTTGTTGGTTGAACGTCGCTCGACGTGTTGGTGAAATCGACACTAGAACTAGAGATAAACAACGCTATTTTATATCTGACTACGACAAACCCTAAAGCGTTATAATTTTAGCAGTACCATACATAGACTGCTAAAATCATATATGTGTGTATGTCTTTTTACGTATGTTCCACCATAGCGTCTAAACTACCGAGCCGATCTTGATGAAAGAGGTTTCAATCGATTCGTTTATTATTATGGTAACTACCCTCGAAAAAATTATGTGTTGAAAATTAATTTGTTTATTTGAACTAAAGATACATAACGTTATTTTTATCTGACTTAACAGCAAAACTAACAGGAAGTTATTATTTTTGCAGTACATATGTCGCAGTAAGATAGTTGAAGCCGTGTTATAACTATAAACCTAGGTTTATAGCTATATGCCGTATGATAGCTATACGACAGCGATTCATAGCTATCTTACTAGGAATATAGCTATAATACGAACGCGATCTAGTAGTATAGCTATCTGACTAGACTAATCTAGTAAAATGGTTATAGAAGATAAGGTTATTTAATTTGATTCTAAACATTACAGTAAAGTTAAAACTTGTTGAGAAAAGAGCTTATTTGTAAATAATACAGTTATTTTGGTCGGACGTCGTTAGTGGTTAGAAATTGCGTTGTTGATGTAGAAAATACTTAGAAGGGTTAATTGTTAAAGTTTGAGAAACCTTTTAATTTTACTTACGCGTTGAGGCTTTTCAGGCTACGAACTTTATAGAAAAAATAATGAGAAACCATACAGGTAAACTTCGCAGATTTTCGTAATGTTTATGAAATAAATTAAAAGGATAGAGTTAACTAATATGATTGCAGATTATTCTAATGGTTGCAAATCGAATCCCGACGGTTAAAGTCTGTAGTTATACTACAATTATTGTTATAAATAGAAATGTAGAATTATGTAGAATCTATTGATTAGTTATAGACCTATAGGTACTTTAACATACTTTTAAACTAACAATTAGTAACGCTCTATTATCATTTATATCAGCAACGCATTTTCGTCACGAAACTCCAGTAGCGGAAGCGTTACGCGAGAAAGAGATAGATGAATACACACCAAACAAATGCGAAACTGCGTGTTTTAAGGGAGACATTGAACTACGTATCTATCTCTTTCGCTCCGCTGCCACAGTTTTGCGGCGGAAATTAGCTAACCAGCTTTTATCTATTTGGCTTGATTCGTATTTTTTATGGGCAACTAAGACCACTATACCATGCAGGATTTAAAAGAAGAGTTAAGACCATGAAGGTAGCAAATACCTACCTACCTAATATTTCCTACCTACCATGGTTAAGACGGTGATTTAAAAATTAAGTAATTGTTTTTAAATCCCCGCTCTAACTCTTCAGTAACTAAAAGTACGAAATTTCCTATCGCATACAATGCAAACAAAACTACTAATTCCCATAATTTTAGTGTTACCAGCTCACGGACCATTGCGTAAGATTGTCTAGAAATTACATATATCAATTTATTAAGCTATTGCATAGCTTTTGTCGCGGGCTTTGAACTAGGACAAACAGTTTGAGCGCGGCCGAATCAAGAAATTCCGTAACGAAAAAACCTAACACCGTCGTTCAGTAAGCGTTCAACATTTTAGAGGTTCTCAAGTAGCTCTATTTGACGCAGTGGGCGAGCGGCCGCTTTCTTTAGATGTCGCAGGTTCGAATCTCACTCGCGAAGTAGTGACAGTTCGCTTTTCTTGTTTGTTTGTTTTTTAATTATTTTTTTGCATAATTTTTATTATGCAAAAGAAAAATATTGCATAAATATTATAATTGCATAAGTTGATAAAAAATGCTATGCAATAGCTTTACCGCGACAGTCCCCGAGTGCCACTTAATTTTTTTTTTTTTTTTTATTTAACCTTTGTCTAATAATAGCCGTACTGTCCATCGTCAGTATGGCAGATATTTTAGTGGCTCCTATAAACGAGTTCGATGAGAGGTTGACCACAATAATGCGCGGCCGGGCAAGTTGCCAGCGTCGCAGATATGCGCTGTCATCGCTGCACTCCACGCGTCGTTGACAACCTATCTCCTTTAGTGAGCGATTATGGCGAACCACTGGCCTCCAATACAAGTGTCCTATTAATGTGATGAAAGCAGTGATAGCCTAGTGGTTAGGACTGTTCGGAGTTATACATGCTTCAACGGTGAAGGAAACATCGTTAGGAAACCTGCACGTCTGAAAGTTCTGCATAATGTTCTCAAAGGTGTGTGAAGTCTACCAATTCGCTCTGGGCCAGCCTGATGGACTATAGCCCATAAGGGTGCGTTTTCATTGAAGCAGAACGGAGCGGAGACGTATGTTTTTGTCCAATCAGATTATTGAGATATGACGTGTTAATTTTATCACGTCGTCCAACAATTACCTGATTGATCTATTGAACACGTCTCCGCTCTGTTTCAATGGAAACGCACCCTAACCCTTCTGTGAGAGGAGACCTGCGCCATAGTGGTAGCGAAGTACCAAAGTAGTGAGCCATTGATGATGATGATGCATTCTAAGGTGATAGATAAGCTAACTTGGAAGGGGTACGGCAGTGGTAAATTAAATCCGTACCCCTTAATCGGTTTCTACACGCCATCGTGCCGGTACGCTAAATCGCTTAGCGGCACGTCTTTGACGGTAGGGTGGTAACTAGCCACGGCCGGAACGTCGGAGAATTACTACGGGATTAAAAGAACTTAGTTTCGTTTCGCTTCGCTGCCAATGTGGCCTGCGCTTTAATCCGCGCGCTATGTGGTTTTTAACAATAAACATTTTTGAAAATACGTCTATCCTCTTAATACAGCTGCTAGGGTTTACTTATACCCTGACCAACCGTTTATTTTCTTTTTGGCAGCTCAGTCTCACACTCGATAGACGCGATTCTTGTGTCATACAGTATAATATTGACTGAGCTAAATAAACGGTTGGACAGGGGTTGGGTAATACTGCTGCGCGGCTCAGTTAAGCAGGGGTCTGAAGTATGATACAAGTATCGCCAATGTATATTGTATTAGCAGTGATAGCCTAGTGGTTAGGACTGTGGTCTCCTATTCGGGGGGTCGCAGGTTCGATCCCGGGTACGCACCTCTGACTTTTACGGAGTCAAGTGCGTTTAAGCAATTAAATATCACTTGCTTCAACGGTGAAGGAAAACATCGTGAGGAAACCTGCACACCTGAGAGTTCTTCTGTTCTTGAAGGTGTGTGATGTCCACCAATTCGGCATTGGGCCAGCGTGGTGGACTATGGCCTATAACCCTTCTCCGAGAGGAGACCTGTGCTCAGTAGTGAGCCCTTAATGGGTTGCTAATGATGATGATATTATATTTATCTACTCCAGCATCGAAAAGTTCCAATTTCGAATTTGACAGCTGAATCGAAATGAACCCTCTTTCGGTTTTGCTTCTCATTTCGATGCAGCTCGTTGTATGGGAGCTGAATCGAAATGGTTATCTTCTTAAAATAGAATACCTAAAGCTAAGGCTCTGAGTTCTTGCACTTTTATACCGTTCATACGACAGAGGCGCCACAGGCGGCTGGTGGCGGCTTTCGGAGTTACTTTTTGTTACTTCATTGAGCCTACGGCGTATTTTGTTAATGATTTTATTTTCCTTGTCGTAGATAAAATCTTGTATGCAACTGAACGTAATTAGTCATTTTAATTCTCGTACTATCCTATTTTGATACTCGGCAAGCCTCGTATCAAAAAACAGCACTCGAATTAAAATGACCCTCATTACGATGCAGTTGCATAAATAGCTATTAACGTATATGTAACGTATATTTGTAGTATATGTGTAGTATATGTATGTCAAAGCCTCGCGCGGCGTGGCAAGCACTTGCGGGCGTGTCCAAGTGGTGCGTTTTGTGCACTCGCGTCCCCGGGATGCTCCACACTACCACTGTATAGTATATACCTACACTAAACCACACTAACGCTATAACACCATAGCTCCACCGTCGTTCACTTGTGACAGTAATGGGGTCTACTTGCATGAACTTTGAAAAGAAGTTTTTGTTATTTCCGTCTTAAGGTGGATTATACGGGTCTGCCCGCGAAATTCAAATTGAATTTGGTTTTTCGCAATTTGTAAACTAATACGACAAAGTTGGCTTATGGCATTCTAATTGCGCCAGTGGAATTATCATCTTCACAGGTTTATATAAAAATCTTTACTTGAAAGTGACCAGTTTAAGAAATCAATCAAAATATTGAGTTGACGTGAGTTACTTACAAAGACGATATTCTGACTAATTTCTTAAACTGGACATTTTCAAGTAAAGATTTTTATATAAACCTGTGAAGATGATAATTCCATTGGCGCAATTAGAAGGCCATAAGCCTACTTTGTTGTATTTTTCGCGGGCAGACCCGTCAGATCCACCTTAAAACATTTCGTGCTTCGCGATTATTTGACGTTTCTCATCAAGATTTTAGTCTTGGTATCCCCCATTACATTACAGTATCATTGTTTTGCTTCATATATAAACACTATTAAACTATAATTACTTATTATTTTTTACTGTAATATATTTTATGTAAAAAACGTCTATTTTTATGCCCAATGAATGAGTGATGTAATTTTTTCGTTTTTATGTAGCATTTGAAGGGGGAAAACAAGCGTTGTTGTACCTTACTGGATCTTACATTTGTAGAGCAATGTAGTAGCAAATTGTCAATTATGTGAAACATAAATTGTTTTGCCCCTGTGCTTTTCAATTGGTTTTCAGATGTACAACTCTTCTTCTATAAATTATGTTTCTTTTTTCTTTGAATTTAAGCAACTGTTTTAAATTTCATCACAAAATCAAAATTACTTATTTGTCAACTCAATTTCTAGTCCCAAATTAGTCGAAATCTGCCAAAATCGTTGCTATTTTGCTTGGAAAAAGCTCAAATCATTGTTGCGACTTTAAGACCTCCCAAGTGTAAAATTCATCTTTACGAGATAATCGATAAAAACCGTCTTTATTTAACAAGAGGGTTTTATTGAAACCCTCATATATATATTCACATATGTATATTCACCGATTACTGGAAAACGTCTGAACTGATTTGGAAATTTTTTTTTTGTTTGAAAGGGTAAAATAAAAACAATAAATTATATACTTTGTAGTGGCACGGGCGTTTGAAGTCGGTTTTTTAAAAAGAATTTTTTATATTAATTAATCTATTATTTTACACATAAAAAAATGTGTTCTTAAAGAAAAAACTTAACTTAAACAACAGGTCTTAAAGTCGCAACGATGAAATAGAGCCTACGTTAACTCGGTGCTTCGAGCCAAAGGAACGCGCCACCTGTAGTCCATGTTGTAAGTGGAGTGTATGTGCGCGCAGGGTCACGCGCTGGTCGGCGGCGGGTCGGTGGGCGGCGTGGGCGCGGTGGGCGGGGTGGGCGGCGTGGGCGGCGTGCTCATGAACGGCTCGGGGCTGGGCGCGCTGTCGCTGTCGCTGTCGCTGGCGCCGCCGGGCACGCCGCCGCCCTCGCCGCTCACGCAGCACACGCTCGACCACATCAAGGTAACTGTATTGTAGGCATAGTATATAGCAGCAAGTAGTGGGTAGTAGCGAAGCATAGGCACCATTGTGTAGTTGCAGTCAGTCGTGTATATATAATTGTGTCATTTAAACAAGTCAATTGTTGATTTTTAAATTCTTCAGTCGTTGATTTTAAACTGGACTCGTTAATCGTTGATTTTTAAACTCGGCAACAGTTGATTTTTACACACTTCAATCGTTGTTTTTAAAACTCGTCACTCGTTGATTTTTAAACTCGTCATTTAACTCGTCAATCTTTGATTTTTAAACTCGTCAATCGTTGATTTTTAAACTTGGCAATCGTTGATTTTTAAACTTTTCGATCGTTGATTTTTACACACGTCAATCGTTGATTTTTAAACTCGTCATTTAACTCGTCAATCGTTGATTTTTAAACTTGTCAATCGTCGATTTTTAAACTTGTCAATCATTGCTTTTAAACTCAATCTTTGATTTTTAAACTCTGCAATCGTTGACTTGTAACTCGTCAATCGTTGTTTTTCAAACTGGTCAGGTGGCGTTGCGTCAGGCGGGCTACTCGGAGGGCGGCATCTCGGAGATCGGCGCGGCGCTGTCGCTGCTGGTGAAGCACGGCGTGCTGGGGCTGGCGCTGCCCGCCGCGCTGCCGGCGCCGCTCTCCGCCGCCTACTTCCCGCTGCCCGCGCAGGACTCGTCCGCGGTGTTCGGCCCGCTGGCGCAGGTCCAACTCGGTGAGTTGGACCGACACGCACACGATTACTATACGTCACAGCTCTCGTACGCCCGACACGCCCAGCACGCCCAGCACGCCCAACACGCGCAACACGCCCAACACGCGCAACAAGACGCCTACGCGGACCACTTCGCGCACACGCTGCAGCAGATGCTTAAACAACATCTGCATAGCCTTTAATGGCTCAGTTACACTAAGAGAGTTTCTCGAATGCGAGCGAAATTTTCAGCACTCGTATTTTTCAAGCATAGCTTACTGATACGAGACAGTCATAATTTATAATAATGTAATGCAATGAAATCTTGGACGAGAAAGAATTGGACTATAACTTACTCAAAAATATTATAATATGTGGTTTGACATTTTTTTATGCCAGCTCATTCACATCCCTACAGTCGCAGTTTTTGTTAAGAATATTAATTAGCCTTGCTGAACTTGACTAATATTCTCCTCTACTCTCCAAATCTTGGACGAGAGAGAGAAGGACTTGCCAAGCGCACGCATTCCCCTCTGCCGAAGTACATGTGCGTCGTACGTGTAATTATTTGCTTGTGTGCTCATTTTCTGTAAGTGTGACAGCTTTTGAGTTAGTGTGCGCTCATGGAGACGTAGTGAGTGAGTAAATGTGTGCTGTACGCACAGCACACATTTGCTCACTCCCGCGGAAATAGCAGAATTTATTTAGTACTAAATCTGCTTTAAGGCAAGTCCTATTATTACTCGTACAAGAATGAAATGTATAGTCGCGGGCGAGAATTTTATGAATATTTGTCGCGTGGGTTAAACGCAAACGATTTCTTGTCGCCTAGAATTCGAGAAACTCTTGTGTGACTGAAGCCTTAGGTACGCGCACGGTGTGCCGCTTCGCAACGCAAAGTGTACTTCGCACACTAGAGATAAATCGATTCGATCACGATAGATCCTATAAAGTGTATAGAAGGGATTTAGGCAGATTTTTGCGTTACGACATCCAATACGGCCCGGCCTAATGTGCGCGTACCTCAAGCTCATTCTAAGCGCCCATTTACGTTTAGCGATCACGCGTTTCTGCAAAAAGTTTTCTGCGATTTGTTTACCTTTTAAGACGGCTAAGGAAAAGTAGGTTACTTAAAATATGTATTTTCGTTGGCGACGCAAAGTTAAATATGAGCCATTTTAGAGATAGTTTTGATATTTTGACAGTTTTTGTATTGAAAATCTGCCAAAATATCAAATTTACATTCGGATAAGACTTGAGTGAGTGAAATGGGCCCTGAGATAAGTTGGGTCGTAAACGGATCTTTTGAGGGTAGGATAAGTTTTTGAGTAATGACGTATAGTGAAAGTGTGACGTACACACAGATTATAATAATATTATCAGATATAAGACCTTAAACTTCAGTACGACAAGTTTCTATTGGCGGCGTGAAGTGTGCTTTTGCGCCGATCGCTGCCGCTAAAAGTGGCCAGTCTGCCCGCTCCCTTTGGTCACGGGCCAAATGATTCTTGTCGCACTGTAGGTTAACTTGCAACAGATTTGTCAAAAAGTAACTGCAAACCTAAAACAACTTTATTGCAGGAAGACCTTACAGTCTTACTACAAAAAATTTAAACTTGTTTAACTGGCACTTGACAGTTCTTCTATTGGAAATCTGTAAAATTGCAACTAAGCAAACACTTGTTTAACATTGTTGTAGTAAGTAAAATTGTGTCTTTTACCCATACGGCAAAAGATAATAAAGGTAGAAATGATCAATTCAGCAGTCGGCAGAATTAGCGGAATATTGTTAAAGCTGTTCAAGCGCTCGGCATTAACATTTTCATTTTTCCGTAGAAGTACAAAGCAATCCAAGTAAAAATTATGGAAAGTTTACATAATCTGCTACTTTTGCCGGTCTTTACATGCTGTACAAAATATTCCTACCCATGGACCATGACTGACAATTGAACGATTATGATGGTTAAAAAAAGTATGTGTTCAAGGTTTCTATCAAAGCCATGTAGGTAATTACTCTCAATTGCTGTAAATAGGTACCATTAACTATTTATTAAAGGGACAGAGTCATGCTACACGATGATGTGGTTTGTCTCTGGAAATGTATTTTATAAAGTTTTTGGGACTAATAACAACTATGTTCTGATGTTATTCACATCTGTCTACCTTCAAACTTGTGTATTAAGTTTTAACTTGTACCTACGTACCTACATGTACGACATCTACATTCACATAAAAACATGTGCATGTACATTCTTACATGTTAAATAATTTGTCTGCTGGGATTTACTTAAATAATATTGCAACTCAGTGCCAAAGATGTAAAGAAATAGACGATGATCATAATTAATGAAGAAAAAATTGTATTCCTTCGGCATTGCTTGACATTAAACAAAAACATCCGCGAATTCTCCTTACTAATTCCTTTTATGTCTTCTGTATATACTATAGTAGTCTCTGCGTAAATAACTGTCATTTCTTAACTAAATCGAATTTAACTCGTATGCAAAATCAAGAATAGATGAATAGAGTTTACACGAAAACAGCTTTACTCATTTAACTCATGTTATATTTTTATTATTTTCATAATCTGTGTTATTTCTTTATTTAGGTCTTATCTTTAACGAGCGGATTGTATTTTTTAAAATGCATGCCCATTATTGTAAGGTGTACAACTGTTGTATTGCTGATTATTTTAACCCGATTGGCTTTATATTATTATTATATTGGTTGATTTTTCTCTCATTAAATATTTTCAGAATTTCCGAAGGCATTGCTTCTATCATACCATCAATATTCTATCGGCAATACATTTTAACACAATATGAGCAGTGGAAACATGTTTGTGCGTGCCTTAGACAATTTATGCACTAAAAAGAAAAGGCTACTAATTTTGAGCCAACCATTTATCAGTGTTATTCAATTTGATCTTAATCTACCAGAATATTGTGCCAGAGACAATGTTCCCAAATAATATTTCTCTATTATATAAGAGGTTTTCCAGAATCTGCCTGTGCAGTTATTTGTAATTTATATACAATATTATACATGTCGACTTTCTGTACAGAATGAAGAGCATTTTTAAAAAGGCGATGATGCTATTTAGATTTTGAAAATGTACCTAAGCTAAGTTCAACCGATACTTATTTGTATTAAATTTGCAAGTTGTCTATTGCATAATACTATGTCCACTGCTCGCTTAAGTTTCTTATATGGAAAGAACAACTTATGTCTTTTGCCATTCTATTTCATAGTAAACAATATCCTTTGAGTAACTTCCTTTATATTTTTGACAAACACTTTTCTAATATTTGAAAAGTATGACGGTAGTACGATGAAAATATTTTTATATTGTAATGTTTTTTTTTCTAATTGTAGTAGTTATGCCTCTATTCATTTCAGTACAGTGCAAAAGACTAAGTTGTTTTTGATACATTGACATTCCTTCTTTCGACCGCACCACAGCGCTGCCGAATCTTTGCATACAGTTAGAGGAAACTCAAAATTCACGACACTTTCGAACTAGCCACGTGGGTTATGCTGGTGTACGTTTAATTTGCCTCATGTTGCGTCTACTCTTCACAATTGGCCTAAAATTTTAAGTAATGAGTGTTGTAGAATAACCTTAATCGATTTTTTAACGTTTAAAATAATTTTTTCTCATTTCGTAGGTAGTTTAACTTTTTGTTTTTAATGTTATAGATTAAAAGCTTCTCTAGTATAAAACTTAGTTAAACTTTGATCTCATTAGATTTTTATTTGCATTATCTTAGATCGCACTGTAAAGACAATTTCATAATTTAATTGGAGACTTAGGATCAGTTCAGTCTAAAATCTAAATCGACACATTTCTGCGCATGAAAGTGCATTTCTGAATTCCTAAAATTAGGTATTCCTAAGTTTATGTGCTGTTTCACCGAAATTCTAAAAGATAAAGGAATCAATTGAAATAGTGGAACAGTAATCATGTGATTGAAAGAAATATTTTGATTTTAAAAGTGCTTCATTCAATTCATTACAATTGAAGTCACTTATGTCAGGTTAAAATCGCTACTCGTCAACTGCCCAACCGGTATCGCATTCCTCCAAATTCAAAAACCGATACGTGCATTAGCATATGACCCGTCGCTGTCCGCGCGGATTGGCCTCGGGGGTGTGTGGGGGGAGGGGGTAGGGGCGCTGTGCGGGCGGGCGGTGTGCCCCGCTAACGTATTGTGTCCGC
Source organism: Oeneis ivallda (assembly GCA_029955525.1). NCBI lineage: Eukaryota > Metazoa > Arthropoda > Insecta > Lepidoptera > Nymphalidae > Oeneis > Oeneis ivallda. The sequence continues at coordinate 1,383,760 of JARPMR010000024.1, forward strand.
AACAGCGCGAAACGTTCTAATGTAAGCTCGCGGCTCGCGGCTCGCGGCTCGCGGCTCGCGGCTCGGCTCGCGGGCTCGGCTGGCGCGGGGCGGTAGTGCGGTGACTGAGGACGGTCCGCAGGCGGCGCGCGCGGCGGGGCGTGCGGCTTAGAGCGTTTCGCGGAGGTTGCATTCGAGGCGCTTCGCCCCCCAGCCGTGGCGCCCATCTCGCTGTCGGGCGGCGGCGTGCCCGCCTTCCCGTCCGCCGGCCTGCTGCCGCTGTCCAAGAGCCCCACGCCGGCCGACGCGGGCGCCAAGGACTCCAAGAACGTGGAGATCGCCGAGGTCATCGTCGGCGCCATACTGGGTACGTGACACGTGTAACTAATGTTATAAACTCGCACATTCGACGAACTCGTGCCTTCCGCCGAGTGACGAGTCCAATTAACAAGAGGATAAGTCATCAATCACTAGGCTCATTCGCTGTGGCTTAAAAGAGAGAACACTATTTTGGTAAATCTATTTTATTGATCCAAAAAAGTTGAAAGTTAGACCAAAAATAATGTAGCCATTATGAATAGTTGGATTTTATGACACGCTCCTTTTTTTCTTGGCGACATTTTATTACAACTGCTCTAAAAATATGTTTTATTTGCGTTCAAATACTGTTTTCATATCAGCCATATTTGCAGAAAAAGTCCCGTCATGAACCATAAGATAAAAAATTCTGAAATTTTTTAAGTCAAGTAATTTGTGGAATCAATGATTTACTTAGAAAAAAATTAGTTACGCACTCTCAGTTGGCCAGAATTCGTCTAGATATTGTTGCCTACGAGTACGTATATAGTGGGTGCACAGAGCGGTTCTGTACGCTTGCGTTGTCCCGCAGGGCCGGGCGGGCGCAGCCTGGTGGAGATCCAGCAGATGTCGGGCGCCAACATCCAGATCTCCAAGAAGGGCACGTTCGCGCCGGGCACGCGCAACCGCATCGTCACCATAACGGGCACGCAGACCGCCATCAGCAACGCGCACTACCTCATCGAGCAGAAGATCCAGGAGGAGGAGCTGAAGCGCACGCGCCACAACGCCATCACCGGCCTCATGCAGTAGCGCCCCCCCCCCCAGCAGCTCCCCTCCCCTTGTTCTAGTCAAGCGTCGCGCGCGAGCCACGAGCGACGCGAGTTACCTGAGAGTAGTTAAGGTTTATTGTTTGTGCGACCGACCGAGGGATTGTCGCCTCTATTTACAAGGTTAATGAGTACATAGGTTTATGTGTAACGATAATTTTACGCATTGTATTCGTATTAGTGTTGAACGTTTAATTATTAATGCTATTACCTTGTTTTAACTGAACGCGGAAAAAATTACCAACTTCGGATGCGGTCAAAGTCAAACTACTGATCGTGCCGCTGTTTTGAAAGTGGCAGCAAAAACAACTTTGTTATTACCTGACGATTTCTGCTATAGCTTTGTCCTCGCAATCTATTGATGGCGTGTTTTTGATTCGCAAATAAAGTATGTAATTTTTCCACGTCCGTTTGAAACACGGTACCTATATATATATATATATATATATATATTTTTATGTTTTCGATGACGAGTAGTTATTCGGTCTGCGTGGCAGACGGTCGTCGTTGTTGATAAGGTTTAATGGTTATATAAATGCGATTGTGATAACTCCCTATCACAGATATTCCTATTCCATGCACGTTATTGTTTAAATCGTTCATCTAGTAATCTTTATTTACGAAGTTGATTTCATTGTAAATGTTACCATTGATAAGTTATTTTTGTTAGTGTATTTTGACATGTAACGTAGAGTTAAATTTGAATTTATATTTGAATATTTTAGATATTGCGCTCCCGCGTCTCGACGTGCGACGGAGGCCAATATTATATTATAACCAAAGTTGGTATTTTAATTTTATTCTTTGACATAATTTTGTGTTTTGTGCAATACAAATCAAATGTAATAATTATTTTGACATTCGCGTGACGAATCTTAGCTCGGAAGTCGATCATTCCTGTTTTCTGGCGGCAAAGATCTTTATTTTTATACGTTTGTAATATTTTATTGTTGTTTGTATCGCGTAGGATCGTTTCGTATCGTTCGTTTATCGTCGACGTCGCGTCGGTCTAAATTTTCGTCTTAAAGTATAAGTACAATTTTAATAATAAAAAAGATGCATGTCCATATTAGTAGAGTTACATATTTTAAAGGTTTTAAAGCAGATTTCTATGTATTACTCGAGATGACAATATTGAATATTCTTATTTACAGTTATGATCTAATTGAATCTATAGTTTATTTTTGAGCGCCATGGCGCAGTCAGGACGCCCGTTCTCGTCTCCGTAGGGGGGTAATGTAAACATAATAATAAGCTGTGATTATTTTCTTCGACTTTGTCAAGGTACTTGGGTCAGTTCAGTTAGCGTAGGTGCAGGTCACGTGGAACTTTCCTTGGGGAAATTAGTTTTTAGTTGTTCGCTTACCTCAGAAGTGCCATCGTTGTAGATAGACATAGGATGGTGACGCGGTCATCGTTGTGCGCCATCGAGGTTACTTTGCAGTATCCGGTTGAGTAGAGCTTTTTCGTCGTGACAATTTAAGGTGGTCATTGTTTGAATGTTTTGAGACTCTTTACGTCTTAAGCTGAGATCGTACTTTGGCTCTGCTCGTTAAAATGAGACACAAATATGTCCTAACATAAATCTGTCTCGTTTTAACTCAGTCTTGAGTCTGAGCTGAGTGAGAGCGCCATCTATAGATGGATTCTTGACTCGTTTCGAGTCAGATCTGAAGTTAAAATACGGCGCAAATAAAAATGTATATTAGATATCAATAATATTTGTGTCAGACGGAAAGCTTTACAACGAATGTGGCGTTTACTTATCGGGAATGAAGTACAAACGAATAGTAACTGTTACGAAATACAAATTATTACGGATCGGCTTAAAAACTAATTTGTAGTGTTTAAAAATAAGGAATTGAGAGACGATTCTCAGCTGTTGCAACACGCAGACGCGTCGACGCCATGACCTCGAACTTCTGTGGATACAAAATATTATAATTAAATAATTATTATTATTAATAAATAATTAAAAAAAAATATATTGTTGTAAGTATACCAACTGTCCAACGACATCTCGATATAATATTGTTGTGGTATTGTTACTGGTGTACTTTTATTATACGTGTGTTATGTAGGTAACATTGCATCGTAGTTCCATTGAAGTAGCTAGTTTTAGTGTATATTCAATCTTTAAAATGTATAATTAGGTACGCTGTTCGAACTCTCTGGTGTTTTTCGACTTTCTCATCTCGTATTGTATTTGTATATTTGGGGGTAGTTACAGATATCTTATAGTGTCAATTAAACTAAAGGTTAACATGTTCGCGACGAAGGGTCGGCAGCAAGCGGAACATTTCAACTTTTAGCAAGAAAAGGTTAGAATTATTTTGCTATAATCCGCCAACAGAAAAAATCTGTATGGTCAAATATGCAATTAAAAGCTAAGCACCACTCACCTACCCAGCCAAGCAAAAAAGCCAAGTTCCCAAGCAAGCAATGCCACCACCACTCACATGCACCACCACACAAGACTTTTACACTACTCTCGACGCACGTTTCGCCCAGAGTAGTGTAAAAGTCTTGTGTGGTGGTGCATGTGAGTGGTGGTGGCATTGCTTGCTTGGGAACTTGGCTTTTTTGCTTGGCTGGGTAGGTGAGTGGTGCTTAGCTTTTAATTGCATGTTTGACCATACAGATTTTTTCTGTTGGCGGATTATAGCAAAATAATTCTAACCTTTTCTTGCTAATCATGAACTTCCGCAAAGTAACGCCTGCTTCTATCCAATATTTCAACTTTTATTCGTGATCGCATATTACGCCACATAAGCCGACTATCGGCTTCTTTCTTACTACAGAAAAATGCGATTTGACTTAGTGATGATTCCGCAGGCCGTAAAAGGCTCAGTCTGTATTGGACGACAGATTTATTTATACGATCGATAGCAAGTACTCAAATATGTCTTTCTGCTTGTCTTGTATTGCTAGATGAAATTTTTATGTTCTATGTATTCACGAATCAAAAATTTTGCCATGAATTGCCTGTTGTTGTGGCCCTATGGCCAAACGCACAACGCAGACAGAACTACAAATGCAAGCGAGCCCTTTTTGGCTCTTTATTTATCGATCTTTCCTAATTTCGAATGTAGTTACTATTTCGGTACGTAGGTTTATTCGCAACACAACTAGCGGCTATACATATAGCTATTGCAACAGCTTTAAGTATTCGATTTTGATAAGGTCCTAAGCATGAGCAATTTTGTCTTCATTGTGCAATGCCCATGTCTGTGACGAGTTCGATGCTATCGACCCGTACTTATTGATGACGTCAATCGCATTTTCCTCTGTTGAAACATGCGTCACTTAGGCGCATGCGACTTGTCCTCCAACATGCGATCAGCTTAAAATAAATAGGGGTAACTCCGTATTCGGGATGACGTAGTCAGGGTTGTAACGGGGGGTAGCATCCGCAAAATTCAAATAATTGCACACAAGACGTCGTTATTTAGAAATGACAATTTTTCTCCTCAATTTAACAGCACGTATACTTAAAGTTTCGTAGAATATTTTATTACAATAAATATTTCAAATGTCAATTATCATCGTACAACCTGGCTACGATTATTATAAAAGAATATAGTCGCGAGCGTGCAAACCTGCGGGGCGTATGGCGTAAACTTTCGCGCAAACCACAGAATTTTGGTCGGCCAATATTAATTTAGTTTGATTGAGGTGCGAAGTCTGCGCTGTTCGGGTAGAGTACGTAAGTTGACTGACAGTTTTTGGTAGTCACTTTACACATATCTTGAGCTAGTCTTCTTGCACGTTACGTAAGTGTGACAGTTGGCAAATGCAGTTTTAGCGAGACTACTGCAAATTCAGCAAAAAAAAATAAGAATTAAGATTGGTAATATAATATTAATGGGGATGCGGGTTGGAAAGTTCTTAGTTAGCCACTTTCGATAGCCTCTGAGATAGAAAATAGCCCTTCTGGTCTGGTCGACTAAAAGTCTGTAGTTTGCGGGAGTTCCAAGCCTCCCGACGCGTATTGCCTGTGAAGTCGATTTTACAAGCTCAATTTTATTGAAAAATTATTCTCGATTAGTCACTACATGTAAGACAATACGTCAATTATTCGGAAACAAAATGTGAAATACAGGCGGCCATATTTGCTACTGCATAACATTACGATCCATTGTTTCGAATTATAAACGATATATTTAACCGTTTAGGTACTCGTACCTAACCTTCATGGTCGTTTACTACTACGTATACTTGGCGAACACGTACCTACTATGTTATTCAATTTTTAAAATTTGGTCGTAACGAAATGCAGTCAGTATGGCCGTGTCAACTGTCCGGAGTCGCGTCAGCGGGGTAGGTTGTGAGCAAATTCATTACGGATTATTAATTAATATTAAATAAATAAAATAGTTGAAAACTTTTCACGTCACGTAGCTCTCTTTCATATTGCACAAGAGTCGATGCGAAGTCGTGTCGCGCATTGCGACTCGTTGCAATGAGTCCATTGTAACCAGTCGCTATGATCGCCGCGCTGAGCGACCGGACACGGCCGCGGTCTGTTCTCGGCTCCCGGGTTTCTCCCGGTACACAACTGTCATTATCAACTTCTATTATACGAACACATTTGCACACATCGCTCCTTTACTTTCATCTCTTCCCTTCATTTTTGTTTGATTTGTTCTTTACAATGTTTCCATTTTCTGGCGGAGCACTGCGCGCCGAAGCGTGCGACGCCCGTACGTTCGGCGCGCAGTGCACTCCGCATTAAGACATTCCATCTAAAGTTTCCCTCATACTTCTTCCCAAATCCTATTGTAAATTATCGAATGTTTTACACAATTTTAAGATTGTTGAATTATAATAGATCTCTAGTCGTGTTATTGTATTCTCTTTAAATTATGTACTAAACAAATAAACGTAATAGCAAAACAATTAAAACGTACGCGATCATACAACAGTCGTCCGCGACCAGGGACAATGTAAAGAACATTTCGAAAGGAAGTTAACGAATGAAAACTAGATAGTAAAATTAATTCATATTGAAGAAAAAACGATACATCGGGGTATGTATTATAAAATAGATAATTTTAATTAATAAAATACCCGCAAAAAAATGTTAACGTTGTTATACTGAAGTTGTTACAATATTTGAGAGTATATCGTCGTGAATAACAAAAAAAAAAAATATTCTTAGTGCGGTAACATTATCTGAATTAAAAGTTTTATCGCGTGGAGAGATAATAAATAGTGAAAAGTCCCGACATCCGCGAGGACGGGTTTAGTACTGTCTCTGTGACTGTACGCTAAGTTAAGGTTCGGTGTCGTAGGCTAAGGTAGCTAGTGTCATTCTTCACTTAACGTAACCGAGGTGGGCTCGGCCTCCCTTTACTTTAATAGCTAAATGTTGTTGACTTTGTTGAAGCGCGGCCCACAGCCGCCGCTAGGGTAGTTAGGGTAGGGTGGATAGGGTGGGGTGGGGTGGGGTGGAGGTACAGCGGCTCGACCGGCGGGGAACATGGCTGTGCGTTCAAGTCGGCCCAACAGGGCGGCCCGCGCCCGCGCCGCTCGTATCTGTATATAATGCACGACATTCGTTTCATTTGCGTTTCTCCTTGCTCATTGCCATCAATTTATTAAGACTGAGGAATCAACTCGCGCCGATCATCGAACGCGTCCCTCGTGGGGAGTTTGTACTGTAAGATATCGTTTCGGTCATTCGGCGCGCGGGCGCGGGCGGCCGCTCTTTACACGTGTTGCGGTCGATTGTTAAACTAATTGTATTGAATTGTACCTTGTTGCGTATTATAAGTGTGTATAGACGGGCCCGGTGCGTCGTGTATATGATATGTTGATACATTTGTTGCTGTACAGATTCAATGAGGGAATTATAATATTTTATTATTAATTATTATTTTTTGTTAACTTGGTTTACTGTAAACGGGTCTGCAACGCTAAGTGCGAGAGATGTAATTGTATAAGTTAAAATGCTATGTTTTGAAGTTAAAGATTCGCTATATTTTAGTCAAAGTTTATTTGTTTAGTTGTATCGTCGAGAAGGTTTTCTAGTTTACTGTTATTTTGCAATATCGTAACGTTAAGAGGTCAACATGAAGGTTACAATATCTTAGTGTTAAAAAGCTCGCAAACCAATTAAAGGGTACCTTGAACATTGTCTATAATAATTATATTAACATTAAATAAATGCAAAATAATTACATCTTTGTTTTATTACATCTTTCATATGCTTCATTATTCATTAGAAAAATTATTATTTATCAATAAAACAATAGCTATCTTCAAATGTTTATTTAGCAAGTCGTGTAAATGCTAAGTGTAGGTAATATTATTAACATTGAGATTCATATAAAAATATACCTAAATAATAAAATTATGTATAGGGACGGATTTACAATATTCAGGTGTAAAATAATATACAAATTATAATAAACAAATTCAACAAATTAAATAAATGCAACTAGTGTTACGGAATGTTAATTTATGTGAGAATCTAATAATAAGTATAACTTAGTCAAATATCCCCGATTTCATCATCAATCATCTTTTGAAGGGGACCTTAATATTAACGTTTCAGTATTCGGCCAATAGACTGTCCTGCAGTCATTTGTAGAAAACTAAAACTACCCTCGGTAAACAAGATGTTAGATTAAAGCTATATAAAGTCTTAAAATATAAAATCATCATAATATTATATAACTAAAGATAAAAGTTGCCAAAAATTCATGCGAAAACAGTCTAAAATTTGGAGCCTTTTTTGTGCTCTTATTAGTTCTATGTTAGGTAGAAGCAGTTTTTGGCCACAAGTTGATTGAGAAACTTACATACATTTTGCAATTTAGTATTTCACTGTAAAAATACTAGATAGGTACATGTTGATACTACTATAGTTAGGTAGGTATGTTCAAATGAAATAAAATTCTTATGGCAGTGCCAAGCTTAAGTACAGATTAGAACAAAGGTTTTAAGTAGGTTTTCCTTACACATAGTAGAATAATATGGAATTCAATTATGTCTGGGACATACAACGTGCGATGGAAGCGTGACGGGCTTCTGTAAAGAACTTGGTAAGATGGCAGTGGGCTAACTTGGAAGGGATACAGTGTACACTAAACCCAACACTACGCTGCATCGCAGCAGGGGGGTAACTAGCCGCGGCCAAGACCTTCCACTACACCAGAGTCAATTCAAAAATTATTATCACCGCGACCTAAAGTTAGCCCGGTTCGTAGGGCGAGGCCAACACTGCAGTGGGACTACTAATCGCAAAAACGGCGCCGCATCGCACCCTTAGGGCAAACCACAACACTGCGATGCGGCGCCGCAACGCGGAAATCGGCGGCGGGCGCCCGTAGTTGTTTGGGAGCAGAACTTAGTATTTCGCGTTTTTTTTTTTAAATAAGAATATCAGCCAAATTGAAGTTAACTCATATCCTCCTTTCCCCTCCAAATAAGCGGAAAGCTTGTGCCAGGAGTGGGTACGACAATAGTGCAACGGGTGGGATTCGAACCTGCGACCTTTCAGTTTTCAGTCCGCACCTTTAACCGTTGGGCTATTGAGGCTTCCGTGAGCGTATAGTATTTCGCGTTGCGACGCCGCACCGCTTGGATGCATCTTCGCCCTATTATTAAAAAATCCCAAGATGCGTTGTACGACGTCGTAGATTTTTGCAATGCGTCGTCGCAGCGCAGTGTTGTGGCCTCACCGTAGCGGCAGACGACGCGACACGTGTCGTTTTTAGGAAGGTATTCATAGAAACTAGTAGTGTCGCGGCGACTCGTCGCCTGCTGCTCTGTAGTCGGCTACGAGCTCGTACCTTTGTCCCTGCCGGGAATCAAACCCGAGACCTACCACTACCATTACAAGATCACACGCTTACCACTTCTCCAAGGAGGTCGATACACAATTATTCTGATAGTTCTTTGTATTACAATTTACAAATACGCGTTCATTGTAATGCGTGGATCCAAATTAAGCGCGTCGTTATGCATTCATGGCACACCAAACATATTGCTAAATATTTGTAACACGAACCTAAACGTTTCGAGTAACGCCATTTACCGCAGATAATTGGCACATGTTCAAATACCTAGCTCACAATTGGATATTTGACTTGTCAAAATGTTGATATCTATCTATAATCTATAATATAATAAAACTGTAACAGGTCCAATTCTGTACATTGAAGATATTTTGAAAATTTTTGTTTGAGGGCACTCTATAATCGATACTGAAGCCAAAACAATTTTTTTTTAATTTTTTGTCTGTCTGTCTGTCTGTCTGTCTGTATCTTGGCCGCGCATCACGCCGAAACTACTGGACGGATTTAAATGAAACTTGGCACGATTTAAAATAATACTACGAGGTATAATATAGGATACTTTTTATCCCGAAATTCAGCACGGTTCCCTTGGGAGAGGGGCTGAAAGTCCAAATGGGTATTTCGCTGTAATTCATTAAGGCGTATTCCGATTTAATCCATTCTTTTTTTGTTAGAAAGCAGGTTCTTTAGAGATTGTCCTGTAATTATTTCAAGGTCGTCAATTTCGTAGTTCAGAAATTATAGACATCACGATCTTCAGCATAAGGTCCAAATAACTTGAACCCCGGAATCTACAAGATACTTTGAATGTACGGCTCATCTTAAGCTGGCAAGCGTACTTTATCGTATATAGCCATCGTGGATAGCCCTCAGCCCTGGCGTCAGATTTTGCCAAACGATCATTATAACTACATACTACATATTAGGTATGGATGTAATACATCGTATGGACGTAATGTTACAGTGATTTCCTATGCAATTTAATATTCTAATCATACTAATATTATATTACGAAACTGAAGTGGAAATGGGCGGGGCACATAGTTCGAAGAGCTGATGGTCGTTGGGATCCCAAGGTATTGGAGTGGCGACCCCGCACCAGTAAGCGCAGTGTTGGCAGACCCCCCCACTAGGTGGACCAACGACATCAAACGAGTCGCAGGGAGCCGCTGGATTCAGGCGGCGCAAGACCAAAGCCTGTGGAGGTCCATGCAGGAGACCTATGTCCAGCAGTGGACATCTAAAGGTTGATAATGATGAATGAGATGATGACTAATATTATAAATGCGAAAGTGTGTTTGTTTGTTGGTTTGTCCTTCAATCACGCCACAACAGAGCCACGAATCGACGTGATTTTTTTGCATGAGTACTATAGTTGAGGACCTGTAGAGTAACATAGGCTACTTTTTATCCCGGAAAATCAGTGTTCACGAGGTATTTTAAAAACTAAATCCACGCGGACGAAGTCGCGGGCATCAGCTAGTAATATAATAAAACTGTAACAGGTCCAATTCTGTACATTGAAGATATTTTGAAAATTTTTTTTTGAGGGCACTCTATAATCGATACTGAAGCCAAAACAATTATTTTTTTAATTTTTTGTCTGTCTGTCTGTCTGTCTGTCTGTCTGTCTGTATCTTGGCCGCGCATCACGCCGAAACTACTGGACGGATTTAAATGAAACTTGGCATGATTTAAGTTCCTACTACGAGGTATAATATAGGATACTTTTTATCCCGAAATTCAGCACGGTTCCCTTGGGAGAGGAGATGAAAGTCAAAATGTGTATTTAGCTGTAATTCATTAAGGCGTATTACGATTTCATTCATTCTTTTTTTGTTAGAAAGCAAATACTTTAGAGATTGTTCTGTAATTATTTCAAGGTCGTCAATTTAGTAGTTCAGAAATTATAGACATCACAATCTTCAGTATAAGGTCCAAATAACTTGAACCCCGGAATCTACAGGATACTTTGAATGTACGGCTCATCTTAAGGTGGCATGTGTACTTTATCGTATATAGCCATCGTGGATAGCCCTCAGCCCTGGCGTCAGATTTTGCCAAACGATTATTATACCTACATACTACATAGTAGGTATGGATGTAATACATCGTATGGACGTAATGTTACAGTGATTTCCTATGCAGTTTAATATTCTAATCATACTAATATTATAAATGCGAAAGTGTGTTTGTTTGTTGGTTTGTCCTTCAATCACGCCACAACAGAGCCACAAATCGACGTGATTTTTTGCATGGGTACTATAGTTGAGGACCTGTAGAGTGACATAGGCTACTTTTTATCCCGGAAAATCAGTGTTCACGAGGGATTTTAAAAACTAAATCCACGCGGACGAAGTCGCGGGCATCAGCTAGTTCTTTATTAAAATTGTAATCGAAAATGTAAGATATAAAAGTAACATTTGCATTAATAACATTAACAACAAAAAAAATCGGTCAGAGGAAATAAGTTATAAGCTGTTTTACTGCCACTGTATGTCTCTTCTTCTTCTTTATCAACCGATAGACGTCCACTGCTGGACAAAGATCTCTTGCATGGACTACCACAGGCCTCGGTCTTGCGCCGCCTGAATCCAGCGGCTCCCTGCGACTCGTTTGATGTCGTCGGTCCACCTGGTGGGGGGCTGCCAACACTGCAATCCGTAGCGCCAAGTAGCGCCCTCTTTGTCTAACAAGAAACTTTAAAGCTCTATATTTCAGTCTATTAAAGAGCCCAGGTAGCATATTGCTACCTGGGAAGACACGCCCGGGGCAAGGAGGCCCAGCCTTGAAGCCTATACCCCTGATTGACTTCAGTCATCGGAGATGACCCCTGGGAGTCTATTATAGATGTTATTAGACATCAGTCAAATATCCAATTGCCGATTGTGGTTTTGAAAAGCATAGTAGGTACCTACTGTATCTCCTTTCTTATAAGCCTATTAAAATCTATTTGCTGAGCAAGGACCTCGCAGAGAAGCTCTAATGCCCTAGTTTTGGTTATACTTTTAGTTGGCATCAGGTAACAGAGCTCTGACTTTGACCTGCACCTTGGGTGATAGCACAGACATCTCTTTCACTCATAACCAGAGGGTTAAGAGCTCTTTTTACCTGAAAGCATCTGTACTACAGATTCAGGGATCTATAGATGGTACTCTCACTCAGTTCAACTCAAGACCGAGTTAAAACGAGACATATTTGTGTCTCATTTTAACTCTATCTTGAGTCTTGAGCAGAGCCAGAGTATGGTCTATAGATCTCAGCCTTAAAGTCACTGATTCTGTATCCCTGAAAGATTTGAGTCATACAAGTTTCTTTACAATATATCTACTTGTACAGTATTAATAGAAGCTATAGTACTTAAAATTAAGAAAATTCTATATACTAGGTAGCTAGTCTAACAAAATTAGTAAACAAAAAGTCTTAGATGTTAGCGTCAAAGTTTTTACCTACATTATATTCTAAGTTAACTCTTCATTTACTAGGTAACATAAGTTTATTGCTTTTGATTTAATTCCTATGAATGTGCACTCCATCTGTATTTTGGTAGAAACATTTAATAGTGGTTTATAGCAATTAGTGTTAAATGTGTATACAAGTTCATTTTATACAGAATCAAAAGCAATCTTTGGATTAATATTGCCTGCACAATTATAGGCAATGAATGAAAATGAATTCTAAAAAACACTTTTTGCTCTACAATAGAATATATACTTAACATAAGCTGCCTGTGTTTCATTTAAGTATGTATGTGACATGTTTTTTTTACATGTTATTAGTAAGTTATGATTACAAAAAAGCTACATTAGAGATAACTAGTACAGTTCATTATGTAGCTATTAAAAAGTCATTAAGTTACAATTTCATACTGTGGCACGTGTGGTTCATAGTTGAATCCGTTATAATGGGTAAAGCTTAGACAGCTTGTTCCTGGGCCCTCTGCAAAGTGGGTCAGTTCATTGAGCAGGGAGGAGAACGAAGGTCTCTCGTCAGGGTCCACTTGCCAACACTGTAAGCACAACTGGAAGAGTCCATCGCCAACATAAGAAGGCTGCGAAGGCCTCATACCTCTAAGAACCCTGGCTGCAACATCCTTATTCCCTGTATGAGCATACGGCGTAGCTCCTATAGTCAAGGCCTCCCATATAAGCACTCCAAACGACCAAACATCTGCTTTAGGGTTAAACCTGCTTTGTCTTAACATCTCATGAGAAGTCCATCTTATATAATCAGGAGTCTCATGTAGTGGACGGATGTGTGAGAGTCCAAATCCTGCCACCTTGGCAACTCCATTGTCACCGATCACTATATTCCTGCAATTCAACCGTTTATGCACAATTTTCTTGCTGTGCAAATATTCCATACCACATGCTATATCCACGCAAATCTGTACAGCTTTATTTTCACTTAATAGGCAAAATTTATTGTTCTGAAGATCTCTATGTCTACTCTGCAATAGAAGTTCTTTCAGTGTCATTTTGGTGTCCTGCAAAACTACAAATAGGGTTGTACTTGTCTCACAAATGCCTATAAATGTGATCACATTCTCGTGTTCATTAGATTTGATGAGTAAGTCAAGTTCTTGAAGCATCAGTTTCCGGTCTGGTTTCTCAAGCTCCCTGTCAGATATGACTTGGACTAAGCCAGGTGTTTGTGCACCGTGCTGCTGGACCTTCCCTCTTGTAAACTTTCCGTAGCTGCCCAAGCCAACTACACAAGAGATGTCTATTTCTATCAAGTCTCTGGGAATATTCCAGAGTTTGCGTTTCAGGTTTCCATAGTAGTCCACTCTGGCATCTTCCTCCTGAAGGAACCCTGAGTTCTCAATCTCCATGCATGGCTCACTCAGGCTCAGAGGCATTGACTGAGAGCCTCTCTGCAGCCGTACCATGTGAATCCTCTTTCTCAGGACGATAAGTGCACCGATACCAATCAACAGTAGTACCACTCCGATGGCTATGCCGGCCCCCAGAGCAACCACCATGGGAGAGTACTCCTCTATCTCATTGATATTTAAAATGATCTTTCTAGTTGACTCTGCATACCTGATTTTCCTCACATTGTTTTTTTCACTGACAACTCCCAATGACACATCTATATCGTTGGTCAGAGGGAGGGGAGCATTGTAGTAACCGTTGTATGTTCGCTTGTTACCAATTATAAAGTCATTCTTGATGTCCTCTGGGTCCAATTCTGCAGTGATGTAGTAGGGTAGACCTTGTTCTTCAGCATAGGTGTGGTTGCCAAGGTTCTCTATTATGATGCCTTGCTGATAAAGCTCTATAGATACCACAATTCTATACATAGACACGGGGCCGTTCACATTTTTAGCTTCAGGAATATGCACAAGCATCTCATCACCGCGCCTCTGTTTCATTTCTACATCAGGTGGGCTTGGATCTGGAGTGCCGATGACTGTTTCAACAATTGTTCCAATGCTGGCACCTTCTTCTTTATAATTTGTAGCTGCAATGGTTATGTTGTACTTGGAGCCCGGTTGAAGGTTTGGTAGCTCGGATTGTAAGGTGGTGTTGGGCACTACCCAAGTGACGGGCAACAAGGCGGCAGTGGCATATGTTTCCAGTACAGAGGCTTTGATTACATACCCTGTGATGCGCGTGAAGGCTTGCGGCGCCATCCAGCGGAGTCGCGCGGTCGTTTCAGTAACGTTCAGCACCTCTATGGACATGGGCGGGCCCGGCGCCGTCACTTCTGTGTCGTACACGCTCGCAGCGTTGTCGCCGCCACATTTCTGAGTCTCATTTTTCGGACACGGCGTATCACACGACTCCAGACCTAGCTTGAACTGTCCGGGATCATTCCCGCAGAAGCAGGTAGATTCGTTTCCTATTAGAGCATACTTGTAATAGACTTGTTCGCATGCAGATAAACATACGTCCACGGACTGTCCCGTGTGAGTGTTTAGCACGTCTTCTTTGAACCGATAGCAGCCGATATAGTCGCCACGGTCGGTAGAAGCGTAATTAATGAACAAGAAAATTACCGCAACCACTAACGGACACGGGCGTTCCATTGTTTATATTATTCGCTGACTCACACAGTGTAACAGGCGGAACAAACTACACATGGCATTAACTTAATAATTGTGCCTATCGTTAAGTTAATTAAATAAAAACCATAACACCACAGTGGTGATTTAATACAACGCTGAAATTATAACATTACTAAAATCGATCACAATTCACACACAACAACGTTCAACTTCAGCGAGAATTTGACGTGAATTTGACCATAGACCACGAACACTAGAATTTTGACAAGTGTCAATGCTTGAGTTTGACACCATGAAGGTAGGAAATATATGGAGGTGCCCTACCTACAAAAATAGGGTGCATACCTACAGAAAAATATCTCTTAAAATGGCCGCCATAAGGGAGTGTGCTTCAAAACTATCGACATCGATAAGGAGTGAAGCGATAATCAAGCATTTATATATACGTAGTATTTATAGGTAATTATTATAATTACGTAACGTACGTTTGTACTCTATCAGGTACCTATTATTCGCGTGGATTTAGGTTTTTTAAAGATCTTGGAATATTCAAACAGTTTCACTGCCGTTTCGTGAAATTGAACGAGATCACCACATATAAAAAATCGGCCAAGTGCGAGTCGGGCCTCGCTCTTTTAGGGTTCCGTTAAAAAAATTAAATTAAAAAATTTCCATCTACCCACCTACCCATTTTAATTTAATTTTTTTAATTAAATTTAATTTTTATTATTTGTTGTTATAGCGGCAATAGAAATACATAATATGTGAAAATTTCATCTGTCTATCTATTACGGTTTACGAGATATAGCCCTCTGACAGACGGACGGACGGACGGACGGACGGACGGACGGACGGACGGACGGACAGCGTAGGCTTAGTAATAGGGTCCCGTTGGTACCCTTTGGGTACGGAACCCTAAAAAGTACTCTATGTTAGATGCAAAACTGATTTTTGAGACCACTTTAACTCATTTATAAATTATAATATGTTTTAATCGTTTGCTAATTAAAAACCACTATTTCTTTTCATGAAAAGAGCAACTTGCTGAGTTACTTGCTGGCTCATAGTAGTAGAATTTCTTTCTATACGCGGTGGTAGAGTCGAAACATGACGTGCCTAGCATATGCGACAGCTATCTGCATGCCCTACATATAAATAAACAAATATAGAATATTACCGTACAGCTTCGTAGGTTAGTTACTGTACAGTTATAATTAAGTCACCCTAAGGGTGGTAGTCTACTAAAGTTTTAAAAGCGTTCACCGCTTTTAAAAAGCAAGAGCAACTAGCAAAATATGTTGTCAAATAATAAATGAAATAAAACACAGTTAGTGTATGATTGATAGGTATGTAATTGATGAAAATAGTTTAAGTACACATATTTTATTAATATTACGATTTTTTAACTATCGAAATGGGACACTTTTTATGAAGCGAACCAAACCAATTTTTATTCGTTTCTGAATAAAACTAGTGGTTCGCCCCGAACTGAGACCTCGCGGTAACGGTTTCCCATAATTACTTATTCATTCAATAGATACATGACGATCAAAATTGACATTATTATTATGCCCGTTTTCACCAACCATACCTAAATCATCCCCTTTGTAGAAGTCTCTTTACGTAGGTAGCCCCTAAATACAATCCTAACATCCCAATGTCATTTTCACCTTTAGTTGTCCCGCAGAGGTTTGTAATAACAAAGTTGACAGAAAGTGTCAACTAACTTAACATATGTAGCCCGTAAAGGTTAGGGAACTGTTATAGTGAAATCCTCAAGGCCTCAATCAAACTTAGGTATAGTTTTTTGGAACATTCAAATTAAATTACTTGTACACAGCGTCAACTATCGACACGATCAGAAAACATGTAAAAACAAACTGCAACGTGAAGTTTTATTGATGTTTGCTAAATGACTAAATAATAATTTTAATTGAATATAAATGTTACATTATAGCTGCATTTGCTATAAGAGATGAGAGCGCCATCTATTGACATCATTGTGAAGTTCTGTTGTTGCTGCTCATTAAAAGTTAAATAATTTAGTTTCCTTATTACATTTATCTAATTTTAGTATTTGTTGTTCAAGTACATGATATTACGCTAAAATTATAAAACTTTCAAGCCCCAGCTTTCAATGGTTATTCCGTTGTGAGGTCAAATATAATCTCCACTTTGAAAGCCCCCCATTTCGTCAATTTTAGGAAAAAAATTAAAAAAAAAAATACTTTTGTACTCTGTTCCAAATTATCTTTAAAATGACGTACTGTAACCCTATGAAAAGCAAAAAATTTTTTTTTTCTTCGCATTCGCTTCTATGAGAGCCCCCCTGAAATAAAGATTTTTATAACTTTTTAAGCCATTTTCGGCTGGAGGCCATCGGTTTACATATTATATCTAAAATTGAAGTAATTACGTTCAGTAATTCAGAAGTTATAAGGCTCTGACAGACGGACGGACGGACGGACGGACGGACGGACAAGTGCAAATTCACTCAAGTAGACTCAAAGACCTTCGCTTCGCTCGGTCGATAAGTTAGATAGAAAACCCCTTTGCAACACTGGATCGTTTATTTTAGTAACATGTTATTGTAAACCGAATTTTAGGTCTAAATATGTTTAAATCACACTTTTAATGGGCATCAATTAGTCATTAGTGTTGTGCTCAGGATCATTCCAAAAGTATTTTCTGTGTCGTATTTAATGTGAACCTCAATACATAAAGGTTATATAGTTTAAGTATACGTAGTATACATAGTTTCAGGTTTCGTTTTACCATTTAAAATTGGCTTCATCAATTTCCTTTAATAAAACTTAATTTAATTTCCTAATATCAACAAGTCGATACTCCATTGACTCAAATAAACGATGGACATCCTTAAGGCTCATGTATTACATTACATAATGTGTTGTATATAACACTCATAAAATGGTGGATGGCACCCGGCTTGACTAGTAATTACTTTATATACTTCATCTTTCATATTTCCCATGAAGGTAGCAAATACATGGAGGTGCCTTACCTACAAAAATCGGGTGCATACCTACAGAAAAAAACTCATAAAATGGCCGCCCATTAGGGAGTGTGCTTCGAAACTATCGACATCGATAAGGAGTGAAGCGATAATCAAGCATTTATGTATACGTAGTATTTATAGGTTATAATAATTACGTAACGTACGTTTGTACTCTATCAGGTACATATTATTCGCGTGGATTTAGGTTTTTAAAGATCTTGGAATATCCAAACAGTTTCGCTGCCGTTTTGTGAAATTGAAAGAGATCACCATATATAAAAAAGTACTCATTTATAAATTATAATATGTATCAATCGTTTGTTAATTATAAACCACTATTTCTTTTCATTAAAAGAGCAACTTGCTGGCTCAAAGTAGTAGAATTTCTTTCTATAAGCGGTGGTAGAGTCGAAACATGACGTGCTTAGCATGAGACAGCTATCTGCATGCCCTACATATAAATAAACAAATATAGAATACTAGTTGACCCGGCGAACTTCGTACCGCCAACTTATATTTTACATAAATAAAACAAATAAACTATCCTAATCAAAAAAAACTATCCTATCTTTCAAATTGGACTAAATTACAGATAGTAACGAAGTTTGATCAAAATCACTTTAATTTAAATTTAATTTTATATCACACAATATATTATTATCACACAAGTTAAATAGTTTAGGAGTCCATCGTGGACAAATAACGTGACACGTAATTTATATATATTACTAGCTGACCCAGCGAACTTCGTACCGCTTCTTATCTATATAAATAAAACAAACAAACTATCCCAATTCAAAAACTATCCTATCTTTTAAGTTGGACCAAATTACAGATAGTTACGAAGTTTTATAAAAATCGGTTAAAATCGGTAATTGAATTGCACAGGGATTATTATTAAATCCACCTCTTGCTCTTACCGCAGAAAAGAAATGTATCACACGATCTTTTCATATTTTATGTAGAGGGATGTGTGTTATATTTATATTTTCCACGCCTATAGCACCCATCCATTTTTTTCTTTAAGTTTTCACTAGCCGGAAACGACAGCAGAAAACACGGACATCATCATTAATATATATATAGCTGCTCGTGCTGATTCACTGACTCACTGACTGATTGATCACCTCTCCTGTAAAATTTTGTATGAAAAATTTTTTTTTCACCTATGGTTTCGTATAGAGGACAAAAATTCATTCAGAGGAAAATTATGGAGAGAGCTGATGATTGAGGATTTCGGAGACGGGTGAAGAGCACGGCCGGGGTATTGAAGATAGGTGGGGTGTGCTCGAACAAATGTCACTCGAAACCTCATCCAATTCGCAGTGAGCTGAAAATAAATTCAAAATGGCGGAAAAAAGATGGCCGCCATACAAATTTCGTCGGTGTCTATCTCGGGGAGTATAAAAGATGGAAGAGTGGTTTCGTGGCAAAAGATGATCAAGACCAAAAGGTCTATTTGATGAATAGAAAAAAAATCCAAGATGGCGGAATTTTTTTTTCTTCATACAAAATATATGGCGAATATTGATGAGACTAGAAGCCGGGAGGCGGGATTCATGCAAGACTTTGATACGGTTCCTTTTCAAGATTTGTTTTTATTGAAGAATTTTCATTATGACAAATGATGACATATGATGATCGAGGGTTTGGAAGGTGGGTGAGGAGCACGGCCATGGTAATAAAGATAGGGTGCTCGAACAAGTCACTCGAAACCTCATCCAATTGGCAGTGAGCTGAAAAAAAATCCAAAATGGCGGATTCAAGATGGCGGCCATACAAACTTCAACGGTGTCTATCTCGGAGAGTATAAAAGATGGAAGAGTGGTTTTTTGATAGACAATGATCAAGACCTAAAAGTCTACTTGCCGAGTAGAAAAACTGCGGTCCGCTTGCGGGCCGCGCACCCACGCGCCCTACTAGTCTATTATATAGAGGTATTAGATTCTAGCATTTATTATTTATGTGAAGTATTAAAATAACCGGACAAATGATATAAATTTCAACTATAAACACCAAACTTCTTGTATTATCTGATAATATGGTGATGAGCAGTACCTAATGCATTAGAATTTATTCAAGTCGTTTAACGTCACCTATAATAATATCGACAAGTCGATACTCCATTGACACAAATCCAATAACACGCAACTACTTGACAGGCTGACAGCTGAAGTTCAACCAATAAGAGTGAATACATAATGTGTTGTACATAAGGCTCATAAAATGGCGGATGGCACCCGGCTTGACTAGTAGTTACTTTATATACTTCATCTCCATCTATTTCCTACCTACCATGATATTTCCTACCTACCATGTTTGACACTAATTTTTACATCATCGACATTGGCACCGGGTGCACGAGAAGGAGATGAGAAGGAGGTAAGGCCTAAGGCTGGAATCACATCTGTGAGCATCGATTCGCATTTATGCGGATGACTTTGTCGCGCGTCGAGTGCCGAAAGGATCCTTTCGCATCCTTACGCATGCAAAGGGACGCGAAAGTATAAAGATTGTTGTCTGCATAGGTATGTTCGATGATGGCATCGATGTTTTCATCGCTAGTTCAACCACGATTCTCGATATTAATCTTCTATCTTTTAAAATATTTGTCCTGACTGATTGGCTGACTGAACTAGCCTATTGATTGTGTGTGATTTCCTTGTTTACTGATTATTTCCCTTGTTCACTTCAATACAGTCTCTCAACTTAATAAACAATATTATTAAAAATTATAAAAACCTATGACAAAGTACAGCACTCCCTGGTGGCTTATAACCTTAAATCATAACTAAACAGCTGCTCTAAGGGGATATACTGTGGTACCTACAGCATGCTTTCAGCATGAGATTGAGAGTATAGTGACGGAGTAAATACCTTGGTATCTACAAAATCTGTTAATAATCAGATAATCCTAAGTCCTTACAGTACACCTAAGTGCTGCACTGCTAAAAAGTATTGATAACTTTTTTGAAGTATCTGTATAATATTGAAAAATAGATTGTGTCTAGTATTTACAGCATTTTTGAGTACGTTTAAAAATATCAATAACATAAAATATAAAATATAAACATGCAGAGAATGTCAACATAGTATCTTAGAAAAATAATGTCATAGGAAAACGAAAATCCGACAATCCGATTCTTATCTTATCTTTTTCTTCCAAATATATCAGTATCTTTTTCTTCCAAATATATTAAAAAGTCATTTTGTTATTTTTCGAAATAAGATAGATCGCTTTCCAGCGTCAATATAGTCCAAAGTTTCTAGCTGTATCTTTACGCAAGTACTAAAAGCCTACAAAGAGTCAATCTAATAGCAAAGGCATATTATGACTAAAATAACGGCAAGAGCCTCGTTTCCTAGCGCTTCTATATAGGTACCTACCATGTTAAAGATCTCGAACAAAAAAATTTAATCTCGAATAAAGTAACTCTGTTGTAAATAATTATTAGAAGAACTTATAGAAAGTCGATAATCGATAGTGTCAAATCCCTAAAATGCTTACACATATGATGCGATTGTTTCATGTAATGATAGAGCGTCCCTGTGTGTGAATGTGATTGTGTGCATATACTTTAAGGTAGTGTTTGCTAATTATATTGTGTGCGTGCATAGCGACGTGATGGAAAAATGCACCTGTAGTACGCAAGTTTTCATGTGTGCTACCTCGCCCCCCACCGTAATTGACAGACTTTTTTGCAAATAAATTGGGGGTCAATTCCTCTCCTGTGTTGGTTTAATACTCAAAGATTCATGTTAACGACTGAACGCAGAGTGCTCTCGAGGTAAACATTGAACATGTTCGTTTACAAATGTGCTGTAAAAATTACAAAAGTTGCGCACAGCTTTGCCTTTGGTAGAAACAGAGACTTCTGATCTGCAGCTAATGTACGCGCACTGTTGCAGTTCGTCGCAAAATGTTGTCATTTGTCAACAGGAGTCAACAATTAATGTGCTGCACATAATTCTGGTGGAATCCCGCCTTAAGGATGCATACTCATGCTTAAGAATTCGTTCGCATGCGTACGTATGTACGTACGAACGAAAGAAGCCGATCGGCTCCTTTCGTATACGTTCGCATGCGAATCGAGAATTACACTTGAAAGCATTTAAAAAAATTCGAAAGACATCGATGCGAAAAGGCGAATTGATGCGTACATGACTCCATACAAAATGACACTTTTATAATGGACATAATATGAATCGATGCGCACAGATGTGATTCCAGCCTTAATTTGCGGTTGCTTATATGATATATCATAGTACCGGCGGCGGTTGTGGACGTTTTTTACATATAATCCTTGTAAATCCAGTCAATGGTTGTCTTTTTGTAGTCTATGGTTGGTGTAGACGTTGACTCGTTGTCGTTGAAGACAACGTCAAATTTTAATTGCAACAAGCAACGCAACGGACGACGGTTAAATTTTTTAAAATTCGCCTACGATAGGAAGTGATTTGCGTACAAAACAAAATCAAATTATTTAATTCAACAAAACCATAACTGACCACAACTAAGTTAAAAGAAGTTCTGATGTTGTTTTAAAAATGTCCACGAGATCTGGAAAACGTAAGTCTTAGCACTACTAAGATATTTACATTTTGTTTGTAAAATAATATTGTGTTTAATCCTATTCAAACTTAAGGAATCCACGGCTCCATCCATGAGAACGTCGTAGATGTGAGAGAGGTAAAAAGCGAGAGAAAAACCCGCGGCAAGCGGCAAGAAAGTTGTAAAGAGGTTGCTACAGAGAAGAAGCGTAAGCATTATGTGCGTTACCCTTCCGAAGAGGACCTAGCGGCCGCGAGCAATGTGGAGAAAATACCTACAAGTACGCGAAAGTCGCAGAAAAATACGCTCAAAGAGCAAAACATCGCCGCAACTGACTCGGAGACTTCAAATGATGACAGGTCAGCGCGCCGCACTCGCCGGACGAGGCAAACCGAAGCTATCAATGGTACGGAAAATATTGAGCCCGGTAACGAGCTAAGTACTAAACCGAAACATAAAATTAAGAGTAAATCTATGGTTCTCAATGACGAAAACACCATTGAACCTGTAGTACATCCAATTAAGAAAACATCCAATAAGAAAAGGAAGCGTAAATCAGGGTCCCTGATTACGGAGGACATTCCTCAGACAAATCAAGATAAAAACAATTTGAGTATGATGTCTGTAGATTCTTTCCACAGCGCTGCGGGCAGCCCCATCAAAGAATACAATGACACTGATAATAATAAGACAGTGCTTGATATGCCTTCAAAATCTACTAGAAGTCATGATGGAAATGTAAAAAATGTTAAGCCTCAAGATGTACCATCAAAACCTATTAAAAATTATAAAAATCATGAAAAGGTGGAGGAAAATCATCAGGGAATTCAAGAAATGTTCTTAAAAGCAGACAGAAATAATGTAGACAGAAAATATGATGACGAAGACAGTAACCAGATTCAAGATATGCCAATAAGAGCTACTAGAAGTAAAAAGCAAGTAAGTTTTAAAGATACTTTTTATTTTTTTATTTTGTAGACAGCCTCAGTAGTACTTAGTATAATTTTCATTTAAACTTAATTTTACTTTACATGTTGGATTGATTCCAAACTTGGGATATCACGATTTGAATTTGCATTAAAAAAAAATAAAAAAAAAGTAGTTAAAATTCTGTGGACTTTCTCTGATGGAGACTTAATTCACTCTTCTTTTTATCTGTTTTATTTTTAGCCTTTCAGGAGATTTAACAGAAACAAATTCTATCATATTGTATATTGTAGTTTAGTTCTATAACAACCACATTTTAAAAGGTGACCTACAGAATTGTTTCAACTTATCCATATTAGTTAGTGTTAATCTACACTTATTACACACTAGGTACTGATATTAATTTTGATAGGAAGAAAAGTTAGCGTTTTCGCTAAAACAACTAAGCTAAATTATTTTGGATTTAAAGCTGTACCTATAGCTATAGGTACAGCTTGAAATACATGTCACCTCATAATAAATCCATAGACATAATTATCATAGGAATATCTTCTTCTTCTTCATCAACCGATATATGTCCTCTCGACTCGCTGAGCTATGTCGGTGACTTTGGTTCTCCTACGGATCTCCTCATTTCTGATTCAATCCCGCAGGGACACTCCGAGCATAGCTCTCTCCATCGCCCGCTGAGCGGTCCTGAGCCTACTTATGAGGCCCTTAGTTAGCGACCATGTCTCGGATCCGTAAGTCATCACTGGCAACACGCACTGTTCGAAGACTTTAGTCTTCAGGCACTGAGGAATTTTGGACGAGAAGACATCTCGGAGCTTCCCGAACGCTGCCCAGCCGAGTTGGAATCGGCGGCTGATCTCTTTTTCGAAATTGGACCTACCTAGCTGGACTGTGTGTCCCAGGTATATATACTCGTCGACAATTTCGAGTGCAGAGTTCTCAACAATTACCGGGTGGAGCGGAGCATGAGCATTGGACATGATTTTCGCCTTGCTCATGTTCATTTTCAGGCCCACCTGTTGAGAAACCCTGCTGAGATCGTTGAGCATTGTATTGAGGTCTCTCAGAGTCTCTGCCATGACTACTATGTCATCGGCAATCGCAGGTGAGTGATGTACTTGCCGTTTATGTTGATGCCAAGTCCGTTCCAATCCAGAAGCTTAAAGACGTCCTCCAACCCAGCGGAAAAGAGCTTAGGGGAGATTACGTCTCCCTGTCGCACTCCACGCTGCAAGTGGGTTGGCCTCGTAGTCTGGTCCTGTATACGTACTGACATAGTGGTGTTTTCATACAAGCATATTATGTTTAAATAATACGCGAATTAATAGAAAATATGTTTATTGAGCTAAGTAGCAGACATGATGTGTCAAATCATAGCAATAATCAATCTACCCACTTGTGTTATCTTTTGTTTAGAAAAGGTAAACAAATGAATCACATATATGACATACCTTCCCCCCAAGTATATAATATAATTTAATTAAAGTTAAACAATTTTGAAAACCACATCACTATCAAACATTATAGCAATATCATCAAATATTAAAATCAATACAATATTAATCATCAGTTTCACTAGAACAAGTAGGTCTAGTATATGGAACTTTAGCATGAATATTTCTTTTTGTTCTAATTTTTCCCCCCGGGATACCAATCTCAGCTGATTTTGGTATTCCTAATATCTCTTCCCATTTCTCTGCGCTTGGTATTTCTATAATAGGATCATTTTCTATATTTGCTTCTGAACCCCTCTTCAAATCATTATTCTGTTCACTTTGTTCAATATTATCACCTTCCACTGTCTCTGATACTTCTGATTCGTCTCTATTTACATCACAAGTAGCACTTGTTTCCTCGCTATTTTGTATTTTAACGATTTGATCTATGTGACGCCTTAAAACTGCACCATCTTCAGCCTGCACTCTGTAGCTAGCCGGACCATCCTTCTCAACAACTTGGCCTGATAGCCATTTTGGTCCTCTACTGTAGTTCCTGTACATCACTCTCTGTCCTACATTTGTCTCTCTGTTTTTCTTTTGGGCGTTATTTACTATTTGATTTTCTTGTTTTCTATATTTAATATTATCAGGATGTAAGGCATCCATAACAGTGCGAAGGCGTCTGTTCATCAAGAGTTCTGAAGGACTCTTATTTGTGGTAGAGCAAGGAGTCACCCGAAGGCCTAACAGCATGTTTGGAATTTTTACTTCCCATGATCCACCCATCTTCCGTAACTTCTCTTTCACTGTCTGTACCATCCGTTCTGCCAAACCATTAGTGGATGGGTGATATGGTGCTGATGTCACATGTTTTATTTTGTTGGATTGTAAAAACAACTTCATTTCCCTGGACACAAAAGATGTGTCATTATCAGAGACCAGCGTCTCGCACACACCATGGGTTGCAAATAAATTCCTTAAATGGTGAATCACTGTTGTGGTATTAGTATTATTTACTATTAATACTTCAGGCCATCTAGAAAATGCGTCGACTGCTACTAAGAAAGTTTTATTCATGAATGGCCCCGCAAAGTCTATATGGATTCTAGACCATGGCCTTGAAGGGATGACCCACTCATGTGAAGACTTTGGAGGCATATGTCTGTTTTCTAGACAACTAGTACAATTGCTAACAAGTTCATTTATATCCTCATTCAATTGTGGCCACCACACATAACTCCTGGCCAATGCTTTAGTGTGAACAATTCCGTTATGAGTGGTATGCAGCATGCGTAGGATGGTTTGTTGAAGCGGTTGTGGTATGACGACACGACAGCCTAATAATATACAACCATCGTGTATAGACAACTCTGATCTATGCAACCAATAAGTCCGTAGATCTCTATCAGTAACCTTGTTGGGCCACCCATAATGTAAGAAGTGAGCAACTCGCGAAAGTGTTAGGTCTTTTTTAGTTTCAGATGCTATATCTTGCGCAGTGTAAGGAAAATCTTCTAGATTTTCCGCCATTAGAAGTACCTCAAAAAGAGGTTGTTCATCTTGCTCAGGGACTGGTAATGGCCATCGACTTAAACTGTCTGCATTACCGATTTCTGTGCCTGGTCGGTAAAGAATATTGTAGTCATGGGCTGTTAATGCTATGGCGATTCTTGTCAACCGAGGCGATAATATAGCTGGTAAAGGTCTTTTTGGATCGAATATTCCAAGTAATGGTTTGTGATCCGTTATTACTGTAAAAGACCTCCCCGCTAAATAATTATGAAACTTTTTAACTCCACTTAGCACTTGAACACTTGGATATACCGGTAGTCAATCCGGCATCTCTGCAGCGACCTCAACACAGCCCAAATTTCCACCGAATCAAAGGCTTTCTCATAGTCCACAAACGCTAAGCAAAGTGGCCGGTTATACTCTTCCGTCTTTTGTATAACCTGCCGCAGCGTATGAATGTGATCTATGGTACCAAAGCCTTTTCGGAATCCGGCTTATTCGGGAGGCTGGAAGTCGTCGAACCTACGAGCGAGACGATTCGTAATAACTCTCGAGAACAACTTATAAACATGACTCAACAACGAGATGGGTCTATAATTCTTCAACAAGGTATTATCACCCTTTTTGAAGAACAGAACCACCACGCTCCTGTGCCATGCTTCCGGCGTTATACCCTCGTGAATGACGGAATTGAACAATCGCTGAAAGATCTTAAGTACCGGTTTTCCACCCGCTTTCAGTAGTTCCGCAGTGATTCCGTCATCACCAGGCGCCTTGCTGTTCTTGAGCTGCTTGAGAGCCATATTAATCTCGTATAGGCTGACGTCCGGGATATCTTCGGTATATTGTCGGGTCAGTTTGGCTCTGGGATCTTTGGCCAAATCTTCAACAGGTTTTTGTGTCGTGGTATATAACTGTCCATAGAACTTCTCAACCTCTCCCAAGACCTCAGGTCGAGAAGAAACGAAACGGCCGTCATCAGTTTTCAGCCGCGTCAACTGGCTCTGTCCGATAGACAGATCTCTCGCGAACACTTTTGAGCCTTTGTTCCGCTCGATGGTATCTTTAATACACTTGGTATTAAAGACCCGGAGGTCGCGAGTTTGTGCCTTAGAGATCTGCCTATTAATACGCCGGTAGGCAGCCGCGTCTGCCGATGACTGCAGCCTCATCTCTTGCCTCTCCTTCATTAGCTTGAGAGTATGGTCAGAGAACTTTTCAGTTCTTATCCTGCTCATAGGAATATAGATAAATATAATTTACTAGATGATACCTGCGACTTCATCCACATGGATTAAGGTTTTTTGATTCCTGAAGAAACTTCAATTATTCTACAATAAAATGTATGTAGACCTATGTGTTAATCCTATTTCCTAATCTACAGCCAAATCCATCCAGTAGTTTTTGCATTTTATCAAACACACACACACAAAGTTTCGCTTTTATAATATTAGTGTGATGACAACAGCTGCTGTTAGAGGTTTTTTTATAAATTTTTACTTTTCACATGTTACTTCTGTTGAAAATAAGGTTAACCATCTTATTAAACCTTTTCTATGTTTTAATTCTTCATGGTTTGTGTTGTGTCTTCAATGTTTGGTTCATGTGATTCTTTATTTAAATTGATTTTATTTTTTCCAGAGTGTGAAAAATTTAACTTTAGAAGATGTTGATTTAAAGAAAATATATATTAAAGATAAAAGAGGTAAAAGAAAATTGACAATTGAAAAAACAAATAACAATAATTCCTTGACTAAAACTACTAACAATGAAGATGTTCGTAATTCATCAAAAATTGGTATAAATATGCCAATAATTCAAATTACTGATGTTAATAATATAACCAAAAATGAAAAACATACAGACCCATTCAATAATTCACCCATTTTCAACCACTCATTAAAGAATTTTAATAAGAAGAAATCAAAAATTAGCTCTGATAAAGTTGACAATATATCGGCAATTGAAATGGAAACTGTTAATATTAAAACTCCTGATAAATTGAAGAAACTTGATACCACTAAAGCAAACAGTGCAAAGACAACCCCAAGTGATGATAAAAGTAATGTATCAGGGAAAAATGTAAATATTTCTTTTGATGAGAAAGTTTCTAATAACTCAGTGAATCAAACTGACCAACAACAAAATATTTTAACTAAAGGCACTAACAATAGTCTCAAAAAGGAAAGAAGATTAACGTATGATATAATTAATGATCCAGAAGTTAATGTAAATGTTAGTTTTGATAAAGAGATTACTAATGACTCTAACAATCATTCTAAATATTTACAAAATGATTCAACTTATGAAAATATAAATCCTGAAAAAACAACTATTGTAAATACTTCTAATGAAAAAGAGATTATTGATAACTCAGACGATCAATCTGATTATTTAAAAGTTGACAAAACTAATTTAAAAAATACTAAAAAGTGTAATAAAAATAAGAAAAAATCTAGTTATGATAGGGTAAATTTCTCAGAAATCAGCTTGAATGGTACTTTTGATAAAGAAATACCTGAGGAGCAATCTGAAGAATCCCAGACTATTTTAAAAAGTAGTTTGAAGAACAGTGATAAAAAGATAAGGAGGTCAATAAGAAAATCAATAATACCTGATGAGATTAATACTTCTATTATTAATTTAGATGCTACTTTTGAAAAGGTTAGCTCTAGTCTAACAGAGTCAACAATGAACAATATGAAAGAAATCAAATCAAAGAATTCAAGAAGATTCTCCAAATATTCACTCAACCATGATGCATCATCAAATTTAAATGCAACATTTGACAAAAGTTTTGTACCTGATAGCCAACCTAACTCTCACAACAATTCTATAATTGACAAATCAGCCAAATGCAATACAACATTTGAAATGGTTAAAAATACTAAACTTGATGTTACTTTTGATAAGTCTCAAAACAGTGACGTGAGACGAGGATCTTCCCTCATAAGTTCTGACACTACAGACAATGTATCATCAGAGACATCTAAAGATATTTCTCGGATTAGTATTACAAGTGATGAGTCTATGACCGACAACATTGTTAATACCACACCAGTGTTGATTGAGAGCAGTATGGATGAATCGCGGATCAGTATCAGCTCTGTTACTAAAACCGCAAAAGTTGATGCAGTACATAAAATCGTGACTACATTTGAAGGTGAAGAAGATACTTCAAAAAAATCACCAAAAATTGATGAGATACTAACAGATATCGAAACATCTAAGACACTATTAAAAAGGGAAGGAACCTATACAGAAATTAAATATGTTACACCACCAAAACGTGAAGGTGAAAAAACAAATAAAAAGGGATCTACTACACCAAAAGACAAAGGGACTCTTAAAGAAACTAAAGGTTCTAATACACCTATACGTGAAGACACCTATACTGAACTTAAAACTGTATTAACACCATTAAAACGGGAAGGCACGTACACAGAACTAAACCCTACAACTACACCATCCAAAGATAATGCAACCAGTAAAGAAGATGGGCCTAAAACACCCCTTAAACTTAACGAATTACTAGAGGGCAAACATGCAACACCACCTTTGAAAAGAGAGGGTACTTTTACAAAAGATTCAGATGTACCAGAGTCACCGAAAGTACAGTTTAATGTTAATAAAACTCCAACGAGACGCAAATCTTTACCTTCACCTGGACGTACACCATTTCCTATATCGAAAGGTGCTTCAAAAGAGCAAGAAATAAATGAAAAAAGAATTTTAAATGTAACCAGATCTATTGAGAAGTCAAGACGGTCTTCAATGGCAGATATTCTTCCACGAGCGAAATCTAAAGTAATGTTTTGTAGCCCAGTAGATACACCCCTAGTTACCGGACAGATGAAGGGAAAAATTATCAAGTCTAACTTGAAGGGATCAGATAAGAGCTTCGTATTTGATGAGAGTGGTGAGTTGCATTAAGATTTTATCATACAATTTTATCACTTACTCCTATGATTTCATCCATGTGGATATAGTTTTCTTAAAACCCTGTGAAATCTTTGACTTGTAGATACAAAGTAGTTTACTGTCTCCAGATTGCAAGCTATATCTGTGCCAAATTTCATCAAGATTGGTTCAGCAGTTAGGCCATATTGTCGCTAATATCATTTTTTTACAAAGGCATCCTTAACATTTCCTATTCAAGCCTACATTGTCGTTTAATAATTGTTTGCCTGCCTATTAAAATCACAATCATTTTCCTTTTCTGTGAAATTTGCTATGAGTACTAGAACAGGTTCTTAGACATGTTTCAAGTTTATAGCCCACCAGGGCTGTTTGTTGATGTGATAACGTCTTATAAATCGATGAACACTGGCTGCACGCACGAAAAAGTGTCACGTTCCGCCTGAGCCTGAGCGTGCAAGCGAGAGCGCGGTACAAGCGATAGAGAGGCACGATCGGCCAAAGCGTTGGCTTGTAACTAGAGAGCGCCCGCCAGTCATTGCGTGCGCGCTGTGGTTAGCGGATGTGCCACGAACAAGTTCTGTTTATTTATGACGTTATCACGTAAAACTATCGTCCGTAAAACTTCAATAGTACGTACATTAACCCAGGGTCGGAGTCCGCACGGCCGCCGCGTAAGCGCTCGTTCACGCAGAGCGAGGCGGAGGGCATCATCTCAAAGAGAAAGCGCCTCACGGAGGACCAGCAGCAGTCCGTCGAGCGCCTCTCGCGACCCCGCACCAGCAGCGCTTCAGGTACATGTTACTATTGTTTATGGTTAGCGAAGCGATGGCTGGGTCATGCGTCATGCTCGTGAACGGGTTCCGCCGGCGGGAATGGGGCTACTTTCTGTCTGCCCGTCTTGACATGTGTTGAATTATAATTAGGTATCCTTTTTTTGAATTTCCCCTCATTGTGGAAACACTGCATACATAGCATAGTATCTATTACAATACAATCAAAAATATCTATTACAATAGTATCAATTACAAAACAAGTCTACAGTACACTGTAGACTTGTTTTGAAAAGAGCAGCCGCCGAGTTTCTTGCTGGTTCTTCTCGGCAGGAAGGGCATTCCAAACCAGTGGTAGAGTCAGATGATTCAAAAATAATTTCATTCTATTCTGTGATACAGTATGTGATTGGATATAATATAGCTTAATAGGACACATAGAGTTCTTCCTGCAGTTAGGGACAGTTGTTACTTTGGTAACAACTTCCTAACTGCAGGAAGAACTATTTGCGCCATATATCCAAAGCACATCTGTTCAGTATGCAGAATGATTGCATAATCAACAAGAAAAAAATATATAAATAAATATAATCAAAACAATTAAATATCACAAGCTAGTTACATATTCCTACGTGATGGTATGTCATCGGCATGCATCAGCGTACGGCTGCAGAGCTATGCAGCTATCATCACGTCGGCATACGCGGTCCAGCGTCTCCGAGCAGATTGCAGTAGTGGGGATTTAGATATTTAAGCTAGTGGTTAGGAACTAGATTTAAGCATTAGACCTGTGATCTAATATCGACACAGAGTTAAGCTAGGTTAAGTTCTTTTATTATAGTAAATTAATTATAGTTGAAAGTCAAAGCCTTCGTTTCCTTCCATCGACCCATCCTTGCTGCCGCAAACTTAAGTGGCGCAGTCGGTAGGATACTTTAAGGACCTGCGGCAGGAACAGAAGGGGATCCCGAACATTGGATCAAGACTGGAAGGAGCGGAGTAACCAGGAATGGAGTTCATGTAAGTGCATCAGAATAGTTCTTGTGTTGCTTCCTGAATTCCACTTTTTCCTACTCCTAATTTAGTCCAATATACCTACCATTCCAATATTCTAGAGCCTTTTAGGTTTTGTTGGGTTATGGTAGTGATAGTAGTAATATGTTAGGGTCATTAGTGAACGATTAGGTTAGGTTATTCAGTAGGGGTAGAAATTTGTCACCCTAGGGCTTCTAAGAATCAGGAGCTTGAATTATGACAGGCAGATAGTAGATAGTAATAGGGATAATATGTTGGATCAATCAAATAGTTCCAAGATGGCTCAAGATCCTGATGAAGTATTTGACGCTATACGGATTATCCCAGAATTTGATGGGAATCCGAATGTTTTAACGAGATTTATTAAGTTATGTGACCTTTTAGCGGCACGATATTTAAGTACGGCGCCAGGTAGTGAATTTACTAATTTATGCCTATTGAATGGGATACTTAATAAAATTACGGGTACCGCGGCGTGTACTATAAATTCCAACGGGATACCTGACAGTTGGTTAGGTATTCGAACAGCGTTAATTAATAATTTTTCGGACCAACGGGATGAGACAGCCTTGAGTCACGACCTCTTTTTAGCGAGACAGGGTAGCCGAACACCGCAACAGTACTACAACTATTGTCAGACCTTGTTCAGCGCTATTATGACTTACGTAACATTACACGAGTCCATACCTACGACAATAGAGGCAAAACGTGACCTATACAAAAAAATTACTATGCAAGCTTTTGTACGAGGGTTAGCGGAACCATTAGGATCTCGTATACGGTGTATGAGGCCTGAGACCATGGAAAAGGCACTGGAATACGTACAGGAGGAATTAAACATAAATTATTTGAAATATTTTGAATCCTCAAGGAACTATCAAATCCTTGAGAATAGTTATTCAAATAAAGTACCAGCATTACCGGTTTCATCCTCACGATTAGAAAACTCACAGGTTCCTGTGCCTAACTGGACGGTTCCGATCCAGCCTTTCAGATTTTATGAACCAGTACGGAACCAACAACACGGAAACCCGCCTCCTAGTAACTATTTTAATACCCGCGAAATAAATATCAATGTATGCGCGGCCAATGACACGGATTATAATGCTTATGATAGCTATTTTCACGACCGCGACCTAGACTCAGATTTCAGTTCCGCCTATAATAACCTTAGTAATGACTATTCCGACGACTCTACCTATGATTCAATCCATTATTTTGATGTAACCTATGGCAGTCAGTTATCCGAGATGTCTTCACCACAAGTGCCAAATGGTAACCCAGATGAGGATTTTCTGAATTGTTCCGACGCCATCGAAACCCGGGTAGAATTAAACACTCAAACAAAGAGCCATTTACCATACATTCAAATTAAAAATCCACCCTTAAAACTACTCATAGATACGGGAGCCAATCAGTCCTTTATAAGTCCAGAAGCAGTTCAAAAATACTTCTCTCATTTTCCAGTAACATTTGATCCGTTTAAAGTCACGAATATACATGCGACAAGCGGTAATAATTATTCCATTACGTTGCCTTGTTTTGCTGAGTTTAACGATTCCGATTACATAAAGTTATTCGTATACCATTTCCATGATTATTTTGACGGAATAATTGGGTTAGATTTGCTAGATCAATGGGAAGCTTGCATCGATTTGAAAGACGGACAATTAATTACTCGTGCTGCATCAATTCCAATTACAATGTACAGCAAGGCACGTAACACTAACTCAAATGACGATAAAAGTCCGGCAGGTACTTCTAAACTCATCCAGATTCCTACCACCATACCCTCTGGGGACGTTCATGCTAGGGAGCAAATCATATGTAACCATATGGAACATGAGTGTATAACCACTGAGATCAATAATCTTGGTTACATAGACGTTGAGAATCCCACTTCAAATGATTATATTGAAGGGGAGGCCTTAACCTTCACCAATAAAATTAAACACCACATCAAAACCACCAAAGAGGTGCCAGGTCATACTAAAACTTACCGATATCCATTCGTGCATCGTAAGGAAGTTAGGGATCAGATAGGGAAAATGTTGGAGCAAGGTATTGTACGGCCGTCAGACTCTGCGTGGAGTTCACCTATATTGGTTGTACCAAAGAAGTTAGATGCTTCAGGCAGACAAAAGTGGCGTACTTTAGTTGATTTCCGGAAGTTCGGAGAATCAAGCGTGGGAAGATCTTGTAGACGGCTTGGGTTCCATTACAAAAAACATCGGTGGAAATTTAGATCAGATGGACGCTTTAAATTCTCCAGAATAACCAAGATAAAGTAGTAGCCAAGTTAAGTAACCATACTAGTGTAAGCATAGTTATGTTCTGGAAAAGTTATTAGAAAAATAGATAGCATTTTTGTTTAAATTTAAATTCCTTACTCTTTTAAATTCGCGATTATTACTAATAAAAACTAACAGGCTCTTCCATTCCATACCCCATTCCCATTCATTGCAGCAACCAAGAATGTGTTCGTTTACATTGAGGCTGAATGCCCGAAGATTAATACCTGGTACTTCTGCAAGAAAGAAGTCACACAATACCCGATTGCTTCCTTGGATTGATAAGCGACCAAACCATCCAAGAAACATGCAAATTCACCAGCATTGAGAGAGATTTGAGATTCCTTTTGAGAGAAGCATTGGAAAAGTTGGACGACAAACACAATGTGGTTTCGTTTGCTCACCAGACCAAGATACAGTTAATCTGTAACCGAAAGGATTGTACTTCACTTCAGGGAAGTTATCTAATCACCATACCAACCGGGTGCCACATCCTCTGAGTACAAAAGTGGGAACTTCCGAAGAAGTCCTGGCGACAATTTCGTACAAGTACTGCAATAGTCGCCGCTCTGGGGATGGAGGAGTTACATATTCCTACGTGATGGTATGTCATCGGCATGCATCAGCGTACGGCTGCAGAGCTATGCAGCTATCATCACGTCGGCATACGCGGTCCAGCGTCTCCGAGCAGATTGCAGTAGTGGGGATTTAGATATTTAAGCTAGTGGTTAGGAACTAGATTTAAGCATTAGACCTGTGATCTAATATCGACACAGAGTTAAGCTAGGTTAAGTTCTTTTATTATAGTAAATTAATTATAGTTGAAAGTCAAAGCCTTCGTTTCCTTCCATCGACCCATCCTTGCTGCCGCAAACTTAAGTGGCGCAGTCGGTAGGATACTTTAAGGACCTGCGGCAGGAACAGAAGGGGATCCCGAACATTGGATCAAGACTGGAAGGAGCGGAGTAACCAGGAATGGAGTTCATGTAAGTGCATCAGAATAGTTCTTGTGTTGCTTCCTGAATTCCACTTTTTCCTACTCCTAATTTAGTCCAATATACCTACCATTCCAATATTCTAGAGCCTTTTAGGTTTTGTTGGGTTATGGTAGTGATAGTAGTAATATGTTAGGGTCATTAGTGAACGATTAGGTTAGGTTATTCAGTAGGGGTAGAAATTTGTCACCCTAGGGCTTCTAAGAATCAGGAGCTTGAATTATGACAGGCAGATAGTAGATAGTAATAGGGATAATATGTTGGATCAATCAAATAGTTCCAAGATGGCTCAAGATCCTGATGAAGTATTTGACGCTATACGGATTATCCCAGAATTTGATGGGAATCCGAATGTTTTAACGAGATTTATTAAGTTATGTGACCTTTTAGCGGCACGATATTTAAGTACGGCGCCAGGTAGTGAATTTACTAATTTATGCCTATTGAATGGGATACTTAATAAAATTACGGGTACCGCGGCGTGTACTATAAATTCCAACGGGATACCTGACAGTTGGTTAGGTATTCGAACAGCGTTAATTAATAATTTTTCGGACCAACGGGATGAGACAGCCTTGAGTCACGACCTCTTTTTAGCGAGACAGGGTAGCCGAACACCGCAACAGTACTACAACTATTGTCAGACCTTGTTCAGCGCTATTATGACTTACGTAACATTACACGAGTCCATACCTACGACAATAGAGGCAAAACGTGACCTATACAAAAAAATTACTATGCAAGCTTTTGTACGAGGGTTAGCGGAACCATTAGGATCTCGTATACGGTGTATGAGGCCTGAGACCATGGAAAAGGCACTGGAATACGTACAGGAGGAATTAAACATAAATTATTTGAAATATTTTGAATCCTCAAGGAACTATCAAATCCTTGAGAATAGTTATTCAAATAAAGTACCAGCATTACCGGTTTCATCCTCACGATTAGAAAACTCACAGGTTCCTGTGCCTAACTGGACGGTTCCGATCCAGCCTTTCAGATTTTATGAACCAGTACGGAACCAACAACACGGAAACCCGCCTCCTAGTAACTATTTTAATACCCGCGAAATAAATATCAATGTATGCGCGGCCAATGACACGGATTATAATGCTTATGATAGCTATTTTCACGACCGCGACCTAGACTCAGATTTCAGTTCCGCCTATAATAACCTTAGTAATGACTATTCCGACGACTCTACCTATGATTCAATCCATTATTTTGATGTAACCTATGGCAGTCAGTTATCCGAGATGTCTTCACCACAAGTGCCAAATGGTAACCCAGATGAGGATTTTCTGAATTGTTCCGACGCCATCGAAACCCGGGTAGAATTAAACACTCAAACAAAGAGCCATTTACCATACATTCAAATTAAAAATCCACCCTTAAAACTACTCATAGATACGGGAGCCAATCAGTCCTTTATAAGTCCAGAAGCAGTTCAAAAATACTTCTCTCATTTTCCAGTAACATTTGATCCGTTTAAAGTCACGAATATACATGCGACAAGCGGTAATAATTATTCCATTACGTTGCCTTGTTTTGCTGAGTTTAACGATTCCGATTACATAAAGTTATTCGTATACCATTTCCATGATTATTTTGACGGAATAATTGGGTTAGATTTGCTAGATCAATGGGAAGCTTGCATCGATTTGAAAGACGGACAATTAATTACTCGTGCTGCATCAATTCCAATTACAATGTACAGCAAGGCACGTAACACTAACTCAAATGACGATAAAAGTCCGGCAGGTACTTCTAAACTCATCCAGATTCCTACCACCATACCCTCTGGGGACGTTCATGCTAGGGAGCAAATCATATGTAACCATATGGAACATGAGTGTATAACCACTGAGATCAATAATCTTGGTTACATAGACGTTGAGAATCCCACTTCAAATGATTATATTGAAGGGGAGGCCTTAACCTTCACCAATAAAATTAAACACCACATCAAAACCACCAAAGAGGTGCCAGGTCATACTAAAACTTACCGATATCCATTCGTGCATCGTAAGGAAGTTAGGGATCAGATAGGGAAAATGTTGGAGCAAGGTATTGTACGGCCGTCAGACTCTGCGTGGAGTTCACCTATATTGGTTGTACCAAAGAAGTTAGATGCTTCAGGCAGACAAAAGTGGCGTACTTTAGTTGATTTCCGGAAGTTCGGAGAATCAAGCGTGGGAAGATCTTGTAGACGGCTTGGGTTCCATTACAAAAAACATCGGTGGAAATTTAGATCAGATGGACGCTTTAAATTCTCCAGAATAACCAAGATAAAGTAGTAGCCAAGTTAAGTAACCATACTAGTGTAAGCATAGTTATGTTCTGGAAAAGTTATTAGAAAAATAGATAGCATTTTTGTTTAAATTTAAATTCCTTACTCTTTTAAATTCGCGATTATTACTAATAAAAACTAACAGGCTCTTCCATTCCATACCCCATTCCCATTCATTGCAGCAACCAAGAATGTGTTCGTTTACATTGAGGCTGAATGCCCGAAGATTAATACCTGGTACTTCTGCAAGAAAGAAGTCACACAATACCCGATTGCTTCCTTGGATTGATAAGCGACCAAACCATCCAAGAAACATGCAAATTCACCAGCATTGAGAGAGATTTGAGATTCCTTTTGAGAGAAGCATTGGAAAAGTTGGACGACAAACACAATGTGGTTTCGTTTGCTCACCAGACCAAGATACAGTTAATCTGTAACCGAAAGGATTGTACTTCACTTCAGGGAAGTTATCTAATCACCATACCAACCGGGTGCCACATCCTCTGAGTACAAAGGTGGGAACTTCCGAAGAAGTCCTGGCGACAATTTCGTACAAGTACTGCAATAGTCGCCGCTCTGGGGATGGAGGAGTTACATATTCCTACGTGATGGTATGTCATCGGCATGCATCAGCGTACGGCTGCAGAGCTATGCAGCTATCATCACGTCGGCATACGCGGTCCAGCGTCTCCGAGCAGATTGCAGTAGTGGGGATTTAGATATTTAAGCTAGTGGTTAGGAACTAGATTTAAGCATTAGACCTGTGATCTAATATCGACACAGAGTTAAGCTAGGTTAAGTTCTTTTATTATAGTAAATTAATTATAGTTGAAAGTCAAAGCCTTCGTTTCCTTCCATCGACCCATCCTTGCTGCCGCAAACTTAAGTGGCGCAGTCGGTAGGATACTTTAAGGACCTGCGGCAGGAACAGAAGGGGATCCCGAACATTGGATCAAGACTGGAAGGAGCGGAGTAACCAGGAATGGAGTTCATGTAAGTGCATCAGAATAGTTCTTGTGTTGCTTCCTGAATTCCACTTTTTCCTACTCCTAATTTAGTCCAATATACCTACCATTCCAATATTCTAGAGCCTTTTAGGTTTTGTTGGGTTATGGTAGTGATAGTAGTAATATGTTAGGGTCATTAGTGAACGATTAGGTTAGGTTATTCAGTAGGGGTAGAAATTTGTCACCCTAGGGCTTCTAAGAATCAGGAGCTTGAATTATGACAGGCAGATAGTAGATAGTAATAGGGATAATATGTTGGATCAATCAAATAGTTCCAAGATGGCTCAAGATCCTGATGAAGTATTTGACGCTATACGGATTATCCCAGAATTTGATGGGAATCCGAATGTTTTAACGAGATTTATTAAGTTATGTGACCTTTTAGCGGCACGATATTTAAGTACGGCGCCAGGTAGTGAATTTACTAATTTATGCCTATTGAATGGGATACTTAATAAAATTACGGGTACCGCGGCGTGTACTATAAATTCCAACGGGATACCTGACAGTTGGTTAGGTATTCGAACAGCGTTAATTAATAATTTTTCGGACCAACGGGATGAGACAGCCTTGAGTCACGACCTCTTTTTAGCGAGACAGGGTAGCCGAACACCGCAACAGTACTACAACTATTGTCAGACCTTGTTCAGCGCTATTATGACTTACGTAACATTACACGAGTCCATACCTACGACAATAGAGGCAAAACGTGACCTATACAAAAAAATTACTATGCAAGCTTTTGTACGAGGGTTAGCGGAACCATTAGGATCTCGTATACGGTGTATGAGGCCTGAGACCATGGAAAAGGCACTGGAATACGTACAGGAGGAATTAAACATAAATTATTTGAAATATTTTGAATCCTCAAGGAACTATCAAATCCTTGAGAATAGTTATTCAAATAAAGTACCAGCATTACCGGTTTCATCCTCACGATTAGAAAACTCACAGGTTCCTGTGCCTAACTGGACGGTTCCGATCCAGCCTTTCAGATTTTATGAACCAGTACGGAACCAACAACACGGAAACCCGCCTCCTAGTAACTATTTTAATACCCGCGAAATAAATATCAATGTATGCGCGGCCAATGACACGGATTATAATGCTTATGATAGCTATTTTCACGACCGCGACCTAGACTCAGATTTCAGTTCCGCCTATAATAACCTTAGTAATGACTATTCCGACGACTCTACCTATGATTCAATCCATTATTTTGATGTAACCTATGGCAGTCAGTTATCCGAGATGTCTTCACCACAAGTGCCAAATGGTAACCCAGATGAGGATTTTCTGAATTGTTCCGACGCCATCGAAACCCGGGTAGAATTAAACACTCAAACAAAGAGCCATTTACCATACATTCAAATTAAAAATCCACCCTTAAAACTACTCATAGATACGGGAGCCAATCAGTCCTTTATAAGTCCAGAAGCAGTTCAAAAATACTTCTCTCATTTTCCAGTAACATTTGATCCGTTTAAAGTCACGAATATACATGCGACAAGCGGTAATAATTATTCCATTACGTTGCCTTGTTTTGCTGAGTTTAACGATTCCGATTACATAAAGTTATTCGTATACCATTTCCATGATTATTTTGACGGAATAATTGGGTTAGATTTGCTAGATCAATGGGAAGCTTGCATCGATTTGAAAGACGGACAATTAATTACTCGTGCTGCATCAATTCCAATTACAATGTACAGCAAGGCACGTAACACTAACTCAAATGACGATAAAAGTCCGGCAGGTACTTCTAAACTCATCCAGATTCCTACCACCATACCCTCTGGGGACGTTCATGCTAGGGAGCAAATCATATGTAACCATATGGAACATGAGTGTATAACCACTGAGATCAATAATCTTGGTTACATAGACGTTGAGAATCCCACTTCAAATGATTATATTGAAGGGGAGGCCTTAACCTTCACCAATAAAATTAAACACCACATCAAAACCACCAAAGAGGTGCCAGGTCATACTAAAACTTACCGATATCCATTCGTGCATCGTAAGGAAGTTAGGGATCAGATAGGGAAAATGTTGGAGCAAGGTATTGTACGGCCGTCAGACTCTGCGTGGAGTTCACCTATATTGGTTGTACCAAAGAAGTTAGATGCTTCAGGCAGACAAAAGTGGCGTACTTTAGTTGATTTCCGGAAGTTCGGAGAATCAAGCGTGGGAAGATCTTGTAGACGGCTTGGGTTCCATTACAAAAAACATCGGTGGAAATTTAGATCAGATGGACGCTTTAAATTCTCCAGAATAACCAAGATAAAGTAGTAGCCAAGTTAAGTAACCATACTAGTGTAAGCATAGTTATGTTCTGGAAAAGTTATTAGAAAAATAGATAGCATTTTTGTTTAAATTTAAATTCCTTACTCTTTTAAATTCGCGATTATTACTAATAAAAACTAACAGGCTCTTCCATTCCATACCCCATTCCCATTCATTGCAGCAACCAAGAATGTGTTCGTTTACATTGAGGCTGAATGCCCGAAGATTAATACCTGGTACTTCTGCAAGAAAGAAGTCACACAATACCCGATTGCTTCCTTGGATTGATAAGCGACCAAACCATCCAAGAAACATGCAAATTCACCAGCATTGAGAGAGATTTGAGATTCCTTTTGAGAGAAGCATTGGAAAAGTTGGACGACAAACACAATGTGGTTTCGTTTGCTCACCAGACCAAGATACAGTTAATCTGTAACCGAAAGGATTGTACTTCACTTCAGGGAAGTTATCTAATCACCATACCAACCGGGTGCCACATCCTCTGAGTACAAAGGTGGGAACTTCCGAAGAAGTCCTGGCGACAATTTCGTACAAGTACTGCAATAGTCGCCGCTCTGGGGATGGAGGAGTTACATATTCCTACGTGATGGTATGTCATCGGCATGCATCAGCGTACGGCTGCAGAGCTATGCAGCTATCATCACGTCGGCATACGCGGTCCAGCGTCTCCGAGCAGATTGCAGTAGTGGGGATTTAGATATTTAAGCTAGTGGTTAGGAACTAGATTTAAGCATTAGACCTGTGATCTAATATCGACACAGAGTTAAGCTAGGTTAAGTTCTTTTATTATAGTAAATTAATTATAGTTGAAAGTCAAAGCCTTCGTTTCCTTCCATCGACCCATCCTTGCTGCCGCAAACTTAAGTAGCTTTAACAGTGAAGGAAAACATTTTAAGGAAACCTGTACACCTCAGAGTTCTCCATAATGTTCTCAAAGGTGTGTGAAGTCCACCAATTCGCATTGGGCCAGCGTGGTGGACTGTGGCCTATAACCCTTTTCTGAGAGTAGACCTACACTCAGTGGAGAGATGTTAATCGGTTACTCATGATGATGATGAATCAAAATCAGTCAATAAACTGCTTTTCTGACTTGCGCTATTTTACAAGCTTTTATTTAACTTGCAATGTTTGTTTGGGTCAAATCTTGCAAGATGAATTAGACCCACTTCCCGGTTCCTGATCGAGCTGTTTTGCATGTATCTGTAAATCGGATGACAAAGCAATATTGTTGTGACATGGAGCTGATCTGGTGATGGAGACGGAAGATGGCTATCGGAACTCTGTAATAAAACGACGTAACCTCATCTAGTTTGGGCTCGTTTGATTCGTCATAACAAGTACACTGATCCTAGATGATATCCAGAGTCTAATGATGTAGCTACTTCTTCTTTCTTCTTCTTCTTTGTCAACCGATAGACGTCCACTGCTGGACAAAGGTCTCTTGCATGGACTTCCACAGGCCTCGGTCTTGCGCCGCCTGAATCCAGCGGCTCCCCTGCGACTCGTTTGATGTCGTCGGTCCACCTGGTGGGGGGTCTGCCAACACTGCGCTTCCCGGTGCGGGGTCGCCACTCCAGCACCTTGGGACCCCAACGACCATCAGCTCTTCGAACTATGTGCCCCGCCCATTTCCACTTCAGTATCGCGACTCGCTTAGCTATGTCGGTGACTCTGGTTCTCCTACGGATCTCCTCATTTCTGATTCGATCCCGCAGGGACACTCCGAGCATAGCTCTCTCCATCGCCCGCTGAGCGGTCCTGAGCCTACTTATGAGGCCCTTAGTTAGATGAGATGTAGCTACTAAAAGCTTGCATTTAAAAATAAATTTTTTAATTTACACGTGTGTAATAATTGTATGAATTCCATTCCAGGAAAACTCCAAGACCCAGATACGCCTTCCAAAAGAGCGTCATCGTTGAACAAATCCAAATCAGAAGCGTCCCCATCCAAGGCGAAGCCCGAGGGCCGGGTGCTGCGGACGAGGCTACCCAACTTCGCGGCGCTGCACCAGAAGCACTTCTCCAAGATGGAGTCCTTAGACGAGTGCCAGGAGAGGAAAGCGAAGCGAGCGCGCCAGCTGCTCACCCCCACCGCTCCCATCAACGTGCTCGACAGAGTCAGCCCTAAAGGTGATTGGTTTGTTTATTTTAGGGCCGATTTCACCGACGTAATTTTTTTTTTTTTTACAAGAATTAAACCAACCAAGTTACCAAGTTAAACTTGACTAATATTCTCCTCTCCCCTCCAAATAAGCGGAAAGCTTGTGCCAGGAGTGGGTACGACAATAGTGCAACGGGTGGGATCGAACCTGCGACCTTTCAGTTTTCAGTCCGCACCTTTAACCGTTGGGCTATTGAGGCTTTAAATAAGTCTTATCCGAGCGTAAATTTGAATTCGAGATTTG
Source organism: Oeneis ivallda (assembly GCA_029955525.1). Lineage (NCBI taxonomy): Eukaryota > Metazoa > Arthropoda > Insecta > Lepidoptera > Nymphalidae > Oeneis > Oeneis ivallda. Next base: position 1,427,163 of record JARPMR010000024.1, read on the forward strand.
AATAGTAGTTTTTGAAGTGAAAACTTCTTTTGGCGCACCGCACACACATTTTTACGTGGGTAGTAAGTTAGGCTGATCCGTCACGCTCTGAGGTGAAAGGCTCAATCGGGTGAACTCGGGACCGCCGAGTGTACCCGAGCGAGAAAGATACAGACAGCTGCTCTTCTGTTGAGAAGTCTCACTATGTGAGAGTGAGTGAGACTGAGCTGTAATATATAAATTGATTAGATTAATTAGAGTATATAAATTGATTGCGATTGCCGATGAAGTTTTCACTTCTGCCGTGCGGTCTTAAGCACACTGTTTTTTTATCAATAAACTGACATATTATAGTAAAATATTTGCATTACTAATAGAACATGTTTGGACTTAGGTGCTATAATAATATTTATGTCACCTACCCCAGTAATAGCTTAGTGGTTAGAACTGAGGTCTCCTATTCAATCCTGGGTACGCAACTCTGGCTTTTCTAAGTTAGTGTGTTTAAGAAATTAAATACCATAAGCTTCAACAGTGAAGGAAATCATCGTGGGAAACCTGCACACCTGAGAGTTCTTCATAATGTTCTCAGAGGTGTGTGAAGTCCGCCAATTCGCATTGGGCCAGCATGGTGGTCTACAGCCTATAACCCTTCTCTGAGACCTGCGCTCAGGAGTGAGCCGTTGATGAGTTGCTGATGATGATGATGAATTTGTACAATGTTTTCTGCAAATAAATAATTTATTTCTTTCTAGTTAACCACAAAGTTAGTGAAGATATTGTGACACTTGCAATGCCCTCATGTTTGTATACCAAGTGGATATGTGAGGCAAATAAATAAATAACCTTTGCTGATGTAGAATCAATGTGAATACAGATTTATTTTTTTTTCCAGATAAGCAACCATCGCCGTCCCCCACCGAGCCTCAACCTGAACCCAAGAAATCAGAGAGATCCATAATACCCCCAGAAAACAAAGGATACTCAAGGTTCGGCTTCAAACTCGACCTAAACGTCAACCCCTTCAGTTTCCCCGCGAAAACGGAAACCAAACCGAAGGTTAACAAGGAAAGTAGGCTAAAACCACTCAAGCGACACTCAACGTCTATACGTCTACTGCCATCGCGCGCCGGTGCGACCAATGTACGCAAAGAGGTCGCCAAGCAAGCCATATTGAGAGAGAAGTCGTTCACAGACAGGCGAGACGTCACGAGACATGAGAACAGAACCGTCATAAAAGGCGTACGGACAAACAGACGGTTCGAGCTGCAAATGCAAATGAGGAATGTTAAATAGTAGATCGTTTATTAAGTTTTTTTTTGTAGGTATTTTTAATTTTATTTTTATGGCTATTTGATACGCTAAAAATTTCACTGTAAGAGTTTTGGTGCGTTCAAGCTACAAGCCAAGTTAGGTTTTCAAGCTACGTGAAAGAACTCAAAAATCTGACCAATTTGGTGTCAAGTGCTCATGTTTTCTGTTCATAGATTTGATTTGACTCAACGTGACTTCAAAAGTGTAAATTATAGCTTTGCCAGAAATGTCTAGAAATTGAACTAATTTTTTTTCTATTATGATTTATGACAAAATCTATTTATCAATGTCAATGTTGTTAAATACTTGAAAATCAATATTAACGAAAATATCAATATAGTTCTACTCCATATCTACCAGAGAGGAGATTTTTGATTTGCTATATTTTGATTATTCCTCTTGGAGTTGCTAGATTCAAGATAAATTAGTGATAGTGACCTTTATTTTTTTTTTTCTACTTTCTTGATAAGCTATATAAATTGTAAACAACCCTTAGATTCTATGGACTATGTACGATATACTCGACATCCTGTTACCCAGCACCTAAGCCAACTAAGCTTCTTCATCAACAGATAGGGGTGTTTCTTCACTGCTCGGCACACCGACACCGACATTAGTGGATGTATAATTCTATGGATTGTATGGCCCGGCTCACTAGCCCGGCCTGACTACGACCGGCACCAACATGTCGTCGGTATAGTTCTTGCAATTCACGAGGGCGACTGACATGGTTGTGTGTGTGTCGTATCTGTATAAATGTGAGCGAGCGCAACGCTCGCGCCTATCCGCTCCCACCTAGGCTTTGACAGGCACGCACACTTATGCAATGTGCATGTACACAAAGTAACCACGAGTAAAGCTCACTCGCCTTCGTGAATATCCTGCATCTTATTTGCCGCGCCAGAACGCATGCAGCTCTAAGCTGCTGGTCGGCAGCTGCAATGCAGTTATGTAAACTGCACGAAAACCGCATCAGAACTGCAATTTTTTATTGCTGTTGAGTTACAGCCTGAGTGGTCCAAATGCAGAGACCCTCACTTGCGCAACGTAAGGTTAGTTTGTTTATCTAATTAATTAAAACATTATAGTTTTAGGGTACCTACGTAAAGACAATAACTACACAAATAAAATATATTTACCATAGCACTATTTAGATACAGTATTAATTTTGGAGTTTAAATAGCTTGTGACCTTGTACTTTTTATGTTATTTTAGATTTATGTGTCGTGCCATTTCTCGTTAGATCGTGTATTTTTGTATTTTAATAAAGTGATTTTTATCGAAATAGTTTTTTTTTTCAGAATACCTACATTACCAGTCAAGAATTATAGGGCTTGTGCAGGGAGAGTAGAGTGTTGTCCTTGTCACTCACTTATTTGACTATCGATTCTTGCGATAGAGACGACCTAGGAATCCAAAGCCAATCGACTTCATTTAGATATAAATACATATTTATATAGATACATATATGTATGTATAGATTTAATAGAGCCCAATATGCAAAATTTTCTGCCGGATATTGTATTGGGTTAGGTTAGTTTATTACCTTTGTAATTTGGTCATACAAAAGCGAAACGACCAAAGGCGCGCGCAAATTGTAAAATAGCGTGCGATCAGCGATGGTTCAAATAAAATGTAGGAAACGAGCGATGCAGGAAAACTTTTGAAAGAATGACAGAGCGTTTTATTTTAATTTTGTGATTCAAGTTGCGGGCCGCTAAACTTACCAACTGAGGACACCAACAATATTTACAATGGTTGTAAACGTCTCGGATACTTTTGACAAAATGTGGTCAATTCTTTCTTCGATAATTAAATTGCGGTTATTTTAGACGTATTTTATAACCGTTTAACTAGTTTTTGATAGAGAATAAGAGCGATAAAAGTTAATAGTAGTTTTCGCCATTTTTCTCTATCAAATTCTCGGTAGTCCTCGTAACTTGACAAATATTCTCCTCTCCCCTTCAAATAAGTAGAAAGCTTGTTCTTGGTGCGACAATAGTGCAGCAATCGAACCGTCGACCATTCAGTTTTCAGTCCGCACCTTTAACCGTTGGACTATTGAGCATAAGGTGCACCACATTGGAATTTCGCGTCACTTCTCTACCCCGCCTCGTGACGTCATCAACGCGTCATTACGCTCTGGCAGATTAGAGAGTTCCATTTGCTCATGACAATGATGACACCCCACATGCTAGGGTAAAAAAATAAAATTTTATTTCCACTCCTTTTCTATGTATCTTCTTCTTTATCAACCGATAGACGCCCACTGCTGGACAAAGGTCTCTTGCATGGACTTCCACAGGCCTCGGTCTTGCGCCGCTTGAATCCAGCGGCTCCCTGCGACTCGTTTGATGTCGTCGGTCCACCTGGTGGGGGGTCTGCCAACACTGCGCTTCCCGGTGCGGGGTCGCCACTCCAGCACCTTGGGACCCCAACGACCATCAGCTCTTCGAACTATGTGCCCCGCCCATTTCCACTTCAGTATCGCGACTCGCTTAGCTATGTCGGTGACTCTGGTTCTCCTCCGGATCTCCTCATTTCTGATTCGATCCCGCAGGGACACTCCGAGCATAGCTCTCTCCATCGCCCGCTGAGCGGTCCTGAGCCTACTTATGAGGCCCTTAGTTAGCGACCATGTCTCGGATCCGTAAGTCATCACTGGCAACACGCACTGTTCGAAGACTTTAGTCTTCAGGCACTGAGGAATTTTGGACGAGAAGACATCTCGGAGCTTCCCGAACGCTGCCCAGCCGAGTTGGATTCGGCGGTTGATCTCTTTCTCGAAATTGGACCTACCTAGCTGGACTGTGTGTCCCAGGTAAATATACTCGTCGACAATTTCGAGTGCAGAGTTCTCAACAATTACTGGGTGGAGCGGTGCATGAGCATTGGACATGATTTTCGTCTTGCTCATGTTCATTTTCAGGCCCACCTGTTGAGAAACCCTGCTGAGATCGTTGAGCATTGTATTGAGGTCTCTCAGAGTCTCTGCCATGACTACTATGTCATCGGCAAATCGCAGGTGAGTCATGTACTCGCCGTTTATGTTGATGCCAAGCCCGTTCCAATCCAGAAGCTTAAAGACGTCCTCCAACGCAGCGGTAAAGAGCTTCGGGGAGATAACGTCTCCCTGTCGCACTCCACGCTGCAAGTGGATTGGCCTCGTAGTCTGGTCCTGTATACGTACTGACATTGTGGCGTTTTCATACAAGCACTTCAACACTTGGATATACCGGTAGTCAATCCGGCATCTCTGCAGCGACCTCAACACAGCCCAAGTTTCCACCGAATCGAAGGCTTTCTCATAGTCCACAAACGCTAAGCAAAGTGGCCGGTTATACTCTTCCGTCTTTTGTATAACCTGCCGCAGCGTATGAATGTGATCTATGGTACCAAAGCCTTTTCGGAATCCGGCTTGTTCGGGAGGCTGGAAGTCGTCGAACCTACGAGCGAGACGATTCGTAATGACTCTCGAGAACAACTTATAAACATGACTCAACAACGAGATGGGTCTATAATTCTTCAACAAGGTATTATCACCCTTTTTGAAGAACAGAACCACCACGCTCCTGTGCCATGCTTCCGGCGTTGTACCCTCGTGGATGACGGAATTGAACAATCGCTGAAAGATCTTAAGTACCGGTTTTCCACCCGCTTTCAGGAGTTCCGCAGTGATTCCGTCATCACCTGGCGCCTTGTTGTCCTTGAGCTGTTTGAGAGCCATTCTAATCTCGTATAGGCTGACGTCCGGGATATCTTCGGTATAGTGTCGGGTCAGTTTGGCTCTGGGATCTTTCGCCAAATCTTCAACAGGTTCTTGTGTCGTGGTATATAACTGTCCATAGAACTTCTCAACCTCTCCCAAGACCTCAGGTCGAGAAGAGACGAGACGGCCGTCATCAGTTTTCAGCCGCGTCAGCTGGCTCTGTCCGATAGACAGATCTCTCGCGAACACTTTTGAGCCTTTGTTCCGCTCAATGGTATCTTTAATACACTTGGTATTAAAGACCCGGAGGTCGCGAGTTTGTGCCTTAGAGATCTGCCTATTAATCCGCCGGTAGGCAGCCGCGTCTGCCGATGACTGCAGCCTCATCTCTTGTCTCTCCTTCATTAGCTTGAGAGTATGGTCAGAGAACTTTTCGGTTCTTTTCCTGCGATGGGTCTTAAAGAATTTAGACCCCACAGTATGGACAGTTTCCACGAACCTGTTGTTTAGATCGTCCACAGAAACGCAGTCTGCTAGGCACTCGAATCGGTTCTGCAGTTCGAGTTGGAAGTTTTCGGGATTTTGGATATGAGCACGAGAAGGTCGGAGAGTGGACTTCACCAGTCTGGCCCTTTCCAGCTTTACATTAATATTCAACGTGCCTCTTACCATCCGGTGATCGCTACCGGTTTTCACCCTATTGATCACAGAGACATCATTGAATATATGCCGCTTGGTCGACATAATGAAGTCGATCTCATTTCTCGTGGAACCATCGGGACTCAACCATGTCCATTTTCTGTGTGGCCGCTTCCTGAAGAAGGAGTTCATCATAAAGAGGCCCTCCTTCTCCATGAAGTCGGCCAACATTTGGCCCCTTTGGTTCCTTCGCCCATACCCAAAATGCCCCACTCTCGTCTCTGCACCGCTTCGTTCGCCCAGCCTTGCATTGAAATCCCCCATCACAACACTGTAATGAGTGGCAGAGGCGTGTATGGCTTTTGATATATCCTCATACAGCGCCTCTACCTCCTCGTCAGAATGTGTCGATGTCGGTGCGTAGACCTGTATAACCTTCAGCGAATACCGTTTGGTGATTCTGAGTATGAGGTACGCTACCCTACTCGACACACTCTCGACTTGTACAATGTTGTTGACGAGGGACTTGTGGACGATGAACCCGACACCACCCTGGGACTGTTGATCGCCCTCCCGGTAGTAAAACAAGTTGCCGGAATTGAGGATTATCGAGTCCTCCCCCTCTCTTCGGACTTCAGACAATCCTATAATATTCCAGCGCAACTTGTTCATTGCTTCTTCCAGCTCGATGATCTTCTCGTCGGTCCTCAAAGTGCGTGCGTTATACGTCACCAGGTCCAGTCGTCGGGGTTGGCAGCGGAATCTCGTCCGGAGATTCTTAGCACCCCCTGCCCCGCCATTACCGTGACCGCTGCCAGGGTCAGGAATAGCGAGGCCGCCGGGAACTAGGGGCCATGGTTTTCTGTGATTATCCATTAAGGTTTTGCCCATAATGACCACGCTGGGCAGGCGTGTTGGTCATCGCAGGGCTAGACTGATCGCACCGGTGTCGCTGCTGCCCGACACCGGCCTGTGCCATTTGCTCAGTCTAGCCAGTATGAAATGGTTATACCGCCATTTGTCGGTCGTCATAGCCTCGTCAGTAAACTAGCAGGGGGCACCACGGGCAGGTGAGGTTGACGTTTGGAGCGCTAGATGGAGTTGCGCTCCCTTACCCCCCATGTATGGGACCCCTTTATTTTATTTATTTTATTTTATTTTTATTATTTGTTGTTATAGCGGCAATAGAAATACACAATATGTGAAAATTTCAACTGTATTACGGTTTACGAGATAGGTACAGCCCGCTGACAGACGGACAGACGGACAGCGGAAAGCAGCTCATGATTATCGTTTTCTTGTGGTGTTGCTGGGTCTTGTATATTAATACAAGAGATAAAGCAGTCAAGCTTAAAACAATCCTCTTAGTACGTAGTAGGTACATAATTTTTATGTATCATCAATAGTTTTCTCAGAATACGCCAAATAATGCATTTTATAGGCAAAATTTTGCTACTTTGGGTTACATTATTGCAATTTTCTTAAGGGTCTCTAATTTTTTTTTAAATTATAGCCTATGTTACATCCTGATAACTTAGCTTTCTATTGATGAAAAAATGGTTAAAATCGGTCCAGTAGTTACAGAGCCTATTCGGTACAAACAACTAAACAAGCAAACAAAAAATCTTTCCTCTTTATAATATTAGTATAGACTAGCTGATGCCCGCGACTTCGTCTGCGTGGCAAACAAGCACTGTCATAGGGATCAAGGTGTCTAAAAAAAATTATCGACACGACCAAAGACACGACCCATCACTAACACGAACTGTCATAGGGATCAAGGTTCGCCGCGCCGAGTATAGTAATAGGGTCCCGTTGGCACCCTTTGGGTACGGAACTCTAAAAAAATCATGCCCTGTCTCCGGTACTAGCCTGCAGCCTCCCAGGCCAGAACAGAGACAATTTAGAAATTAATATTTGGAATCGAACCCGAGACTTACCGCTTATATCTACAGCGTTCATCACTGCAGCAGGGGTGTCCTCAAATTATAAGATAACTGATAAGGTTGGAATGAAAAGAAATAAACAAAATTGGACTACAATCAGATTTATTTATCAACAAAGAAGCATTAAGGTGATTCTCATCGATGATTTAAATCGTTAGCCCTTACGTTAATATGTACAAATTACGCTTTAAATTAATATATTGTCCAAACAATACAATACCTCAAACTATCTTACAATGAGAATTATAAAAAAAACACGCAAACGATAAAAAAACACGCTTAAGATGGAGACGTACTTAACATGCGACCCGCCTCGACGCCTTGTATATTGCGTCGTGTGTTCATGATCTGATTCTGTCAGTTAACAGGGTAATTATAAGCAAGAGAGAAATAGAAAATGGCCGCTTTACAAGCTTTATTATATTCCTACCTTAACTATTTTTCTATTTTTTAACCCTTCTCTGAAATGAGACCCTATGCTCAGTAGTGAGCCGTTGATTTGTTGCTAATGATGACGACGATGATGATGATGATTCTTATCTTGATGGTAACTAATGTAAAACTTCAGCACGCGTGGCGTGTTACAAGTACGTTTACTCCCTTATTGAATCTAACGGTTTAAATCTTCGATTTACACAAACTCTCCCCTTTTCCATCTACAATCACAGTGTTACTTTCTAAAACTTTGTTTTTCTAAGAGACTGAGCAGTAAATAATAAAGTGGCAAAGAGAAATCAAAATTCAAAACTATGAATCAGTAAAAGACAAAAAGATGAGATTAATATTATTGATCGTACATAGTAAAACAAATTAAAGGCTCTAAGAAGGCTTGGTCTTTGTTGTTAGCTTCTCCAAATAGATGAATAAATTAAAAAAATAACGGTCTATTACCACAGACGAATGACCGAAAGTTTATTGCCTTCACTTTTCAAATTCTTTTCTTCTTTCAAGAATTTAGGAACTGTAACATTCGTTTTGTCCATTTCCTTGATTTTATATACTTATTAGAAATTAAAAACATAAATACTTTTAAAGGCAAGAACACTTAACGGTTTTTTTTAATGAAAACAAAATAACTAAGAACCTTATTAAGTCTATTAACATTACGTACGTGTTAGTTCTAATCGAGTTAATTTGGAATCAATTCTATTGTAATCTATAAATCTTGACCTTCTGCTAAATTGGCTTACTTATATATCTGTTGATTTTATTAGGATTATTCTTCTAAATCCACCCACCCAAGACAATTTTTTTGCAGTTTTTTTTGGGAAGAAGCCAGCGCGGTCGATATCTACAATTTTAAGGCGACTGGAGAATAAAGTTATTAAATTAGTTCGAAAGTGTCACTTTCAATATTTATACCTTCTTTTTTGGAAAATATCAATTTAAATTACACTATGTACATTACTTAATCCGATCTATGTTTAGGTGGTAAGTAATAATACTATGTAGGTTTTAGCTTATATTTATTTCACAATTTTTTATTTGTATGTTTACAATAAAATGCGTAAGAAAAGCGTTCGAGCGATATAAAAATCCAAAGCACGGGCTAATGCTTAGGCAAGAGTTTTTTTCTAAGCGTTGCAGTGCTATGGGAAAATTTTCCTTATATACAAAACACCTAGGATTTAAAATAAATAAATAACTGAATAAGGACAGCAATTTGGAACTTTTTAGTATAAGTCTGTTTGATAGATATAACTAGCTCACGGCCACAGTCCCCACATTATTATTCAGTCCTCAGCCTCACGTCCCATCGCGTATCACATAAAAATATCTTGTACTATATATATTAAAATATACCATTAAAATCCTGTTGCGTAACACAATACTTTAAATAAAATAAATTATCTCACTCGTGTGGAAAATCCCGGCGTCTATATAAAATATTATTATCTGTCTAATTAGGGCTAACTTCCATTATCAAGCATCTTGTTTCAGCACGCATGAAACATATTCAAATTTCAAACACCACACGGGAGTGCGTGTTAGTGTTTGTTTATACGATAATTATATTAACATTAAGGGGGTTAAGGTTCAAAGTACCTAACTACTTTGATCGCTAGGTTAGAAAACCTATAGAGTTCATCTAAACTTCAGGATTTCCAAGCCTTACCTATATTAACAAGCGCGTTGATTGACTCGGCCTATTGAAGACTCAGGCAGCAATCCCCCAGCCTCTATAGTCTACATCTGAAACGTAAGCACGCATAGCATCCTATTGTTTGGAGGCAAAGCTATATCAGTTGCCTGCAAGCCTATAGGTACAAACAAACCCACACTGACTGAGCCGGTGTAGGCAGATATGTCGCATTACCTCCATATTACGGAACTTGTGATGTATTGCGATCATTGCAATTATTATTTGCATTACACTACTATTTGTTGAAATTAGTAAAATTGCGTGAATTTCGGCCAGTAGATTTATCTAGTTTATATTAAATTCTAGTGTCGTATAGATGTGATGCTGAATAATGGAATTTAACTTATGGGAATAGTCAACTGCTGTTTATAAAATTACAATCTTCAAAAATACAGAATGAAAGACTGGTTGTAATATTATACTCGATTTTTAGACAGTAAATTTTTGGACATAAAACTAGATACAAAAAATGTTTCTCAAATAACAATATTTTATTATTTCATAAATTTTTATTATGAGCATTGTATTCAAACACAAAATAATGGATTTTCCGCGCCATCTTGAAAAACTTTACAAAGGTTATTAGTCTGTGGTCACAAGATGACGCGGTTTGTGAGAATGTGATCTATTCTTATTTGAGCGATCACGTACATAAACATACAATATTGTTTATCCTTGAATTAAGATTCACAGTTCATGCGTAAGTTATAATGCTCGAAACAATAGGCCCTCTTACGACATCGTTTTATATCTGGGTCCCATATTACCATAGAAATTATCAAAGATTTACAAGATGGAGCCTAAAGGCTGTGAACGCGTCGAAAATTTGTGCTGCCACATGTGGTTCACGCCCTTTTCCCGCGCTCAGTTTGAATTAGGTCATCACCAGATATGGAGCTCGCGAGCCAATATTTTGTTTTTTTTAAATGGCGGTTTTGGTCAATAAAATGTGAAAAAACTAAACAGGACGATCTAAAATAACCAATAACATCACCTACCATAAGTAAATAACATTAATTCACATCAGTTAAAATAAGAAATTGAAATTTTTCGAAAATAATTAAATTATGCTTTGTCAAATTTAGGATAATTTTGGCAGATCACGCACATGAAGTTTCGTATTTTTTTGTTCGGTAGATGTACTACAGTTAATTTCGTACTTCATTGATGGGTACCGCCCACTTAGTAAAGTGCCATACCTCTCGAATAACCACAGACAATAGAAAATCGATTTTGAAATGAAATAAATCGATAAACATTGTTTAGGTTGTGCACCGTTGTACTAGTATTAAGTAGCCTTAAATATTTATTCCTTATTTCATTTCACCCTAAAGGCCCTCTCACAGCAACGATTTCGATTTACGCGTATTTAGCGCTACAAGGTTGACTGATGAAACAAAAATACGCACAAATCGAAATCGTCGTTGTGGGAGGACTTTTATAGTCATATTAATTAATAAATTATATTAATTTAATAGAAAAAAACTTGAGAGGTGTCAAGGGACACCCGGGTGGAACGTAGTTCCTTTCGATTAATTTTAGTGAAGGAATTGTAATAAACTAGTGGTGTCATCTAGTATTAAATTGATTAACTACGATGAATTATATTTTTTAGTTTATTTCTATTGCACTGTTACAAAACCAAAGAGTTACTCTGGTTTTTAACAGATGGCGTTAGTAGTACAATAACATTTTATCCAATTTATACAATAAAAAATTAGGGAAAAATTCCACATGTAGAAATTATTTAAAATAAAATTGAAAACAGAAAATTCAGTCTGTCGAGCTGGGATTCGAACCATCGACGTTGAACTTTTAGGCGACTGCCGGAACCACTAGGCCATGCAGACGCCGTGTTGATTGGCGAAAATACTGAACACAATGCAAAATTCACATTCAACAAAAAAGTGTCGGTTTCAAAAATGTGTCGAGTGTCGGTTCCTTAATGTTTTCCGTCTAGCCCCCTTCCGTACCGCGCGATAAGGAACTAGTTCCAAAAAATAGTTTGATTTATTATCTGACTATACAACATAATATCGAATATCCATGCGACTATCGATTCTAAGTTCTATGGAAATATTAATCGATAATCGAATAAGTTCCGTAACGATTACACACGCCGCGCATGCGCGGCACTCACGTCACGCACACTAGCATATTCTCATTGGCCTGTTTTTTTTCGTTCTTTAGTAGCGCGATACTCCTTCTAGACATATAAGTATTCATAGGAAATTATATTGGAAATAGGTTAACACCGCATCTCGTTTAGTTTCGCGTGTTTACGGATTATCCGTCCGTGGGCGTCGATATTATTAGATTCAAGAGTCGGCTCGGATACCATTAAATTATTCTAACTCTATCAAGCCCAAGTTTTGTTCAAGAGTACCTATCGTACTAAATAGTATGTCATTGTCAACACAAACTGTGAAAAGGGTGGCAGCACTTTTAGTCTTGTCACTTTGAGCTATTAAATAAATTTGGGCACCAAGTTTATGTTCTTTTTTTCTCAAAACAAAACATTTCTGTCGTCCAATGTTTTTTTTATTCGTTAAAAAAGCAAAGGTCCCAACTCCCAATGTACGAGTTTCCAACAATAGATAATAATTTCATATTATTTTCTGCCCGGAAATGTATCAAATTATTTTTACATCCATACAGTTGACTACCCATTCTAATTTCCCATGTTTTTGTGCTTCAATGTTATTTAATTGACCACTCAGTGTCGTAATTACTGACGAAGACCGCTACAATTAGTAATACTCGCTATGATCTATTCACTTTACGCTAGGCTACTACATTTTTGGCGATTTTACATTAAAAAAACAATTAACCAAGCTGTTAGTAGGCTTTTCTTTTTTTTTAAATTGAAAATAACGTTTATCTAACCTCAGTGCACAAAAATTTAAAAACTATGCATAGATATGTCGCTTTTTTATTTCAATAAAAAAAATATCGCTTTTATTCGTACATACTTTTGAAGTGCTTAACTTTTTGTATCAACTTTTCTAAATAGGTAGTTTAATTAATAGACGTAGCTAGGGTAATCCCCAGTTTTAAGCCTGTAATCTTCAGGCAACTAGTGAAAGAAGACTCTTAATAATTAAGAGTTTTCAAACTTCAGTGTCGAATTACCTATTCGACACTGGAGTTTGAGTTTGTTACTTTGTAAGAATAACTCGAGTTTTTTCCGCTAGGGGCGCTATCAGTGCAAAGATGACGTTTAACGTCAACCGTAGCGAGTTTTCGCGAAAGATTTATTTCACTCGAGGATCAAGTATCAACCTTCTTGGCAGTCACCCAGCTACGTCCATAGGACATTTTACTATATTACAAATTCTCTTATAATTTACATCAGCAGAGGCACCTATTGAGAATCTTACAGACCGTTCACTAATCTCGACGTTTGCCGTCATGTTGGCACCATTATCAGCTGTTGTTGGTGATGGTTTTCATTGTGTGAAGCAATGGTGCCAACATGACGGTATTTAATATAATATTAGGTATATAATATTTTAACCTTAACTACTTATAGCAATACGAGAGGATCAGTAAGAACTAGGATTACATTACAAGCTAGAATCACTCCGTCAAAGTTCCCAACACAAATAGACTGTGAACGTCTCAACACTTACCCACTATAGGGAAACAATAAGTATTACGTTATCTTAAATTTTATTTACAAAATTAACATTAAACACACATTTTGTAAACAAATAACTTTGTTTAATTTAAATACAATCAATAAATACTAGGGGACTCTTTAGCGAGAACAGATAATCGATTGCGGATTGTAACGGTCTCAAATTTTGTGTTTGGCTGAATTTATGGCGTTCATGTAACAATGCATTTGAGCGAGAAAGAATCGGCCAATGAGAGATGATTGCGATTGTCGCACTGTTTCAATCATTTATACAACTCCGCGGCTGGTTTTTAAAGAAGGCTAATTTGGAACACAAAAACTATTTTTGGAGAAATAATGAAAGTGCGCACAGTTGTGCGTCAGTTTTTTATTTAGCGTTGCGGCCTATCTATTACGAGGTCATTACCACTATTATGGGTTCATAATTGAATTTTGTTTCCTTATTGCACGACCACTATATTTTACGTCCCGTACTGATACTACAAGGAAATAATTCTTGGTTCCCGGCATAGAGCACAAAACAATCGTTGAAAATGCTTATTTTAAATTATCCGGAATCCCATTCAATTGCTTCAAACGTGAAAATTGGATTAACTATTAGGGATAAGCTAAGTTAGATGACGCTTTCAGTCAACTTCATTTTCACGAACCTTAGGAAACACCTAAAGCTGGAAATGACATTGGGTTTGTATTTAAAAACTACCTACATAGAAACCCCTTTTAGCAAGCTTCTCGAAAATTTTAAAAGTTTTATGTTAACATCTCTTACAATAGTTCTCGCCAAAATATGAGTCCATTACAATAAAATCAAAATAATACTCAATAACTAGAAAATTTTGCCGTTTGTGAGCTCACATCACACAGTAAATAGGCACAATGAGTTTTTGTAAAATAATTGTTTAAAAAAATAAAAAATACGCACCTAGGAGCCCATATCATTATCATTCATTTAATAATATAATAAATAAAAAAATAAAATAAAATAAAAATAAAATAATTGTTTGGTAATAAAGTTCTGTTAATTGAGTAAGTAATTATAAAATAGCTTGTAAATATCCTGAGGCAATCTTTGTTATTGTTTTTAATAATTCATATTATTTGCATCTCAACAAAGAATTTGTATATACTTAATACGGTTATATACGATAAGAACATGAAAAATGCAAATAAATCAATAAGTGGGTACATTTAAATTAATGTTTTTATCAGAAGTCGATTAAATGTTTAAAAAATAAGGTTATGAATATGATTAAGGTTCCAGTCCTATTGTGAAATCAAAAAGATAAGAAAGAACACCGCCACAGCGCCCTAAAAACAATAAATAAAGTACTTACATACTTCAGTAAATAAATTGTAATGCAATATGCAGTGAAGGCTCTGCGAAGTTTGATTAGCGTACATAAGTGAAGAGCAATTTGTGCCCACCGACAAAATGGCGCCAAGTTCAAGAACACAGCAGTTGGCAACATCACTCATTACGGGCTACAATAATAACCTACTGACTATTTTTGTTTTATGACACGTATGTCAACAAGATATTTCATAATTGATGCGAAAATTATGTGTGAGAACTGCATATTATTTTAACGGAATATTTTTAATTTTTTAAAGATATTTACGTTTTTTATGTATCTTTCTACAACTTCCTTTTCCAAGGATTCCAGTTAGAAAGATTGTTTTTTTTAGGTGGATTATACGAGTCTACCCGCGAAATTCAAATTTAATTTGGTTTTTCCCATTTTGTAAACTAATACGACAAAGTAGGCTTATGGCATTCTTCTTAATTCTGACTAATTTGTGAGTAACTCACGTCCAACTCGGTATTTTGATTAATTTCTTAAACTGGTCACTTTCAAGTAAAGATTTACATGTAAACCTGTGAAGATGATAATTCTACTGGCGCAATTAGAATGCCATTAGCCTAGTTGCGAAAAACCAAATTAAATTCGAATTTCGCGGGCAGACCCGTATGATCATCCTTAATATGAGTTTTGCAAGTGCAACACTATGTCCCCCGTAGATTTATGTAAAAAAACCATTAAAAAACCTAGATTAAATTAAACTTCTGGGGTATCAAGCGTTTGGTGACCTATACATAGATTAACTAGATATCTACTAGACTAGGCAGTAGGAAGACGTAGTCGTAATTGATAGATATATTCATATGCTAGATATATTCATAATAGATATTCTGCCATCCATGTAATTAACAGAGTCACTAGTTAATAAAAAAATCAGTTTAGCCTAGTTTCGAAACGAAAAAGTTAGATACATACGTACCTACCTACTTAAAAACAAAGCAGCTGAATCGATTAACGAGTTGTCGATTCCAATGTCAAAGTTATTGGAATGGAGAGAAAATGTATTCCATAAAATTTCTTAGCGATCCATTCCAATTAACTAGCAATCCACGAAAACAATTTCAATTAAAAAAGTATTACAATTTGTATTTGTATTGTAATTTGTACTAGGCACCTAACTTATTTTTATTGCTTTTTGCCTTGGACACCAACTGCGATTATCAGCTGTACAAACATTTCGATGACTCTGCAAATATACTGCAAAGAAGAGACGTACCTATAAAGCTCTTTTAAAGACTAATAAAATATTATTTATGACGATGAAATTTTTTTTTTTTTTTTTGGTATTTGATGCCGAGATAAGCCCAACTGCGATCTCACCGGATGGTAAGTGACGTTGCAGTCTTAGATATCAGCGGGCTACCTTGGAAGCGTATGTACAAATTATTATTTATATTTACGGAAACCTACACAAAGAGACCTTTCGTTAGTCATCAAAAAATATAGTTAACTTCACTTCGTCTCCAAGATTTATATTTACAATGTACTTGGTGTCCAGCTACGCTATAACCAATCGCATAATCCAACTACATTGTACATAATTATACTTAAATCTCGGAGACGAAGTCAAGATAATCAAGATCGAACTAATTTTATGTTCGTTTGATCACAGAAGGATAGAAGTTTACCTCAACTTTATTTTTTGCATGACAGATTTCTTTGCGACATCCGCCATATTGAATTTTTCATGACGTCATAATAGAATTAATTAAATGGATCGCTATGACAAAACCTATGCCTTATTTACCAAACACGTACGAGGAGTATTTTGGCTGTTATGAGGGAACCGATAAGCTAATAAATATACTTACACATAGCAATGATATTTATATGTTTAAAAAGAAGTAGTAGAAATCATTGCACACGAATAGCTTTATACTCTATACCAAAGGCAAAGAGAATATAACCACTACGTTCTACTCTATACCTTCCCATAAATAGTATAAATGGGTTACGCTGTACGCATGCTGCACGGCCGGCGACTGACCTTGCTCTCCGCTAAACTGCATATAGTTCCAAATGGGGAGAACTAAATAAGACATTGCACACTGCGCCAGTTACAAATGTTCAATAAAAACTGCAGTTTCATCGAAGGTTCCGTTTCTAGTATCGCAGCTAAGCTGCAGTTTAATCGCAGCGTGCAGGTAAATTCCAAAACTAGTCGATCGATTGCAGTCTAACATGCAAATCTCTTCAAAGTTTCGCTGTTCTTATGGAACAATCAAAAACTTCTGTGGCAAAAGCAAACGGCGTTTTTGTACATTATTTATAGCATCTTTTGTCTAAAAGTTAAAGTCAATAGCGTATATCTTAACGCTACTGCAGCAAAAAGGTATAAAATCGATCAATATAAATCTAATCTTCGTTAAAGTAACTATCAGACTACCTACCTACATTGTGGCAAAAAATTTCTTCGTCAGATGTTCTCTAACGTAAAATACAATTTATACAGTACCTAAGAAAGTAACTATGCACTAAAATATAACTCACCAGGTCTTAGCACAAAAAATATAAGCGTTTATTTTTTTGAAATTTCCAGTTCAAAAACGACCGTAGTTAAAATGTGATGACTTTTTGTGATGAAACCATAGAATTCTTGACAGAAAACTACTACCAATTTATTTTTTTTTATCATAAAAATATGTTTTATTTGTTTACCACGTAGTACCTACATGTTATTTATTAATCTTTAATATCTTTTAGCAAACAAGCCTAGAGTGAACTGAAATGTAACAGAGTGATGGTCAGAAACAATAATATCATATCCGATATCATATCAATAATAGCATTCCGAGTCAACACCCGCTTGGCGTCTTATCGAGGCGGGAATGATGAGAACAAAACACTGTTTGTTATTGTATCACGAAAACTCCTATAAAGCCTACACGGTACATACAATACTTTGCCCTTTATTGGACTTCAGAAGGAATGGAAGACTTTAAGTAGGGGGGTTGCTACGTTGCTAAGGTTTTGTTATTTTAATGTTGTATGATAATGGTACCTACGATATCATTCGATTTTCCAAAAAATAAAAGGAAGGAAACAGCATTTAGGCCAAATCTCCTGACATATGAATTAAACTGACAAAATTTTAAATTAAAAAATGATTTCATTGTTCTCCATTATAGAGAGATAGATAAGCAATTTATGTTGTATGTGTCTTTTGGCACTCCCCCAATCTAATCCGATGCGGGAGTGGTTCTATGAGTGGTTTGGTATTTTTACTGTGGTTTACGTACTCTCAACAAAAACGGGCATTTAAAACTGAATATTAAAAAGTTATTACATAATATATTATGCTAAGACTAGGTTAGATTTGGTTACTTAGTCGTAAATTTAGTTTTAAGTTTGCTGTAAAAAATAATGGTTGACAATTACAAGTGAAGAATGTTACCAATTTTTTTTTTAAAGTTGACTGACTGTATTTTTGCGCCTATAGTCAATGGCAGTGGACTGGTTAAAATCGCAGGACGGATGGCCATTGGAGTCGTAAGGTCCTCAAGTGAAGATGATGGAGTGATGACCTCACACATTGAGGAAGTGGCAGACATTGATTTGAATCCGAAAAGCAGAGGATATCCAACGTTGGCCTAAGGGAGGGGGTAGATTAGCTACTTTTAACGGCAGCGATCGACGCTTTTGCGACTGCATCGCGTTTTCGCAACTTAAAAGGTCATCGATTAAAAATCGCGGAACGTCGATGTTAAAAAACGCAACTCGGCCGATCGATGTAACTGGCGTTAGTTGTGTGCCCACAAAAGCCTTCCGACGCGGAATCGAGCTTCCGAACAGCGACTTAAAATCATAAAAACGAAGTGGCACTCGGGGACTGCCGCGGTAAAGCTATTGCATAGCATTTTTTATCAACTTATGCAATTACATATAATATTTGTGCAATACTTTTTTTTGGCATAATAAAAATTATGCAAAAAAATAATTAAAAAACAAACAAACAAGAAAAGCGCACTGTCACCACTTCGCGAGTGAGATTCGAACCTGCGACATCATACACCATACGGTAAAGAAAGCGGCCGCTCGCCCACTGCGCCAAACAGAGGTGCTCTAAAATGTTGAACGCTTACTGAACGACGGTGTTAGGTTTATTTTCGGAACGGAATTTCTTGATTCGGTCGCCGCGCTCAAAATGTTTGGCCTAGTTCAAAGCCCGCGATAAAAGCTATGCAATAGCTTAAAACGCCGATCGTTGCCGCTAAAAGTAGCCAATCTGCTCTCTCCCTAAAAGAGGCCTATACCCAACAGTGTATAATAATGTAGGTTTATAAAGTACCGCAAACCCATATCATAGAGCATTAAGTTAATATAGCTTCAAAAAATATCTCCGCCTTGAAGGACAAAAATACTTTTCTCGTTATGCCCAATGGATATAAAAATCCTAGTTTATCTTATCTTTACTCGCTTATGTTTTCGGCTTACCCGCGCCCCGCGACATGCGGGCAGTTCGAGCCAAGCTACTATTTATATTATCTCAAAATATCTCTGGTTTCGGTGCACAGTTTTGTCAAAATTGGAAAGATAAAGCTTGTTTATTTATGCTTTCGAATTTGATATTTGACTGAAATATGTTTTTTTCTTTTCTAAATATCTTAACTAGTCTCGAAAATACAGAGCTTTAAAGTTTCCTGTTAGATAAAGAGAGCGTTACTGAAGTGTAACGTCACAAGACAGCAGCTCCATAAACTCTTCATAGAAAATTTTATTTTAGAAAAAGACGGATACAGTCGCAGTTAAACAGCTTATAGGTAACTTATTTGTTTTTGATCGATTTATTTTCTGGTTTTACAAATGTAATTCCTACATGTTACATTTTCGATTATACCTATTGAATATAAACTTTTGACAACAGTCAAATACCCAATTGTGAAAGTTTCGTCTTAATATAATTCGGTCCAGTTGATGTTGATGATGTAGCGATGCAAAGAGGCGAATATTACAGACAAACGCGTGACCACTACCCACCTAGTGAGAAGTGATGATGTGGCCTTAAACAAAACGTGTTGGCCTAGAAGATGCATAATATTCAAGATACCCAGATTGTATTGTCAGGAAAAACAGATTTCAGGAGAGCATTCTTCTGAAAGAAAAATTAAAGCTTCGTGCGTATAGATGGGATATTCATCAACGAATTAAAAAAACCGTCAATTGAGAACCTCCTTTTATTTCGTTTAAAAATGGAAGCCCGCCTGATGTCTAGCTGTGAGGAGGCGCACTATTACAACTTATATTTGTTTAACAGAACTGCTCTGCAAGCCAGGCTAATTCTGATAATATTGTAGAATCATTATACTGTCTAGCCAGTCCCAACTCGTACTACCTACATTCCTGCAAATAAAGATTATGATTGTGATGCTGGGTGGGTCTTACAGCACGTTTTTTCTTTTGCATACCTACCTATAAAACGTTTTGTATTTCAAATAAAAACACTTAAGGTGGAAGACGACGGAAGTCTGCACGCAAAATTCAAATTTAATTTGGTTTTTCGCAATTTGTAAACTAATACGACAAAGTAGGCTTATGGCCTTCTAATTGCGCCAGTAGAATTATCATCTTCACAGGTTTACATAAAAATCTTTACTTGAAAGTGACCAGTTTAAGAAATTAATCAAAATACTGAGTTGGACGTGAGTTACTCACAAATTAGTCGATATTTTGATTAATTTCTTAAACTGGACACTTTCAAGTAAAGATTTTTATATAAACCTGTGAAGGTGATACTGCCATTGTCGCAATTAGAATGCCATAAGCCTACTTTGTCGTATTAGGTTACAAATTGCGAAAAACCAAATTAAATTTGAATTTCGTGGGCAGAACCGTGTCTTCCATCTTAAAGCTTCGGAATAAGATTACTAGTTTCAGTCCGTTCATATTGTCAAGTTTTTTTTAATAATAGGTATGCTTAAGAAGTAATTATTCCTAGAGACACGATGAATGTTAGTTTTTAATGAGCATTGCGTTTTTTACTAATCTTCATAGCTATGGGGTTTGCCAAGGATTGGATTAGACAAATTAGGCAAAAAGTGAACACTTTTAGTTTTTTTTCTAAACTATAAGGTTTGTGGAATTTAGTTTTTAATGTGACATCTCGCATAACGACTCAATTGCAGACTTTTAACATCAGCTGGTCGATTGCGAAAAAGATGCATCAATCATTGCTACAGTTTCAATTGCAATGATTGGCTAAATTGAAAGTTTGCTCGCTACAACAAAGCATTTAAAGCCAATAAGCGAGAATCAGCCAATCTTGATTGCGGTCGTCACAATGTAGCTGTCATTTTTTGACAAGCCCGCTACACAGGTGACTTGTGGGGGCTGATTAAAGAAAATGCAGTTCAAGCTGGAAGATTAACCTCTTCCAGCAATCATAGACAATTTTCAATTAGTCCAGTAGACAGGTAGTTTCAGACGGAAAAAGGTCAAAAGTTAATGAAACTTTGGGATGTTGTTTAGTGATGGCCAATTAACATTTTCTCAAGTTTTGGACCTCGAGGACCCTGTGCTAAAAACGTTAAATTTCCTACAATTTTGACTATACAGACATGTTTGTATGTCAATTCGTTACCGAGATATGGCTCTTTGAAAAAATAGCCCAGTCGAAAGGTAAGAAAAAGTTGGGATAGGTGGAAAAAGTTCGGAAGTAAATGAAACTTTGGGATATTGTTCAGGGATCGTTAATTAACATTTTCTCAAGTTTTGGACCTCGAGGACCCTGTGCTAAAAGAGGAGGGTGGGTGGAAGCTGCGAAATTTTCGACCTTCCTCCGGGTTTTCCTCAATAACTTTTTTCACTTACGTCCTAGGCAAAAGCATTTCTATACATTTTTGTAGAATGTTAAATTTACTACAAGCTTGATAACGCAAAAATTTTTGTATGTCAATTCGTTTCCGTGATATGGCGCTTCGAAAAAAAAAATACGTGTGGCACTCGGGGACTGCCGCGGTAAAGCTATTGCATAGCATTTTCTAGTCGCACGCACATAAACACCGTGCCGAAGTCTGCCGAACTGAAACGACGTTAGACGATGCACGGCTTTCAACGCCGCACCGCTGTGCCGGTCGGAGTGGGGGGTGTTAGGTTTATTTTCGTTACGGAATTTCTTGATTCGGTCGCTGCGCTCAAAGCCCGCGATAAAAGCTTATATTATAGCAATATTATAGCAATAGCTTAAAAATTTTGTCAAAATTCGCTGAGTGGGTACAGCTGTCAGTAAACAATACTCATAGATAACTTTAGCTTTTTTATAAGCCTCCAAAAACTGTTTTCCGCAGTTATCGGCTGCGACATGAAAACCCTGAAACAATGGAAACTTTGTACAATTTGCACAGCACTTAACTGATAACCCGCATTTGTGGTTGCTGTTTACATTGTATTGGTTAATTTTAATAGTTTCCTGTATCTATCTACACAAATACCTACATAAAATTTTGACTTATTTACCGCACGATTATTTTAACATCATAACCCAAACAAAAGATTAGAAAATTTTTATCCGTCTGTCTATTTGTGCGGGATGATCTTCGAAAATTTTGAAATGTGTGTGAATTTCTCAGGCGGGCAGAGAATATAACTTTTTACTTTGAAAAATGGAAGAACTCTTTTATGGCAATTTAAAGAAAATTAAGTAGCGATCGGGGACTGCCGCGGTAAAGCTATTGCATAGCATTTTTTATCAACTTATGCAATTATAATATTTATGCAATATTTTTTTTGCAAAATAAAAATTATGCAAAAAAATAATTAAAAAACAAACAAGAAAAGTCACTACTTCGCGAGTGAGATTCGAACCTGCGACATCATACACCATACGGTAAAGAAAGCGGCCGCTCGCCCACTGCGCCAAACAGAGCTACTTGTGAACTTCTAAAATGTTGAACGCTTACTGAACGACGGTGTTAGGTTTATTTTCGTTACGGAATTTCTTGATTCGGTCGCCGCGCTCAAACTGTTTGTCCTAGTTCAAAGCCCGCGATAAAAGCTATGCAATAGCTTAAAAGCCCAATTTCCACGCAGACGTAGGCACGGGCATAAGCTATAAGGCTAATAAGTAAATTGTATTTTAGTTGTTTACCGGTTTCACCTTGACTATAATCTCACTTAATGGTAAATCACGATTTCAAAGTGGGACGATACCTCGTCCTTCGGATAAATTGATGGTGATATAGGTAAAGGCTTGTGAATCATTTAGTGACGCAAGGTAAAGGTGTAGCTTGTTGATAATATGATATATCAATGAGGTGTTCTAACACCTGGCACTCTAAAATGTCCTCATCCAAGCAAAAAATCTTATCGATCCGTGGTTCTGTTGAGACGTGCTTAAACAAGTGTAAATTGAAAAACACCCCCAACATGCGAATTTATGGCTAGACCCCATAATCAGATCCTCCTGATTGATCCTCGATCATCATCTATTTAACATCTACTCATTGAGATCATTCTAATGAGCCCAAACACACTATATCTGCTGAGTTGCTGAGGAGATGGGATCCCGCAGAATACTTGATCTGGTGACAGTACACCAAAATTCAAATAAGTCACACCAGTGAAAGTTTGTGATCAATTACAAGTGTAAATATTTACAAGTGTAAATTAAAGTTTTATTTTTAAATGCAAGCTTTTAGTAGCTACATCATTAGACTCAGGATATCATCTAGGATCAGAGTACTTGTTATGCTTATGACGAATCAAACGAGCCCAAACTCGATGAGGTTACGTCGTTTTATTACAGAGTTCCGATAGCCATCTTCCGTCTCCATCATCAGATCAGCTCCATGTCACAACAATATTGCATTGTCATCCGATTTACACATAAATGCAGAATTTCAGCTCGATCAGAAACCGGGAAGTGGGTCTAATTCATCTTGCAAGATTTGACCCAAACAAACAAATAAATAAATAAACTGGTCAAGCTAAATAAAAGCTTGTAAAAAGGAAAAGGTGACTGACTGACTGATCTATCAACGCACAGCTTAAAACACTGGACGGATCGGGCTGTCTGGCATGCAGATAACTAGTTATTACAACGAAGGCATCCGCTAAGGATTTTTGAAAATTCAACCCCTAAAAAGGGGTAATATAGGGTTTGAAAAGTCGAACTTAACGTGAGCGTAGCCGCGGGCAAAAGCTAGTGTAAAATATAATAATGCTGTCTATATTTATTCATGTAAATGGGCAATGGCAATGTAAATAGTCAATAACACGTTGAAAAGTCCCTTCCAAATTAGCACTCATCACATTATCTCATCGAAATCGTAACATGAATTGAATTGTAGTTTTTTTTTGGAACTTCCCCTCATTGTGGAAATGTTATATTTTTTTTCTAACAAAGTTGCATAGGTTAAATCGGCTTGGCATCCAGCTGCCCACAAGATAGTATAAAA
Organism: Oeneis ivallda; assembly: GCA_029955525.1. NCBI lineage: Eukaryota > Metazoa > Arthropoda > Insecta > Lepidoptera > Nymphalidae > Oeneis > Oeneis ivallda. The sequence goes on from JARPMR010000024.1 coordinate 1,451,286, forward strand.
AACTTATTACAATGTAATAGCTTCATAATAATATTGTAAAATGATTATTAGGGTTCCGTACCAAAATGGTAAAAATGGAACCCTTATGGTGAGACTTTCTCCGTCCGTCCGTCCGTCTGTCACAGTCGATTATTTCAGTAACTATTAAAGCTATCGACATGAAATTTGGCATAGTTGTGTATAATAGTGGTCCAACATCATTGGAATAAAGAAAAATCGAAAATTATTTTTAGTTTTATTAAAAAAGGGGGAAAATCGGGGGTTTGAAATTTCAAAGTAAAATAACTATACCGAGTGGCGTATCATATGAAAGGCCTTTACTTGTGCATTCTAAATCAGTTTTTTATTTATTTCTGTATATAATAGTTTTTGAGTAATCGGCCAAAATGTCGAAAAAAATACCGTTCCCCCCCCCTTATCTCCGAAGTTTACCAATCGAAAAATCTGAAATAATTATGGTCAATAGAGGTTTATGTATCTTTTACAGGAAAAATAAAAGCAACGGGAAAATTATTTTAGTTTGATTAAAAAAGGGGGAAAATCGGGGGTTTGAAATTTAAAAGTAAGATAACTATACCGAGTGGGGTATCATATGAAAGGCCTTTACTTGTGCATTCTAAAACAGTTTTTTATTTATTTCTATATATAATAGTTTTTGAGTAATCGGCCAAAATGTCGAAAAAAATACCGTTCCCCCCCCCCCCCCCCCCTTATCTCCGAAGTTTACCAATCGAAAAATCTGAAATAATTATGGTCAATAGAGGTTTATGTATATTTTACAGGAAAAATAAAATCAACGCGAAAATTATTTTAGTTTAGTTAAAAGAGGGGGAAAATCAGGGGTTTGAAATTTCAAAGTAAGATAATTATACCGAGTGGGGTATCATATGAAAGGCCTTTACTTGTGCATTCTAAAACAGTTTTTTATTTATTTCTATATATAATAGTTTTTGAGTAATCGGCCAAAATGTCGAAAAAAATACCGTTCCCCCCCTTATCTCCGAAGTTTACCAATCGAAAAAACTGAAATAATTATGGTCAATAGAGGTTTATGTATATTTTACAGGAAAAATAAAACCAACGCTCTAACTATCATAGTTTTTTTATATTAACAATAAACCTCTACAAACAAAGTTAACGATAAATAAGCAAATTAATATAATATTATCGTTTTACTTTTACTTTTGGAGTACGGAACCGTCGGTGCGCGAGTCCGACTCGCACTTGGCCGGTTTTTTTGAAAAGAGCAACTGCTGAGTTTCTTGCCGGCTCTTCTCAGCAGAATCCGCTTTCCGAACCGCTTGTAGAATCATGACTTGTCATAAGAGCCACAGGTTGGCCAACGTGAAATAAATAATTTTGAATTTGAATAAAGTTTGCTTCCCTTTTGTGACAAACTCTCAAATAACCTAAATAAAGCACACATCAAACATTTTCATTACAGCAGTAACACCCGCAGAGCCTTTAATCATTAGCCTTTGAGCTTATTTCACATGGACACCCATATTACACCAAAGCCGAGCGTAAAGAACACTTTTTCTTTTTCATTGTACATTTTCTTTGTGTAGCTGGAATTTCGTCGCCTCCCCCCTCCTATGACGGGGAGGAAAAAAGGGGGAATTTGCCCTCTCATTTTCAAGTGCATTTGTCTTTTTCTTCTCACGCCATAGCATTGATTTCAATGTCAACAGTAATACAATGGGCGTACTTAAAGAAATCTGAACGTTTTTATAAGTGACCCATATTCTGAAAGCTATTTGGTATAAGATATTTTTAACATTCCTTTGTAGGAGATTTCGGACTCAAGAGCTATATAATACGTATTTTTACACCCGGATAAAAAAGAGAGGTGTTATAAGTTTCACGTGTGTATTCTGTGTGCTGCCTGATGCCTCGTAGTTCCCTAATGAATGGACCTATTTTGATACGGTTTTTACTGTTTGAAAGATAACGTAATGGAGGTGGATCTTAGCTATAATTAATGAAAATCTGCTCAGGCGTTTGAAGATCATCAGCTCATTTCCTATTTGATTAAAGCGTCTAACAAACTTTCACAGGCGCGATTGATTTGAAAGGTGTAACCCGGTGAGCTGATGTTACAGCATCAAGTTGTCTGCGGGATACCCAACTCCTCAGCAACTTACAGCAGATATAGTGTTTGGGCTCATTAGAATGATCTCAATGAGTAGTTGTTAGATCGACGATCGAGGAGGATCTGATGATAGAGTAGAAATCTGGGTAACAGGATGTCAGGTATATCGTACATAGTCCGGCCAAAGATTCACATGTCAGGGGTGTTTTAGTTTTCAATGTACACGACGTGTTATGACGTATTGTGCATATATCTATACCTATTCATGTTTACGTATGCTTATTAAAAGTATACGTTTACATTATTTTATTTATTGTGTATATTATGTTTCCTTTGTACCTTCTCCCACTCCTTATAGGGTCACTGGAAGAGATAAGGGTTGGTAGACCTCAAGGAACGAGTTTTGACCCTACAACCTTTCTGATTTGAAACCGGTTGTTTAACGCTGAGCTATTCAGAGTTCTACTTAATTATGCGAGGAAGTGCTCATTCAAAAAATTCCGAGCGCTCAAAACACGTTCGACATTGACACTAGAAACCAGATTTTGTGATGTAATTTTATGTACTCGTAGGTATAAAGTTTTGAGGTAAAACATGGGTAAACTTCATCGACATTTTAACTCCGAAAAGTTGGAGCTTCCCTGAAAATCGAAGTTCTTTGGCGACGTTGTTTTTTTCATTACTTTTTTTTTAATTTTTGCTTGTTTTTGTACGGCATCTTGCGTGGACGAATTTCAGAGGTCGGTAGAGATTTGACTATGATAATCCTAAAATTATACAAGGATATCTTTATCATTGGGGTACCATAAGGTGCTGGAGTGGCGACCCCCCCCCTAGGCGGACCGCGGCGCAAGACCGAAGCCTCTGGAAGTCCATGCAAGATACCTTTGTCCAGCAGTGGACTTCTACCAGTTAGTAAACAAGAAGATCAAAAAAAAAGAATTTGCTAAGCTGACTAAATACCACCTAGTTACCCCAATTAGTACAAAACAAAAACTTTCACATATGACATAACCCTTCCCTGAGGGGAGACCTGCGCTCAGTAGTGAGACGTTAATGGGTTGTTCATGATGATGATGATGATGTTGATGTTGATGAAAAAGTTTCACACTTCAGATATTCGATAAACTGATCAGTGACAACGAAGCCTCGACAGACAAAGGGACTATCTACCGACAGTTTACTTGAGGGAATTGTTAGAATGATATTAGAGGTATTAGCGTAATTGGTTATCGTTATCGCAAACAGTTCTACACATTTCGGATAATCGCGTTTGTGTTACGCTTCTGTCGAACGTGTTGCGTCACTCAAAGATGTTTGCGATAAGAAATTAGTCATCGATGCTGTCTGAACAGACATTACAGCAGTAATAATTTTATTATTATTATTAGTTAATCATTAATCAGTGTAATGGGCATATGAGGAAAATATTTTAAGCTTGTGGTAAACCTGCGATAATTTTCAGTTTTTCCATAGACTCATCTACCTACGAGCACAGAATATATAATAGTACTACGTATTATGAGCAGTGATAGCCTAGTGGTTAGGACTGTGGTCTCCCATTCGGGGGGTCGCAGGTTCGATCCCGGGTACGCACCTCTGACTTTTCGGAGTCAAGTGCGTTTAAGCAATTAACTATCACTTGCTTCAACGGTGAAGGAAAACATCGTGAGGAAACCTGCACATCTGAGAGTTCTTCATAATGTTCTCGAAGGTGTGTGATGTCCACCTATTCGCATTGGGCCAGTGTGGTGGACTATGGCCTATAACCCTTCTCTGAAAGGAGACCTGCGCTCAGTAGTGAGCCGTTGATGGGTTGCTCATGATGATGATGATGATGATGATGATGACTACGTACTATATATTCTGTGCTCCTTGTTAGCCATATGCCGTAAAGTGAAAAAAAAAAACAAATGACTTACAAGCGTAGATGTCTAGAAATCTAAGGTTTAAATAGTGTAGACTGTAGAAGATTTATATGATACCTAATGTGTGTTAGGCTTGTTAACGTGTAATTATGCAAGGTTTGAATACTTACAGTAATTGTGTTTGTTTTAATTAAGTTAAGCGTATTTCAGCAAATTAAACAAATCAATGTAGTCTTTGTATGTCATCATAAATGATAAAGTTGCATGACCTAGACTGATCGATAGCTAAAGATCACCTTTCGGCTTCGCTAGCTTATACTTTGAGTATAATGAGGACCTTGGGATTTAGCTCTAGTTAGTTAAAAATAAATAAAGTCCTCAAAATAAGTAAAAGTGTGATAAACCATTTGAAAATATCGATTAAACTACAAAAAGTTCGTAATAAGCTTATTCTTAAAATATGTAATAGATATAATCAATGCTAAAAATCGATTTATCGATTATATCTTACATTTTCTTCACAATCGAAATGAGGTAGCATAGAATAGGTACAACATGCAGGGTACAAGTACAACTATATACACAGGTGTTGTGAATATTTATTATGATAACTGTTATCTCTTAGTTATCACACGCATACCGAGGGCAGCTATTTCAAATGCTTGCATAAATACTTACACGGCAATGTACGTGTTGGCTTAGACAAGAAATGAAGACAATAGATATAGGTAGGTAGGTACCTAGGTCTGACTAATCTATACTTATAATAAAACTGTAACTGGACGATTTGAACTCATGTGTTTTTGAGTATTAACAATGACCTTCTATACAAGAAGTTCATTGAGTATTAAACCAACTTTAATACTCCAAGCCATGTGTCGATGAGATTGACATGTCAGGTGGATAGAAAACTCAAAAACAAGCGTTTTTTTGGGTTTATTTCTTTATTGTTTCTATCATTTATTTGATTCGGTGAGATTTATATATCTTTAGTGCTAACGATCTTTACAGTTTAGTAAAAAACCTTTGTAGAGAATTGGGAAAAGGATATCAGTGCTTCAAGTTAACAATTACTGTCTTTTTATATATTTTATTCTACCAACAACATAATTGTCTCAATTCGTTATCTATTTATCTTATCTAACCTATATTGGCCCACTTTATGAGTCAAAAACTCTCCCAAAATTTTCCACTGTTCTCCGTGGAAAAATACAATGAATTATTTAGAAGAATTTTATTTTTTTGCCAAAAACTTTGTCCCGGTTCTTTTTCTTTTAAAGCAATCGTTTTTTTTTATTCAAGCAAGATAAGACTACTTATAACTTTACCGTTTAGGAAAGTATATCTTAGTACCTAATAGAGAAGTAGAAGATATAGCTGCTTAGTTACTGTCACAACGAAAAAGAAGCTAAAATTAAGATTCAAAGCTGAGAGGTCTTGATTCGCGAAAAATAAGTGGGGTGGGTTAAGGGCTGGACGAAAAAGACGCGACGGCACATAATTTTACACTAAGGGGCCGTTCATAAAATACGTCACGCTAAAATCACCTTTTTTGACTCCCTCCCCCGCTATTGTCACGCTGTGTCACACTTTCTGTGACCCCCATAGAAATATTCGTCACATAAACTGAGACCCCCCCCCCCCTCCTTAGTATGATAAATTTCAAATGATAGTACATAAATTTTGAGAATGAAATATATTTATTTAGTTATAATAAAATTTAAATAAATCAATAAATATCTTTTATAACGAACACATAAACAATATTTCTATTAATCAGAAGTCTAACGATTTTGTAAATGGGCCGAAATATCTATAATCGGTATTGCAGCATCTTCTTCGTCATCTTCAAAACTAGCTAGCGCTCATGTCGAAAAATAATGAACGGCGAACGTCACGTTGCCGTAGACCCCCCCCTCCCCCTTGTCACATCTTGTCACACTCAGCAAGACCCCTCCCTCCCCCTTGTATGCGAACGTATTTTATGAACGGCCCCTAAACACTTAAAATATTATGTAGGTACAAGCAGGAATTTCAACTGCACTAAAACCGCAATTTTGCAGATCGATGGATCGAAAGAGTAAACCGTAAGTATGTTGACTCTTACGACTTCTAAGGCCGACTTCTAAGGCCATGTGCAGACTGCGGGACTGCGGATACGCATACATTTTAAACGCGTGTGGCGAAAGTTGCGCGTGCGACTTGCAACGATTTGTTTTACAGTGTACTGCACTGTACTGCATGTTCGGAATATCTTAACTACACGTGCACTGAAACGTACGAGCATGAATTATGTAATGCCACAGAGGGAGCACTGTCAAAGATTTTCGTGTGAACTTTGCGCTCGGGTAGGTTAAACATGGGTTAAATTAATTGAAAATCTACTCAAATCAGAATATGATAGATTTTTGAAGAGTATTGGGTCGACCTCCCGCAGATATTTAAGCAAAGTATAAGTATATGTAGGTACAATATAAACCGTGGAGATCCACCTTTAGTAGTTTGTGTTTTTCTTTTTATTATATTTTCGTATAATAAACACGACTGCTCAAAAAAGGAGTGTAACTAATGTTCAATATATTATGTGAGTTTCTTTATTCTACCATAACTTTAAAAGCCTGCTCAGATTCGGATGTATGAGATTATGTATTGATTGGATATATATTAATTTTCAATTGATATTCTTTAAGACAGTCAGGTTCAGGTTTATTCTAATTTAACAATTTGCTTGTTTTTAATTCTGTGGTACTGTTTAACTCCCGAATAAGTTTTTACTTCTGGTAATTTCGGCTCGGCTCCGGCGCGCGGCGAAACGTGAATCATACCTTATTAGCCGGGCTAAATACGAAATAGGTACCTACTACCTATGCCGCCCCGCATTTTATCTGAACACGCCTTAAGCCAGATTGGCGTAGGCAGATTGGTAGGTAAGTAAGTAGAAGTACAAACAAGATGTGACTCGTTATAATAAGCAAGTGTAATTTGATCAAGTGCTCGTTATCTTGTAGCCTGTACTTCATTTGTTGCGGGGTTTACGTCTATTCAGAACTACTGAAGTGGTTGTCATGACAATAACATTATTTTATACATAGTAAGACTGTTCCCACGGCGCGGTTCGCGGGCCCGCGGCCTCCGTAGAATGCAGATTTGTATGGAAAATGAAGTTTCAATTTCCACGGCGCGGTTTGCGGCCGCGGCGGGCGCAGTACTAGCGGTACCGCAACAACTGCGGGCGCGGGTGCGAACCGCGCCGTGGAAACCCAGTCTAACATGTTGTTTTTACAGAATGTTATTTATCTCTCTTCTCGGACGGATATGGAAGAATGTTTTTATATAATTTTATTCGTTTTTACAATGGACGCACGTAGGTACCTATAGTTAAAAGAATTTCAATCAAGTTAGATCGCAACCAAGGACAAGACAGTCCTTGATTGCGATCTCACCTGATGGTAAGTGACGATGCAGTCTAAGGTTGTAGCGGGCTAACTTGGGAAGGATATAGTAGTGAACATTCAACCCATACCCCTAATCGGTTTCTACACGCCATCGTGCCGGAACGCTAAATCGCTTGGCGGCACGTCTCTGACGGTAGGGTGGTAACTAGCCACGGTCAAGGCCTCTCACCAGACTAGCTGCAGTATTCTATATTTTTGACATTTCCAGTGTTTATGGAAAACAATGGAAAGTAGGTTGGTTAGCAAACGATAACCACTGACGTCTGGGATATAGAATAGCGTTACAGATCAGAGATAATTCAGAAATTGTAAATTCCCAAAATTCCCAAAGTCGGGAATTACCCAAGACGTAGTCAATCAGACCACAGCGACCACTGCGCCAGGGGTGGTCGTCAAGTGATTATTTCACATTAAGGTGGAAGACACAGTTCTGCCCGCGAAATTCAAATTTAATTTGGTTTTTCGCAATTTGTAAACTAATACGACAAAGTAGGCTTATGGCATTCTAATTGCGACAATGGCAGTATCACCTTCACATGTTTATATAAAAATCTTTACTTGAAAGTGTCCAGTTTAAGAAATTAATCAAAATATCGACTAATTTGTGAATAACTCACGTCCAACTCAGTATTTTGATTAATTTCTTAAACTGGTCACTTTCAAGTAAAGATTTTTATGTAAACCTGTGATAATGATAACTCTACTGGCGCAATTAGAATGCCATTAGCCTAGTTTGTCGTATTAATTTACAAATTGCGAAAATCCAAATTAATTTTGAATTTCGCGGGCAGACTCGTATAATCATCCTTAATTTTGTTTGCGTTGCGAATATTTTATATGCGTGGAATGAAGCTAGGGTTGCCATCTATAAAATCTGGTAACAAGAACAAAAAAGTTTAAGGATATACCGTCAGATTGGTTCCATTTAAATTTGGTGTAGATCTAATGAATATCTTTGGTGATGGAGAACAGAACTCCTCAATTTTTGCTGACGTTACTCCATAACTTCGTCAAAATCTGAAACGTTTTTAATCTTTTTTTTATTTGAAAGGACATACCGTCAGGTTGGTCCCATTTAAATTTGGTAAAGATCTGCTGAATATCTTCGGTGATGGAGGACGGAACTCCTCAATGAATAAGAGCAAATCGCTCGCGATTTGAGAATGTGAAGATTGGTCCTATGAAGCTACCACTAAAAAGCTTAAAATAATAATAAGTAGATAAAAATTCTTTTAAAAAAACCTACTTCAAAGGCCACTACAAATAAAGTATAAAATAATTTTAGTTTATACAGGTATGTTGAAGTCGGACTTGCGTTGCGAATCGAAACTTGAAAACCTTTTGATCCCAGACGCCCTTTAAACTAGGACAAGTACAGGGAAACCCGGACTTATGGCAGCCCTAAATGAAGCGAAACATCTCTTGTTGTGAGGGCCCTCAATGCAAAGAGATCTTGAATGTAAACCGCGACGTCGGATGAACTGCCCTCTCGACAATAATTGAAATGTACATAACAGCAGCTGGGTTGATCTAAATTTCTACACCTACTACACCTTGTATCAATTCTATACAGGCTACAAAACTGTAACTGGACTGTAACTTATTATTATTATGAATTGTTTTTTTGTACATAAATAATAATTAAAAAAAAAACAAAATATTTCTTCTTTAAATGGGACCACACTCGAGACCACTATTTAATAAAAAAAGAAGCATCAAAATCTAAACACAATCAGCCTAGATTAACATATACTTACGATTTTACAATACGATTACGATTTTACAATAAAAACAGCCGAATTAAACACCTATTAACTAGTGGTTCGCCCCGAACTGAGACCTCGCGGTAACGGTTTCCCATAATTACTTATTCATTCAATAGATATATGACGATCAAAATTGACATTATAATTATTCCCGTTTTCACCAACCATACCTAAATCATCCCCTTTGTAGAAGTCTCTTTACGTAGGTAGCCCCTAAATACAATCCTAACATCCCAATGTCATTTTCACCTTTAGTTGTCCCGTAGAGGTTCGTAATAACAAAGTTGACAGAAAGTGTCAACTAACTTAACATAGGTAGCCCGTAAAGGTTAGGGAACTGTTATAGTGAAATCCTCAAGGCCTCAATCAAACTTAGGTATAGTTTTTTGGAACATTCAAATTAAATTACTTGTACACAGCGTCAACTATCGACACGATCAGAAAACATGTAAAAACAAACTGCAACGTGAAGTTATATTGATTTTTGCTAAATGACTAAATAATAATTTTAATTGAATAATATATTATGTTACATATAGCTGCATTTGCTATATGAGATGAGAGCGCCATCTATTGACATCATTGTGAAGTTCTGTTGTTGCTGCTCATTAAAAGTTAAATAATTTAGTTTCCTTATTACATTTATCTAATTTTAGTATTTGTTGTTCAAGTACATGATATTACGCTAAAATTATAAAACTTTCAAGCCCCAGCTTTCAATGGTTATTCCGTTGTGAGGTCAAATATAATCTCCACTTTGAAAGCCCCCCATTTCGTCAATTTTAGGAAAAAAATTAAAAAAAAAAATACTTTTGTACTCTGTTCCAAATTATCTTTAAAATGAGGTACTGTAACCCTATGAAATGCAAAAAATTTTTTTTTTCTTCGCATTCGCTTCTATGAGAGCCCCCCTGAAATAAAGATTTTTATAACTTTTTAAGCCATTTTCGGCTGGAGGCCATCGGTTTACATATTATATCTAAAATTGAAGTAATTACGTTCAGTAATTCAGAAGTTATAAGGCTCTGACAGACGGACGGACGGACGGACGGACAAGTGCAAATTCACTCAAGTAGACTCAAAGACCTTCGCTTCGCTCGGTCGAAAATGGCTCTAAGTCTAAACGTAAATTTTAAAAAAAATTTTATTCGGTAATAACGGATTTTTAAAAACCTCGCGGACGAAGTCAAGGGCAAAAGCTAGTAATTTATCTACTGCAAAAATCGGCCATTACCAAATAGGTCTAGGTACATAATATGGTGTAAATCGGTAAAATTAAACATCATCTGCATTGTCACGTCTGAATGAATGGCGCATTGTTTTCCGATTGCAGCTTCTATCGCTCACCAATGCCATTCGATCTGCTTATGCGGCATTTCTTAACTTATTTATCCCGCAATAATATAACAAGGCTCAGGGTCACTCAGCGGACGATGGAGAGAGCTCTGCTCGGAGTATCCCTGCGAGATCAAATCAGAAACGAGGAGATCCGTAGGAGAACCAGTCACCGACATAGCTCAGCGAGTAGCGAAACTGAAGTGGAAATGAGCGGGGCACATAGTTCGAAGAGCTGATGATCGTTAGGGTCCCAAGGTGCTGGAGCGGCGACCCCGCACCTGGAAGCACAGTGTAGGCAGACCCCCCACTGATCAGGTCGAGTCGCAGGGAGCCGCTGGATTCAGGCGGTGCAAGAACTAAGCCTGTGGAAGTCCATGCAGAAGACTTTTGTCCAGCAGTGGGCGTCTTTAGGTTGATAAAAAAGAAGAAAATAACAAGGTCTTCTCTCAGAGAAGGGTTATAGATCATAGTCCACCACGCTGCTGGGCCAATGCGAATTGGCGGACTTCACACACCTTCAAGAACATTATGGAGAACTCTCAGGCGTGCAGCTTTCTTCACGATGTTACGTGTAATAATTAATTTCTTAAACGCACAATACGCCGACCTGCGACATCCAAATAGGAGACCACAGTACTAACCACTATAGGCTATCACTGCTTAACCCTTCTCTGAGAGCAGACCTGCACTCAGTAGTGAGCGTTGATGGGTTGATGATGAATATAACAAGTTACAGAAAATCAAGAAGCACGAAATCAGGAAATACCTAACCAAGAAAAAAGTTTTAAAACTGTAACCCGACGGCCGACTACCAAAAATAGCATGTTCCTAGTCGTAACATCTAACATTGAGACCATTCTAATGAGCCCAAACACACTATATCTGCTGTTAGTTGCTGAGGAGTTAGACATCCCGCAGACTACGTGATGCTGGCTGCTGCAGTATCATCTCCAGGTTAGCATGTCTTGGAAATAATCCGAAGTAACAGTACACGAAACAACTCAATCGCACCTGTGAAATTTTGTAAGACCAAGTAAGAAATGAGGTGATGATCTTCAAACGCCTGAACAGATCTCCATAAGTTATAGCTAAGCTCGATCACATTAGCTTTCAAACAGAAAAAACCGCATCAAAACCGGTCCCTTCATTAGGGAGCTACGAAGGAACAGAAATACACACTTTAAACCCCCCTTTTTTGTCAGTGGATAAAAAGTGTTTTAGCCCGTCAAAATCATGAGTAAAAGTTGTTTTAAGGATGATTATACGAGTCTGCCCGCGAAATTCAAATTTTATTTGGTTTTTCGCAATTTGTTAACTAATACGACAAAGTAGGCTTATGGCATTCTAATTGCGCCAGTAGAATTATCATCTTCACAGGTTTACATAAAAATCTTTACTTGAAAGTGACCAGTTTAAGAAATTAATCAAAATACTGAGTTGGACGTGAGTTACTCACAAATTAGTCGATATTTTGATTAATTTCTTAAACTGGACACTTTCAAGTAAAGATTTTTATATAAACCTGTGAAGATGATACTGCCATTGTCGCAATTAGAATGCCATATTATGCCTACTTTGTCGTATTAGTTTACAAATTGCGAAAAACCAAATTAAATTTGAATTTCGCGGGCAGACTCGTATAATCATCCTTAACATATTTATACAGGTTTTTCCGCTAAACTAATTCACCCAATCGGAGCGGGTGTAGAAACTAAACGGTATGACTAACACTTGAGTCTCGAAGTCAACGCGTAAGGTCACTGGGCAGCCGATATCGAAACAGCAACGTCATCGTGTCGCAACTCGCAACGTGCACAGCGTCGCGTCGGCGGCTGCGAAACGTGATCCATCCGAGATTCAATACGCTTAGACTACATAGCAGTTCTAAGTTCTAACTTAATATAGAATAGAATAGAAATATTTTTTATTCAAATAAACTTTTACAAGTGCTTTTGAATAGTCGATGAATCACCACTGGTTCTGAATGCCCTTCCTGCCGAGAAGAACCAGCAAGAAACTCAGCGGTTGCTCTTTTGAAAACAAATTTACAATACAATAAATACTATGCTATATATGCAGTGTTTCCAAAATGAGGGAAGTTCCAAAAATGCATACCGACTAACTTATATCTTAAGATGGGCAGACATAAAGTAGCCCCATTCCCGCCGGTGGCACCCGTTCACGAACATGACGCATGACCCAGCCATTGCTTCGCTCAACCATATTTGAGGGAACGTAACAACCCGCATCACACGACATCACCACAGAAATGTTTAAAGAGTGAGTGATATATATAGGCATGATGACCGATTTTGAAAAACTGTTGGATGATGTTTGGAAGGTAGTTATCTACTATTTCGAAAAACTATCTTACTTCAGGAAAAAAAAGGTTTGGTAAATAAAATTGACATTTCAATTTTAAGTTTTAAAATTAAAGCAAAAAAATTAGTTGTCTGTAAAGTCGGTTTACGGACGATAGTTTTACGTGATAACGTACGGGCGTTCTCTAGTCACAAGCCAACGCTTGGGCCGATCTTGCCTCTCTATCGCTTGTTCCGCGCTCTCGCTTTCACGCGCAGGCTCAGGCGGATCGAGACACTTTTTCGTGCGTGCAGCCGGTGTTCATCGATTTATAAGACGTTATCACGTCAAAACGCTCGCCGTTGTCATGGCGTCGTTTGTGACGTCACCTCTATTTTTAATTTATTCTTGTTCACTACCATCATGCTATCATTAGGCACGTTTGACGACCACCCCAGAGGAGCTATGAGGCATGGAGAGTTGCGAGAGCTGCTAATAACAGCTGTCAAACCCGCATTTCTACAATATTTACTGCCTCAATAGCCCAACGTTTTAAGGTCCAGACGAGAGCCCTACAGGACTGAAAAATTAAAGGTCGACGATTCGAATAATCACTTGTTTTTACGAATATTTAGAAGTATGTATTTATTTATTTATAAGACGAAATCGATCTAATCGATTCGCCCGCTAAAGCGCTTGGTAGCATGTCTTTGACAGTAGGCTGGTAGCCATGACCAGTCTCTCACCAGACCAAATCCTTAACTAAACTAAACTATCTTTCCTCTTAGTTCATCATGTATGGATTTGCATGTTTTGCAAGTAATATTTAAATTATTTATTGCACATTATTAATTACAAATTATTTCACAACAGTCCATCTACATATTATGTAGATAGACTTTGTGAAATAATTTTATAGGAGAAAATGAGGACATTAGCTTTGGACTCATTTTTTAAACCTCAGCGTTCATAAGTTCTTAATAATTTTTTTTTTATTTTATGCAAGCTGTAGGTACTTGAGTAATATTCTACTCTTCTCTCAAAATAAGCGGAAAGCTCGTATGAGAACGGAAAGCGGAAAGGAGTGGGTATGATAATATAGAGGTAGGTAGGAATCGAACGGGCAACCTTTCAATTTTCAGTCCTTTAACCATTGGGCTTTTGGAGTCTAATGAAGCCTATTTGAAGATACGGTCTACCTTTCAGTTTTCAGTCAGCCATTTAACCATTTAACAATCATAATTAAGAAGGAAATAGACAATATAAGGAAATTTAATTTGAATAACAGGAAATATACAAGGCTGCATTATTTTAAACTCAGTGTAAAAAAAATTATACGCAGAGTGATTTCATGATGTTATCATGTAATTTTATAACAATGATTTTATGAATTACAGTGCTTTTTAAACTAGTATATTTTTGTTTTTGTGATCTTCCTAATGATTAAGAATTTGGAGGACTTTTTATACTGTTTTGATTCCTTAAATTAGTTTTTACATACCACATTTCTACTCTGTATAAGTTTATAATCAGAGCGAAAGAGATAGATGCATAGTCCAATGTCTATGTAGAACAGGGTTTTTACTATGCTTATGCTTCTGACAGCATGACAAAATATACATAATCAGCCAAAAAAACATGAGCAGTCTCATCATGGGGACTTCCAACAAAAACAAAAATGAAAACACTTCTTTGATGCTCTAACCACTTCATACTCATGACTACAGTTAAACTGTTAATATTGAGCATGTCAGTGATATAAACCAATAAGATTTTCCCCTACTAAAAATTGCATAGTTCGAAGAGCTGATGGTCGTTGGGGTCCCAAGGTGTTGGAGTGGCGACTCCGCACCGGTAAGCGCAGTGTTGGCAGACCCCCCACTAGGTGGACCAATGACATCAAACGAGTCGCAGGGAGTCGCTGGATTCAGGCGGCGCAAGACCGAAGCCTGTGGAGGTCCATGCAGGAGACCTATGTCCAGCAGTGGACATCTAAAGGTTGATAATGATGAAAATGATGAAAAATTGCATAATGCACCTACAGAAGTTTTTACTTCAATAATAATTAGCTACCTCCCTACATAAACTACCTATATTGATTAATTCTGTTAGCCATAACATAATGTTTTGTCCACAGTAACTTTACATGAAGGTTATCAGTAAAATTAATGTTTGTAGTTGCTATCAATCTAATCAATATAGTTAATAGTTATGGTAATTAAAGACTAAATTATAAATACGAAAATTCCTACTCACTTGAAAGGTTTTCTAAGTAAATATACAAGTTTTGCAAGTAAATGTAACTAAAATTTTTAGCAATAAATAGAAAAATTAATTTACCTGTGTTATTTGCACTTTAAAAATCTATGGATCCGAGTTTATTATAAAGTTATTGAATTTCTCAATGACAAAGTTGCATGGGCTCAATCAGCTTTGCATCCAGTCTCCCATTTACACAATGTAATATACCACAATATTGTGTTATATTGATATTATGAATAGCATTGTATCCTTTAGTTATTGGCATTTTGGCTATACTTCAAATTTTTCATAAGCATTAGGTACTTTGAGAGTGCTCAGACTACATAAATATAATATAAAATTTTCTTTTTAAAAAACAGACTTCAAATGCCTGCCCTAGTACAAAGTATACTAGTGGTTCGCCCCGAACTGAGACCTCGCGGTATCCCATAATTTCCATAAGGTAGTTTTAACTATGTTATATTGTAATTAAAACGCGCCGAATCTGATGACGTCAATCGTCATCTACTTTCGTGGATGGGATGCGTATTTACAATATTAAAGACAGCGCCATCTATTAACAGTATAGTGAAGTTTTGTTAAAAACATTGATGCCCATTAAAACTTAAATAATTTCGTTTCTTTATAATATTTATCTAATTTTAGTATTTGTTGTTCAAGTACAGGATACAAGTGAAGTAAGAAAATAAGTAGACCTTGAAAATATATAGCCAATTTTCTCAGAGAGCGTCTTCAAGCGAGCGTATTAAATCGCCAATTTGAAAGCCCCCCATTTCGTCAATTTTAGGAAAAAAAATAAAAAAAAAAACTTTTGTACTCTGTTACAAATTGTCTTTAAAATGATACACAGAAAATCTATGAATAGCAAAAAAAAAATTTTTACTTCGCATTCGCTTCTATGAGAGCCCCCTGAAATAAAGATTTTTATAACTTTTTAAGCCATTTTCGGCTGGAGGCCAACGGTTTACATATTATATCTAAATTTGAAGTAATTACGTTCAGTAATTCAAAAGTTATAAGGCTCTGACAGACGGACGGAGGGACGGACGGACAAGTGCAAATCGCTCTAGTAAACTCAGAGACCGATTTTGATCAAATTTCAATGGGACCATTTGGGAAGTATACCTTTTAAAACAAAAAAGAATTGTCCAAATTGGTGCAGGCGTCTTTCGAGTAATCGGTAAACATACATAAAAAAAGATTCTAACAAATTGAGAACCTCCTCCCTTTTTGAAGTTGGTTAAAAATGTGTGACATTCGACATGAATCTTGAATATTTGACCATTAGAATCATTAAAGCAGACTGGTTTAGTACTGAGATTTATCTATAGATACATTTAAAAGACTATCTTTTGTTCTAATGTGCTTTTTGCTTGGAGTTTTCCAATAAAAAATATTATAATGACGTATGATTTTATGTTCTGATAAGTATCTATGAAGTGATGTCAACAATATAGCAAAAAGTGACTCATAATAGTTAAATGGACTCCATAGTGCATTATGTTGATATTTTTCCTAAAAAACAAGGTCAAGGTTAGACCACATAAGTTCAATAAAGAAGCAGACTGTGTGATGTTGAGCTCAAAACATTAAAGAGAATTTGAAACAATCTTACAGTTTTATTTTAATAAATATGTACATGCCCTCGAGAGCTGACGGAAACTATTACAAAAATAAGTATAAAGTTAAAAAACACGAACAAGTATCAGCCCTAGCACTCAATTTCGACAGCCACATGTGTGTGTGTGTGCCAACCTCTCATCAAGTGTACAGAGTTTGGTCATATACAACAATAATTACTGCAATGTGGAGTTGTGTGCTAGGGGGACAGTTTAAGCAGAAATCAACGGATGGTAGCAGGAATGTAGTCGGTGCAATAGAATTGTGGACTCACTGTTCACAGAGTTCACTTTGGTACCTTCTAAATGCATTCTTCGTGGCGCCGTCGCGGCGCGCCGCCGCCTGTCTACACGCTGGCCGCTCGTCCGGCCTTGGCCGCTAGCTAGAGGGCTGCAGATTCCGGTGCCATGAGCGGAGACAGCGGGCCCGCCACGCGCCGCCCGCGCTCGATCTCGAACCGCAGGTCGGGGGACGCCCGCCGGTTCCCCACTGTGCCATCCTCGGGCAGGAACGCCGCCACCAGCAAGGCGCAGATCACCAGCAGTGCCCCCAGCACAAACGGAGGACCCGGCACCAGTCGGGTGTACTTCTCCTCGTCCGGCTTGCCAATCCCCGAAGCGGCGTGCTCCTCGTTGAGATCCACGTGAAACAGCGAGAATATCACTCCAAACATAGCCGGCCCCAGTCCGTTGCACAGGCCGCGCACCCCCGTCACCATGCCCTGCACTACACCTTGTCTGTCCGCACGACTGTTCACTGACACATACGCACTAATGGCCGGGTACGTGACAGAGCCCAGGGCTGCCAGCACTCCCGCAGCCCACATCATCCACGTGCGGCTGCCGAATCCGTACCACATGAGCTGCATCATCTCAAACAGCAGCCCCAGCATGATGGTGTGCTTGGCGCCCAGCGAGCGCATCAGGAAGCCCAGCACGACTTGCACGGCGATACTCAGCACGCCCACGATCGCGATGAATATCGCCACTTGCGCCATGCCGAAGCCCATCACTAGTTTCAAGTACATGAATATGCACGAATACTGTCCCGCTTCGGGCAAGTACGACAAGAACACCGCGACACACAACATGAGCACCGTGCGCTCCGCGCCGACCTTCCTCAGCGCGGCGAAGGGGTCGGCCTGCTCCCAGCTGATGTTGGCGCCCCAGCCGCTCGGGCGCACCTTCTCCGGCAGGCTCTCGGGCACGGCCACCATGATGAAGAACACGTCGAGCACCGCGACGGCCGTGGCGGCGGCCACGACGAGCGACTCGCTGTACGTGTGCATGAGGTACGTGCCCAGCGCGGGCGAGATCACCATGCTGGCGGCGAACGTGGCCGACACCAGCCCGTACGCGCGCGAGCGCTCCGCCTCCGTCGTCACGTCGGCGACGTACGCGAACACGATCGAGAACGTCACGGCGAACACGCCGCTGATGCTGATCATCGCGAAGAACCACCAGGTGTTGATGGTCATGAGCGGGATGGGTGCGCACGTGAAGAACACCGTCACCAGCAGGAAGAACTTGCGGCCCCACACGTCCGACAGAGCGCCGATCAGCGGCGCGGACAGGAACGACAGGATGCCCTTGATGCCCATGATGAGCCCGTTCATGAGGAACGTGTGCTCCGGGAACGTGGCGTTGAGCACCGTCATGATCGGCATCGTGAGCAGCCCCCACGCGAAGAACTCCAGGAAGATCACCACCAGCGCGTGGAAAACGGAAGGCTCCCCGATCCCCGACATTGTCATGATCCCGTCTTTCATAACAGTTTTTCTGTTCCGTATCACCACCATTTCTACTTCGACCGTCTTCGTGGGCGTCATGAATGGACCTCGTATTTATTGTACTTATTTAAACATATTGAATAATCCTATAACTATGGGATATCCTAATATGCACTACATTGAAAAAATCTTGATAAATCACCACAATACCCGACAAGTAGTAAGTACCAGCAACGTCAAAAAACTAAATTTAATCATAGCCATAGATTGAAAAACAAGGAAAAACAACTCAATAATTGTGTTGCCAGTTGAAAAAATGTTGTATCTATTGTTTATGGTGAAGACTTTCAAGGGCACTGTGGCACACTGTGGTCCATGCGGCGCGTTTTGGCAAATTGATTTATTGCTCAAAGCAAATTAGTTGGGATTATTTTGTAGAAAAAATGGGGATGATATTAAACTGGTCTGCGTTCCGTTTTAAACAGTAAACTAAAAAGGAACGGCTTCACAGTATTACTGAATTGACGTCACACCTTACAGTGGTTCAGTGTATTTCGGAACACACCCATAATAAGTGGCTGATTGAACTCTTTGTTTTGCAAGTATCACTATCATGGAACTAGGAAAATGACTACGTAGTCTAATCCATAGTCATGTAGTCGTAACTCCTAGTTCCATGCATGGTCAAGAAATTTACTCGATTTTGACATTGACAGTGACAAGCTATTACAAAAAAAAAGTAAAGGGAGGCGTTTTTCTTTTTCTCAATTTTCTAATTTTCTAAATTCTTCTTTGCTGTTACTGGCTGTTACCAGTTACCACTTTTAGTTCAAAGATTTTTATGATAAATCTACATAATTATTAAAAAAAAAAGATGGTAAGTAATGACTGGCTATTCGCTTTACCAGATAAAACTGCTATTATTTAAAAATGTATTGATTTGTTCAGATTCGCTTCATCCTAATACAAAATCGAGCGGGCAAGACTCGGCTGGCGAAATGGTACATGAACTTCGATGATGACGAGAAGCAGAAGCTGATCGAGGAAGTCCACGCTGTGGTGACCGTCCGTGACGCCAAACACACCAACTTTGTCGAGGTAAACCTCCTTGCTAGATAGAAACTCGATGTTAAAGTAGGTTTTACTGTCGACAGTTACTGCTGCAAAACAGTGGCACTAGACTGGCAGGATAAAGTGTTAACACGGCGCCTGAATCATCCAGAGACCAAGGCAACTCTCTCAGCCTTGTCCTCTGAGGTAATGAAGCCTCAATAGCCCAATCGTTAAAGGTGCAGGCTGAAAACTGAAAGGTTGACAGCTTGCACCCTTTGCATTAATATTGTATCCACTCTTAATGTAGATAACATTTTAAGATTTTAAAATTAATATATACAAGTATAGAGGTAATAATAATTAATTAGTATTCATTTAAAGTCACATTGTGTGATTGAATGTTGAAAGGACCAGTTCGTTGCGATTCTCTAACAATAACTACTTCAGTGTGATGTTTGCAATTGCCTCTGATTGGCCAATACTCGCTCACTATTCGATAAAATGCATTGCAACTGCAGGAATTCTATAATGTCTGCATAATAACTACAGTCCATTCACAGTTATCGACCGAGCGAAGCAAAGGTCTCTGAGTTTACTAGAGCGATTTGCACTTGTCCGTCCGTCCGTCTGTCACAGCCTTATAACTTCTGAATTACTGAACGTAATTACTTCAATTTTAGATATGATATGTAAACCGATGGCCTCCAGCCGAAAATGGCTGGCTTTATTTCAGGGGGGCTCCCATATGAAATGGGGGGCTTTCAAAGTGGAGATTGTATTCGAGGCTAGATTTCTAAAATCACTTTGTTTTAAAACTTGAAACTTACACATAATTTGAGTTATATTCTGTACTTGAACAACAAATACTAAGATTAGATAAATATTATAAAGAAACGAAATTATTTGAGTTTTAATGGGCATCAATGTTTTTAACAAAACTTCACTATACTGTTAATAGATGGCGCTATCTTTAATATTGTAAATATGCATCCCATCCACGAAAGCAGATGATGATTGATGTCATCAGATTCGGTGCGTTTTAATTACAATATAATATAGTTAAAACTACCTTATGGGAACTATGGGATACCGCGAGGTCTCAGTTCAGGGCGAACCACTAGTTTTACTTCTGAGAACCTCCGACCAAAGAGAATATAATCACCACATTCCACTATGTTTTAATAGTCGGGACTCCCATACAAAGAAATGAATGTGCGCGAGAATAGAAATGTTTTTATTCATATAAACTTTTTTACAAGTGCTTTTGAATTGTCGATGAGTACCACTGGTTCGAAATGCCCTTCCTGCCGAGAAGTACCAGCAAGAAACTCGGCGGTTGCTATTTTCAAAACAAGTTTACAATACAATAGATACTATGCAATGTATGCAGTGTTTCCACAAAGAGGGGAAGTTCCACAAAAGCATACCTACTTACAATTCAATACAATATGTAGCAATACAATATGACACTGGCAGACAGAAAGTAGCCCCATTCCCGCCGGTGGCACCCGTTCACAAGCATGACGCATGACCCAGCTGCTGCTTAGCTTAACCATATTTGAGGGAACATAACAACCCGCACACACATGACACATGACACCACATGACACCACCACAGTATTGTTCAATCAATCACCACAATTGAGACGCAATGATTGATGCAGCTTGAAAAGCTATAATCTTATTTTTTTAAATCTATATCAATGTCTTCAAACTGGTGTCGAGTAGCACACGACAGACAACAGTGGCAACAGCTAGAGGAGGCCTTTGCCAACAGGCAATTCGAAACGCGCGACATTCTATAAGATTAATTTTTAATTTTTGACGTTTTAATAATAATTCAATGTAATTTAAAAAAAAAAATCTGACTAATTTTATGTAATGAATTGTTTCGAAAATAAAGGCTATTTTTATTTTATTTTATTTATTTTATTTATATATCGATGTCTTTATTATTAAGCTCTATTTTTTCCCCCACACACATGTATCTTATTATATAGTATAGTTCACACTTATCTAGTCCGTTGGTGTATGGTCCCCTGTGGGTAAAAGCCTCCTCCATCTGTTGCCATCTCTGTCTGTCTTGGGCAATATGCATCCAGTCCTTTCCTGCTGTGTGCACGTTGTCATCAGCCCACTTTTTTCTTTTTCTTTCCACGGGCCTTTTGCCTGCTGGACCTAGCCATTTTGTGGTTTGATGATCAATGTCTACCCAGTGCTAAAATGTTAAATTAATCCTATTAATAGTAGATTTAACTAATTCCAGTTCCGCAACTTCAAGATAGTGTACAGGCGGTACGCGGGCTTGTACTTCTGCATATGCGTGGATGTGAACGACAACAACCTGTGCTACCTGGAGGCCATACACAACTTTGTGGAGGTGCTCAACGAGTACTTCCACAACGTGTGCGAGCTGGACCTGGTGTTTAATTTCTATAAGGTATTCTACTATTAGAGGGCATATAAAACTACAGTGTAATGACAACTCCTTCATCAATAATAAACGCCGTTATAATTCGCACACTTAGGAGCTCAAGCACAATTGTATAAATACTCGAAAACAGTTATGGAGCCACACTCGGCTCTAACGCTCAACACTACTACTACTACTACCTTAAACTACCTTAAAACTAACTTAGAACTAACTTAAAACTAGTCAGCTGCTTGGAAGTCACAATTTCAGTAAAGAATGTGTCGACTAAACGATAAACAAGTCAAAACACACCCTCTCAATTATAAATTCAAAACAATATCTTTTTTAATTAACTGAAAATCATGACAATCAACAAAAATAAAACAATATCTTATTAATAAATTAAAATCATGGAAACAGCATCAACTGGCATCGCCTAATCCCTTTAAGGGAGAGGGCACACTGGCTACTTTTAGCGGCAACGATCACGCGCTTTTATTGCCTTCAGAGTTTTTATGGACTTTCGTGCATCGCGACTCAAACGCGTTCGCGTTTTTATGGCTTTCCATCGCAGAATCGCGAAATCGCGCGAAACACGATGCACGTAAATGGCCATAAAAACGCTAAAGGCAATAAAAGCGCGCGATCGCTGCCGCTAAAAGTAGCCAGTCTGTCCTCCCTAAATTAGTATTTAGGATCACTTAAAAATGATAAAATACCTGTCTGATAAAATTCCACCCTAATTGATTCATAAATTCCACTTGATAAAGTCAGAGCGGGTCAAATAGTACCTATTACAGATACTGTGCTTCAGAGAGCATGTAAAGCCGTGAGTGATATCTCCAGTTAATCAGACTATGAGAGTGAAGGAATAGAGTGTGCACTTGTGTTAGTACATACACTTGTGCATCTCCGGTGTGCGTTGGTGTCGTGTGATGCGGGTTGTTACGTTCCCTCAAATATGGTTGAGCGAAGCAATGGCTGGGTCATGCGTCATGCTCGTGAACGGGTGCTACCAGCGGCAATGGGGCTACTTTCTGTCTGCCCGTCTTGACATGTGTTGAATTATAATTAGAAATAATTACGTATGCTTTTGTGGAACTTCCCCTCATTGTGGAAACTCTGCATACTTAGAATAATATCTATTAAGTATATTGTAAAAGTATTTTGAAAAGAGCAACTGCCAAGTTTCTTGCTGGTTCTTCTCGGCAGGAACGGCATTCCGAACCAGTGGTAGACTCATTGACGATTCAAAAGTACTTGTAAAAGTTTATTTGAATAAAAAACATTTCTATTCTATTCTATTCTATCTCCCATGCAGATAGCTACTCTCTGTGGAGATTCGGTCAGGAATATTATTATTACAGAAATAATATATGAAAACTAAAATTTTTAATTTTCAGGTGTACACTGTAGTAGATGAAATGTTCCTGGCAGGAGAAATCCGGGAAACCTCCCAGACTAAAGTCCTCAAGCAGCTGCTAATGTTGAACTCCCTAGAATAAGGCACCAGTTATACGAGTCTCATAGGTTCTAGCAATACATAATTTATCTTTATGAAGTAATTTATACCTTAAAATAATGTACGAATACAAAAATAAATATAAATGAAAAAATTAATATTTTTGTATTCCTACATTATTTTAAGGTATAACCTTAAAATAATGTACGAATACAAAAATAAAGTCATATTGTAGAGTAGATAAAACTAGAATTATTGGTGTTTTATTTAAATACTGCACCTAGAATATTATTGAATGTTTATGAATAATATTTATAATTTGAAACATAAATTATTATTCAACTTTCCAACTTTAGATATTCATGAATTTAATCACTATAATATTATGCCTTTAGAGTAGGTATATTTTTTGTTCTTATTTTATTATAACTGTAAAAATGTATTATCAAGTGTTTAGTAAAAATAATTTTGCTTCTATTTAGTTAGCAAAATCATATTTTTGTGAATGTTTAAGAAAGTGTAACAATTTAGTAATTTTTAAGATCATAGGGATTATTATTATTATGTTATGTTATAGTCAATACTCATTCCATTGTATAATAAAAGTGTTGTCACATTTATTTTTGGTTTTAATTTTTATTTGAATTGTAAAATCAGCGTCAAAATAGCGATTACCGACGTGCTTCAAATTCAGCTTTCAGATTGTCTTTAACCCAAATGAAAACAGGCGCTGTTTTGCGCTTACTGCTAACTTCACTAACTACATCGATAAATAAGTAACATTCGATATTTCGAGTGTGAAATTAGCGGGAGGTGTCATCATTACTCACGCCGGCGCCGTGCCTGTTAGCATTTGATTAAGGTTTTAGCAGTTAAAAGTTCCAATATCTTTTTCGTGTTAGCTATTGCTAACAAAGGTTTATAGAATAAAATACTTCTTTATTTGTATAGATAATATATTTAATATTTCACATGGTATACTTTTCTATAAAATTTAGTAAAAATATTTTACATAAAGATTTCTTAGTTTACAAGGAAACATTGTAAATAAAAAATGTATTTACAGATAGATACTAGTTTGTGCGCGCGTCGCTACAGTAGTCTAGTCTAGTCTTCTTTGTCAACCGATAGATGTCCACTGCTGGACAAATGTCTCTTGCATGGACTTCCACCAGCCTCGGTCTTGCGCCGCCTGAGTCTAGTCTTTGTCTAATTTATACTGCCATACCCCTTCCAAGTTAGTCTGCTTCAATTAAGACTATCGTCACTAACCATCAGGTGAGAAATCGCAGTCAAGGGCTCATGCCATCGTAAAGTCTACAGACCATAAACATTAGTCATTAGACATTATGATTCAATAAGTCATTTTACATGGGTAAATTGTAAAATACGTTGTAGCAACACTGTGAAACAGTCATCGATGGATCAAACAGTTTTGATACTTTACAAAGCACACATAATGTGGAAAGGTGGAATAAATGGGAAAAAGTAACCTATGTAAGGAAACTGACTTTTACTTATTGAACAGACGCTAAGGTTGGAACCACATCTGTGCGCATCGATTCGCATTTTGTACATACAAAACTGTCATTTTTCATAGTCGTGTACGCATCGAAAAGCCGAATTGATTGATATAAAAATGACAGTTCAAACAGGAATGACAGGACAAAATGCAAACCGTTGCGCACAGATGTAGTTCCAGCCTAATTGAGGTACAGACCCGGTTGGAACTGTATATATAATGCGTGTTAATATACACATAGTTAACATACACAAAACACCGCGTGCACAAATGAGTTGAACTATTAATAATAATTGAATGAGTATTTTCTGAGATTCACAGTTACAACAAAATTGACTCTTACAACATAGTAAATAAAGTTTAAAACGAGTTTATCCCCACTCCCAGCGGTGCAGCACGGGCGCGAACATCCACAGATCCGGATGTCCCACGTGGGATATGTGTGGGCCCATATCGAATTCACTCCATCTACAAAATAAACGATGCAAAGTAGGTAAAGAGCTCAGCTAAAAACTAGACATACATGTCAATGCGCAGGGGAAGCGTGCTGGGCCCATAACCTAACGGGAGTTGGTAAATAATGGCAGGCAAAAATACTTTGAACATTGAGTTTTATTTCTAATTTTATAATTGCTATGATTACAATAATTAAATTTATTAAAAACAACAGTGTACACATCACGCACAGGTCACGGATAAGAGAGGTAAATATAAAGAAACATAGACCACGATCACTACGATCATTATCATAGAGATAGAAACTAGACAATGATATATTCCCTCGGGGATTTTTTTGTAGAGAATAATGAGTACTTTAATCATCCAGTACATCATTTTTATGTATCATCAATAGTTTTCTCAGCACACGCCAAATAATGCATTTTATAGGCAATATTTTCCTACTTTGGGTTACATTATTGCAATTTTCTTAAGGATCTCTAATTTTTTTGACAATAAATTATAGCCTATGTTACTTCCTGATAACTTAGCTTTCTATTGGTGAAAAAATTGTTAAAATCGGTCCAGTAGTTACAGAGCCTATTTGGTACAAACAAATGCCATGGAAGTAGGTAGTGTTGCATTGTTGCAAATATAATCAATTGTTGTAGATATAATCCCTCGGGGATTTTTTTGTAGAGAATAATAAGTACTTTAATCATGCAGTACTTTAATCACGCCAAATAATGCATTTTATAGGCAATATTTTCCTACTTTGGGTTACATTATTGCAATTTTCTTAAGGATCTCTAATTTTTTTGACAATAAATTATAGCCTATGTTACTTCCTGCTTAGCTTTCTATTGGTGAAAAAATGGTCAAAATCGGTCCAGTAGTTACAGAGCCGTTCGGTACAAACAAACAAAAAAATCTTTCCTCTTTATAATCTATATATAAAAAAGAAAGTGGTGTTAGTTACACTATTTATAACTCAAGAACGGATGAACCGATTTGGCTGAAAATTGGTGGAGAGGTAGCTTAGAACCAGGAGACGGACATAGGATACTTTGTATCCCGTTCGACCGCGTTTCCGTCATGTCACTATAAAACGTGGTATAACAAAAACGCATCTGACATGGAATAACAAAACGCAAATGACAGTGGAATAACAAAACGTAAATGAAAATGACAGCTAAACGTAATTTTGTCTTTGGTTAAGTATGGTAAAAAATTTGACAATTATAAAAAGTGTTATAATAAAGCATTACTGATATTATAAATGCGAAAGTGTGTTTGTTGGTTTGTCCTTCAATCACGTCGCAACAGAACAGCGGATTGATGCGATTTTTTGCATGGGTATAGTAATGGATGTAGTAGTGGTTCCTCAGACCGGGAGAGCTACTTTTTATCTCGGATAATGAAAGAGTTCCCGCGGGATTTTTAAAAACCAAATCCATGCGGACGAAGTCGCGGGCATCAGCTAGTATTAGTATAGATAAACGTACTATGTATAAAACGTGGCTTGTTATAAAACTTACCGGAAGGGCGGTATGCCCCTGGAGATGTTGTAGGTGGGGCTGGCGACGGAGAGGAACTGGTAGGAGCGCATCAGCGTCGCGCTCGTCACCTTCGCGTCCGTCGCGCCGTGGCTGCGGTGCCCGAGCGCGCGGAACGGGTACGTGCCTGTGAATGAACGAGTGAATGAATGAGAGTGTATGACAGAGTGAGTGAACGAATGCCCGAGTCATGCAAAAAAATTGGTTGTCTGTAAAGTCTGTTTACGGACGATAGTTTTACGTGATAACGTCCTAGAGAAACATCGGCGTGCGCTCCCTATAAACGCTTAGGCCGATCGTGCCTCTCTATCGCTTGTTTCGCGCTCTCACTTGCACGCGCAAGCTCAGGCGGAAAGTGGCACTTTTTCGTGTGTGCAGCCGGTGTTCATCGATTTATAAGACATTATCACGTCTGTTACATGTGGGTAAATCTAATCTAAAAAGTAATAGTCAGTTGTGGCACCGACGCGGTCTTTGATTCAGTGCTCCAGAGTAATTTATTGCCTTTTTAATAGTAAGATTCAACAAAAATCACGTCGTCCGTAGCTCTATTGCTGCTTGATTGATGGACAAACCGAAAAACAAATACACTTTCGTATTTATATTAGTGGATCGCCACAATAGGAAGACCTTCCTCCGAGCTAGTGTTAGCTTGCAACCCGGCAATTTGTCCAGCTGAACGGATAGGTATAGTTGGTGGCACTTTACTAAGCGTTCATTTCAAGTTGGCCGTCGTCGACCATTACAAAATGACGTTGGTACCTTTGACAAAAAAATAACGATTGTTTTTTTTACTGTGATCATGACTGTGACAGTTTTCTGGCAATGCTTTTCATGGCAATAACGTCTTGAATGTTGGCGGGCGTAATTTTTAATTTCTTATTTTTCTCCTCATCAAAGAAAGAAATTAATTAAAGTAATAAATAAATACTCTGCGCTATGCAAAACTTTCCTTTTTTTACTCATCATAGAAAACAACGCGCGAAAAATAGTAACCAAGCAACAATTCAATAAATACCCAATTAAAACTTAACAAAAAATTTAAAACGTAATAATAACAAAAGTTTGAAAATAATTTAATATAAAAAATTATTTTTAAAAAGCCGACTTCAAATTCCCGCTCCACTAGACAAAGTATACAATTTATTGTAGACCGCCGCTCGACCGATTTCGATAAAATGTAAGTATATGGTGTGCGATTGCAAGTGCCCACTGGGGAATGACCTGGGGAGTATATCCTTTCAAACAAAAAAAGAATTTTCCAAATTGGTTCAGGCGTCTTAGAGTAATCGGTGGAAATACATAAAAAAAAGATTCCGACGAATTGATAACCGCCTCCTTTTTTGAAGTCGGTTAATAACACGGTACTGATAATCACAAGCGGTACGTTGCTATCTGTACTAAACTGGTCTGATTTCAGGCGCGTTGCGGGAACACGCGACGTGAGGTAGCGGCCAATTTGGAATGAACGGGTAGCAGTTGTAAACTGCGTCGCGGTCGGTATCGGTATCGGAATAGAATAGAAATATTTTTTATTCAAATAAACTTTTTACAAGTGCTTTTGAGTCGTCTGGCTTTACCACTGGTTCGTAACGCCCTTCCTGCCGAGAAGAACCAGCAAGAAACTCGGCGGTTGTTCTTTTCAAAACAAATTTACAATACAGTAAATACTATGCTATATATGCAGTGTTTCCGCAATGAGGGAAGTTCCAAAAATGCATACCAATTACCAACTAACTTCTATCCTAAGATGGGCAGACATAAAGTATTCCCATTCCCGCCGGTGGCACCCGTTCACGAGCATGACGCATGACCCAGCCATTGCTTCGCTCAACCATATTTGAGGGAACCTAACAACCCGCATCACACGACACCACCACAGAAATGTTTAAAGAGTGCGTGACATACTTATGCTACCCATGTTAAGGCATTGTATCGGTACCGAAACTCACCATTGGCCGGGTTGAGGTCGTTCCGCGCGGCGATCGCGTTACACGCGCTGTAGGGCGGGCGACACGCGCAGCGCGACAGCGGGTCGTGCTTGAAGTCGTTGTAGCGCATCGTGGTGAACATGTCGCGCACGTTGCCGATGTCGGCCTGCGACAACGGAACCGCAAGTGACAGGAATTCATCCTCAGCAGCAACCCATCAACGGCGCACTACTGAGCGCAGGTCTCCTCTCAGAGAAGGGTTATAGGCCATAGTCCACCACGCCTGGCCCAATGCGAATTGGCGGACTTCACACACCTTCAAGAACATTATGAAGAACTCTCAGGTGTGCAGGTTTCCTCACGATGTTTTCCTTCACCGTTGAAGCAAGTGATATTTAATTGCTTAAACGCACTTGACTCCGAAAAGTCAGAGGTGCGTACCCGGGATAAAACCTGCGACCCCCCCGAATAGGAGACCACAGTCCTAACCACTAGGCTATCACTGCTTCCAGTAGTAACTTGTAATACCTACAGTGAACCTCCGGAACAATGGCAACCTGTACCGTGGTATTAATTGCGTGACCTTTCTACAAAAACTGAGTGACCTTTTACGTAAAATTGAAATGACCTTTCTGTATAAATTGAGTGACCCTTCTCCATAAAACTGTGAGCAGTGATAGCCTAGTGGTTAGGACTGTGGTCTCCTATTCGCAGGGGGAATTCGGGAGGTCGCAGGTTCGATCCCGGGTACGAAATATCACTTGCTTCAACAGTGAAGGAAAACATCGTGATCAAACCTGCATATCTGAGAGTTCTCTATAATGTTCTCGAAGGTGTGTGAAGTCCGCCAATTGGCATTAGGCCAGCGTGGTGGACTATGGCCTATAACCCATCTCTGAGAGGAGACCTGTGCTCAGTAGTGAGCCATTGATGGGTTGCTAATGATGATGATCTGAGTGACCCTTCCCCACAAAACTGAGTGACCTTTCTACATAAAATTGAATGACCTTTGCGTAGAAAACTGTACAAAACTGAGTGAGGTTTTTGCACCTTTGATCATAAACAAAGGACCAATTTTTAACCATTAGGTAACGCAGACGGTAATCAAGAAAAGTTTAAAAATTAAGTATGCATATTATACATTCAATTAATTTTTATTTAATATTGACTTTTGTTATGTAATACTATGGATTTTATCTGAAATAAAAATTATTATAAAACAAATTTACTTCATCATCAATAGCCGATAACAGTCCACTGCTGGACTAAAAGCCTCTCCCAAGGGGAGGGTTTGCCCATAATCACCACGCGGGGCAGACGGGTTGGTGATCGCAGTAATAATAATAATAATAATGTTTTATTTCGACCATCTGGGATCATATTGTGTTAGTAACAATAAACTTAAACCTATATTAGTAACACTAAAACCTAAAACTTAACCTAAGACGGCACCGATTTGTCAGCACATGAACCATGCAACAGTGGTTCAAGTACTGACAATCGATCCTGTCAGCAAATGCCCTCAGGACGCTATTAGAGCTGGCCCGAACTCTACGCAACAGGGATGTGCACCGCTTTCGCATAGTGGTGTAGAAGCAGTCTACACGAGCGTCGGCGAACATCCCTGACGCGCTGCAGAATCGAGGCAGTCCCAACAGCATCCTGAACGCATTATTATACTGTACAGTGTACACGCAGGGCGTTGTACTGCTTCTGCGTATAACTGATCCACAGGCTGCTCGTGTAAAAGGAGGTGCAGTATGCTCTAAAAAGGGTGATTTTTACTGGCACCGAACAACGAGCAAACCTGCGGACAATCATGTTTGCCCTGACACACAAAGCCCTGCGCTCTCTCTCTATATCGGCATCGTCTTTCAGGTCAAAGGATATCACATGGCCCAGGTATTTAAACTGAGACACCCTCTTCAACGGGGTACCGTATAATTTAATGGGTGGGACAGTTGAGGGCAAGGATTTTCCCTTGGCCTGAAAGACCATGCATTCACTTTTTTTGACATTGTAAGTCAATCCGTGTGTGTAGGCGTAATTTTCGCATATGCTTAACAATTTTGCTAAGCCACAAACAGAAGCACTCAGCAACACCATGTCGTCTGCGTAACTGATATTGTTAAGACATACTCCATCAATATGACAACCGACATGAGTGGTGCTAAGCGCCTCTATCAGAGCATTGACATACAGGTTGAAGAGCTTAGGGGAAGTTAAACCGCCCTGTCGTACCCCGCACTCCAACCTGTATGGCTGCGAGTATGTTTCCGACCACCGCACGACATTGACCTGGTTTTCATACCAAAACTTGAGAATACCGTTGATGTTTCTGGGCACACCAGTCTCTTTCAGCTTCTTCCATAGTATGTCGTAATTGACCAGGTCGAATGCCTTGGAGAGGTCGAGAAAACATGCATAAATAGGCGTTCGCCTCTCTGTATAATACTTGACAGTCTGCTTTAAACACAATATGGCTGATTCCGTGGACAAACCCGGTTTGAAACCAAACTGATTGTCGTGCAAGTTAACGTAATGACCAAGTTGAGTATCAAGCAAACTGTCTAGGACTTTAGCAACAATAGTGGCCAGAGAAATCGGCCTATAGTTGGACTTGTCACAGATATCCCCAGTTTTATTTTTTACGATTGGTACCACCACAGTTTTCATCAATGCTGCAGGTAAGTACGAATGTCCCATACAAAGATTATAGAACACCGCTAGTACCCTGGGAAGATGAGAACCAGCGTGTTTCAAGTGTTCTAAAGTAAATGGTAGTAGTAGCACAGAGGACGCTGCTGCCCGTTCTCCGTTATATTCCCTTAGTCGCCTCGTACGACACCCGCGGGAAGAGGAGTGGTGACAACTGTATTCTGATCTGCCGTCATCACACGGCAATTTTACTTGAATTATGAATAAAACTGACCTGTTTCCGTTCAAATATCTTCGCCCTAGGGTTGGTGTGGTAGCCAAACCAGTCTCCGAACGTTGCTATGCGTTCATTTCCGCCGCTCAGGTTGAAGATGCGCGGGAAATACGGAATATTGTACGATGGGAAGTATGTAGTCTTCTTTAAATGTTCTGTTCTGGAAAATAATTTCATTTTAATAAACGACTGTTTGGAGTGGATTGTTTTAACTTGGCAATATTTTTTTTAATAGAAGTGAGAACAAGTCTTGAGCAAACCTGCAGTTAGAATAGAATAGAATAGAAATAGAATAGAAATGTTTTTTATTCAAATAAACTTTTACAAGTACTTTTGAATCGTCAATGAGTCTACCACTGGTTCGGAATGCCGTTTCTGCCGAGAAGAACCAGCAAGAAACTCGGCAGTTGCTCTTTTCAAAATACTTTTACAATATACTTAATAGATATTATTCTATGTATGCAGAGTTTCCACAATGAGGGGAAGTTCCACAAAAGCATACGTAATTATTTCTAATTATAATTCAACACATGTCAAGACGGGCAGACAGAAAGTAGCCCCATTGCCGCTGGTGGCACCCGTTCACGAGCATGACGCATGACCCAGCCATTGATTCGCTCAACCATATTTTAGGGAACGTAACAACCCGCATCACACGACACCACCGCAGTTCTAGCATGCACGCGCGAGAAAATTTTGTCTACCCCTTTTCTCGTATTATCTCTATCGAAACTAATAGGGTTGCACATCATGGTTCGTCTCGTTGCGACAAAACTTTGACAATTTAAAGTAGGACTTGACTTAAAGCAGATTTAGTACTAAATAAATTCTGCCACTTTCCGCGGGAGGTGAGGTAAATACGTACAGCACACATTTACTAACTCACTACGTCTCTATGAACGCACACTAACTCAAAATCTGTCACACTTACAGAAAATGAACACACAAGCAAATAATTACACGTACGTTGTATATGTACTTCGGCAGAGGGGAATGCGTGCGCTTGGCAAGTCTTTCTCTTTCTCATCCAAACGTCAAAAGTAGAGATAAAATTATTTCTTCTATTTCTCTCTACGAACTCTAGACATGGCGAGCGGCGACGTCATTGTCTCTAATTTTGAAGTTTAAAAGAGTAAACGAGAAATCAGTCTACATCGATAATATCTCTCTCTTCGTAAGATATCACTTCGACGTGCATGCTAGGCCTGCTGGGGAGTGACGCAGTCTACTTTTATCCCGGAAAAGGAAAGATTTCCCGAGGGATTTTAGAAACTATTACTATTTCCCGAGGGATTAACCACGCGGAGAAACTCGCGGGCATCAACTTGTTTATCATATGAGGACTTAGGACTAGAGAATACTATAATTTAGGGTAGCATATTATGTATGTCACGCACTCTTTAAACATTTCTGTGGTGGTGTCGTGTGATGCGGGTTGTTACGTTCCCTCAAATATGGTTGAGCGAAGCAACGGCTGGATCATACGTCATGCTCGTGAACGGGTTCCACCGGCGGTAATGGGGTTACTTTATGTCTGCCCATTTTAAGATATATTGCATTGTTAGTACTTGGTAGGGATGCATTTTTGGAACTTCCCTCATTGTGGAAACACTGCATACATAGCATAGTATTTATTGTATTGTAGACTTGTTTTGAAAAGAACAACCGCCGAGTTTCTTGCTGGCTCTGAAACTCAGCGGTTGCTCTTTTCAAAACAAATTTACAATACAGTAAATACTATGCTATATATGCAGTGTTTCCACAATGAGGGAAGTTCCAAAAATGCATACCGACTAACTTCTATCTTAAGATGGGCAGACATAAAGTAGCCCCATTCCCGCCGGTGGCACCCGTTCACGAGCATGACGCATGCCCCAGCCATTGCTTCGCTCAACCATATTTGAGGGAACGTAACAACCCGCATCACACGACACCACCACAGAAATGTTACATGACATGCTTATGCTACCCATGTTAAGGCATCGAATATTACACATTACAACTCACAGGTCAGCCGCCTCGGTGTATCCCGGGAGCTGTTCGACCACCCACAGCAGGCCGGGCTCCACCGCGCCGGGGGACTCACCCGTGCTTGCTCGGAACTTGTTGTAATCCACCACATACCTGGATGTAACAATATGAATATTAAAAAAAAATACGTGTGGCACTCGGGGACTGCCGCGGTAAAGCTATTGCATAGCATTTTCTAGTCGCACGCACACAAACACCGTGCCGAAGTCTGCCGAACTGAAACGACGTTAGACGATGCACGGCTTGTGTTAGGTGTGGACTGCCGCGGTAAAGCTATTGCATAGCATTTTCTAGTCGCACGCACACAAACACCGTGCCGAAGTCTGCCGAACTGAAACGACGTTAGACGATGCACGGCTTGTGTTAGGTGTGGACTGCCGCGGTAAAGCTATTGCATAGCATTTTCTAGTCGCACGCACACAAACACCGTGCCGAAGTCTGCCGAACTGAAACGACGGTGTTATAGGTTTATATTCGTTACGGAATTTCTTATCGCTCTCGCGATAAAAGCTATGCAATAGCTTAATATTTGAAGTGACAACTTCTTTAGGTGCGTTGAGCACTTTTCTGGGTGAGCAAATAACATGGATTTCGCGTCATCGTCACCTTCACAATCGTCACAGTCACTTTCACGCTTTCCATGAGCTATATGTATACTGTTGATATGAGATTTTAGTAAGCGTTCAACATTGTAGAAGTTCTCAAGCAACCTTGTACAGCGCAGCGGGCAAGCTGCCGCTTTCTTTACCGCTTAATGTATGATGTCGCAGGTTCGAATCTCACTCACGAAATCGTGGCAGTGCGCTTTATTTAATTTTATCTTATTTGTTTTTAATTATTAGCAAATCTAGTTTTCACTTCTATCGGTAGTCCCTATGACTGCCAATTTTTTTCATTCGATGTCAAGATAGTACTTGGCTGCGTTCTCACCTGATGGTAACTGACGATGCAGTCTATGATGGTAGCGGGCTAACTTGGGAGGGGTATGGCAACTACTTCGATTTCAATAAGTATCAAAACTAATCTGTCGTAATATTCGGGCTAGTTCGGGTTGCTAGATTCAAGAAAATTTTGCGACAGTGGCGCCCATCGCGCGCGCGTACTCCATCATCACTCACCACTGGTTGTTCTAAGTGCCGCTGTTGTGCAGTCGGAAGGCCTCCACCCACTCCTTGCCGTCGCGAGCTATGCGGTTAGCGAACATCGCGCGCGCGTACTCCATCATCACTCACCACTGGTTGTTGTAAGTGCCGCTGTTGTGCAGTCGGAAGGCCTCCACCCACTCCTTGCCGTCGCGAGCTATGCGGTTAGCGAACATCGCGCGCGCGTACTCCATCATCACTCACCACTGGTTGTTGTAAGTGCCGCTGTTGTGCAGTCGGAAGGCCTCCACCCACTCCTTGCCGTCGCGAGCTATGCGGTTAGCGAACATCGCGCGCGCGTACTCCATCATCACTCACCACTGGTTGTTGTAAGTGCCGCTGTTGTGCAGTCGGAAGGCCTCCACCCACTCCTTGCCGTCGCGAGCTATGCGGTTAGCGACCATCGCGCGCGCGTACTCCATCATCACTCACCACTGGTTGTTGTAAGTGCCGCTGTTGTGCAGTCGGAAGGCCTCCACCCACTCCTTGCCGTCGCGAGCTATGCGGTTAGCGACCATCGCGCGCGCGTACTCCATCATCACTTACCACTGGTTGTTGTAAGTGCCGCTGTTGTGCAGTCGGAAGGCCTCCACCCACTCCTTGCCGTCGCGAGCTATGCGGTTAGCGACCATCGCGCGCGCGTACTCCATCATCACTCACCACTGGTTGTTGTAAGTGCCGCTGTTGTGCAGTCGGAAGGCCTCCACCCACTCCTTGCCGTCGCGAGCTATGCGGTTAGCGACCATCGCGCGCGCGTACTCCATCATCACTTACCACTGGTTGTTGTAAGTGCCGCTGTTGTGCAGTCGGAAGGCCTCCACCCACTCCTTGCCGTCGCGAGCTATGCGGCTAGCGACCATCGCGCGCGCGTACTCCATCATCACTTACCACTGGTTGTTGTAAGTGCCGCTGTTGTGCAGTCGGAAGGCCTCCACCCACTCCTTGCCGTCGCGAGCTATGCGGTTAGCGAACATCGCGCGCGCGTACTCCATCATCACTCACCACTGGTTGTTGTAAGTGCCGCTGTTGTGCAGTCGGAAGGCCTCCACCCACTCCTTGCCGTCGCGAGCTATGCGGTTAGCGACCATCGCGCGCGCGTACTCTATCATCACTTACCACTGGTTGTTGTAAGTGCCGCTGTTGTGCAGTCGGAAGGCCTCCACCCACTCCTTGCCGTCGCGAGCTATGCGGCTAGCGACCATCGCGCGCGCGTACTCCATCATCACTTACCACTGGTTGTTGTAAGTGCCGCTGTTGTGCAGTCGGAAGGCCTCCACCCACTCCTTGCCGTCGCGAGCTATGCGGTTAGCGACCATCGCGCGCGCGTACTCCATCATCACTCACCACTGGTTGTTGTAAGTGCCGCTGTTGTGCAGTCGGAAGGCCTCCACCCACTCCTTGCCGTCGCGAGCTATGCGGTTAGCGACCATCGCGCGCGCGTACTCCATCATCACTCACCACTGGTTGTTGTAAGTGCCGCTGTTGTGCAGTCGGAAGGCCTCCACCCACTCCTTGCCGTCGCGAGCTATGCGGTTAGCGACCATCGCGCGCGCGTACTCCATCATCACTCACCACTGGTTGTTGTAAGTGCCGCTGTTGTGCAGTCGGAAGGCCTCCACCCACTCCTTGCCGTCGCGAGCTATGCGGTTAGCGACCATCGCGCGCGCGTACTCCATCATCACTCACCACTGGTTGTTGTAAGTGCCGCTGTTGTGCAGTCGGAAGGCCTCCACCCACTCCTTGCCGTCGCGAGCTATGCGGTTAGCGACCATCGCGCGCGCGTACTCCATCATCACTCACCACTGGTTGTTGTAAGTGCCGCTGTTGTGCAGTCGGAAGGCCTCCACCCACTCCTTGCCGTCGCGAGCTATGCGGTTAGCGACCATCGCGCGCGCGTACTCCATCATCACTCACCACTGGTTGTTGTAAGTGCCGCTGTTGTGCAGTCGGAAGGCCTCCACCCACTCCTTGCCGTCGCGAGCTATGCGGTTAGCGACCATCGCGCGCGCGTACTCCATCATCACTCACCACTGGTTGTTGTAAGTGCCGCTGTTGTGCAGTCGGAAGGCCTCCACCCACTCCTTGCCGTCGCGAGCTATGCGGTTAGCGAACATCGCGCGCGCGTACTCCATCATCACTCACCACTGGTTGTTGTAAGTGCCGCTGTTGTGCAGTCGGAAGGCCTCCACCCACTCCTTGCCGTCGCGAGCTATGCGGTTAGCGACCATCGCGCGCGCGTACTCCATCATCACTCACCACTGGTTGTTCTAAGTGCCGCTGTTGTGCAGTCGGAAGGCCTCCACCCACTCCTTGCCGTCGCGAGCTATGCGGTTAGCGAACATCGCGCGCGCGTACTCCATCATCACTCACCACTGGTTGTTGTAAGTGCCGCTGTTGTGCAGTCGGAAGGCCTCCACCCACTCCTTGCCGTCGCGAGCTATGCGGTTAGCGACCATCGCGCGCGCGTACTCCATCATCACTCACCACTGGTTGTTGTAAGTGCCGCTGTTGTGCAGTCGGAAGGCCTCCACCCACTCCTTGCCGTCGCGAGCTATGCGGTTAGCGACCATCGCGCGCGCGTACTCCATCATCACTCACCACTGGTTGTTGTAAGTGCCGCTGTTGTGCAGTCGGAAGGCCTCCACCCACTCCTTGCCGTCGCGAGCTATGCGGTTAGCGACCATCGCGCGCGCGTACTCCATCATCACTCACCACTGGTTGTTGTAAGTGCCGCTGTTGTGCAGTCGGAAGGCCTCCACCCACTCCTTGCCGTCGCGAGCTATGCGGTTAGCGACCATCGCGCGCGCGTACTCCATCATCACTCACCACTGGTTGTTGTAAGTGCCGCTGTTGTGCAGTCGGAAGGCCTCCACCCACTCCTTGCCGTCGCGAGCTATGCGGTTAGCGACCATCGCGCGCGCGTACTCCATCATCACTCACCACTGGTTGTTGTAAGTGCCGCTGTTGTGCAGTCGGAAGGCCTCCACCCACTCCTTGCCGTCGCGAGCTATGCGGTTAGCGACCATCGCGCGCGCGTACTCCATCATCACTCACCACTGGTTGTTGTAAGTGCCGCTGTTGTGCAGTCGGAAGGCCTCCACCCACTCCTTGCCGTCGCGAGCTATGCGGTTAGCGACCATCGCGCGCGCGTACTCCATCATCACTCACCACTGGTTGTTGTAAGTGCCGCTGTTGTGCAGTCGGAAGGCCTCCACCCACTCCTTGCCGTCGCGAGCTATGCGGTTAGCGAACATCGCGCGCGCGTACTCCATCATCACTCACCACTGGTTGTTGTAAGTGCCGCTGTTGTGCAGTCGGAAGGCCTCCACCCACTCCTTGCCGTCGCGAGCTATGCGGTTAGCGACCATCGCGCGCGCGTACTCCATCATCACTCACCACTGGTTGTTCTAAGTGCCGCTGTTGTGCAGTCGGAAGGCCTCCACCCACTCCTTGCCGTCGCGAGCTATGCGGTTAGCGAACATCGCGCGCGCGTACTCCATCATCACTCACCACTGGTTGTTGTAAGTGCCGCTGTTGTGCAGTCGGAAGGCCTCCACCCACTCCTTGCCGTCGCGAGCTATGCGGTTAGCGACCATCGCGCGCGCGTACTCCATCATCACTCACCACTGGTTGTTGTAAGTGCCGCTGTTGTGCAGTCGGAAGGCCTCCACCCACTCCTTGCCGTCGCGAGCTATGCGGTTAGCGACCATCGCGCGCGCGTACTCCATCATCACTCACCACTGGTTGTTGTAAGTGCCGCTGTTGTGCAGTCGGAAGGCCTCCACCCACTCCTTGCCGTCGCGAGCTATGCGGTTAGCGACCATCGCGCGCGCGTACTCCATTATCTACAAGTTACACCACGCTCATTCTATGTCACTTACTAATGGTTGTAGTAAGTACCGTTTACAATAAGTAATAACCATTGATAAGTACAACATATTATTCATTACATAACGAAAAAAAATCGGTTGTCTGTAAAGTCGGTTTACGGACGATAGTCTTACGTGATAACGTCATAAAGAAACATTGATGACTAGCGGGCGGCGGCGGGCGTTCTCTATTAACGCTTGGGTCGATCGTGCCTCTCTATCGCTTGTTCTGCGCTCTCGCTTGCACGCGTAGGCTCAGGCGGAACGTGACACTTTTTCGTGCGTGCAGCCGGTGTTCATCGATTTATAAGTTATCACGTCAATAAAATCTATGTATATAAAAGTGAAAGGTCACTCACTCACTGACTGATTCATCACGAGATCTCAGAAACTATAAAACCTACAAACTTGAAAATTGGAAGGTAGGTTCCTTCTAGGACATAGGTGTCAGCTAAGAAACGGATTTGAGAAAATCCCTCCCTAAGGGGCTGAAATGGGGTATCGAAGGTTATATGAAACTCCTATGTTTTTGAAGTGAGACATCTGAAAATCGGCATTTAGATTATTAACTTTAAAAATAAAAATCTAGCACTCTGTGATGTGGTTAGGACTGTGGTCTCCTATTCGGAGG
Organism: Oeneis ivallda; assembly: GCA_029955525.1. Taxonomy (NCBI): domain Eukaryota; kingdom Metazoa; phylum Arthropoda; class Insecta; order Lepidoptera; family Nymphalidae; genus Oeneis; species Oeneis ivallda. The sequence goes on from JARPMR010000024.1 coordinate 1,490,697, forward strand.
GCCGCAGGTTCGATCCCGGGCACGCACCTCTGACTTTTCGGAGTCAAGTGCGTTTAAGCAATTAAATATCACTTGCTTCAACGGTGAAGGAAAACATCGTGAGGGAACCTGCACACCTGAGAGTTCTTCATAATGTTCTCGAAGCTGTGTGAAGTCCGCCAATTCGCATTGGGCCAGCGTGGTGGACTATGGCCTATAACCCTTCTCTGAGAGGAGACCTGCGCTCAGTAGTGAGCCGTTGATGGGTTGCTAATGATGATGATGATGAATAAAAATCTGTATGTTATTTTGGAAAATCGGCCTTTAAAGGCTTACTAAAAATAGCTTATCACCGTGTCGACTATTGTGTTTCTAGTAGTATTTATTCTAAGCCACATGCATATTCCCTATTATTTGAATATTTGAATATTAGTATAAATTCGATGCCTTAACATGGGTAGCCTAATAAGCATCTCATACTCTCTTTAAACATTTCTGTGGTGGTGTCTCAAATATGGTTGAGAAGGAACGGGTGCCACCGGCGGGAATGGGGCTACTTTATGTCTGCCCATTTTAAGATATATTGCATTGTTAGCACTTGGTAGGTCGGCATTTTTGGACCTTCCCTCATTGTGGAAACACTGCATACATAGCATAGTATCTATTGAATTGTAGACTTGTTTTGAAAAGAGCAACCGCCGAGTTTCTTGCTGGTTCTTCTCGGCAGGAAGGGCATTCCGAACCAGTGGTAGACTCAAAAGCACTTGTAAAAAAGTTTATTTGAATAAAAAACATTTCTATTCTATTCTATTCTATTCTATTAATATGATATCTAAGGCCTCGGTTATATATACTCACTTGGCCGACCGGCTTCACGTAGTCGAACAAGCTGCGGTTGCTGTTGCCGATGGTGGTCTCGGCGGTGACCAGCGCCGTCGATATGATGTAGAAATCGTCTGTGGACTAAACGATTTTTTTTTTTCAATACTTAAGAATCACTTTAACTGGCCCATAGAACTTATTCGTCTTTTAGGTTTAGGTTCACTCCGTCATCAGGCTAAAAAAATAGGTTATTGCATTTAACCGACTTCAAAAAAAGGAGAAGGTTTTATGTATATTCACCGATTACTCGAACACGCCTGTAACCGATTTGGAAAATTCTTTTTTGTTTGAAAAAGTATACTTCCCAGGTGGTCCCATTTAAACTTTATCGAAATCGGCCAAGCGATTTTTAAAAAATCAACAATAAATTATATACTTTGTAGTGGCTTGATGTTTCGCATGGATATAGTTGAGGACTTAGAGAGTGACATAGGCTACCTTTTATCCCGGCAAAAAAAAATTTGCCTGGCAGATGTGAAAACTCGAAATTATTTTGTACAGGTAAAATCGAGCTTAGTACACACATAAATGCACACTCTAATTATAGTTTGTTTTCTTTGCAAGAGGCTGCTCACTTTCACTTTCTGAACTATCACTATCAGACATATTTTACTGTTAAAATTATTTATTTTAAGTAAGACACAGGTTACGTGTACTGTAGTAAACAACACTTTTTCGTACTACATACATACATACTACTACATACATCCTTACTAATATTATAAATGCGAAAGTGTGTTTGTTTGCGGGTTTGTTGGTTTGTCCTTCAATCACGCCGCAACAGGACTACGGATCGACGTGATTTTTTGCATGGGTATAGTTGAGGACCTGGAGAGTGACTTAGCTCTACTTTTTCACCCGGAAAATCAAAGAGTTCCCGAGGGATGTTAAAAACTAAATCCACACGGACGAAGTCGCGGGCATCAGCTAGTACTACATAAAAACAGTCGGTGTGACCCGCCGCTATAGATGTTTCACATCAATATTTGTTACGTTCCCTCAAATATGGTTGAGCGAAACAATGGCCGGGTCATGCGTCATGCTCGTGAACGGGTGCCACCAGCGGCAATGGGGCTACGTTCTGTCTGCCCGTCTTAACATGTGTTGAATTATAATTAGATATAATTACGTATGCTTTTGTGGAACTCTGCATACATAGCATATCTATTAAGTATATTGTAAAAGTATTTTGAAAAGAGCAACTGCCGAGTTTCTTGCTGGTTCTTCTCGGCAGGAACGGCATTCCGAACCAGTGGTAGACTCATCGACGATTCAAAAGTACTTGTAAAAGTTTATTTGAATAAAAAACATTTCTATTCTATTCTAAATAATTTTCCATAAGTCCAAGACAATTTTTGACCCAAGTTGCCTCACAAACCCCTTACCTGCACAAACCCCGGGTAGGAGGTGAACGCCATCTCGCGGCCCGGGATGAGCTGCGCGCTGTCGGGCGACAGCTTGTAGTTCAGAACGTACTTCTTCTGGAAGCGCAGCATGGACTGGTAACTGGAACCAGTAACAAAAGTCTTGAGAGGTCTCAAGGGACACCCGGATGGAACGAAGTTCCTTTCGATTAATTAGTGAATAGACCCAATGTTGAAGCAGTAATTAAACGCACCAACATGAAAGCCACGAACACGAAGCCCATTGGTCCACGTCGCGCGCAACGGTCATCGACACAAAAAACCGTCAAAACTGTCTGTCATTAATATTATATTGATTTGATTCGACATTGTACATCGCATTGAAAACGTTACGAACATTAAAAACCAAATAAAAGTACGTAAAGGTTGTTTCGAATTTGATACGCAAATTATAAACGCGTAAACATAAGTGGTCCTTCTCACCAAATCTCAAGAATACACAGCGACCTATGGATTCGATGAAGACTCAAGAAACGCATTTGAGCAGCTAAAGTTGACGAGATTACGGCAATCAAGACGCGCAGTCGTAACGGTCAACCTATCCGACATCCATCCATCCTTTACGTACTTCGTTTGTGCAATATTGTGCTCAATATCGCGCTTAAAATCGTAAACCCTTCCCGCAAAGATAGCAGGTAAGTACTACCAGCTGACACGTAAGTACCTACTCCTAATTCTTATTTTCCTCCAAAATGACTAGTCGTGACAAATCGCCACAATTAGGCCTTCCAGAGGAAAAACTAGACGTTCTTCTGCGTGAACTAACAAAGAAACGTGGCACTCTCAAAGGCAGATTAACAAAATTTAGTACGTATCTAAATAATTTCAATATAGAAGACGCAACAGCGCAAACTAAAATTGGTTTGAAGCTACGCATTGAGGGTGTCACAAATCTTTATCGTGAATACAACGACATTCAGTCTCGAATAGAAGAATGTGTCAGCGAATCTGATATCGAGGATCAGCTGACACAAAGAGAACAGTTCGAGGACTTCTACTATACAACACTGTCTCAGGCTGAGTTGTTGTTGAAAAGGAGTGGTAGCAGTGGTGGTGACGTCGCAACTTGTTCCAAAACATGCGCAAATAACAGTCAGTTGCGATCAGTTAAGTTACCTACGATAACGTTGCCATCGTTTGATGGGTCATACGAGCACTGGTTGGAATTTCGGGATACTTTCCAATCCTTAGTACACAATTCAGACGAAATAACAAGTATCCAGAAATTCCACTACCTGAAATCTTCATTAAAAGGTAGTGCCGAGCTAGTCATCGACGCGTTGGAATTCACATCCGACAATTATGGTGTAGCTTGGGAACTTTTACTCAATCGCTATAATAATAGCAGATTATTAGTGCATAACCACGTCAAAACGATATTTAACATTCAAGCGTTGAGTAAAGAGTCCTCCGCATCGCTTAGGAACCTCAGTGACACTATTCTTAAAAATTTACGCGCTTTAAAAATCCTAGGCGAGCCTGTAGACTCCTGGGATACATTAATTATCTTTATCATTGTGTCTAAACTCGATAAAATCACTGAACGCGAATGGGAACAATATAAAGGCACTTTGGGAACGAACAATAACGATTCTAAATCAAAGTTGAAGGTTGATGATCTAATTAACTTCCTCAAAAATCGGGCGGACATGCTAGAAACATTGCAAAGTTCACAGAACTCACAAAATACAAAGGATGCAAAATTAACGAAAAATCACGGTAAGTCATCCACTAGTTCTCACTCGAAATGCAATGTTTCTACCACTAACAAACCGCACGAACGTCGCGTCACTCCTAAGAAATGTTACATGTGCAACGAAGGTTTTCATCAACTGTACGCGTGTTCAAAGTTCATCAACTCTGATTTAGAAACGAAATTGAAATTTCTTCGCGATAACAATTTATGTGAAAATTGCATGAAAACTAGTAACCACAAGGCCGAGTTTTGCAGATATGGGGGTTGCCGTATTTGCTCGTTAAAGCATAATTCGGTAATTCACCCTTTAAACGAGTCAAATCATCCCCCAGATTGCACAAAAACAAAAGATAACACTATCGGTTCCCTAGCGATGCACTCGTCATTCGACAATAATAGCGGTAGGATTGAGGCGTATTTATCGTAACAGGTAAAAACAACAGGTATATTAAAAAAGCATTCTGTAACTGTGACTAGATATCTGAAAAAACAGTTCCTGTTCCAACTTCCAAGCGATACCAAAATGCCTATTATTCACAGTCACAAGCTTTTCTCTATTCATGCTTATGACAGTAACCATTGTTAGAATGAGATAAAAACTGTTATTTTTTATATTGTGACACCATGTTATATTTGTCACAAGCTCTTTCCTTTTCTCGCAAACGTTCAATACATAAGCTAGAAAGAGAAGTACCACCGCGTATGGCGGACCCTGTTAATGTTCTCACAAGGTCTATCCTATTCTAGCAAAGGTTTAATACATAAGCTAGAAAGAGAAGTACCAATATGGCAAAATGGGCTGTTACTACGATCGGATACACATACATCTTTATAAAGACGATGTGATGACATATTTATTAGAGGATAGTTAATTAAATCTACCCCATTTACTGCGAATAAAAGAAAGATGTTTTGATTATGTATGTGGGATCAGCTAATATAAACTAAAATTACGTTTATTTAATCATTGCATAGATATTAAATTTTTACTATTTTGACCAACTCTCATGCAATCAGTGTATCCGAACATTTTCTCCTCTATGGTAATACTTGTGGTCTGTGGTAATACGGGCTGTCCGCTGTTACTGCGATCGGATACACAACTGCGATCGGATACACATATACCTTATAAAGACGATTGGAATACTTTTTAAAACATATTTAATCTAGAATAATTATATATTATTCGTTAACTGCGAATAAAAGAACGATGTTTTGATTGCGCGTATACGATTTATCAATGTAAACTAATGAATATATTTATTTAATAAGTAGTACACACATATTTTTATTTTACCACCTAAGCTATGATTGTAAAATGCTAATAAAGAACCGAGTTTTATACTGCACACACAATGACTAAACTTGCTACCGGTATGAAATAACAGACTGTTATTTTGTAACAGGTATTTGGAACTGTTATTTATGTATAACAGGAACAGACGTAACAGATACGCGATTTTACCTGTTACGACCCACTCCTAAGCAGCGGCGCGAGCGCAGGCCTGCAGTCGACCCCCGTCGCGCTCCCGTCCCCCGCAGATTCAAGAATTACCTATGCAAATAATGCGTACTTAAACGATAGTCGCGCACATCGCTCATTACGACCGGTTTTGCTATCAACTGCGCTCATCCAGGTACGGACTCAACGCAATGTTTATATACTCGCAACTGCACTTTTGGATAACGGTAGTGAACGCAGTTTCGTAAGCGAACCCTTTTGTAAAAAATTAGGGTTAGATTTATTACAGTCCACTCACGAGATTAGAGGTGTAGGTAACTCGGTGACGCAATGTACTAAATCGTGCGGCATTGAGATAAAATCGCGCATATCTACTTACACCACTAAACTCAAATGTTTCGTTTTACCGCAAATTTCTTCTACATTGCCCGCTGTACATTATGAACGCGCTAGGTTTCGTATACCTAAAAGTGTACAGCTGGCGGATCCGCATTTTCTTGATTCCCGACAAATCGATATGTTGATCGGCGCAGATCCATTTTGGGAATTATTAAACGAAGGTAATATAAGGTTACCTAACGGACCTTATTTACAGAACACATATTTAGGCTGGATAATATCAGGACCTATCGCATTAAATACGCGCAGCGATAGCATTATTCAGTGTAATTTTTCGCAATCCATAGATACGCAATTACGTCAATTTTGGGAAATCGAAGAGCTACCTAGGGATCGGGATACGCGCACAGATGCGGAACGTGCTTGCGAAGACCTGTTCACTCGTACTACGATGCGCAATGACGAGGGACGGTTTATCGTTAGCATTCCACTAAAGACATCTGCCGATCTTTTAGGCGAATCATTCTCACAGGCGGAAAGACGCTTTCTAGCATTAGAAAAGCGATTACAACGCGCACCCGCTTACAAAAAATTATATGCAGATTTCCTTCACGAATACGAAAGTCTTGGTCACATGACTCGCATTACGACCTACGGAACACCTCATTATTTCATGCCGCATCACGGTGTGTTCCGTGAACACGCCACAAGTACCAAGCTGAGAGTGGTTTACGATGCTGGGGCGGTCACGAGCACGGGTGTCAGCTATAATGATCTGCAGTTGGTAGGCCCGCCTATCCAAGGCGACCTAATGTCAATCATATTACGCTTTAGACAACATCGGTACGTCGCATGCGCGGATATAGAAAAGATGTATCGACAGTGTCTTGTCAACGAAAACCAACGTGATCTTCAACTGATTCTCTGGCGCGATGAACCCACGCAGCCATTAGGCATCTATCGTCTCAACACGGTCACTTACGGAACCGCGTCCGCACCATTTTTAAGTGTACGTTGTTTAAAACAACTAGCACTCGAAACTACTAACGCAGAGGTGTCTCGGATAATCAACGAAGATTTCTACGTCGACGACATGATTACGGGTTCTAATGATAAAGACAATCTAGTTAAATTATGCGAAGAAACAGCTACGACGCTGCAAGCGGGCTGTTTCCCACTGCGCAAGTGGATATTCAATTTTTCATCGTCGGAACTTATGATCACATCGTCGCCGTGTGAATACAAACAAATAAGCGCTGAGAACACGAATCACAAAACATTAGGCATTGGTTGGCTTAATGACAGTGACGAATTTTACTTTAATACGGAGTTTGAGAGTGATAGCAATCAACCAATAACTAAGCGCATAATTCTATCATACGCATCTCAAATTTTCGATCCGTTGGGCATTTTAAGTCCATTCATTATAACTGCGAAAATGTTATTACAACAGCTGTGGTTATTAAAATTGGATTGGGATGAGTCCGTCCCTGTCGAGATCGCTCGGCAGTGGAACCGGTTTCTTGCGTCACTTTCAATCCTGAAAACTATACGCGTACCGCGCTACGTCATGGATAGCAATTCTATGTATACGGAGATGCATATTTTTACCGATGCCTCGCAAAACGCTTACGGCGGCGCGTGTGTTTATATTCGAATGTTAAACAAAAAATCGTACGGTCAAAGTTCGTTTGCTTTGTTCTAAAGGGAAGGTCGCGCCACTAAAAACTATTAGTATTCCCCGTTTAGAACTGTTAGGTGCCCTTATAGGTGCGCGGCTGTATGATAAAGTTCGAAGTTTGCTGCGTTGCACCTTTAACCGCGTAATGTTTTGGACAGACTCCACGATAGTCTTAGGTTGGCTACGCATGCCGCCTAGATTATTAAAAACCTTCGTTCAAAATAGGACGATAGAAATTCACGAGTTGACGAAGGACCTTCCGTGGCGTCACGTAAGCGGAAAGGAAAATCCAGCTGATCTAGTATCGCGAGGAGTTGTGAATCTCGAAGAGCTCACTTCTTATGGTGGGAGGGGCCAGCCTTTCTTTGCGATAGTACATTTGACTGTGAAAACGTACCTCCTTTTTATGCGTCAGAGGGTCAGTCAAATGATTTGCCTGAAACGAAAGGTAGTGACGTAACCGCGCTTGTAGCCCGCGATAGTTCGAACTTTGAAGAAAATTCTGTTATTAATTTCGAACGATTCTCTCAGTTCAACCGGCTTAGACGCTCAACTGCATATATTTTACGATTTTTACATAATTCGCGCAATAAATCAAATAAGCGTTCAGGTGTTCTTACCGTAGATGAACTGAGAGAGGCCGACAAATTGTTGACTAGGCTGTCTCAATTGGAATCCTTTCCAGTCGAGTACAAGTCGATAACCAACAATCGCGCGCTCAACCAGAAACATAATTTGAGCAAATTAAATTTGTTTCTTGACGGGGATAAACTATTGCGAGTCGGTGGCAGGCTAGACTATTCTTCAGAGTTCGACTACAATAAAAAACATCCGATACTACTTTCAGGCAAACATTATTTCACGCATCTTCTTTTCCGCCACGAACACAAAACGTTGCTACATGCAGCACCGCAAGCGCTTCTGTTTCACCTTCGCGAAACTTGGTGGCCGCTTGCAGGTAGGAATCTCGCTAGAAAAATTGTTCACGAATGCGTTGTGTGCAAGCGCGTGCGAGGTCAAACGCTTACTCCTCTTATGGGAAATCTTCCCAGTGAGAGAATAACACCTACGTTTCCATTTGATCGATGCGGTGTTGACTGTGCCGGCCCAGTGCTCATTCTCAACAGGAAAGGTAGGGGTGCCACAACTACTAAAGCATACATCTGCATATTTATCTGTTTCGTTACGCGCGCTGTTCATTTGGAGCTTGTCACCGACCTAACTACCAAAGCATACTGTCTCACGATTAATCGCTTTGTGTCACGCAGATCGCGACCCTCAGAAATTTGGTCCGATAATGGCCGGAATCTGGTCGGACTTAAGAACGAATTCGCTCAATTTCTAGAACGCTGTAGTTCGGAAATTATAGATTACGCAAATCAACAAAACATTAAATTTAAATTTATTGTACCATACGCTGCTCATTTTGGAGGACTGTGGGAGGCAGGAGTACGCTCTTGCAAGTACCACCTTCGTCGTGTGGTGGGTAACGCGCATCTTACCTACGAAGAGTTCAGCACGGTATTAGCACAAGTCGAAGCCGTCCTGAACTCGCGACCTCTCACCCCAATGTCATCCGATCCTAACGACCTCTTACCTCTTAGTCCTGCTCACTTCCTGGTTGGCCGTACGCTCACATCGCCTGTCTACGAAAACCTGGAGGATACGCCTACGCACAGACTCGACCGGTACCAGCGGGTGGAACAAATACGACAGCACTTTTGGAGCCGCTGGTCGAAAGAGTATATCTCCGAGCTGCAAACGAGGACGAAGTGGAGGAAGAACACGCCAGACCTCAAACCCAACACCATGGTCATTATCAAAGAGGACAACTTACCTCCATTACGGTGGCATCTTGGCCGGGTCGTCAAGAACATTCCCGGGAAGGATGGCATTGCAAGAGTGGCTGAAATACAAACAGCAACTGGACTTGTGCGGCGAGCTTACACGAAAATTTGTCCATTGGTTGACCCTGAGGAAACCATCTTGGAAGCCAAGGGTTCCAAGGCCGGGGGCATGTTGAAGCAGTAATTAAACGCACCAACATGAAAGCCACGAACACGAAGCCCATTGGTCCACGTCGCGCGCAACGGTCATCGACACAAAAAACCGTCAAAACTGTCTGTCATTAATATTATATTGATTTGATTCGACATTGTACATCGCATTGAAAACGTTACGAACATTAAAAACCAAATAAAAGTACGTAAAGGTTGTTTCGAATTTGATACGCAAATTATAAACGCGTAAACACCCAATATTGTACCGCGAAAATACCGAACACAATGCCAAATTCACATTCAAAAAAGTGTCGATCCGTCTAGCCCCCTTCCGCACCGCACGAAAGTGTCGGTTCAATTTAATCTTAATTTTTCCGTCTAGCCCCCTTTCGCACCGCGCGATAAGGAACTACGTTCCAATAATAAATGTTATTTGCCAAATTGTGGGTACATTACCTTTTAGAATCAACGCCATCTCTCGCCACATGTTAGAAAGAGGGTCGTGACGGAAAATTCTTTCAAATTTTTTCGCCATCCGCCAAGTCCGTACCGTGCGATAAGGAAAGGTATCAAAACTTGAACTGCTGTCTTGCCCGCGAGATGTTAACGGACCATTTTGTGACTCAACTAGAGGATGATGCGCTGGCACCTTAATACGCCACACGGCGTCCACCCGTTGTCCACTGGGCGTCCACTCACCACCACCACCAGTGCTCGCCCCACAGCAGCCCGTCGGGCGTCTCGCGTGGCATCGACAGCGCGAATGCGAGCTCGTCCAGGTCGCCCAGCACGTTGCGCCAGCTGCGGAGCATACATACCTGTTCCAGGTGACGTGCTAGGTGTAGAGGTTGGTGAGGTCGGGCAGCAGCTTGACGAGCCCGCTGCAGTGCTCGCCCCACAGCAGCCCGTCGGGCGTCTCGCGTGGCATCGACAGCGCGAATGCGAGCTCGTCCAGGTCGCCCAGCATGTTGCGCCAGCTGCGGAGCATACATACCTGTTCCAGGTGACGTGCTAGGTGTAGAGGTTGGTGAGGTCGGGCAGCAGCTTGACGAGCCCGCTGCAGTGCTCGCCCCACAGCAGCCCGTCGGGCGTCTCGCGTGGCATCGACAGCGCGAATGCGAGCTCGTCCAGGTCGCCCAGCATGTTGCGCCAGCTGCGGAGCATACATACCTGTTCCAGGTGACGTGCGAGGTGTAGAGGTTGGTGAGGTCGGGCAGCAGCTTGACGAGCCCGCTGCAGTGCTCGCCCCACAGCAGCCCGTCGGGCGTCTCGCGTGGCATCGACAGCGCGAATGCGAGCTCGTCCAGGTCGCCCAGCATGTTGCGCCAGCTGCGGAGCATACATACCTGTTCCAGGTGACGTGCTAGGTGTAGAGGTTGGTGAGGTCGGGCAGCAGCTTGACGAGCCCGCTGCAGTGCTCGCCCCACAGCAGCCCGTCGGGCGTCTCGCGCGGCATCGACAGCGCGAATGCGAGCTCGTCCAGGTCGCCCAGCACGTTGCGCCAGCTGCGGAGCATACATACCTGTTCCAGGTGACGTGCTAGGTGTAGAGGTTGGTGAGGTCGGGCAGCAGCTTGACGAGCCCGCTGCAGTGCTCGCCCCACAGCAGCCCGTCGGGCGTCTCGCGTGGCATCGACAGCGCGAATGCGAGCTCGTCCAGGTCGCCCAGCATGTTGCGCCAGCTGCGGAGCATACATACCTGTTCCAGGTGACGTGCTAGGTGTAGAGGTTGGTGAGGTCGGGCAGCAGCTTGACGAGCCCGCTGCAGTGCTCGCCCCACAGCAGCCCGTCGGGCGTCTCGCGTGGCATCGACAGCGCGAATGCGAGCTCGTCCAGGTCGCCCAGCATGTTGCGCCAGCTGCGGAGCATACATACCTGTTCCAGGTGACGTGCGAGGTGTAGAGGTTGGTGAGGTCGGGCAGCAGCTTGACGAGCCCGCTGCAGTGCTCGCCCCACAGCAGCCCGTCGGGCGTCTCGCGTGGCATCGACAGCGCGAATGCGAGCTCGTCCAGGTCGCCCAGCATGTTGCGCCAGCTGCGGAGCATACATACCTGTTCCAGGTGACGTGCGAGGTGTAGAGGTTGGTGAGGTCGGGCAGCAGCTTGACGAGCCCGCTGCAGTGCTCGCCCCACAGCAGCCCGTCGGGCGTCTCGCGTGGCATCGACAGCGCGAATGCGAGCTCGTCCAGGTCACCCAGCATGTTGCGCCAGCTGCGGAGCATACATACCTGTTCCAGGTGACGTGCGAGGTGTAGAGGTTGGTGAGGTCGGGCAGCAGCTTGACGAGCCCGCTGCAGTGCTCGCCCCACAGCAGCCCGTCGGGCGTCTCGCGCGGCATCGACAGCGCGAATGCGAGCTCGTCCAGGTCGCCCAGCATGTTGCGCCAGCTGCGGAGCATACATACCTGTTCCAGGTGACGTGCGAGGTGTAGAGGTTGGTGAGGTCGGGCAGCAGCTTGACGAGCCCGCTGCAGTGCTCGCCCCACAGCAGCCCGTCGGGCGTCTCGCGTGGCATCGACAGCGCGAATGCGAGCTCGTCCAGGTCGCCCAGCATGTTGAGCCAGCTGCGGAGCATATATACCTGCTATGGGCCATTTTTTACCGACTTCAAAAAGGAGGAGGCTCTCAATTCGCCTGTATGTTCTTTTGTATGTTTGTTACGCGATTATTCCCGACAATTATGAATGGATTTTGATGATTCTTTTTTTCGTAGGTCATACTTCAGAGGTGGTCCCATATAAATTTTATCGAAATTGATTCAGCGCTTTTTGAAAATTTCATAAAATTTTGTAGTGGCGTTTGAAGTCGGTTTTTTACTCACGTCTTCGCTCCCGCCAACTATTAAAAGTAATCTGAAAGGGTTTTTCATATACAAAATTACCAATTTGGATTTTTTGCCTTATGGATTTCACCTTTTTTTTAAATTCCTTTTTAAACCACCCCAGTATTAAGAGCGAAAAAGACAAAAAAAATTCAAATCATGATAGAATTGTATACTAACATGATATCGCGTACAGTGAGCCACTCGTAAGCATCGCTGGTGGCTTGGTTGTACCCGACAGCCAGACCTTCCAGCTGGATGTAGTACAGTTTCATCTGCAATCAGAATTATATCTATATAATATCTACTTCAGTCCCTACTAGTTACTATAGTCCCTTGAAGCAGATAAAATTAGGTTTCCTTCAAGTTAAAAGGACTCTAAAAAAGTTATTTTACGTTTCGTTTTAGTTAATACGAATAAGAATTTATTTAACTAAAAGTATAGTACCACTACGTACTTACTAAGTAGGTACTAATTATAAACATAGTACTTATTAAGACTACACCAGCAAAAAACCCAACGTTGTTTTGGCTGGAGTTGTAGGTTTAATTAAAATGTAATTTTTTTTGTAAAAAAATTAAAAATATTTTTCTTATAAAAAAATGGGCCTTTTAGTTTTGTACAATGTTTCTGCAATATAAATGATTTAATTATTGCAAATCTTCTTATATATATAAAAATGAATCCCTATTTCCCTTGGTCACGACATCACGCGTGAACGGCTGGACCGATTTTGACGGGACTTTCACTGACAGACAGCTGATGTTATAAGGAGTGACATAGGCTACTTTTTTAACCGACTTTCAAAAAAAGAGTTGTGTTTTCCTATCTATATATATATATCAGTATCTCTGTGATTTGTGAACCAATTTGCGTTTTTTAATCGATACAAAACCTTTGCCAGATGGTCCCATAAAAACTGGGTTCTAAATCCTCAATACTGATGATGTAGGGTTACTGTCCACCTAAATTGTGGTGATTTATTGACTGTCGATTATGAATAGTTGTTGTAGGTGCCAAGCAAAGACTACATAGTTATTATTCCAAGAGCCAACTCCTCAATCCTGATGTTGCAGGGGTTCTGCCCACGCGGACGAAGTCGCGGGCATCAGCTAGTTATATATAATAATACTAGCTGACCCAGCAAACTTCGTACCGCCAACAAAAATATTTTGTGGTTGTCACCCTTATCATTTAGGGGTGTGAAAAATAGATAGTAGCCGATTCTCAGACCTACTGAATATGTAAAAATGTAAAAATCAGGAAAGCTGTTTCGGAGGAGTAAGGTAACTAACATTGTGACACGAGAATTTTATATATTAGACTAGCTAATGCCCGCGACTTTGTCAGCGTGGATTTAGTTTTTAAAATCCCTCGGGAACTCCTTGATTTTCCGGGATAAAAAGTAGCCTAGATGTTGACCCGAGTAATAAGCTACCACGGTATAAAATTTTGTAGAAATCTGTGCGGTAGTTTTTACGTGAAAGAAGGACAAACAAACAGACACGAAATCGTCCAGTTACAGTTTCTGATGCCCGCGACTTTGTCCGCGTGGATTTAGTTTTTAAAGTCCCTCGGGAACTCCTTGATTTTCCGGGATAAAAAGTAGCCTAGATGTTGACCCGAGTAATAAGCTACCACGGTATAAAATTTTGTAGAAATCTGTGCGGTAGTTTTTACGTGAAAGAAGGACAAACAAACAGACACGAAATCGTCCAGTTACAGTTTCTGATGCCCGCGACTTTGTCCACGTGGATTTAGTTTTTAAAGTCCCTCGGGAACTCCTTGATTTTCCGGGATAAAAAGTAGCCTAGATGTTGACCCGAGTAATAAGCTACCACGGTATAAAATTTTGTAGAAATCTGTGCGGTAGTTTTTACGTGAAAGAAGGACAAACAAACAGACACGAAATCGTCCAGTTACAGTTTTATTATAAGTATTTTAGATGTATAACTTATTTGGTAATATTTTGTATCCTGTGCTATAAGTAAATGTGACCTTAACTTAAGTTGTAAATTACCTGATACCAGTATGGGTCATTGTGGTTGGCAGCCACCTGACTTTCAATATAGTCTTCATTCTCGTCCACAAAGTCCTCAATCATACCGCACACTTCTGTCTTATTGTAGCAATACCTTAAAGACATATCATGGGGTTAATTTTATGGTTGTTTGGAAGGCAGTAATAGCCTTTAAGGCTGGAATCTCATCAGTGCGCATCGATTTGCATTTTGTCGATACAAAGCTGTCATTTTTCATAGAGTCATGTATGTATCGAAAAGCCGAATTGATGCGTACACGACTCTATGAAAAATGACAGTTTTGCTTGGACAAAATGTGAATGAATAAGGTTTCGGTTTACAGTTTTGACAAGTCTATCCATCTATCTGTCGGTCCTTGGTTTAACTCAGAAACTATTAGTACTGCAGCTCTTTAACTGTAATTTTGCATGTATGTTTATGTATTATTATTATTATTAACATTTACATAAATGATTTACCACATTTTGTCCAAAATACTTGCGATATTGTACTATTTGCTGATGATACGTCTTTGATTTTTAAAGTCGATAGGACGAAAGACAATTTTGACGATGTAAATATTGCATTATCTCAAGTTTCTGAATGGTTTACGGCAAATAATCTACTTTTAAATGCTAAAAAAACCAAGTGTGTTGAGTTTTTATTGCCCAACACCAGAACTGTCAGTAAAAATTTAAAGATAAGTAATGAACCCTCGAAATGTGAGGACTCCACAGTGTTCTTGGGATTAACCCTGGACTCAAAGCTGCAATGGGGCACCCATATAGCAACACTTGCTGGCAAGCTTAGCTCTGCTGCTTACGCTGTTAGGAAGATTCGACAGTTAACTGACATAGAAACTGCAAAAATTGTTTATTTTGCATATTTCCATAGTATTATGTCATACGGAATCTTATTATGGGGTAAAGCAGCCGATATTGGAAAAATTTTTGTATTGCAGAAGAGGGCAATTCGCGCAATATATAATTTAAAACCGCGGGATTCCCTTCGAGAAAAATTTAAAGAAACATTTGTGGGAATGGGCGTGACGTTTTATAATAAAATTCCACAGTCGATCTTAGACTTGCCTTTACACAAGTTTAAGAAATCAGTTAAAACTAATCTCATGAAAAAAGCATATTATGCAATTGAAGACTATTTAGATGATAAAAAAGCGTGGACATAATTCGTTCCAGCGATTCATGAGACAGTAGGTGGTAATTTAACTGTATAACTATTCTATTGAATGTAAACTTATTTTGAAAAGAGCAACTGCTGAGTTTCTTGCTGGTTCTTCTCGGCAGGAACGGCATTCCGAACCAGTCTGCAGTGGTAGACTCATCGACGATTCATAAGCACTTGTAAAAAAGTTTATTTGAATAAAAAACATTTCTATTCTATTCTCTTCTATTATTTATAATAGGCTACACAGCTGTTGCTGATGCGTCTATATCACTTCCTGTGCTTGGAGTTTCCAATATTATGGTGGTCTAATCTGTTTTTAAATTCATTCTGACTTTGACGTCACTATTCCTTTAGGCAACTTATTCCATATATTCACCACTCTGTTTGTTAGATAGTGTTTATAGGGATTGGACTACATACTAGATGACGCGGTCGCTCGCGACTTCGTCTGCATGGATTAAGATTTTTTTATTTCCGTGGGAACTCTTTACTTTTCGGGGATAAAATTATATAGTATCAGCTATCTCCATTCCAAAGTTCAGCCAAACTGGTTTATTTGTTGTGGCATGAAAGTAACAAACATCCATCCATCCATCCATCGATACATCCATCCTCAAACTTTCGCATTTATAATATTAGTAGTACATATTTATCAAGCCTACAAAGTTGTGAAATAAAGTCTTGAAAAAAAAGCCTGTCTCACCCTTTGAGCACATTCTGCCAGTGCATCCATATGAGGTCTCTTGTGAGGAAGCCCTCCAGGTAGCCGGCCGCGTACGCCTGCTTCTCATCGCTGGCGCCGGCCGTCGTGTGCAGCTCCAAGAACGCCCAGCTACAACACAATCCACATTATTTTTCTTTTTTTTCCATCTGCGGTCAGTCTGTGAACTATAAGCAGATCTGGAGTTCGTTGAATGTTTAGGATTTGCACATTCAATGATGTGACATCCCATAAATATAGACAGACAATGTTGACGGACTCGCCTCACTGTGACATATTTGCAGGCCAATGGAACACAGTCGTAAGTCAGTGCTTGCAGTTTTGTGAAAATTATAATTCTACTATGTTTCTTATCTTAGGTTATTTTTTCTTTTTGTTATTATTTTTTTAATTTGTCTGTAATTGAGCTATTGATTAATTAATTGATTGATTTAATTAATGTTATTGGACAGTGTCAGTTTTAATTAAAGTAAATAAAATAAAAAATAAATAGAACAGTAGTTTGCTATGCTATGTTGACCAACATTGTTCTTTTAACAGTTACAATCAACAGTTATACTAACTTTTTTTTTAACAATCCACAGTTATATTAAAAACTAAATCAAGTTAGACTGGATTTGTAACATTAAAATCCCAAACTGAGCACACAGTTTTGAAGTGCAAGTGTGCATTCAGTCATTTTAGCCTTATTGAGCTCAATCAATCAATCATTTAATTTTGCAAGAATATGGTACATAAAATATAGACATATTTACATAGATGTTAAGTTTACAATTATACAGCGTCAACATCCTGCCAAGCTTGGCGTGCAAAAAACAAACTCATTTGAAGGCCTCAGCATAAACCGCATCCATGGTCCGCATTGCAGCGGCGATATACTAGTGAATTGCGCTTACATTGCGTTAATGACTTATTAATACCTCAATAGCCCAACGGTTAAAGGTGCTGATTGAAAACTGAAAGGTCACAGGTTCGAATCCCACCTGTTAGCGACGCGAAGAAAAACCTTTTTGTAGTGACACATATTTATAAGAAAAATACCTGTTAAGAAAATAAATTGAGACAGATGTCAATGTGTGAGAAAATTATTCCGCTGCAAATTACAATCCTGAAGCTTGACTTTTTATTGAAACTATCCGCTACACCACCCATTGCACTATTGTCGTACCCACTCCTGGCACAAGCTTTCCGCTTATTTGGAGGGGAGAGGAGAATATTAGTCAAGTTCAACTTGGTTGATATTCTTTTTTTTAAAAAAATACTAGCTGATGCCCGCGACATCATCCGTGCATATTTAGTTTTTAAAATCCCTCGGGAGCTCTTCAATATTCCGGGATGAAAGTAGTCTATGTCACTCTCCAGATCCTCAACTCTACCCATGCAAAAAGTCACGTCGATCCGTAGGTCTGTTACGGCGTGATTGAAAGACAAACCAACAAACACACTTTCGCATTTGTATTATTAGTATGATGATAATTGATAACGTGATGTACTTTTATCGCTGCTTCAGTGAGGAAAGACGGTTGATTGCGTCGCCAGTCGCCTAACCAGTACGGCCGCAGCCTATGTCAATCCAGATATTATACCAGTTACCTATATCAAAAGCAAATAGCAATAAAGTCCAACTTGGTTGATATTCTTTTAAAAAAATAATTATAGCTGATGCCCGCGACTTCATCCGTGCGGATTTAGTTTTTAAAATCCCTCGGGAACTCTTCAATATTCCGGGATGAAAGTAGCCTATGTCATTCTCCAGGTCCTCAACTCTACCCATGCAAAAAGTCACGTCGATCCGTAGGAGACAAACCAACAAACACACTTTCGCATTTGTATTATTAGTATGATGATAATTGATAACATGATGTACTTTTATCGCCGCTTCAGTGAGGAAAGACGGTTGATTGCGTCGCCAGTCGCCTAACCAGTACGGCCGCAGCCTATGTCAATCCAGATATTATACCAGTTACCTATATCAAAAGCAAATAGCAATAAAGTCCAACTTGGTTGATATTCTTTTAAAAAAAAAAATACTAGCTGATGCCCGCGACTTCATCCGTGCGGATTTAGTTTTTAAAATCCCTCGGGAACTCTTCAATATCCCGGGATGAAAGTAGCCTATGTCATTCTCCAGGTCCTCAACTCTACCCATGCAAAAAGTCACGTCGATCCGTAGAAATCAATAAAATAAAATAAAACATTGAAAACATACCCAGTCTTGTTTATCTCATTAGTGTAGGTGGCGCGAGCTATGTGCACATCCGGAATTTCGACTGATTTATCCGTGAGGGACACCTCAGCTTTCCCGTGCGACCACGTCACGAACCCATACTTACTCTTCCCCAATGTTAATAAGCTCAGTAACACCAAAACACAACATTTTAAATGCAAACCGGCGAAAAACATCACAGCTTCAAAGATAACTTTCGTTAGAACATATTAAGCAAACCACATGCAAACTAAGCGTTCTGATAATCTGATTTTATCAAAAGGTCAATAACATTCGTCTACAGTCAACACAAAGAGATAAGCAACTAAAATAATTAATAACTAATAAAATAGTTCAAAGATAAGAATATCAAAATAATATCATCACACCAGCCGTTGGTTTCTTGCCATTCTTGTTGTTTTGAATGTCAAAGTCAGCTGTTGTACTATTTATTTCTATTTGCATGAAGGCCTACCCCATGAAGGTAGCAAATACATGGAGGTGCCTTACCTACAAAAATCGGGTGCATACCTACAGAAAAAAACTCATAAAATGGCCGCCCATTAGGGAGTGTGCTTCGAAACTATCGACATCGATAAGGAGTGAAGCGATAATCAAGCATTTATGTATACGTAGTATTTATAGGTTATAATAATTACGTAACGTACGTTTGTACTCTATCAGGTACATATTATTCGCGTGGATTTAGGTTTTTAAAGATCTTGGAATATCCAAACAGTTTCGCTTCCGTTTTGTGAAATTGAAAGAGATCACCATATATAAAAAAGTACTCATTTATAAATTATAATATGTATCAATCGTTTGTTAATTATAAACCACTATTTCTTTTCATTAAAAGAGCAACTTGCTGGCTCATAGTAGTATCCACCTCTTGCTCTTACCGCAGAAAAGAAATGTATCACACGATCTTTTCATATTTTATGTAGAGGGATGTGTGTTATATTTATATTCTCCACGCCTATAGCACCCATCCATTTTTTTCTTTAAGTTTTCACTAGCCGGAAACGACAGCAGAAAACACGGACATTATCATCTATTATATAGAGGTATTAGATTCTAGCATTTATTATTTATGTGAAGTATTAAAATAACCGGACAAATGATATAAATTTCAACTATAAACACCAAACTTCTTGTATTATCTGATAATATGGTGATGAGCAGTAACTAATGCATTAGAATTTATTCAAGTCGTTTAACGTCACCTATAATAATATCGACAAGTCGATACTCCATTGACACAAATCCAATAACACGCAACTACTTGACAGGCTGACAGCTGAAGTTCAACCAATAAGAGTGAATACATAATGTGTTGTACATAAGGCTCATAAAATGGCGGATGGCACCCGGCTTGACTAGTAGTTACTTTATATACTTCATCTCCATCTATTTCCTACCTACCATGGCCTACCCTACCATGTGATTTTGCCATTTGGGCCATTTGACCACAGACCAGTAACACTAATGCATTTGACGTAGTCGTAATTCCTACTTCCATGGACATTTGTTTATTTTACCACAGATACAAATATTATAGGTAGGTACTTTTTGTAGGGTGGCAATTTTTTTATACGCCACATATCATTTTTTGACCACCAAGTGACCACCAGTATCTACGGAAACAGGTGTAAATGGAAAAATTAGGTTTTATACGCCACATATCATTTTTTGACCACCAAGTGACCACCAGTATCTACGGAAACAGGTGTAAATGGGAAAAATTAGAACACTCCCGACATGTGAATCTATGGCCGAACTGTGTACGATGTAACAAGGATCATAGACTTGTATATTAGGATCATGGACTTTGTATATAACAGACAAGGATATAACTGACATCCTGTTACCCAGTTTTCTGCTCCATCATCAGATCCTCTTATTTTATGTTTCTATTCAATTTCTATTCTAATATTAGGTATATTCTAACACCTACTCATTGAGATCATTCTAATGAGCCCAAACACACTATATCTACTGGAAGTTGCGTATCCCGCAGACTACTTGATGCTGCGGTATGAGCTCAAGGTTACCATGGCTTGGAAATTATCTTAAGCAACAGTACACCATAATATTTCAAATCAATCGCAACATTTTTTACAACACATAATCAAGTAGTAAATGAGCAGACGACTTTCAAACGCCTGAAAATTTCTTCCTAAATTATACCTAAGATCCACCTCGATTACGTTAGCTTTCAAACAGAAAAAACCGCATCAAAATCGGTCCACTCGTTAGGGAGCTGCGAGAGAACAGACAGACACACAGATACACACCTCAATCTTGTAACACCCCTCTTTTTTTGTCGGGGGTTAATAAAACAAACTAAACAAGTCAACATAACAATCGGCCTTTATTTCACTAAAATTTTACACAAAATATAATGCTACTTATTCTGTCTTACACTAAACTAGATAGAACTAAAATGATGTCATTCATTTCTTTAAAAGAGGGCGGTACGACATTTAGTTCTGTGACTGTGAAGCTATAAGTGCGACAGAATAAGAACAGTATGGCTGCGAAAACAGTCTAAAAACCATTGGCAAACAAATATTATCAAGTTGCTGATAATTTCAACCCTATTTCCCCACATTTGTATCCAATTTCTCTCATGAGGTACGGCGTTCTTTCATGCTCGGGGGAACTGAGCCATTCGTTGACATTGAATGCCACTGTCGCATATCCCTGCTTCTCCAGTATGTCTAAAACAAGACGAAATGGTCCTCGAAGGCGGTTACTATTCATTGAGAAGCAGCCTTGATTGAAATTCATGACACAAATTCTGAAAAAAAAAAAACGTTAACAAGTTTTACAAACCATTTAATAATCTCTTTGTTGCTTTCAAACATAGGTTTTAATGCTCACACAATAGCACCCTGTGGAATATTGAGTTGTTCGATGGGTACTTTAAAGTTGCTACTGATTGTGGGCAACTCTATGGGATATCCTCCTTTCACAGCCACAAGCACATCTGAAAATTCACACCAAAAATGCAATTTGAATACAAAAAAAAGCCGGCCAAGTGCGAGTCGGACTCGCGCACCGAGGGTTCCGTACTCCAAAAGTAAAAGTAAAACGATAATATTATATTAATTTGCTTATTTATCGTTAACTTTGTTTGTAGAGGTTTATTGTTAATATAAAAAAAACTATGCTAGTTAGAGCGTTGGTTTTATTTTTCCTGTAAAATGTACATAAACCTCTATTGACCATAATTATTTCAGATTTTTCGATTGGTTAACTTCGGAGATAAGGGGGGGGAACGGAATTTTTTTCGACATTTTGGCCGATTAATCAAAAACTATTATATATAGAAATAAATAAAAAACTGTTTTAGAATGCACAAGTAAAGGCCTTTCATATGGTACCCCACTTCGGTATAGTTATTTTACTTTGAAATTTCAAACCCCCGATTTTCCCCCTTTTTTAATAAAACTAAAAATAATTTTCGATTTTTCTTTATTTCAATGATGTTGGGCCACTATTATACACAACTGTGCCAAATTTCATGTCGATAGCTTTAATAGTTACTGAAATAATCGACTGTGACAGACGGACGGACGGACGGACGGAGAAAGTCCCACCATTTTTACCATTTTGGTACGGAACCCTAAAAACAGCTATAATATCTATGAATGCATATTCAAAATAACTTACCCGAAACAATACCGTTAGGAAGCGCCACATTTTTGGTAACATACTCCGGACCGCCCAACCCTCTCGCCAAATGCTCCATCACTACCCCAGTAACAGAATGAACTGGATACATTTCCTTAGCTTTTTGCAAATATTTCTCTGGCAGTTTATAATCTTCGCTATAAAACGTTTGGACTGCCTGATACAAAGTCAGTAGTTGAAGATAGTCCAATGTGTTGTTGTCTCTTGCCAAATATTCGTCCAAAAATTCTTTTGAAAAAACTCGATTCAACAGCCTATCTTCGTAATGTCCAAGCGATGCCAATTCGAGGCAAACCTTTGCCCAAGGCAACGCAGCATTTGTTGCATTTAGGACGGGATTGGCGGATATTTGCCTCCGTATCTCGGCCCATTGGTCAGGCTCTGGTATAAAGTTGTTATTGGCCAAGCAGTTAATAAATCCGAAGAATATGTTTGTGCGTGCGTTTGATAATGTCTCGGCGTTCGAGGCGGCTTTTTGGCACAGATATTCGACGAGGGCGAGATGTGTGTGTGCCTAAAGAAACAAATTATTAGTTATTCTAGTCTATTGTATTGTAAGATAGTATATTGCGGCCGTTCAGAGAATGCGTTCCTGACACATCGCGATTGAACTGACGACGTAACTTTGTAATGGCGTTGCAGTTACGATAAAAATATTATTGCTGGTTGTTTACCGTTTTAACAATTGATGAGCATTAAAACAACATTATTATATCAATAATCAATTAATGTTATAATTTTGTGACAGTTGTCGTGACTAACTGACAGGTGTCAGGAACGCATTCTCTGAACGGCCGAACTTTAATATCATTTGAAGCCTCACTAGCCCAACAGTTAAAGGTGCAGACTGAAAACTGAAAGGCCACAGGTTGAACCCTACCCATTGCACTATTGTACCCACGTCTAGCACAAGCTTTCCGCTTATATTAGAGGAGATAGGAGGATATTAGTCAACTTCAGCTTGACTGTTATTCTAAAAAAAAAATTGTTGTCTGTAAAGTCGGTTTACGGACGATAGTTTTACGTGATAACGTCATAAAGAAACATTAACGATGACTGGCGGGCGGCATAAGACAACGTTTGGACCTTGGACCGATCGTGCCTTTCTATCGCTTGTTCCGCGCTCTCGCTTGCACCCTCAGTCTCAGGCGGAACGTAACACTTTTACGTGCGTGCAGCCGGTGTACATCGATTTATAAGACGTTCATCATCATCATCATCATCATCATCATTATCAACCTTTAGATGTCCACTGCTGGACATAGGTCTCCTGCATGGACCTTCACAGGACTCGGTCTTGCGCCGCCTGAATCCAACGGCTCCCTGCGACTCGTTTGATGTCGTCGGTCCACCTAGTGGGGGGTCTGCCAACAGTGCCAACTTACCGGTGCGGGGTCGCCACTCCAACACCTTGGGACCCCAACGACCAGCAGCTCTTCGAACTATGTGCCCCGCCCATTTCCACTTCAGTTTCGCTGAGCTATCTATGTCGGTGACTTTGGTTCTCCTGCGGATCTCTTCATTTCTGATTTGATATCGCAGGGATACCCCAAGCATAGCTCTCTCCATCGCTCGCTGAGTGACCCTAAGTCTTCTTATGAGGCCCACAGTTAGCGACCATGTCTCGGATCTATAAGTCATCACTGGCAACACGTTCGAAGACTTTAGTCTTCAGGCACTGAGGAATTTTGGACGAGAAGACGTTATCACGTCAAAAAACATTATAACATCTTGTACTCACAATTCTAGACAGGACTCTCGCAACGAGAAGCCCCTTTTCAAACTCGACATCATTATTGATCACATAATTAGCGATCGCGTCCATCAGCAGCTGATGATAATACTCAGGGTGCTTCTCTAAAATCCTGCCTTTCAGTCTAGCAGCTGTCCTCAGAACATCATCGTATGATAATTTATCTATTGATTGTGTCAATATATCGCAGCATATGTGTAGTAATTGTACTCTAGTTGGAAAAGCTTGCTCCGTGCAATTAACTTGACACAACGCCCAGATTATAGACTTTGCCATTTGAGCATTTATCGCTTGATCGTGCAATAATAACCCAGTTACCACATTGTTGATACATCTGTCTGGTAAATCATGGGAGCAACAATAAATTAACATATCCCTTAGTAAATGTAGGTCCTGATTGTCTAATTCTAGAGGAAGATGAATTTGGAATGCTAATGGTAAGGCTAACTTGAGGGCGTCTACTAAATGGTTTTTCTCGTCAAATTGTGATAGAATAAAGTCGACAAACATAATCTGTTGAGTATTCAACATGTTAATGTTACATCTAATCATTTGAAGCATGGTTTGGACTATAAGAGAATCAACTGGAACTTTGAGATAGGACAACACTTTGATAGCTTCAACGGTTTCATTTACGTCAAGCGCACGCGCATGTTTCTTAAAGTTTTGACAGAGAACACTGAATGTAGGGTTTTTTATTATTGCATCGGTATCTATATTTTTATCGTACCTGGAAAGAACAATCATCATTTTCAATATTAATATTATAATAATAAAGCTTTTTTATTTCCATTATTACATTTAACACATAAATAATACAAATGAAATAATATTATACCCAATATTAATATTATGCTTTTCAAATATTTTTGTCAAATGTATTTTACATGATTTTCAGACTGCATTAAAATAATTATGACATGCATAAGGATTAAAATATTTCTGGGATTCCATTATATTGCATTGTTATTTTCGTTTTACAAGAGCTATTAATACTGAACAATACAAAACTCACAAAATCAGGATTAAACAGTCAGCCTGGATTCAGAAATTCTGATTTCTGCTTGACTATGATGAAAATGTAGAAAATTACTTGAAATCTTACTTGCTAGTTTTCTGTAGTTCAAACAAGCTTCTCAATGCCTGCAACATGTGTCTGTGTGTCAAGAGTGGCAGATTGGCTTGCACTGCAGCCAATACCTCGTTCGTGCTTGGTGCTGTCTTTATAGTCATCATTATGTTGTCTGGCGTTTTTGACCGAGTTTCTGTCACTGAAACTGGTAAAAATAAAACTTGAGAGGTGTCAAGGGACACCCGGATGGAACGAAGTTCCTTTAACTTCAACTTATTTTTAAGTTATAAAAAATTAGGGAAAAATTCCACATGTAGAAATTATTTAAAATAAAATTGAAAATAGAAAATTCAGTCTGTTGAGCTGGGATTCGAACCATCGACCTTTAATTGTTTAGCGACTGTAGAAACCACAAGGCTACCGAGATCTTATATTGTACTGTGAAAATATTGAACACAATGCCAAATTCACATTCAAAAAAGTGTCGGTTCAATTTTGTCTTAATTTTTTCCGTCTAGTCCCCTTCCGCACCGCGCGATAAGGAACTACATTCCAAAAATGTTTCAAAAATACATCAATTATAAAATACATAGCATTCCAAATATTTATGAAAAAATTGAAATTGCCAAAAGTTTATAGAAAACAGAATTGATGGTTGATATATCAAATTACAAGGATTTTTTTTACAAAGAATGTAATAGCAAAAATCCTTTATTTGTTAAATTGAAAGTCTTCTACAAAGTTCACAAGTGGCCATAAACATCCAGAATCAGCGCCAGAGTAAAACTTAATAGGTAAGTACAACAATAATCAATTGTTAAAAGCCTTGAAACATACAAAAACTAAATACTTATAAGATTCATTATACATGATATGTAACAGTGTAAGTTTATTTATTATTTAATTCAAATGTGAATACCACCATCATATTTGAACTGTAAAATCATGTGAAGTAATTGAGATTACTTTACATTTTATCTATACATCACTTGTTTTATTAGGGTAACCTAAATAATTTGGCCCCTATAAAACCCAATCTTATCACCACCTTTAATAAGGGGTCAAAAACCTTTAGTACATAGCACCACATCACTTGTTTTATTAGGGTAACCTAAATAATTTGGCCCCTATAAAACCCAATCTTATCACCACCTTTAATAAGGGGTCAAAAACCTTTAGTACATAGCACCGGACGCTGGAGAGTCAGAGATGTAATTTAGATCCTGAATCTGTACGTTATACATACTAGCCAGACGTAAAATAAGCACATATTTTACCACTTGAAAAGCTGGTAGACCTCAATGTGTTGTTGTTGAGCTGTCCTCCCCTCAACACGTTGCGCCAAACATTTTTAAGCAGCAACGTCATTATAGCTGCAAGATTAAGCTATGTTTAAGGTTGAAGACACGGTTCTGCCCGCGAAATTCAAAATTTAATTTGGTTTTTCGCAAAGTAGGCTTATGGCATTCTAATTGCGACAATGGCAGTATCATCTTCACAGGTTTATATAAAAATCTTTACTTGAAAGTGTCCAGTTTAAGAAATTAATCAAAATATCGAATAATCTGTGAGTAGCTCACATCCAACTCAGTATTTTGATTAATTTCTTAAACTGGTCACTTTCAAGTAAAGATTTTTATGTAAACCTGTGAAGATGATAATTTCACTGGCACAATTAGAAGGCCATAGGCCTACTTTGTCGTATTAGTTTACAAATTGCGGAAAACCAAATTAAATTTGAATTTCGCGGGCAGACCCTTGTCTTCCACCTTAACCAAAATATTAAACATATTTAGGTTATCTAATTGTGTAAGGTACCTATATTATTTTGGAATGTTTTTAATCACTGAAAGTCTGAAACTTGGCTTATTTAAGGTCTTTATAAAACTATTTAAGTGATAAAGATATTATGAGAGTGAAAATAGGACGAATATTTCACTTACCTATAATGCTAATAAACGCCGTAATTTAAGTAACTTAATACACTATAATATGTAGACGTATTTTAATAACTTGGCCATGGAAACTTTATAAATAATATATAAAAATAGTGTTTATTAGGATAAAAATAAAATGAAAATTAGAATTTGAAAAAGAAAATTGAAAATTGGTTTTTTTTTTGACATTGACAGGTATGCAATGTTGACAACTTTAAAATCTAAAAGTTAAAAGTAAAAAAGTAGATAACGAGGTTATCAACGTAGTAGTTTGAAAGTCCCGTTGAAATCGGTTCAGCAGTGCCCGAGATTAACCTAAACAAACAGACAGACGGGCAGATTTTTTTTTAAATTGTTGTTTTGTTTTAAGTAGTAGTTTGTTCACATGGGCGTCGCCAAGGAGGGGTAGGTAGGGGCAGCTGTCCCCCTCTAGACCTTTGAAAAATATAGTAGGTACTACCTAGTAGATACTTCATCATTGAAATCCAGATACTTATACGCTGAACAATTCTTCAGACTTCAACTGTGAAGCTAAAAAACTTATACTTAGCTAGCTTTTCCCCCGACTTCATCCGCATGGGGTAAGGTTTTTAAAAATACAGTGGGAACCCTGTCAACTTGCCCCCCCTTGGCCATCGGCTGGCGACGCTACGCTGGGTATTCAATAAACTAATATGTAAATTTAGTATAATCTATATAATAATATAAACTACATATTATAAAACAAAGTCCCCCGCCGCGTCTGTCTGTCTGTCTGTTCGCGATAAACTCAAAAAGTTACCGGACGGATTTTCATGCGGTTTTCACCAATAGATAGGGTGATTCATGAGGAAGGTTGTGGTGAATAAATTATTAAGGTTTTGTGTAAATTGGTTGAAATATGACGATAATTGTTGACAAAGTCGGAAAAATTCAAGCCGCCTGGGAGTTTTCATCGAAAACGCTGCCTAATTCCTTTGAGACATAACAAAACAATGTATGTTTGTGGTATGGTGAGATAAGTCTTTACAGAAAATTCCGCGATGACATATCTTTTAAGGATAGCTTACTATACCCATTTTAACTTCTAAAAAATGGTCACGTACTATGCGGTAATTGGAAATCTGTTTAGACGAATACAGTATTAATCCTATCAAATTAAATACGTTAGTTACCATAAGCATTTCATGCACATTATGATAATCGTTTACATCATATAATTTAAATGAATATCTTAGGAGTTATCGCAAAATAAAAACGAACGCGCGATATTTTGAAACAGGAACAAGTCAGGGAAAGTGTAAAAATACAGACAATAATTTAAGCTTTCTATCAAAAACTCTCCCTAACGCTATATTTCTCATATTATTAGTCTGGCGGCCACCTGAAGCAGATTTTATTATTAAAAATACACTATAAAAAAGCCTAAATAAATAATGCATTATATATCTTTGCATGTTCGCGATGGGCCCAAAGTTGTATGGACAATGGGCATTCCCCTTTCACGAGTCCGGGGAAAATCAAAATCAGAGGGTGGCAACTATATTAGTGTTACTTTTCTGTGGTGGCAAAACTGATGCTGATTGATCATTGATGGTCAATGGTCAAGGATTATGTATTCTGTGGTTGTCACTGTCCTGTCGTTTGTCTTGTCTATCCTAGTGTTCGTGGTCTATGGTCTTGCCGCTTTGTCAAAACAAAGAAAAGAGAAAATCTTCGAAAATTTTCGGTCGATAAATTCTGCATGGAAAAAAAACTTTTATTGGGAAACTATCACAGAAGGATACTGGCCGAGGTGCAAAACTGTGAGCTACTAACAACCATGAATAAAGAAACTATAGTCAGCAGCAGGCCGGACCGAGAGATTCGGAAAACTGTCGTCCAGCCTGGCGATTATACCCTGGTGCCGTATGAGGACTCCAGATGTAAGATCAGACTTTGCAATGTTAAGTGTGAAAACAAATCCGGGCCGTGTGAAATAGAGCCAGAATGCCGTATACTTAACTCTCCGTTCGATGGAAACGTTATAATCGGCGATATGGATTCGTTCATAGACAAAGATTTCGAATTAGTTCTGCAGCAGATGTGCTTAGGGGAAGTTTGTGACGCGCGTTTTATATACAGGAACGTGTTTGGTGATCTCGTGAAGGAGATTTCCTGTAGGGTAGAGTTGATTGACTTGACTGAGGAGCAATTGATAAGTGATTGGAGTTGGGCGAGGTTATTCGAGTCTGCGGTACATCATAAGGTAAAAACTGTATCTATAAGGCTAGAATCACAACTGTGCGCATCGATTTGCATTTTTTGTCCATACAAAACTGTCATTTTTAGGGTTCCGTAGTAAACAAGGAACCCTTATAGTTTCGCCATGTCCGTCTGTCTGTCCGTCTGTCCGTCCGCGGTTTAGCTCAGAGACTATTGGTACTAGAAATCTGTAATTTGACAAGGGTATAAATATCAATTCAGTATTAATTCTGTACATAATTTTTTTTTGCCAGTAACTTCATGTGCATGGATTATAGTTTTAATTTTAAAATCCATTAGGAACCCTATGTAACTCCCCAGTAAGGATAACATGCATGCCATGAGAAAATTTTGTCTACTCATTTACTTGTGAATCTCTAAGAGATATCACAAGAATGTGTGTTAGCCTTAGAGGTCCTTATATCCATGCAAGAAATCATGTCAGTACATTGCTCTCTTGCTGCTTGATTGAGCACATCATACGTACTAATATTATAATTGCAAAAGTGTGTTTGTTTGTCTTTCAATCACGCTGCAACAGAGCTACGGGTCGACGTGATTTTTTGCATGGGTATAGTGTAGGTCCTGGAGAGTGACATAGGCTTCTTTTTATCCCAGAAAATCAAAGAGTTCCCGAGGGATTTTATAAACTAAATCCATATGGATGAAGTCGTTGGCATCAGCTAGTTATATAATAATAATATTAATATAATATAATATTATATATTAGTAAAGATTTTCATGATCTTAAAAGTGTATTTGGGGTGTAAAATTCATCATCATCATCTGACACTACTGAGCGCAGATCTCCTCAGAGAAGGGTTAAGCAATTAAAAATATCACTTGCTTCAACAGTGAAGGAAAACATTGTGAGGAAACCTGCACACCTGAGAATTATTCATAATGTTCTTGAAGGTGTGTGAAGTCCGCCAATTCGCATTGGGCCAGCGTGGTGGACTATGGCCTATAACCCTTCTCTGGTGTAAAATTGGTGTCACATATTTCTGTCCACTAGGAGCGTGGAGTACAACTGGTGAAGGATAAGAGGATAGTGGACGGCTTCCGAAGGTTCTCCAAGGCCCTGAAGATGTTGGTGGCCATCGAGCCAGTGGACCGGGTGACAGTTGATGAGGAAAGGATCAAGGAGTTGACCAATATGAGGGTAAGAACTGTTTACCTTTATTTTGTTACTCAATTCAGGCCTCTATCATAGTCAAAACATATTTAAAAATTGTAGTATTGAACGCTATTATATGTAGATGTTGAAGCAGTGATAGCCTAGGGGTTAGGACTGTGGTCTCTTATTCGGGGGGTCGCAGGTTCGATCCCGGGTACGCACCTCTGACTTTTCAGAGCCAAGTGCGTTTAAGCAATTAAATATCACTTGCTTCAACGGTGAAGAAAAACATTGTGAGGAAATCTGTACATCTGTGAGTTCTTGATAATGTTCTCGAAGTTGTGTGAAGTCTGCCAATTCTCATTGGGCCAGCGTTGTGGACTATGGCCTATAAACCTTCTCTGGGAGGAGACCTGCGCTCAGTAGTGAGCCGTTGATGGGTTGCTAATGATGAATGATGATATGTAGATGTCAGCCTCCTTTATGTCTGGTGGTGGTGGTGATGGCTGTAGTGATGGTGGGTCTGGGACAGTAACCTCAGGTCTTACCCCACTTAAATAAATAAACTTAAAAAAAAAAAGCAATAAATACATCACTTGCTTTAACAGTGATGGAAAAAATCATAAGGAAACCTGCATGCCTGAGAGCTACTTGTAAATAATGAGATAATTAATGAGATAATTGTAATAATGAGAGTAAGTATCTAAGTACATAATATGTTTGCAATAAATAAGCAAAAACTAATGAACTGATTGTGATGAAACTTTATACGTACATAGCTGTTACTTTTTATCCCGATATGCTCACGGAATCGAAACTTACTACGGGTGAAACCGCGGAGCGCAGCTAGTAAAGATATAAAATAATTTCCAGGTGAAGCTGTTCAACAACATGGCCCACTGTCAGCTTCAATTTGAAGAGTACGGGGCGACCTTGGACTTATGCAGTAGGGCCCTGAAACTGGACCCGGATAATATAAAGGCCTTGTACAGGCGCAGTATTGCGTACGTAGGCCTCTTCATGTACGAGGAGGCCTGGGGCGACATACAGCGGGCGTTGGAGATAGACCCCACGGATAAAGCCTCCATAGCAAAGGCCAAGGAGTTGAGGCCTCACATAGAAAGGATTAATAAGGACTACGCCAATGTTATCAAGAAAATGTTTGGATAGGTACAAGTAATTCTGAATTCATTATTGGGTATTTGACTAATATTTTTTTTTATTTTTCTTTTTAATCCTACTAATATGAAGCATGCGATGCGCGTGCGATGGAAAGAGCTATGCTCGTAGTATCCCTGCGGGATCGAATCAGAAATGAGGAGATCCGTAGGAGAACCAGAGTCACCGACATAGCTCAGCGAGTCGCGATACTGAAGTGGAAATGGGCGGGGCACATAGTTCGAAGAGCTGATGGTCGTTGGGGTCCCAAGGTGCTGGAGTGGCGACCCCGCACCGGGAAGCTCAGTGTTGGCAGACCCCCCACCAGGTGGACCGACGACATCAAGCGAGTCGCAGGGAGCCGCTGGATTCAGGCGGCGCAGGACCGAGGCCTGTGGAAGTCCATGCAGAGAGTCCAAGAGACCTTTGTCCAGCAGTGGACGTCTATCGGTTGATAAAGAAGAAGAAGAAGAATATGAAGAACAGGGCCCACCTTGTTCAGCTTCAGATGCAATTTGTGTGTAATTAAACATTATATTCAAGGGGTACCCCGCCCTTATAAAAATTGAAATTGCAATGAAGTAGTGTTTAATTTTATGTTTAGACTAGCTGTTGCCCTCGCGACTTCGTCCGCGTGGAATTAGGTTCTTTGAAAATCCCGTAGGAACTACTGGCTCTATTGGTATAAAAGTAACCAGTAGCACTGCAGGTCTACAACCATACCCATGAAAGAATCACGTAGATCCGTTACTCGATGTAACTAACTCGAAAAATTATGGACTTTCATATAAACATTCAACCGCCTATTTAACCCCTTTGGGGGTAGAATTTTCAAAAACTGTGAAAGACATCGTTCTTTGTTTTTAATCGAAAGCCCAAATAGAAAGTTTCATCGAAAAACTTAAAAAATGACGGACTTTCATACAAATTAACAACCCCTATTTTACCCCTTCAGGGGTAGAATTTTCAAAAAATTTAAAATATCTTCTTAAAACTTCTTTATTTTTAATTAAGAGCCAAAATACCAATTTTCGTGGATATAACTTGAAAAATAACTTGAATAATGAAAAACTATCATACAAAGTTTCAACCCCTATTTAACCCCTTTGGGGGTAGAATTTTCAAAAACTGTGAAACACGTAACTTTTTATTTTTAATGTAAAGCCTAAATACCGAGTTTCATGGGTATAACTTGAAAAATGACGGACTTTCATACAAATTTTAACCCCCCCATTTGACCCTCTTGGGGGTGGAATTTCAAAAAATCCTTAGTGCTCGCCTACATCATAAAAGGAACCTACTGTCAAAATTTCAAGTTTCTAGCTTCAGTGGTTTAGGCTGTGCGTTGATAGATCAGTCAGTCAGTCAGTCAGAACAAGTCTTTTTATAAGTATAGATGAATAAATTATTCTTATTCTTATCTATACGTATAATAAAACAGAAAAGAAACCAATTCTTATCATGAAATAGATTCAAAAAAGGGTTTTTGCTTCTAATTGTGTTCAAGATACAGATATCAAAACAGAAGCTAAATTTTTTTTTGTCTGTTTGTCTGTCTGTTTGTTTGTCCTTCTTTCACGTAAAAACTACCGCACAGATTTCTACAAAATTTTATACCGCCAGCTTATTACTCGGGTCAACATCTAGGCTACTTTTTATCCCGGAAAATCAAGGAGTTCTCGAGGGACTTTAAAAACTAAATCCACACGGACAAAGTTGCGGGCATCAGCTAGTAATATTATAAATGCGAAAGTTTGTGAGGATGGATGGATGGATGTTTGTAAAAAGAGACAGATACAGTTGCAGTAAAACAACTTAAGTTATTTGTTTTTTGATTGAATTGTTTTCTGTTTTTACAAATATTATTCTTACATATGTCAATCATAATTAATGACACAGTCGAATACCCAGTTAAAATGTTGTTAAGATGTATACGCTCTGGAGGTTAATGGAGTATGTTACACAATACCTGAATAGTTCATTCGGCCCCATCATGACCATAATTGACTTGCTTACTGACTTGTCATAAGAGCCACTGGTTCATCATCATCATCATTAGCAACCCATCAACGCCTCACTACTGAGCGCAGGTCTCCTCTCAGAGAAGGGTTATAGGCCGTAGTCCACCACGCGGGCCCAATGCGAATTGGTGGACTTCACACACCTTCGAGAACATTATGAAGAACTGTCAGATGTGCAGGTTTCCTCACGATGTTTTCCTTCACCGTTGAAGCAAGTGATAGTTAATTGCTTCAACACACTTGACTCCGAAAAGTCAGAGGTGCGTCTGGGATCGAACCTGCGACCCCCCCGAATAGGAGACCACAGTCCTAACCACTAGGCTATCACTGCTTTCAGAGCCACTGGTTGCTATGCAAAAATAATTTTCAATTTTTGCCATGATCCATGTGCATTTGGATCAATATATTGACAGTTCCAACTGAAGCATCAATTATTGAAATATTTATTGTGGTACAGACCGTACCCATTTGACACAATATTATGTTCAACCACGAAATAAGTCAAGTTTTGATTCGTAATTCATAGTAATTATGGTTATTATGGATTTTTAGGCATTGCTTTTTTTTTGTTCTTGGAAGTTTTTGTCTGTAGTTTTGGTGAATCGATTTTATGAAACTTCCTCTGTTTTTGTAGGCTATCTCAAAACATAATTAATTGCATTTAAATTTTCTTTATTCACACTGAATTACAGCATTTATAAACATTTATCAAGGAACATAACAATTTTATTGGTGACAACAAAAATCCAAATTTTAATAAGTAATTACTTGTTAAAAATTTGGATTTTAGTTCTCACCGATTAAATTCTTATGTTCCTACTTTAATTTTCATAAAAGTAAGTTATTAATAAATTAATAATTTTAATAAAAGTAAGTTATTAATAAATAACAATTATAGTATGACAATATTATTAAGTCATGCAGCTGGTGCATGGAATATAGTTATGTAATTATATTGAGTTTTACATATATTTCCATTAAAAATGAAACATTTGTATGCAAAATCAATATCTGCGCAACATGCTTAAGCCACCAAATAATTGTAAGAACTACATAGTACTAGTGGTTCGCCCCGAACTGAGACCTCGCGGTAACGGTATCCCATGATTATTCATTCAATCGATACATGATAACCAAAACTGACATTATTATTATGCCCGTTTTCACCAAACATACCTAAATCATCCCCTAAGTAGGAGTCTCTTAACGTAGGTAGCTCCTAAATACAATCCTAAGTCCTAACATCCGTCCCAATATCCTTTTAGGTGTCCCGTACAGGATCGTGATAAATAAGTTGACAGAAAACATCAATCACCTAACTTATAGGTAGCCCGTAAAGGTTAGGGAACGTTAGTGAAAACATTGAATTATTTATCAAACATTGAATTTAACTCGTAGTTCCATGGGAATAGTTACTGACTGCGCCATCTATTAGCATTATTGTGAAGCTATGTTGATGCTATATGAATTACTGACGCCCATTAAAAATTAAATAATCTCGTTTCTTTATAATATTCATATAATTTTAGTATTTGTTGTTCAAGTACAGGATATAAGTGACCTAAAAACATAAAATCAGTTTGAAAATCCATAGCGGATTTTTCTAGAGAGCGTCTTCAAGCGAGCGTATAAAATCGCCACTTTGAAAGCCCCCCATTTCGTCAATTTTAAGGGAAAAATTAAAAAAAAAATATTTTTGTACTCAGTTCAAAATTATCTTTAAAATGATACGTAACAATTTTATGTAACGCGATTTTTTTTTTTACTTCGCATTCGCTTCTATGAGAGCCCCCCTGAAATAAAGATTTTTATAACTTTTTAAGCCATTTTCGGCTGGAGGCCATCGGTTTACATATTATATCTAAATTTGAAGTAATTACGTTCAGTAATTCAAAAGTTATAAGGCTCTGACAGACGGACGGACGGACGGACGGACGGACGGACAAGTGCAAATCGCCCTAGTTAACTCAAAGACCTTCGCTTCGCTCGGTCGAAAATTAGGAAAATAATATAAAAATAAAAATCTTTCTTAGTTTTTTATAAACTAGCTAGTACTAGTTCTTGCAATTCTTCTTTCGATACGAATCCTTAAAGGGCTGTAAAAGATGGAATGATTCTCAACTATACCCATTCAAAAAATCACATCAATCTGTTGCTGCGTCATTGAACGACAAACACTTTCGTATTTATAATATCAGTATCGTAAATTGTAATTTATTCACTTATAACTAAAATAGCGTTAACGATCATAGAAAGAGAATAGATATGACGAAATGTAATTTGGCTAGGGGGCTGGGCGTTTGGAGACTGGATTTTCTTTTTAACACTCTAAAAGATTTGTTAGTTTGGTAATTTGGTAAATTGTACAGAATGTGCAATGTTCCTGGGAAACTAAAATAAGTATAGTAGTTTTGAATTTAGTCATAAAGCAAGAAAAAATATATTAGGTACTTGAATCTTAAAAGGTGGAATTAGGTACCTGCCCTATGCATATTTTTGTGTTTAAAATATCTAATATATAATTTAATTCTCGATTCTGTAACTATTTAAAATAGAGTAGAATTTTCGAAAATAAGTACATTATCTTTTACATTGCAGGTCGCAGCACAAAATATAATTAGGAAATTACATTTAAAGATGTGGGTATGTGTTCTAAGATGTTCTAGAATCACAATATATGAGAAATAAATAGATTTGGGCGGGAACACACTTTAGAACACGCGACTCGAAGTGACACACGCAAGTTACCATAGTTTGTTCACAATAAGAAAGTGTGTGGCCAAACAGAGAAATAACGCTACGATTTTTACATGGCAACCTACACAAGCCACTTGACAAGTGTCAAACTCAGCAGTGTGACGATTCTCTAAATATTACATGTCGCATGTCGCATCTGCATAATACATATATTAACTGTTGATATTTATTGATAGTTGATACTGTGGTTTCTTTTAAAATAATAAATAATTTTGTTTTCATTCAATATACATATTAAGCCTAGCATATTATATATGCAGCCTACCGCAAGAGTAGTTACGCCATGTGTATAAAATATATAACAAACTTCCCCCTGGCTTAAGTCAGTTAGGGCTACCAAGGTTTAAGAAAGATCTTTTTACGTGGTTGATAAATAAGTGTTTTATTCAATAAATGAAATGTTCACATTAATTCAATTTTGACATTATATATACTTTCACCTTTAATTCTTAATTTTTCAATTTTGACATTAATAATATGCATAACAGGTAATGTAAATGTTAAATTTTGTTGATGCTATTGTATTAAGTTAAAAAATTTAATAGACAAATGTAATTTTAGAAATATTTGCATGCCAGAAATGGCCGACTACATTGAGACTCTTTATAAAATATACCACTCATTGTAACATGTACTCAAGCAAATAAAGGAATTTGAATTGAATATTTCTTCTTCAATTTCAACACTTAAATCACTTTAATCTGTTGTTTTCACACAAACTATGATATTACGATGCATGCCGCATTTATGGAGCTATTGTTTGTAGGAACGGCGGTATCTAGTAACGAAGATCCTAAATCTATGACTTTGACATTGATGCAGTGATTTGATACCGAAGTTACGGAATCGAGCTGGCTTTTGTATTGCCCGCCTAACAAAAAAGGTAAATAAGCACAACAGCGCCCTCCAATTCCAGGCACATTGTTATTGTGAACAGACTATAACTGCTTGATGTTAGAAAGAGGGTAAATTGGCTACTTCTAGCGGCAGAGATCGGCGTTTTAATGGTTTTCAGTCGCTGTTCGGAAGCTCGATTCCGCGCCCGAACGCTAACGTGGGCACACAACAAACGCCAGTTTTAGCGATCGCGTTGCGTTTTTAAACATCGGCGTTTCGCGGTTTTTAAACGCTGACCTTCGCTACTTTTAGCATCGTATCGAACGCTTTTGAGTCGCGGAAACGCGATGCAGTCGCCAAAAAGCCAATCGCTGCCGCTAAAAGTAGCCATTCTGCCCTCTCACTGGAGTCACAGACTGATAGTTGTGTGTGCTACGCGTGTTGTAAGTATGCTACCGACTTTAGGTATATTTTTTAATCTCCAATATTATATTAATATTTTGTAAGAATTTAATTTTGTATGACTGAATCTGAATTGTTCTGTAACTGTTTTGGTTTATTTTATTTAACATTCTAATTATAATAGATAGAAAAAGTTCTCTAAAATATTATGACAATGAAAAACACAGTTTAGCAATCATACAGTGAAGTAAATAATGAAGTCAACTTCCGGTTCACCTACTCTCACTTCTGTTGGCAATCAGTGTCAAAATGGCGATACTCAAGTAGCTTCAATATGACGTCACTTGCAGACTACAGCTTATTTATAGAAGTATATGCTTGTAACATACAAAGCGAAGTTAACCTAAGTCAGAAAACTTAGCTGTCTTAGGGCTGATTTCATCAACGTAAGATAAGTCTTATCCGAGCGTAAATTTCATATTTTGACAGTATTTTCAATACAAAAAATGTCAGACCACACAATTTATTCCCCGCTAAAACGTCACTCGATGGTGGTGAAATCGCCACTAAGCCGCCCTCGCACTCACAAGCGTCTGTAAAAGCGCGTCTGATAGTAGATAATGTTAGTGCTCTACTGTATGATGACTAAACAGGTATATTTAGCCAGTAGGTCTGTATCATTATTGTCATCAATGTGATTCGTAATTATAGGAAATTAAATCGTTGAATTTTTTACACAGGGGTTTTATTTCTCGACTAGCCGATGCCTGCCACTTCGTCCGCGTGGAATAGAATAGAATAGAAATGTTTTTTATTCAAATAAACTTTTTTACAAGTGCTTTTGAATCGTCGATGAGTCTACCACTGGTTCGGAATGCCGTTCCTGCCGAGAAGAACCAGCAAGAAACTCGGCGGTTGCTCTTTTCAAAACAAGTTTACAATATAATAGATACTGTGCTATGTATGCAGTGTTTCCACAATGAGGGGAAGTTCCACAAAAGCATACCTAATTATAATTCAACACATGTTAAGACGGGCAGAGTGGATCTAGTTTTTAAAAATCCCTGTTGGAACCGATTTCCGGAATAAGAAGTAGCCTTGTCATTTTGCAGATCCCAAGCAAAAAAATCACTGAATAGGTAACTGCAAAAAATCACGTCGATCCGTAGCTCTGTTGCGGCGTGATTGAAGGACAAACCAACAAACAAACACTCGCATTTATACTATTAGTTACAAGGATAACCTTTAAATTAAATGCTTAGATGTCTTCTTTATCAACCGATAGACGGCTGGACACCCCAAAGAACTAATGGTCGTTGGGGTCCCACTCCCAAGGTGCTAGAGTGGCGACCTTGCGGAGTACGTAGTACGTAGTAGTACGTTTTGTGTAAATGTCATATTCTATTCTATACTAGCGGCACGCTATGATGGCCGGTTTAAAATTTATAAATTAATAAATTTTGAGTCCTAAACCTAAAACTACATTCGATAAAATTTATGAATCTCTGCACATCACTATCGTCAATAACGTGATACAATTATTTCCTTCAAAGTCGTTATCAATTAACGGAACTTCATGAGCGGACAAACGTCAAACCGGCCATCATAGCGTGCCGCTAGTATAACAAAGATGCACGGGTTAAATCAGCTTGGCATCCAGCTGCCCACAAGATAGTATAAAAACTTATTACAACTACTTATTAATATTGTAAAATGATTATTTTGAAAAGAGCAACTGCTGAGTTTCTTGCCGGCTCTTCTCAGCAGAATCCGCTTTCCGAACCGGTGGTAGAATCTTGACGTGTCATAAGAGGCACAGGTTGGCCTACATGAAATAAATAATTTTGCATTTTTGAATTTTTTTGAATT
Source organism: Oeneis ivallda (assembly GCA_029955525.1). Classification (NCBI taxonomy): domain Eukaryota; kingdom Metazoa; phylum Arthropoda; class Insecta; order Lepidoptera; family Nymphalidae; genus Oeneis; species Oeneis ivallda. The sequence continues at coordinate 1,529,956 of JARPMR010000024.1, forward strand.
TTGCACCGAAAATCGCAGTGTTGACCGACCCCCCACTAGGTAGACCGACGGCATCAGACGAGTCGCAGGAAACCGCTGGATACAGATAAATCAAGAGTGAACAGGCATCTTCTAGGCAAGCGCGCACCATCTTAGGCTGCATCAGGCGAGATCGCAGTCAAGTGCTAGTCTATATAGGTATTAAACAAAAATACAGGCGGCACACGATCAAGGCGTGTGGAAGTCCATGCAAGAGAGAAGAAACCTTTGTTCAGCTGTCGACGTCTATCGCTTGATAAAGAAATAACAATAAAACCGGCCAAGTGCGTGTCGGACCACGCGCAGTGTAGGGTTCCGTAGTTGCTTTCAACTACGGAACTCTACACTAAAAATTAATATAATCTCAAATATTATTGCTGACCTAGGACAGTGCTTTTATTTTATTTATGAATATTGAATACATTTTGAGTTCCATGGTTTAAATATAATACTACTAGTGGTTCGCCCCGAACTGAGACCTCGCGGTAACGGTATCCCATGATTATTCATTCAATCGATACATGATAACCAAAACTGACATTATTATTATGCCCGTTTTCACCAAACATACCTAAATCATCCCCTAAGTAGGAGTCTCTTAACGTAGGTAGCTCCTAAATACAATCCTAAGTCCTAACATCCGTCCCAATATCCTTTTAGGTGTCCCGTACAGGATCGTGATAAATAAGTTGACAGAAAACATCAATCACCTAACTTATAGGTAGCCCGTAAAGGTTAGGGAACGTTAGTGAAAACATTGAATTATTATGTAGGTACTAACGAGTGAAACCGGGTTACGGGCATCTGTACAAATCGTCATCTATCGACGCGAATAGAAAATATACAATATTTAACTAAAATTTAACTAAAAAATAATTTTAATTGAATAATATGGTACAAAAAAAATTACAATACAATTATTGTATTATAATAAGTAACTAAATAATAATGGTCGAAGCAAAACTGTTTTTGGGATAGGTCGTTAGTCGTAACTCGTAGTTCCATGGGAATAGTTACTGACTGCGCCATCTATTAGCATTATTGTGAAGCTATGTTGATGCTATATGAATTACTGATGTACATTAAAAATTAAATAATCTCGTTTCTTTATAATATTCATATAATTTTAGTATTTGTTGTTCAAGTACAGGATATAAGTGACCTAAAAACATAAAATCAGTTTGAAAATCCATAGCGGATTTTCCTAGAGAGCGTCTTCAAGCGAGCGTATAAAATCGCCACTTTGAAAGCCCCTCATTTCGTCAATTTTAAGGGAAAAATTAAAAAAAATATATTTTTGTACTCAGTTCAAAATTATCTTTAAAATGATACGTAACAATTTTATGTAACGCGATATTTTTTTTTTTACTTCGCATTCGCTTCTATAAGAGCCCCCCTGAAATAAAGATTTTTATAACTTTTTAAGCCATTTTCGGCTGGAGGCCATCGGTTTACATATCTATAATATAATAAAACTGTAACAGGTCCAATTCTGTACATTGAAGATATTTTGAAAATTTTTGTTTGAGGGCACTCTATAATCGATACTGAAGCCAAAACAATTTTTTTTTAATTTTTTGTCTGTCTGTCTGTCTGTCTGTCTGTCTGTCTGTCTGTATCTTGGCCGCGCATCACGCTGAAACTACTGGACGGATTTAAATGAAACTTGGCACGATTTAAGTTAATACTACGAGGTATAATATAGGATACTTTTTATCCCGAAATTCAGCACGGTTCCCTTGGGAGAGGGGATGAAAGTCAAAATGTGTATTTCGCTGTAATTCATTAAGGCGTATTCCGATTTAATCCATTCTTTTTTTGTTAGAAAGCAGGTTCTTTAGAGATTGTCCTGTAATTATTTCAAGGTCGTCAATTTCGTAGTTCAGAAATTATAGACATCACAATCTTCAGTATAGGTCCAAATAACTTGAACCCCGGAATCTACAGGATACTTTGAATGAACGGCTCATCTTAAGCTGGCATGTGTAATTTATCGTATATCCATCCATAGCCATCGTGCATACTATTTTGTCAAAGTCAAACTACTCCAAAGGCGTCAGATTTTGCCAAACGATCATTATACCTACATACTACATAGTAGGTATGGATGTAATACATCGTATGGACGTAATATTACAGTGTTTTCCTATGTAATTTAATATTCTAATCATACTTACTAATATTATAAATGCGAAAGTGTGTTTGTTTGTTGGTTTGTCCTTCAATCACGCCGCAACCGAGCCACGGATCTACGTGATTTTTGCATGGGTATAATTGAGGACCTGGAGAGTGACATAGGCTACTTTTATCCCGGAAAATCAAAGTGTTCCCGAGGGATTTTAAAAACTAAATCCACGCGGATGAAGTCGCGGGCAACAGCTAGTTATATCTAAATTTGAAGTAATTACGTTCAGTAATTCAAAAGTTATAAGGCTCTGACAGACGGACGGACGGACAAGTGCAAATCGCTCTAGTTAACTCAAAGACCTTCCGCTTCGCTCGGTCGATAATATATTACAAAATATGCAACTTACACTACGTGTAATACCTAACTTAGGAAAAACAGATATAACTCAACTAATGAACCCTACTTAGCCTTGATAGTTTTCCTTTAAAATTCATTAAATAAGTATACTACTGCTGAGAATTTTTTCTTGTATTCTTTATACAACCATTTAGCTGGCAGAGGGGGGGGGACACTTGACTAATAAAATTTAGCAATTTAAAATATTATATTTCACAAACGGATCCCTGAATTGATAAATGGTGTTCCCACACCCACAATATTTTTGAAAGACCTATTCAACGACACCCCACACTATGGGATAGACGAGAAAAAAAAAATTCATCCCCACTTTACGTATGGGAGGTACCCTAAAAAAAAATATTTTTCACAATTTTATTTCACCACTTTGTCGGCGTGATTGATATTTATACCTTTGCCAAATTACAGATTTCTAGTACCAATAGTCTCTGAGCTAAACCGCGGACGGACAGACAGACGGACGGACATGGCGAAACTATAAGGGTTCCTTGTTTACTACGGAACCCTAAAAAATGGGACTGCATATCTAAGCAGTCATCATGTCTATTTAATGATATACGATTTCCTACGCACTGTTTGAATAGAAAAGTGACAAAAACTCGACTCATTGCACGCGACGGCGACGGGCGTGCGACCATAGATAATACACTGCGTGCGACGCGCTCGGATGAAAGTGCTCACTGCTCGGCCTTGCTCTCGTGATTCACCCAGGAGAAGAGGACGTTTCCATTTGCACACGAATCACGACAATTTTACTACACGATTATTTTATTTTTTCGGCAAAAAGATGTCCACTGCTAGATTAAGGACTCTTTTTAAGGACTTCCACTGTCCACAAGCCGCGGCTTTGTACCACCTGTATAAAGAGGCTGCCAGTGACTTACTTCTGATCTTCCACATAGTGGAGCCCGTGGAAGTCGCTATTCCAGAACTTAGGAGCACTATTACAATAGGAGTCTTCGAACGATGAGTAGGTACATAACCGATATTTGGCTCGCCCATTTCCACTTCAAAGTTTCAACACAAGCTATAATCGTGCCTTATCATTAATTCTTGCTGCATTAATGCATATTATATCACTCGTATTCGAGCATCGCTTATCTGATACGAAATTTTGTCGTAATTTAATGAAATATAGGTAGGTACATATATTAATGTAATGAAATATACATATATTAATGTAATGAAATATATATATATATAATCGCGGCCCGCGATATAGTTGTTCCTAAGATTAGCCACTGCGCCGCGCTGAGGTGGTGTCGTGTGATGCGGGTTGTTACGTTCCTTCAAATATGGTTGAGCGAAGCAATGGCTGGGGTCATGCGTCATGCTCGTGAACGGGTTCCACCGGCGGGAATGGGGCTACTTTCCGTCTGTTATAATTAGGTATGCTTTTGTGGAACTTCCACTCATTGTGGAAACACTGCATACATAGCATAGTATCTATTGAATTGTAAACTTGTTTTGAAAAGAGCAACCGCCGAGTTTCTTGCTGGTACTTTTCGGCAGGAAGGGCATTCCGAACCAGAGTTAGACATCGACGATTCAAAAGCACTTGTAAAAAAGTTTATTTGAATAAAAAACATTTCTATTCTATTCTATTCTGATAGGTCGCCTCAGCAAACTTAGGGTGAGATCTTTAGATGGCACTTTCACTTAACTCAGACTAGACCGAGTTAAAACGAGACAGCTTTATGTCAGGGCATTTTGTGTCTCATTTTAACTTTATCTTGAGCGGAGCCAGAGTACAATCTCATCTTAGGTTTAGTTTTCTACGTAAAACCTAAACGCTACAAACAGGTTTTAAGTCTCGCTAGGATGATATCACCGCCCAGTGGAGTCGGCCCCTATGACATCATACAACCTTACTCCGAAGCTGTACGTATCTGTTACTACCTTTTTATATTACGCTACAATCTACATCAGTTTCCACGACGCGTCCACACGTACACGACGCGCGAATCTCGTCTCTTTGCTCATTAAAATAGAGAACTGTGTGTAAACACTTTCTCTATTTTGTCTAATTGTGTGTAAAGTGAGTGTTTGTTTATTGTTTTTAAGTTATAACAGTTGAGTGGTTAAAATAGTCCTTTCTAATAATAGGCGAGTTGAGTCAGATGGCAGCTGGTTATTAAGTAGCTATTAAGTAGTTTCGATGTCGTCTCAATGAAACAGAATAGGTCGATAGTCTAGAGATTGATTGAAATGTTTTTAATAACCTTCATCAAATAGTTCTTCATGCTTTTTTTTTTTTGCAAGTTTGGGTATGTGTTATGATAAAATCAAAGTTTCGTTTCCTGAATAACAATGTTATAAAATGAAGTAAATAGGTAGGTAGGTAGGTAATTATTTTGTTAGTCATCCAAATGTTTACGTTGTTTTTAGGGTTCCGTAGTAAACAAGGAACCCTTATAGTTTCGCCATGTCCGTCCGTCTGTCTGTCTGTCTGTCTGTCTGTCTGTCTGTCCGCGGTTTAGCTCAGAGACTATTGGTACTAGAAATCTGTAATTTGACAAGGGCATAAATATCAATCACGCCGACAAAGTGGTGAAATAAAATTTTGAAAAATATTTTTTTTTAGGGTACCTCCCCTAAATGTAAAGTGGGGATGAATTTTTTTTTTCTCATCTATCCCATAGTGTGGGGTGTCGTTGAATAGGTCTTTCAAAAACGTTGTGGGTGTGGGAACACCATTTTTCAATTCAGGGATCCGTTTGTGAAATATGATATTTTAAAGTGCTAAATTTTATTAGAGTCAAGTGTCCCCCCCCTCTGCCAGCTAAATGGTTGTATATAGGATACAAGAAAAAATTCACAGCAGTAGTATATATAATGAATTTTAAAGGAAAACTATCACGGCTAAGTAGGGTTCATTAGTGAAAGAGTTATATCGGTTTTTCTAAGTTAGATATTACACGTAGTGTAAGTTGCATATTTTGTAGTATATTATAGTATTTAAACCATGGAACTCAAAATGTATGTTGAGACTTTCAACTACGGAACCCTACACTGCGCGTGGCCCCAGGCCCGACACGCACTTGGCCGGTTTTTAATACTAAGTAGGTACCTTCTGTTCCTACGTCCATTCAAAGATTTAAAATCTTTGACTATATTAGGTAGTTAGGTACACTATACCTACTTACTACTATACTTAATTACCTACCGCGGTACTTAGGTACTACTTTACTATACTTGCGGTACATGTCTTTTATAGGTACGGTATGGACTATGTATGTACCTTCTTCCTAAAGTAATCCTTTTTTTATTCAATCAATTTTTATGGGTAGGTAAGTAGGTAGGTAATGCAAGTTTATTGTTTATTAGTTTATTTAATAAATGGGATTTAAGATTTAACATAATAATTTGTTTTTAGTAGAAACGTATTGTATATTTTAAAGCGAATGCTATGACCTCCACAGTTTTACATATTTATGTATTATAAATGCTTATAGTAGGTACTTATATAGGTATATATCACTGTACCTATTCTTGCAGTTAAAAGAGAAATGAATAAAATCACAGTAGGTAAGTAGGGCAACATACGTTGCAAGTAGGTAGGTAGGTATGCAATATGCAATGTCATTACGGTAAGGAATTCGGGTTTTATTAAAAAACAATGAAAGTTACGAATGTAAGTATATACTTACATAAAAGGTTTACTTAATGGAAACGCGAGAAAGTACATAGAGTAAAAACCGTCAATAGCTCAACGTTCAGAAGGCGCACTCTTGTCCGAAAGGTCTTCAGTTCAAACCCTACCCGTTACAATATTTTCGTAGGTATCTATTTCTATCGCAAGTTTTACACGTAGTGGTTACCTACTTTTTAGGGTTCCGTAGTAAACAAGGAACCCTTATAGTTTCGCCATGTCCGTCCGTCTGTCTGTCTGTCTGTCTGTCCGTGGTTTAGCTCAGAGACTATTGGTACTAGAAATCTGTAATTTGACAAGGGTATAAATATTAATCACGCCGACAAAGTGGTGAAATAAAATTGTGAAAAATAATTTTTTTTAGGGTACCTCCCCTACATGTAAAGTGGGGATGAATTTTTTTTTCTCGTCTATCCCATAGTGTGGGGTGTCGTTGAATAGGTCTTTCAAAAATATTGTGGGTGTGTGAACACCATTTTTCAATTCAGGGATCCGTTTGTGAAATATGATATTTTAAAGTGCTAAATTTTATTAGAGTCAAGTGTCCCCCCCCCTTTGCCAGCTAAATGGTTGTATATAGGATACAAGAAAAAATTCACAGCAGTAGTATATATAATGAATTTTAAAGGAAACTATCACGGCTAAGGTTTTTCCTAAGGTAGGTATTACACGTAGTGTAAGTTGCATATTTTGTGGTATCAAAATGTATTCAATATTCATAAATAAAATAAAAGCACTATCCTAGGTTAGCAATAATATTTGAGACTTTCAACTACGGAACCCTACACTGCGCGTGGCCCGACACGCACTTGGCTGGTATTATTTTTTATTATTCTCAATTTTTTACGAGGCTTTTCTTTACAAAAAAGAATGCAGATAACCAAACAAAGACATACAAAGTATGCTTTAAAAATTTGAATGGAAGATCCAAACCAGCGGTAGATGCATTACCATTTACCAACGTATATAGATGTGGTATAGATTACATACAGAGCGAAATGCCTTGGTGAAATACCTAAACTCGGAAAAATCAATAGATTCGCTTTGAGCACTATAATTAACCGATTTACATATACCTACCTACATATTTGGATGACTACGGGAAAATTTTGGTTTTAAATTAGAATTTTCCTCTAGGTATTTCTGCAGCAATTAATAATTATTTTTACTTGCTCCTACTTAAATTAATAATAAATTATTTTTAATCAGAGTACTTAGACTTTAATTAAATAAATTGTTTTGTCTATATCAATACGAAATTCCTTCTGCATACTTACTCAAAGTATTATTCAACAATACGATTAAGTCTTGATTAAGTACATGAAACATCACAGATAGGTATATTATTATTTATGTTGTAGATTAAAAATATCTACATATAAGATTATAAATCTACGCTGTCAAAGTCGCGGGCATCAGCTAGTATTTCATATTATAACAATAGTCCTATCCACTAGTATACATTTTAGACTGGTCCTACCTATCGTTCATTTGCTACATTGTTGTAGATACATACATAGGAAGGTAAATAGAAGATAGGTACATAATATCCCCTTTCTTCATCATTAGCAACCCATCAACGGTTCACTATTGAGCGCAGGTCTCCTTTCAAAGAAGTGTTATGGGTCATAGTCCAGCAGGCTGACCCAGTGCGAATTGGCGGATATCTTTGAGAACATTATAGAAAACTCCCAGGTGAGCAGGTTTCCTCACGATGTTTCCTTCACCGTTGAAGCGTATGATATTTAATTGCTTAAACACACGTGAAAATTCAGAGGTGCGTGCCCGGGATCGAACCTGCGACCTCCTGAATAGGAGACAGCAATAACCACTAGGCTATCGCTGCTATCTCAGGAACAGACAAATCATGGAAGACCTCAAGTCAGGGCGAGGTGTTCAAGTGGTGGCCCCGGGCCCCGACCACACGTTCACCCTGGACGAGGACGCCCTCGAGGGGCTGCTGCTACGCGATGACGTCAAAGACTGCTCCGTCATCGTCATCTCGGTGGCCGGCGCCTTCCGCAAGGGCAAATCCTTCCTGCTGGACTTCTTCCTGCGATACATGCACCATAAGGTTAGACATGTTTGATAAAAGATACCTAATAAAGTTTAAGGGCCATTTTCTGATAAAGTGTCGGATAGCTTATTTTAAACGAGGTAATAATGGTGAAGCGCCGCACGATAGACACAGCGAGCGGTCACTTGTGGACCTGGAGAGTGACATACGCTTCTTTTCTCCCGGAAAATTAGTTTCTGCGGGGTTTAAAAAAATCCAAGCGGACGAAGTCGCGGGTATCAGCTATTCAGTCCACGCCACAACAAAGCTTCACAGATCAACGTGATTTTTTGCATTTATGATAATGTTGACAATTGACATAACTCGTTGTTGAGGGCCGGGCGGAACTTCCTCGCTTGGCAAATCGCAAGGCATGGCAAATTTTTTACCCGAAAAAACAAAGTTTCCGCGGGATTTCAAAAATCCTCAAGTCGGGGATATATAAGCGTTACCGAGCAGGAATGCCATTCTTTGAGTTTATTTCTACGTGCTCGTATGTCGCTTTTTGACAAAACAACAAAACATGTTTTTTGTTTTGTCTAAAGATGTATTTTTTACATGAATATGGACGTATGTATTTGCAGCAAGATTTTATCTCTGGTGACTGGAGCACCGTGGTGTACCTACTAAATAACTTTGTTTAAGCAAGAAGCATATTGTTTTCAGTACAATGTTGGCGGCAGCGGCGACTGGCTGGGTAGCGAGGACGAGCCGCTGCAAGGCTTCAGCTGGCGCGGCGGCTCGGAGCGGGACACCGCGGGCCTACTGCTGTGGTCGCAGCCATTTAAAACCACTCTGGCTAACGGAGAGAAGGTAGGGAAGTGGGGAATTACGGGACTTCTTCGTCAACCAATAGACGTCCACTGCTGGACAAAGGTCTCGGTCTTGCGCAGCCTGATTACAGCGGCTCCCTGCGACTCGTTTGATGTCGTCGGACCACCTAGTTGGGGTCTGCTAACATTGCGCTTCCCGGTGCGGGGTCGCCACTCCAGCACCTTGAGACCCCAACGACCGTCAGCTCTTCGAACTATGTCAAACTTCCAGGAACTACTTCGACATAGAATTACGGGACTAGGGCCCGTATATTATTAAATCATGTTTGAGGGTCAAATCCTCACAACCACAATGTAGCAACACCTTGGGCTTGGCTCACCATCGTGTAGAGGCTTTGTCTAGTCCGGAAGTACTCCCCTTGTCTTCCTCGTCATCCTTCTATCATGGAGATTGCACTATAGAAACTAACGAGGTAGTGAAACCCAATTTACAATACAACGATCAAACTGAATGCTGCCACGCGATTGAAATAGTTGCTCACGCGACTTTGAATCAAAAGTTCTTTTATGACATAGATGATTACCTATTATTCCGGAAACCCTGAAAGATCCCGCGGGATTTTTAAATTCCATGCGTATGAAATTACTGGCTTGCTGTCAGCAATACAGATATACAAGTTCCAAGATATGACGATTGGACTAACTCGATCGGACATAGCACTACTAGTTCGAGGAGGAAGATCTTCCTATTGTTTCGTGGAGCCCTTATAACGTCACACGAGAAGTACGATCTTCTTTTCCTCACCGTTAAGAGCATATCACGTGTTCCTTGCCCGCCTAGCATGCACGTCGAAGTGATATCGCGCGATGATAGAGAGAGATATTGTCGATGTAGACTAATTTCTCGTTCGATGAATGTGTGCAGCTATGTTAGTGTCGGATTTATAGAGGTAATACGAAAATAAAACGAGTGGCACTCGGGGACTGCCGCGGTATAGCTATTGCATAGCATTGTCTAGTCACACGCACACAAACACCGTGCCGAAGTCTGCCGAACTGAAACGACGTTAGACGATGCACGGCTTTCAACGCCGCACCGCTGTGCCGGTCGGAGTGGGGGGTGTTAGGTTTATTTTCGTTATGGAATTTCTTGATTCGGTCGCCGCGATAAAAGCTATGCAAAAGCTTAAAAGGCGTCGACAAAATTTTCTCCTGCTCCCGTAAACCTATCTCTTCCTTCAAACGGCTCTGCACTTCGTTCCAGGTGGTGGTGTACCTCATGGACACGCAGGGCACGTTCGACAGCGAGTCGACGGTGCGCGACAACGCGACCATCTTCGCGCTGTCCACGATGCTGTCGTCGGTGCAGATCTACAACCTGTCGCAGAACATCGAGGAGGATGACTTACAGCACTTGCAAGTAAGCATTTAATGCTATTAAATATCAAATAAATGTTTTAACGGTGAAGGAAAGCATCGTGAGGGAACCTGCACGTCTGAGAGTTCTCCATAATGTTCTCAAAAGTGTGTGAAGCCTGCCAATTTGTATTGGCCATCCCTTCTCTGAGAGGAGAACCGAGTTGATGATGTTTCAATAATGAAATTACAAAAATCAGGTAGGTACCAATGTTAGGACTGCCTCGATACCGTATGCGTAGGCCGGTTAATTCGAACCACTATCGTAAGTCACATTCCTGAAATCTTTTTAACAGTTCGTCAATTTTTTAAGTCGCATCATAAACGCTATATTAATTTCCTTTTTAAAAAGGTTATGCTTTTTTCGACCGAGCGAAGCGAAGGTCTCTGAGTTTACTAGAGCGATTTGCACTTGTCCGTCCGTCCGTCTGTCACAGCCTTATAACTTCTGAATTACTGAACGTAATTACTTCAATTTTAGATATGATATGTAAACCGATGGCCTCCAGCCGAAAATGGCTTAAAAAGTTATAAAAATCTTTATTTCAGGGGGGCTCCCATACGAAATGGGGGGCTTTCAAAGTGGAGATTGTATTCGAGGCTAGATTTCTAAAACCACTTTGTTTTAAAACTTGAAACTTACACATAATGTGAGTTATATTCTGTACTTGAACAACAAATACTAAGATTAGATAAATATTATAAAGAAACGAAATTATTTGAGTTTTAATGGGCATCAATGTTTTTAACAAAACTTCACTATACTGTTACTAGATGGCGCTGTCTTTAATATTGTAAATACGCATCCCATCCACGAAAGCAGATGACGATTGACGTCATCAGATTCGGCGCGTTTTAATTACAATATAATATAGTTAACCTTATACCTTATACCTTATGGGAATTATGGGATACCGCGAGGTCTCAGTTCGGGGCGAACCACTAGTATTATATTTGTTTAATTATTGAAAGTCCTGTAAGATATGATTGATATTGCAAGGGCATTTATTGTTTAGAAACGTGTGCATACAAGCAAAGTCACTTCACATAAAACAAAAAATTGTCAATTCGGATAGTAAAATAAAAGCAGTATGGAACATCATTGGTGATGAAATGGGTAAGAATAAGGTACATTATAATAAACTGGAGCTTAAAATTAACAACCATGTAATTGACTCCGATATAGAAATTGCAAATACATTTGAGAACTTTTTCAAAAATATACCAGTAACCACGACCAGTTCTCTAAATTCCTCGCCAACAGAAGCCTATAATCTTCTAAGAAGCAATGTCTCTGAGTGCAATAAATTATTTAGGTTTAAACACGTTACCCCATATGATATTATCAAAACATTTAAATCATTGCAAAATAAAAAAACAGGAGATCTATGGGGAATATCAGTTAAAATAATTCACAATATCATTGATATTATTGCGCCCTATCTTGCTTTAATCTATAATATAATAAAACTGTAACAGGTCCAATTCTGTACATTGAAGATATTTTGAAAATTTTTGTTTGAGGGCACTCTATAATCGATACTGAAGCCAAAACAATTTTTTTTTAATTTTTTGTCTGTCTGTCTGTCTGTCTGTCTGTCTGTCTGTCTGTCTGTCTGTATCTTGGCCGCGCATCACGCCGAAACTACTGGACGGATTTAAATGAAACTTGGCAGGATTTAAGATAATACTACGAGGTATAATATAGGATACTTTTTATCCCGAAATTCAGCACGGTTCCCTTGGGAGAGGGGCTGAAAGTTCAAATGGGTATTTCGCTGTAATTCATTAAGGCGTATTCCGATTTAATCCAATCTTTTTTTGTTAGAAAGCAGGTTCTTTAGAGATTGTCCTGTAATTATTTCAAGGTCGTCAATTTCGTAGTTCAGAAATTATAGACATCAAGATCTTCAGTATAAGGTCCAAATAACTTGAACCCCGGAATCTACAAGATACTTTGAATGTACGGCTCATCTTAAGCTGGCAAGCGTACTTTATCGTATATAGCCATCGTGGATAGCCCTATTTTGTCAAAGTCAAACTACTCCAAGTCCAAAGGCGTCAGATTTTGCCAAACGATCATTATACCTACATACTACATAGTAGGTATGGATGTAACACATCGTATGGACTTAATGCTACAGTGTATTCCTATGCAATTTAATATTCTAATCATACTAATATTATAAATGCGAAAGTGTGTTTGTTTGTAGGTTTGTCCTTCAATCACGCCACAACAGAGCCACGGATCGACGTGATTTTTTGCATGGGTACTATAGTTGAGGACATAGGCTACTTTTTATCTCGGAAAATCTAAGTGTTCACGAGGGATTTTAAAAACTAAATCCACGCGGACGAAGTCGCGGGCATCAGCTAGTTTTTAATAAGTCTGTAGATTCTGGATCTTTTCCAGACCTGATGAAATGTAGTAAATTAATACCTCTTTTTAAATCGGGAAGCAAATGTGACCCGAATAACTACAGACCAATTTCAATTTTGCCAACTCTCAGCAAGATATTTGAAAAAATAATGCTCAACCAACTGCTTCTACACTTTAATTTAAATAAACTTCTTCACCCTGAGCAGTACGGTTTTACTAAGGGTCGATCAACAACCGATGCAGCCGCAACGCTGTTGCAACACATATTCGATGCATGGAATAACTCACAGAATGCCATTGGTATTTTCTGTGATTTATCAAAAGCATTCGACTGCGTTAATCACGAGACCCTTTTGCTTAAACTGAGCCCCTATGGTATTAGAGATTTTGCGCTTAGCCTCATTGCGTCTTATCTTAGTGATCGTGTTCAAAGAGTATGTGTCAATGATGTAAAATCATCCGGATCAGCCTCGGTAATGGGTGTACCCCAGGGTTCTATTCTAGGTCCATTCATGTTTTTGATTTACATAAATGATTTACCACATTTTGTCCAAAATACTTGCGATATTGTACTATTTGCTGATGATACGTCTTTGATTTTTAAAGTCGATAGGACGAAAGACAATTTTGACGATGTAAATATTGCATTATCTCAAGTTTCTGAATGGTTTACGGCAAATAATCTACTTTTAAATGCTAAAAAAACCAAGTGTGTTGAGTTTTTATTGCCCAACACCAGAACTGTCAGTAAAGATTTAAAGATAAGTAATGAACCCTTGAAATGTGAGGACTTGACAGTGTTCTTGGGATTAACCCTGGACTCAAAGCTGCAATGGGGCACCCATATAGCAACACTTGCTGGCAAGCTTAGCTCTGCTGCTTACGCTGTTAGGAAGATTCGACAGTTAACTGACATAGAAACTGCAAAAATTGTTTATTTTGCATATTTCCATAGTATTATGTCATACGGAATCTTATTATGGGGTAAAGCAGCCGATATTGGAAAAATTTTTGTATTGCAGAAGAGGGCAATTCGCGCAATATATAATTTAAAACCGCGGGATTCCCTTCGAGAAAAATTTAAAGAAATAGGCATTCTTACAGTAGCTTCACAATATATTTACAACAATATAATATTTGTCAGACAAAACATTGTGAATTACAAAAAAAAGGGTGATTTACACGATAGGCAAGTTAGAAATCCAAACAGGCTCGTGATTCCTCGATGTCGCCTCAAGAGGGTCCGAAAGTCATTTGTGGGAATGGGCGTGACGTTTTATAATAAAATTCCACAGTCGATCTTAGACTTGCCTTTACACAAGTTTAAGAAATCAGTTAAAACTAATCTCATGAAAAAAGCATATTATACAATTGAAGACTATTTAGATGATAAAAAAGCGTGGACATAATTCGTTCCAGCGATTCATGAGACAGTAGGTGGTAATTTAACTGTATAACTATTCTATTGAATGTAAACTTATTTTGAAAAGAGCAACTGCCGAGTTTCTTGCTGGTTCTTCTCGGCAGGAACGGCATTCCGAACCAGTGGTAGACTCATCGACGATTCATAAGCACTTGTAAAAAAGTTTATTTGAATAAAAAACATTTCTATTCTATTCTATTCTATTCTATTGTTTCATTTCAGTTATTCACGGACTACGGTCGCCTCGCGCAAGAGACCAGCGGCGGCAAGCCGTTCCAGCGGCTGCAGCTGCTGGTGCGAGACTGGAGTTTCCCGTACGAGCACGCGTACGGCGTGGAGGGAGGCCAGGAGCTGCTCACTAAGCGGTTGAAGGTACAGCACAATGTTTACCTGTATAAAGACTATACGAGTATAGTCTCCGAACAGTGCGTGTTGCCACTGATGTCTTACGCGGATCCGTAGAGTTGGGACTGGCTAGACAGTGCCTGAAGACTAAAGTCTTCGAACAGTGCGTGTTGCCAGTGATGACTTACGGATCCGAGACATGGTCGCTAACTATGGGTCTCATAAGAAGGCTCAGGGTCACCCAGCGAGCGATGGAGAGAGCTATGCTCGGTGTATCCATAGGGAAACAAAGTCATCGACATAGCTCAGTGAGTCGTGAAACTGAAGTGGAAATGGGCGGGGCACATAGTTCGAAGAGCTGATATGGTCGTTGGTCCCAAGGTGCTGGAGTGGCGAACCCGCACTGGGAAGCTCAGTGTTGGCAACAAACGAAATTTAAAAAGACAAAAACTTAAACATTGTTCCTAAATGTTAAAAGCTGAAAAGGCTACTGCCTCAGCATAATACTGCAACAGTAGAATGCTGAGCGCTGATTTTCAGGCATAGCCTTATGAAATCGCGAGTCAACCACGAGACAGTTATACAAGATAAGTAATAGGTAAAAAGAAATAAATGAGTAAATACAGATATTAACACGTTCATGCGAACTTATCCAAACTGTAGCTTGTGCGATGTCGCGCATCTTTTTTTCATACAAACGGGAGTGACGTCTTGCTAATGGCTAGTAAAATCAGTTGTTGTATTATTGCACTGACCTTACAAAGTGACGTATAATGACGTCGCAAACAGTACTAGAACGGAGAGCCATCAAAGATGCCAAAAAATCGGTCCTATGTAACACTAGAATTTTGAGAGTTCGCTATGTCGTACTCGTAGCACAGCAATCCACAACGTTGTGGTCAATAAACCAAGTTTTCGCTGAACGTGATAATACGTTGTGCCTCAGCAACTCTGCCAATATTTACGTATGCACCTATACGTATGTGCATGAACGTGTTAAGAGTGGGTGTACGTTCGTTAACAGTAAACAGATTTGATTTTTACAGTAGTAGATCAAGTTTCAATCATCCGAAAAAAAACACGCAAAAATAACATCATACTGCCAAGGGACGTGCTTGGGCAAAAACATAAAATGATGAAATTTGTTTGATGATAAAAAATCGCGAAGTTAGGTCTAATTTTTAACCAATATTCATTTATTTTCAATGTGTTGCATATTACAGAGCCAAAATTTTTACATTAAATTCCGATTGATATTATCAAGAGAGTAGCCTAGTGAATTGAAAAGAAAATGAATATTTTACGAGTTACAAAGTATTTGGCGCTTACTACACTCCTATTCCGCGCAAAACGCTTTCTTTTGTCGCGCCTCACATGAGGTGGCGGCTATGTTTTATTTCATCGCGAAATCCGATTTTTTTTTGGTGTTATACGCGTTCTTAAGATGTGTTTCGTATGTAGAAGTACTATTTACTGTTCCCTAGGTGCACGAAGGCCAGCACCAGGAGCTGCAGTCGCTGCGCAAGCACATCGCGAGCTGCTTCGAGGAGCTGGCGTGCTTCCTCATGCCGCACCCCGGCCTGAACGTGGCCACCAACCCGCAGTTCAGTGGCAAACTGTCCGGTACGCCATCAGTAATTGCTGACCTATAAGAAGTAAGGTACCTAATAGGGTATTTTACTCCTAGTGAGAAACAATCTAAAAATATAAAAATAAGATAGTTTTGGCAATAAGGAATCGGGAAGTGGAAGTTTCAGTTCACAAAGTTTTTTTGTCTTTGGTACAATAAGCTATGGTAGTATTAGATCTGAATCATCACTTTATATTCATATACTATCATTATAATACAACACATAAACATTTATAGCGTGACGCACTAAAGTACACAGTGGGTCACATAAGTCGCGCCGCCTTCGGCATGTACTGGCAGGTCGCTATGTGTCGGCTTTACAAAGGGCGCCAACCATTTGAGCGAACGAATTTACTGTCATTACGACGTCACCACATCGTCTGACGTGAGCAATGACCTTCTAGACGTGAGGCGTCTAGCGTTTACGCGCGAAAATTTAAAAGGCAAACTTTAAATGCATTTCTTTGGTACTTATCGATTGAATAAAATTTTAGTAAATTTTCTAGTAGTTTATTATCACCTTAAACACATTTAGACACTTATCAAAAAAGAGTAAAATACCCTATTGCTGAGCTGAAGAGTTCAGCTCAACGAAAATATAGTGGATATATACAGCCTCTTAAGCGCGCTTGCAGAAACGTCTTAACCCAGAGTTAGCAGCTAACTCCGGGTTAAAAGGACAGATTTGACAGATTGCGTATACAGCTTCTGTCAAAATTATAAATTTATTCCTGGGTTAAATATCTCGGCGTCTCTGCAAGCGGGCCTTAGATTAATAACGCATAGACCAATGAATATACCGATAGTTCCAAACAACGTGACCAGCTTAACGTGTAACCACTTTACGTGCGTGCCGGTAGGCAAAACTAGTCTTTATAGGCTACCATGAAAGGGTTTATTTTCGCTCGCCGATACGTGTGTGCCGATAGGCGTAAAGAGCCTTTGAAGGCCTCCATGAAAGTGTACTCCGCGCGCGGCTACTGTCTTTCTATGCGTTATAATTCTATGTACAGCATTATGTTGTACAGGATACTTATTTATGACAAATGAAGAACTAAATAGTAATGTTAAAAAGAGGTAGTGATCACTCTTAGGGTAGGATAAAGCTGTAATTAGGTATACTGACTGTCACTACCGCTACTTTGACTCTTTAAGCGGTTTTACTTAGTTCTTTACAGTTTAATAACGTCGTTCGTGCGAAAATGTGTCAACTCTTCTTTAAAGCCTTTAACTAGTAGGGGAATTTAACCTTGTGAATTTGCTATAAGAGTGAAAACTATAAAAAAGCATCAACGCCAAATTGTTACTTAGGTTGTCATATCAAGGACTCGGCAATATGCAGACGACAATTTTTTCCAGAAATGATCAAAAATCCCTCATTCTGCCACGTTCATTGTTAAAGTTTGGTATAGTATGGTTTTCTTAGAATAACAAGGCAGTCGGATTCCCAGAGCCATCCATCATCCATGCCTTCGGTATACCTACCTACAGTACCCGGCGATATATATTGCACATCGGCCTTTGGAATAAAACGCTATTCTATTCTATTCACAGTTCGACTGCATTTTTTTTTATATAGGTATGTTACGTGATGTGCTCGCCGATTGTCAAGAGATTTCAGTAATTACTACGTGAATTTCTGGCTAGCTTTCCTTGCAATAGAATAGAATAGCGTTTTATTCCAAAGGCCGATGTGCAATATATATCGCCGGGTACTGTACCTATGAGTACGAAAAATCAAATATTGTTTCAGATATAAGCCAAGATTTTAAGATGTCTCTGAAACAGTTCGTGCCGATGCTCCTCGCGCCAGAGAACTTGATACCCAAAAGGATCGGCGGCCATCAGAAGCTAAAGTCCAAGGATCTGTTGCTATACTTCAAGTCGTACATGAACATTTTCAATGGAACCAGTTTGCCGGAACCCAAAACTATTTTGGAGGTAAGTAGATTACTATCGAGGTGCGCGGCAGCGCGCCAAGTATTACATACGGCCTTAATTTACTTGAGGATTGTATAGAATAAAAATAGAATATAATATCCGTTATAGAGGTGAAGGAGACGGCTATAGGTAGGATTTTAGCGTTTTGAGAGATGTATTCTCTTAAGGTGTGATTAGTTTATGACTGATAAGTTCCCCTTCTGAGTCTATGGCTAACAACAAGTAGAACAACTAATTCCAACTCACCCTGTTTCCATTTCCACCAGGCGACAGCAGAAGCGAACAACCTGTCAGCCGTGGCGGAGGCTAAGGAGGTGTACGAAACGCTAATGGAGGAGGTGGCGGGAGGCGCCAAGCCGTACCTGCAGCCGCAGCTGCTGGAGGACGAGCACCGGCGCGCGAGGGACAAGGCGCTGCACAGCTTCCACGCTAAGAAGAAGATGGGCGGGGACAGCTTTTCCGAGACATACAGTGTCAAATTGACTAAGGTAACAAGTGCAAATTGAAAATTTAACACACCCCCAACATGTGAATCTGACATCCTGTTACCCAGTTTTCTGCTCCTTCTTATCCACGATTCTGATCCTCGTCCTCGATCAGCATATATCTTATCTATGCTTTTGTAGAACTTCCCCTCATTGCGGAAACACTACATACATAGCATAGTATCTACTGTATTGTAAACTTGTTTTGGAAAGAGCACCCCCGAGTTTCTTGCTGGGTTCTTCTCGGCAGGAAGGGCATTCCGAACCAGTGGTAGATTCATCGATAATTCAAAAGTAAAAAGTTTATTTGAATAAAAATATTTTCTATTCTATTCTAATATCTAGCTTTTACTCATTGAGACAATTCTGACGAGCCCAAACACACATCTGCCGTAAGTCGCCGTTGAGTTGGTTATCCCGCAGGACGGCAGACTACTTGATGCTTCAGCATCAGCTCAAGATTACTGTGCCTTGGAAATAAATAGATACATAATCTAAAGTAATAGCATAGTACAAACAGAATAGTAGGCTAACTAAGGCCGATCGGCGAGTTAATTACCTACTCTTGCGTTGACGCCTAGGGTTGTCACTTTTATTTTTGACTAGCTGATGCCCGCGATTATTAATAGGTAGGTTACTACTTTTATTGAAAAATTAAACAAACAAAAAAGAGAGAGCGTGCGACGTAATACGCAATTGCGCGCGAATAGCACAGCAGCGCGATATATACAAAAGTACTCTGTGGCGCGCCGCGCGGCCCGTACTGCCGGCCGATTGAGCCGGTTGAGATTTTGCGAATGTGTGCGTGAAACTTCCGTGCGTACACGGCGCCCGCTGCTCACGCATACATTCAAACCGGCAGCGGCCACTTTGTATGAAGTTAGCTTACTATTCTGTTTGTACTATGGTAATAGTACCTACACCAAATTTCAAATCAATCGCATCAGTGAAAATTCGTAAGACCTTTTAAGGCCTTAAGAAGCGTGAAATGTCTAAATTCCATGGTTGTTTAATTCAATATATCAACATAATTGTTGATTTAAGCGGTAAATAAAAAATATAGAATGAAAGATAAAGATTCAATAACTGTTTAGGCTGTTAAAAATGTTTATTTTTGTCAACCTCCTCTTGTAAAAAAAATCCCCAAAGAGTACCTATTTTTGACATAATTTGCACAAGTTCTCCAAAAGCGCGCTAGCTTTTTAATTCGTTCTTGCACACAAAAAAAGGTCTTAAAAATATTAATCTTTTCGCTGTTTAACTTTATTTTTACACCGCATAACAATCGTGTATAGTAATATTAACCTGAAATTCAACTAAATCCGAGCTGATAAACACTCGCGAGCCCCATCGACAGTCCCTGCCGGGACGTTGCGGAGGGAAGATCGCGCATCGGTTTTGCAGCGACTTCGTTGAAATTAATTTTAGCTTTTAAGGAGTTTATACCAATTTCTAAATATTTATATTAATAGATTTACTTAGTTTAGATAAAATCTTTAAATCAGTAACTGTAAATATTTTTTTGTAAATACATAAACTTTTATAAACTTTTTAAGTAATCAAAGAATAGTGAATTCGAAAATGCCAAACAGGTGGACAATTATTAAAAATGTATTGGTGAATTTTACAATTTTTAGTTAGTATAATATGTTATTTTTTCGATTATTACCTATGCTATGCATAATAATGTAAGCAGTGATAGCCTAGCGGTTAGAACTGTGGTCTCCTATTCGGGAGGTCGCAGGTTCGACTCCGGGCACCATTGATTTTTCGGAGTAATGTGCATTTAAGCAATTAAAATCATCGTGAGGAATCCTGCACTCCTGCACACCTGAGAGTTCTCCATAATGTTCTCGAAGGTATGTGTAATCCACCAATTCGCATTGGGTGGATTATGGCCTGAAGCAATACCTGGGTCATGCGTCATGCCCGTGAACGGGTGCCACCGGCGGGAATGGGGCTACTTTCTGTCTGCCCGTCTTAACATGTGTTGAATTATAGGAATGCTTTTGTGGAACTTCTCCTCATTGTGGAAACAGTGCAAACATAGCATAGTATCTATTATATTGTAAACTTGTTTTGAAAAGAGCAACTGCCGAGTTTCTTGTTTCGGCAGGAAGGGCATTTCGAACCAGCGGTAGAATCATCGACGATTCAAAAATACTTGTAAAAAAGTTTATTTGAATAAAAAGCATTTCTATTCTATTATTTAACCCTTATCTAAAAGGAGACCTGCGCTCAATAGTGAGTCGTTGATAGGTTGCTGATGATGATGATGATGATGATGATGATGATATGCATGTTGATAAAAATTGCTTGAGGTCTTAGACCATATTTTTTGAATGGTCTAAGTTTGAGGTAGATACCTACAGTGGATAACAGCAAAACATCAAGTCAAGCCTGACAGTATGACTTTCAACGTGCCTTATTCCTATAACAATAGGGTTGACATTCGCAATTCACTCGTACCATTGAACAGCTGTCGACTGTAGGTACCTTGTGATTTAGTGGTTGTATAGGTATTATACAAGACGTGGTCTAGTGGTTAGCAAATTCGACTACAGATGACGAGGTCCCGGATTCGATTCCCGAGTCGGACCAAAATTAGTATTTACTTACACTTTATATTTAGTACCTATATTTTATATTTGTTATTTTTCGATTACATAGGCATGTTGATAAAAATTGCTTGAGGTAAGTATAGATGATATACGTAGGTACCTACTGTGGACAACACGTCATGTAATAAGAATAACTAACTGCCTCGTTGGTCTAGTGGTCAGCTTGTTCGACTGCGGATGACGAGGTCCCGGGTTCGATTCCCGGGTCGGGCTGCGGCCGTTAAAAAAAGTATTGCGTTTTTCTGCCAAAGAAATTCTCAGTACTGGCCCGGAGTTAGGAAGTTGGTGGTTACTGGTTAGTCACCCCCGTGCCTCGGAGAGCACGTAAAACCGTCGGTCCTGCGCCTGATCTCTCTCCGGTCGTGTCGGATTTCCGTCCCATCGGACTATGAGAGTGAGGGAATAGAGAGTGCACCTGTGGTTGCGCACACACTTCTGCACTATAATATCTCCCGCGCAGATGGCTGACCTCTAAGGCGACGTTTTAGCATAGGAGGTTGGCCGCCGTGATCGGATTCGGTCGGGAGGACATCATGTAATATTAACTAGCTTATAATATGTTCGCGACTTCGTCCGAGAAGTTGGACCACATTACAGATAGTTACGAAGTTTGATCAAAATCGGCGTAGTAGTTTTCGAGTTTATCCCGAACATACTTCGTGACTCGAGATTTTTAATATATTGATTTTCTGGGATAAAAAGTAGCTTATGTCACCCTCCAGGTCCTCAACTATACCCATACCATAGGTCTTACCTTGCTTTTAACCAAAATTGACAATTCTTGGTCAACCGGAAGTACCTACCCTATAGGTTTTGGGTCGAAAACCTATATTATGGTAGTTCCCGTTGACCTAGAATCACAAAATTTGACAAAATGCAAGGTCTACCAGCACAAATAAAGGAAAAATTACAAAAAATAAAAAATTTGAATTTTAAAGGGTGTCCCCATACATAAATAATAGAAGCCAATTAAGATAGTCCTCCGAGTTGTATGGGCGCTCATACAATTTAGAGGTCTATCTTAATTGGCACTAACCTTAAATAAGGTAAATAAATAAAATTGTGCTATTTAGTCCAGTAAAAAGTTAAATGAAACCATGATCTGACCAGTTTTGGCGCAATGAGTAAAAATGTGTTCATTAATACTTAAATAATGATATTATAAAAGAAATTTTGATTTAAATTTAGGGGAAAGGGATGAAAAAAATAAAAAAAGGGTTGAAAAATGCCTTTTTTTAAAATAACTTAATAACGGTAGGAAATAGAAAAAACAGTTTCAAGTAAAAGTTGTAGAGAAAAAAATTCTACACAAAAAAGTTCCTCTTCATTTTTTAGGGTTCCGTAGTAAACAAGGAACCCTTATAGTTTCGCCATGTCCGTCCGTCTGTCTGTCTGTCTGTCTGTCTGTCCGCGGTTTAGCTCAGAGACTATTGGTACTAGAAATCTGTAATTTGACAAGTGTATAAATATCAATCACGCCGACAAAGTGGTGAAATAAAATTTTGAAAAATAATTTTTTTTAGGGTACCTCCCCTACATATTAAGTGGGGATGAATTTTTTTTTCTCGACTATCCCATAGTGTGGGGTGTCCTTGAATAGGTCTTTCAAAAATATTGTGGGTGTGGGAACACCATTTTTCAATTCAACGATCCGTTTGTGAAATATGATATTTTAAAGTGCTAAATTTTATTAGAGTCATGTGTCCCCCCCCCCTCTGCCAGCTAAATGGTAGTATATAGGATACAAGAAAAAATTAGAAATAATTAAATTAATTTATTGTTGTTATTGTAAAAAGCGCTCGACCGATTTCGATAAAATTTAAACGGGACCACCTGGGAAGTATACCCTTTGAAACAAAAAAAAGAATTTTGCAAATTGGTTCAGGTGTCTTCGAGTAATCGGTGAACATACACAAAAAAAAGGATTCCGACGAATTGAGAACCTCCTCCTTTTTTTAAATTGGTTAAAAACAAATTAAAGTCAAACAGTCTAAAGTCTAACTTTTTAATATAGAAAGCGAAAAAGTTTCAATCTGAAATCTGACATCACGCAGGTTAGAGTTTTAATAGCTACGATGACCGATTTTGAAAACTGTTGGATGATGTTCGGAAGTATCTTCTATTTCGAAAAAATACCTTATTAATTTGACTGTATGCTTAATGACACCCCACATGCCAGGGTAAAAATAAAAAAGTGTGTGTGTCAGCACCGACGCACGACTGGAGTTTACTCCTTAAAACGTCGTAATGCATTCGCGGCGCTCGCTGTGTCTCGGTGCCGCTCGGACCCGATCGGTACACGCTCGGCTTCCCGAAGCGAAAGCTCTTTCGCATTCGACAACTCAAGCGAAAACCAACCTTATTTACTCAACGTTAGGGTAGAAATTTGCATCGTTGTGAAAAACGTAACGCGGGCATTCGACAACTCAAGCGAAAACCAACCTTATTTACTCAACGTTAGGGTAGAAATTTGCATCGTTGTGAAAAACGTAACGAGGTCATTCATAAGTAGATTTTACTCCTCGAATTTTTCTCATACCGGGCGCCTAAAATCGATTCTTAAAGAGTAAACTCCAATAAAAAGATAAAATTTTATGTCGACTCCTTTTCCATATAAGTATGGGAGTCCCCTTTATTTTATTATTTTATTTTATTTTACACAATATGTGAAACTTTCAACTGTCTATCTATTACGGTTTACGAGATACAGCCCGCTGACAGACGGACAGACAGCGGAGGCTTAGCAATAGGGTCCCGTTGGCACCCTTTCGGTACGGAACCCTAAAAATATTATAAATAAGCAAATTAATATGATAAAGCAAATTAATAATAATATCGTTTTACTGGAATACTTTAACTTCTGGAGTACGGAACCCTCGGTGCGCGAGTCCGACTAGCGGTTGGTCGGTTTTATTTAATAAAATTATAATCAAATTTTCTATTAAGGGTTCCGTACCCAAAGGATGCCGACGGGACCTTATTATTAAGCCTCCGCTGTCCGTCAGTCAGCGGGCTGTATCTCGTAAACAGTAATACATAGTTGAAATTTTCACAGAGTGTGTATTTCTATTTCCGCTATAACAACAAATAATAAAAATAAAATTAAATTAAAAAATAAAGGGGGCTCCCATGCATGGAAAAACTTCAAAAATGAAGAAATAGGGACCTTCAAAGTTGTGACCAAAACAAACGAGCATTCTTTCCCCATATCCTAATTTAATCATCATCATCATTTCATCATTAGCAACCCATCAACGGCTCACTACTGAGCGCAGGTCTCCTCTCAGAGAAGGGTTATAGGCCATAGTCCACCACGCTGGCCCAATGCGAATTGGTGGACTTCACACACCTTCGAGAACATTATGAAGAACTCTCAGATGTGCAGGTTTCCTCACGATGTTTTCCTTCACCGTTGAAGCAAGTGATAGTTAATTGCTTAAACGCACTTGACTCCGAAAAGTCAGAGGTGCGTACCCGGGATCGAACCTGCGACCCCCCCGAATAGGAGACCACAGTCCTAACCACTAGGCTAACACTGCTTCCTAATTTAATACTAACTCAGAACTAAGACGTTATCTAAATGTGTATCTAGTTTTAAAAAGTGATTTGGTCATATTATGTACGGAACCCTAAAAGAGCGAGGCCTGACTCGCACTTGGTCGAGTTTTTGTTTATTACCTAAATAAATATTTTTGATAAAACAGGGTTGGCACCTTTTGGGTACGAAACCCTAAAAACTATCAAAGAATACAATGATTTTAAAAGACCTATTAAAAATAATTATGGTAAGAATAACAACAAAAAGAATTAATTACCTCGAACTCATAAACTACTTGCAAGCTCGGGTACATGGCGCCTACTAGGTGAAGCTAAAGCAATGGAGACTCTTAACACCTGCACGTGACATCAATCTCAGTGAGGCCCAAACATACTAGGTAGGATAACATAAAACACTGTTCCCTCTGCACGTTTATTTTATCGTTGATATATTTTGAGGTACTCTGATGTACTTGCTGAGTTCTCGAGCAAGTACCGAGCGTAGCCGCTAGATGGCGGTGACGTTGAAATAAGTCTAGGCTGGCTCCGTTTCTCAAGGTTATTTCACGCATCTTAAAGCCTTAATCAAAAAGGAAATGAGCTGATGATCTTCAAATGCATGCGCAGATCTTCATAAATTATGCGAAACGTAACTCTCTCTCTGTCTATCTTCACTAACTTATATCTCCCTCTCAACTTCCGTTCGCCTCGCCCGATCACTCTTTTCGTATCGCATTCACCAGCGTGCGTAAAGAAGTTATACTTCAAAACTACCCTACAGCACTTGCTATTGTAATAGTTACTTGATGATCAAGCACTACTTAATTTCAGGAACTAGAAGACCAATACGAGCAGTACCGACTGCACAATGAAGATAAGAACCTGCTACGCAAGCTGGGCACGGCGGCGGTGCTGGGCGCGCTCGCCCTCGCCTGCTACCTGCTGTCGGTGCTGGCCGGCGTGCTGGGGCTGCAGAGCGTGGTGCGGCTGGGGCAGACGGCAGCCATCGCCTGCGTGGCCATGCTGTTCGTGTGGTGCTACTCTAGGTGACTTCATGAATATAATATAATGGAAATGTTTTTGGAACGTAAGTTCCTTATCGCGCGGTACGGAAGCGGGCTAGACAGAAAAAATTAAGGAACCGACAATCGACATAATTTTGAAACCGACACTTTTTTGTTGAATGTGAATTTTGCATTGTATTCGGTATTTTCGCGATACAACATTAGGTCTCGGTAGGCTAGTGGCTCCGGCAGTCGCCTAAAAGCTCAACGTCGATGGTTCGAATCCCAGCTCGACGGACTGAATTTTCTATTTTCAATTTTATTTTAAATAATTTCTACATGTGGAATTTTTCCCTAATTTTGTATAAATTGGATAAAATGTTATTTTACTACTAACGCCATCTGTTAAAAAACCAGAGTAACTCTTTGGTTTTGTAACAGTGCTGCAATAGAAATAAACTAAATATAATTCATCGTAGTTAATCAATTTAATACTAGATGACACCACTAGTTTATTACAATTCCTTCACTAAAATTAATCGAAAGGAACTTCGTTCCATCCGGGTGTCCCTTGACACCTCTCAAGTTTTTTTTATTCAATCAAACAGCAAACTTTTACAAGTGCTTTCGAATAGTCAAATGAATCTACCACTTACTGGTTCGGAATTCCCTTCCTACCGAGAAGCAGCAAGAAACTCGGCGTTTGCTCTTTTTCAATACAGTTTATAATCTATGGCTATTTATGCAGTGTTATGAGGTAAAGTTCCAAAAATGCATACTAACAATTCAATAAAAGTTAAGATAGGCAGACAGAAAATAGCCCCATTCCCGCCGGTGGCACCCGTTCACAGTTGTCTGGGTCACCGCTTTGACCAAATCCGTCCATCGAGGCGGCGTCCTCTAGCTCTTTTCCTCTCCACTGGAACTTTAATTTCTGAAGATTGATGAACTTCAGAATTCGATCTTTTATCTTCAGTTCTATCAAGATGTTGGTTCGGAAGGTCGTCCAAGATGTAAGAGCCGGTGTATAGTACTTATTATCTAGACATAGTTAATATACCTAAACCTACATAATACAAATAATGTGTAAGTATACACATCGGAGCATCTTTATCTCCATAAAAATTGTAATTTTTTTATGAATAGGTATGAGGTAATAACATAGGTAAGTACATATTTTTCAACATTCATTTGTTTCTTGCAGGGCAACTGGCAACATGCGCGAACTGGGCTCGCAAATGGATCAAATAGCGAATACTGTAAGTTTTTCTTTCAATCTTTCTCTATCTATAGATAATATATCTCATTTTCCTTCCTTTCTCATGCCTTCATTAAATATAACCTCCCTCGTTTTACAACAAATTATTTATTTGTTGGTGAGGGGCCCAGCTCGTGGTCCCACCGATTTGTCCTATCTACTGTTAGGACCACGGTATACCATATGTATTATGTATGTCTGTCGAATGTCATGAGTTTTGAGCATCAAGAGTTTTCCATTTATTCCACCTTTCCACATAAATGTGTGCATAGTTTATTTCTTATATAAATGATCGAACTGTTTGATTCATCGATGACTCTTTCACAATGTTGCTACAACATGTTTTTCAATTTACCCATGTCCACTGACTTACTGTATCAAAGCCAACGCTTGGGCCGATCGTGCCTCTCTATCGCTTGTTCCGCGCTCTCGCTTGCACGCTCAGGCTCAGGCGGAACGTGACAATTTTTCGTGCGTGCAGCCGGTGTTCATCGATTTACTTATAAGACGTTATCACGTCAAAAAATTGGTTGTCTGTAAAGTCGGTTTACGGACGTTAGTTTTATGTGATAACGTCATAAAGAAACATCTACTAACCACAGCGCGCACGCGATGACTGGCGGGCGGCGGCGGGCGCTCTCTAGTCACAAGCCAACGCTTGGGCCGATCGTGCCTCTCTATCGCTTGTACCGCGCTCTCGCTTGCACGCTCAGGCTCAGGCGGAACGTGACACTTTTTCGTGCGTGCAGCCGGTGTTCATCGATTTATAAGACGTTATCACGTCAAAAAAACTATAACCTAACAGTGCAGCGAGATAAATCGAACTTTCTAGTCCCCTTGATATTTTTGGATTGATAAGTACTGCAGATAAGGCAAGAGTGAATAGGCATTTTCTAGGCAAGCGCGCTCTAACCGTCTAGGTTGGAGCGAGCTTCATCTCATCAGTGCTTTACAACAGCATTGAATGTAAGCCTCGAAATTACTATAGATAAATCGCTATCTCGAAAAAAAAATTAAGTAAAGCTATTGCATAGCATTTTTTATCAACTTATGCAATTATAATATTTATGCAATATTTTTTTTTGCATAGTAAAAATTATGGAAAAAAAAAATTAAAAACAAACAAAAAAGAAACTGTCACTACTTCGCGAGTGAGATTCGAACCTGCGACATCATACACCATACGGTAAAGAAAGCGGCCACTGGCCCACTGCGCCAAACAGAGCTACTTGTGAATCTCTAAAATGTTGAACGCTTACTGAACGACGGTGTTAGGTTTATTTTCGTTACGGAATTTCTTGATTCGGTCGCCGCGCTCAAACTGTTTGTCCTAGTTCAAAGCCCGCGATAAAAGCTATGCAATAGCTTAAAAATAACGCCGCTTTATTTGCAGGTGATGGAACTAGCAGGTAAACATGCTGGTCGGCAGGCAGTAGCCGTGGCGATGAGCTATGGCGCGGACAAGGTGGGATATAGTCCAGACAAAAAGCAATCCTAGTACACCCTTTGCTTAAGACTCACTTTACCTTGTACGATGCCATCCATGTTGACCCAATGTGCTTTACAGTAACTTTAAATACAAGTTAGAAGGTGTAAGTTTTTACTCATAAAATCCCATGATTTCGCCTGCGTTCCAGAATTCTTATATTAGTAGCAGACGCCAGCGACTTCGTCCATGTGGATTTAGGTTTTACCTACCAAAATGCCGTGGGAACACTGATTACCGTTTCCTTTCCCTCGTTAAGCTATTTCAGTGCCAAATTTCGCCAAGATCGATTCAGTGATCAGACTGAATCTGTATCAATCCACATATTACCAACATATTTTGAATGGATTATATAAAATAAACATATTTACATTATGGAATTAGATAGGTCTGTAAATCCGTTAAGGTGGAAGACACACTTCTGCTCGCGAAATTCAAATTTAATTTGGTTTTTCGCAATTTGTTAACTAATACGACAAAGTAGGCTTATGGCATTCAAATTGCGACAATGGCAGTATCATCTTTGGCAGTTTTATCTCTGATCATTATAAGTTTATTTTTAGTCTTTATTTATTTTTAATGTGGTGTGCAATAAAGTGTTTTTCATTTCATTCATTCATCTTCACAGGTTTATATAAAAATCTTTACTTGAAAGTGTCCAGTTTAAGAAATTAATCAAAATATCGACTAATTTGTGAGTAACTCACGTCCAACTCAGTATTTTGATTAATTTCTTAAACTGGCCACTTTCAAGTAAAGATTTTTATGTAAACCTGTGAAGATGATAATTCTACGGGCGTAATATTAGAATGCCATTAGCCTAGTTTGTCGTATTAGTTTACAAATTGCGAAAAACCAAATTAATTTTGAATTCCGCGGGCAGACTCGTATAATCATCCTTAAGTAGGTACCTATTTCAGAATCACAAACAGCAATTCTATTTATTTTTTGTATAGACTAAGTATAGAGTAATAGAAGGAGCATTTATATTGTATAAAACCATTTGTACCAGCAATTATTGTAAGTACATTTTTGTATTTAACAAAATATGTAAATTAAGTTTTTTATATGCAATAACTAATGTTAATTTAATAAATTATTTTTATACAGTTAGCGCTTTATTTTATTGCAACCAATTTAACCAGTCCACCCAGAGAAATCAAGTCGAGTGAATGAAAATATGTATTTACAGTGCGACAAGTATAACTTGGCGCGGCTGTGCGCCACTGTGCTCAACATTAGTGTGGCCATGTTATAGAAGGCTTAATTAGGGAAATATCATTTTTATAATCAACTAGCTGATGCCCGCGACTTCGTCCGCTTGGATTTAGTTTTTCAAATCCCTTGGGAACTCTTTGATTTTCCGGGATAAAAAGTACCTATGTCACTCTCCAGGTCCTCTACTATACCCATGCAAAAAATCACGTCGATCCGTAGTCCTTTTGCGACGTGATTGAATGATAACCCAACAAACAAACACACTTTCGCATTTATAATATTATATAGTAAGGATTATTTGCGTTATCGTAGTCTAAATGATAATGTTGTCTTTCATAGTTCAGTTCACAAAAAGTATAAAAATTGGATTACCGAATTAGTTCCTCAAAACGCCACCGCCAACTTATACTTGTGGCACTGTAAGTATTGTGCCTGTGGTTATATACTCAAAGGCCTGTACAAACACTACGTGCCACTTTGTGTTCTGTGGATTCGACGCATTGATTACATACCTGTGACCATTTGGCACTGACCTCTATAATCTATGGTACCGGTTACACGCTCAGTCATATCTGCACAAGTCATTTTGCGCTAATAAGCACATGCTTGTGGACAGCAAGACAGATCCCGGGCGATATCCAAGAGCACGGCTGGAGCAGTCGTTTACTTGGGAAGATTGTGTTGCGCAGTTCTGTCTCTACCTGTGCAGTTTCGACGACCTACTTGGCTCAGTGGTGAGCGCTGTTGCCTTATAACTGGGAGGTCTCGGGTTCGATTCCCGGCGGGGTCAATTTGGGAATTTATAATTTCTGAATTGTCTCTGGTCTAGTCTGATGGGAGGCTTTGGCCGTGGCTAGTTACCACCCTACCGCCAAAGACGTGCCGCCAAGCGATTTAGCGTTCCGGCACGTTGGCGTGTAGAAACCAATTAGGGGTATGGGTTGAATGTTCACTGCCATACCCCTTCCAAGTTAGCCCGCCACCATCTAAGACGGCATCGTCACTTACCATCAGGTGAGATCTTAGTCAAGGACTAGCTTGTCATCGAATAAAAAATAAAAATAAAAGTTACCTGCCCTGGCAAGACGGAGCCGTGTAGCAGGAGCATATGAAACGGGCTGTCCCTAATACAAGTGACAGCTTAAATTATGGATCAATTTGTAGCGCCACATTTGACATAATGTCTCTGGAACTAAAAGGGATGCAGGAAGTTCAAAAAAGTATCTACTATCAGATTCAAATTCAAATTCAAAATCATTTATTTCATGTAGGCCAACCTGTGGCGCTTATGACAAGTCATGACTCTACCACCGGTTCGGAAAGCGGATTCTGCTGAGAAGAACCGGCAAGAAACTCAGCAGTTGCTCTTTTCAAAATTACACATTTTACAATATTTTATGTAGGTAATATGTATTTACATTTTAATAACTTTTTATAATATCTTGTGGGCAGCTGGATGCCATGCCGATTTACCCCATACAACTTGTTAGAATAGAATATTTCCAACAATACGATGATATAATATTTATAGAACAACTCCAAAAATACATAAGTACAATATTCAATACGTCATGTCAAGACTGGCAGACCAGCAGCCCCGCTTCCGACGGTGGCACCTGTTCACGAGCACGACGCATGATCCAGCCATTGCTTCGCTCAACCATATTTGAGGGAACGTAACAACCCGCAGTTGTCAACTAATGCCCTAATTTTAGTTCCTTGGACACTCGTAACTGCTTACAGCGCCAAAATGGCGTCAATCAAGTAGGTCCAAAAATAAGATGACAGCAGCCTGTTGAGTATAAATCATAGATTAATATAGAGGTCAGTGCCATTTGGATTTCAGACCGTCCTTATATGAGCGATAAGCAATTGATATAATCTTCAATTTTTGGAAAGAAACTAAATATTTTCAAGCAATTGGTGCAATCTTCAATTTTTGGAAAGAAAATAAAAAATATTTTCAAATTTTAGTAATCTTTTTTTTTCATTTCATTGTTGTTCAGATACACATGCATTTATAAAAAAAATCATTTCTTTAATTATTTTTTTATTTATCCTTTTTAAAAATCTAAAACTGACTTAAAAATATAATAATGTAGGTATAATATTAGTAATTCCTGTATTGAAAACAAAAGTAAAGTAAGTAGGTAGATAACGGATTAACGATCTGATTATTATTAACTAAGCCCTATTCACATTAGGCGTTAAACTGCCACCAACTGGTTTGAGTTTAAGGCAGGTTTACATTGATCCAACTGTCAACAGCGACACTGGCATGGTTGGGGTACAATCGAACGGTCTCTATCAAGCATTGGATTGAATAACGTCAATGTCGACGTCGATAATAATTAATAGTGGCAGCGTTTGTTTGCGTCTGCGACTATCGAAATTCACTGGATCAGTGCAAACCCGCCTTTAGGTCAAACAAACAACGAAATTAAACTCTGAACTTCACAACAAATATAATTCAAAACGTTTTGTTCCCACCGTGTGTGACATTAGCAATTTTAGAAAAAACAAAACAGATTTTGATTGGCACATTCAGGGATAAACTTGAAAATAACTAAAAAAGGACAGACAGTTGTTCGTAAAACATAGATATTTACAAAGATCAATCTAGCATTTTACAAAATACAGAGCAATATATGCGATCATTTTTATTCGTAGATATATTATAGGCTTAGAGCCAGCGATAAATTGTTGTTTGAAGTGTTTTTATAAGTTCTATAAATATAAAAATTTTATACATTACATTAAGCTCTAGGACTTTAAACTACTTGAAATTATTATTAATTATAGCCTGAAACTTTTTCATAAATTAATGAATTCACAGTAATCAGGTTGTCAAAATATTATTTGTTTAATAATAGCTTAACATAGCTCGAAAATCTGATCGTCGTTGGGTTCCCAAGTTGCTGGAGTGGCGAACCCCCACCAGACAGCGTACTGTTGGCAGAAAAGGTGGACTTACGGCATCAGACAAGTCACATGGAGCAGCTGGATACAGGCGGCGCAAGACCTAGCCGTGTGCAAGTCTATACAAGAGACAAATGTCCAGTACGCTTAGTACAAGATTTGATAGTCTAAATATATAAAAGCAAAAGGTGACTGACTGACCGACTGATCTATCAACGCACAGCTCAAACCACTGGATAGACCGGGATGAAATTTGACATACAGATAGCTAATATTATGACGTAGACATCCGCTTAAGAAAGGATTTTTGAAAATTCATCCCATAAGGGGGTAATATAGGGTCTTGAAAAATCGAACTTTACGTGAGCGAAGCTGCGGGCAAAAGCTAGTTAACTATTTATAGTTAACTAGCTTTTTTACTTTGATGGTAATGTCATCGTTTACTATTTATAGTAAACGATGACATTACCATCAAAGTAAAATGAACCATAACAGTATTGAGTAAGAGCTCAATTTCGTGTATGTATTCTTATACGTTTACGTAACGAAAACGCTCCAAATTAAAATCGTCTGTATTGAATTTGTGACGATAAATCGATACTATTATTTATGGTCCATTGTACTTTGATGCTAATGTCATCGTTTATTATTACGATGAAACGAATTAAAAACTCGGACTAACCGCACAGCAGTGGACGTCTATCGTTTGATAAAGAAGAATAAGAACTTAAACTCGTATATATATATTATACACTTCGAACAAACAACACACTGGCTCTTAGCCTATTGATGTTTTTGTTTTAAGTACTTGCAACGGTCAGTGCAACTTAACAAGTGATTTAACTTTAAAAAATTTTTGCCTTTTGATTAATTTGTCTAAAATATAAAAGTTTTGTGCAGATATATAAAATAATAATAATAATTTTATTATTGTACAGTGATTTTGTTTATATAGTCGCTTTTGACATGGTTTTTTTTTATTCACAAAGATTTAATCTATACGTAACAGACACACATTATTGCTTTATTAATCTAAAAGGTTTTTTAATATTTATTTTAAAGTTTTTATCTATACTTGAAGGGTATTTCCGATTAAATAAATACATATCGATCGAAACCACATCTCGGAAATCGCGCCCGAGTGTTCTGACCATCTTACACTACGACCACGTTCCAATTCCCCATCAACAGTGACATGTATTTATTTTCAATCAGTTAAGTTTTATTCGATTATTAGTTAGTTCGTCAAGGTATGATTTTTGATGATAAAATCATAGATGTTAGTCGTAGTTTATTTATCCGCACATAATAATATTGTGAGGAAAATATAAGCGTGAAGTATAACAAAACATTCGAAAGTAAGCTATTCATTTGTACGAAACCTGCTAAAAAAGAAATCCAAAATGGCGGCGCTAATCGTACCTTCTCCCTCGCACAAAACACGCGTGTACACAGTGTGCAAGTAAGATGGCATTATTCAAGCCGCCATGTAGGATTACTTTCTTCTCGAAATAGGTTTCAAGGCTGAATAGAGCATGCTCTGACTTGACTACTTGAGACAGAGTTAAAAGGAGAAACAAATATGTCCTGACATAAATCGTTCTCGTTTTAACTTTTTCTTGTGTCTTACGTAAATAAGCAAACGCTGCGCTCGTGAGCTTCTTATAGATTAATCAAGCAATATAAATTTAACCTACGATAATATTCTACAGTTAAAAATAGAATTTGTCTATGACTGTACAAGAATCTTCTAGGTCACTAGATCCCATGCCGGGCATTGAGTGGCAAGTGGTATTATTTATAAAATTAAAGAGTATTTTAGTGTTTTTATTTTTATGAGAATTACTGGCCTATTCAAATCAAATTCACGAAAATATAACCATGAAGAATAACAAAAAAAAAAAAAATCAAAAGTATTACATTTGTATGAACCCTGGTAATAAAACCCAAAATGGCGGCGCTAATCGTGCATCTTCACTCGCACAATATGCGTATGTGCAGTGTGCGAGTGAGAGGGTATTATTCGCGCAAGTTAAGATACTATCGGTAGGTACCTAAATAAATCTTTACGGTATCGGTACATAACGTACCGGGAATACAGATACTGCATCGACAAATCTGGAAGCTGCCTTTTCGATTTCGATGGGCAGGCCATATGATCAGAGACAATTGTGAAAAATGGACGAAAAAAGTAACGGAGTGGTACCCCCGAAACGGAAAAAGAAAAAGAGGCAGACAATCAAAAAGATGGGAGGATGACATCCGAAACTTAGTCGGAAGTATGTGGATTCGTCTAGCCAGAGATAGAACAACATGGAAAAATTTAGAGGAGGCCTATGTCGAGGGACACGCATAAGTCAAAACTTTTAATATTTAATATTTTTATTGAAATGAAATGTTGCTGCAATAAAGGCTATTTTTATTTATTTATTTATTTTATTATATAGCAAATTGACAATAAAATTAAGGTTCACATTTCGATGTGACAGTTAATTAACCGACCGCTTCCTCTGGAAAGGGGACTACGAAGTTTCCAGATTTGAACTGTCAAAATTATACGTTATTTTTTTTTTTGACGTGCTGTGTCTGATGTGAATCGTACATAAATCCCATGAATGAAAAAGCCATAGATAATAGAGATAAACCCACGCCACTCGATGCCCCGCTCTGTTATTTGTGACCGTATATAAAACATGCCTCCACCGTTTCCGTCAACACTCCTTTAACCATAAAATTTCTAGAAACCAACCACTAAACTACGTTAAAATGATTAAAAACTATTCGTCAATTGTTTATGAGACAGGGTCTGTTTCTCAAGCTTCAAGTAAAATTTTATCTGACGAATAAATTTGACGTTTTGACAGTTTTCGTATGGGCAATCTGTCAAAACATCAAATTTATTTGTCGGTTGAAGTTTACTCGAAGGTGGTGATACAGTGATAAGGTGCGAATACTGCAGCTCCACTTTTTTAAGGGCATCTTAACTGACGTCTTTCCATAGACTAAAGACTTTCTATATAAAGAATCAGGAACTAGAATTGTCATCATGTGTCACTTTAAGTTCCCTCATAATGAAAAAAATTTCACAATTAAATTTTTCAGTATTCGGGCCTTTAAGACTTGAATTTCTAATAAATGTCCTTTCACCACACTGACATAACACCCACTGATTACATAAAATTCTACAATTTCGATAAGACGATATGTTTTTGTTATTAGTTTTTTTTGCTATTATACTGTAAACTTATACCAAAGAAAATAGAATTTATATCACAAAACCTCGGTTGCAACTTCTGGAGTAGATTATAATAATAGTTTGACAAACTTTGTCCAAATGCTACTCAACTAGAGCAGTTTAGATCTAATGAAAACGGGCATTACGCTCGCCTTTACAAAATTAATATGGGGTAGGTACTTACTCATTTTTTTTTTACAAAATAGCCAATATTATGTATGGGAACGACATTTGACAAAATACGAAATTCAACTTACATCCAATGTTTAAAATATTGCTTTAATATTTTTACAGTTACATCATAGAATAGACTTTTATTAAATTTATTGCCATGTTTGAGCTTTCTCTTAGTAGAAATTATAATTAGAAACTTGAGTAGATTTAAATTAATACTTTATGTGAGCATAATTCATGAGAACCTGAATTGATTATACTTTATACTATTTTAAAATCCCTTGGGGGGCCCTATGTTTTTCTGAAATAAAAAAGCCTATGTCACTCTCCAGGTCAAAGCCATTGCAAAATCACGTTGATGCGTTGCTTCGTTGCTGCGTGATTGAAGGACTAACCAACAAACAAACTCACTTTCGCATTTATATTATTAAGTAAGGATAGTGGCTTGCTTCCATGTTTTTTAGGTTTAATAATAATTGCTAACTGATGTGATATTTCGTGATAATATCATATTCCTTGCATTCGCTTTTACAATTATTAATAGTGTATAATTAAAAATTGCTCCTAACAGATGACTTTCAATGTGCTGTTTACAGTTAATATTGCAATTATCGTTATAATATAAACAATTGCAAATATTTTGACTAGTTTCTTTCATATTAGAGTGCTCTTCTAGACTTTTTTCGTTTTGTTTATATTATTATAATTACTCCAGCTCGATGATTTGTAGCTGCTATTTTCGTAGCTTTTACAAGCGTTAAATATTTACCCAAAAACAAAAAGTAAACAAGGCAATATCTGTTTTATTCTAAAAAAGTGTTTCAGTTCACTCAAATTCACCAATATCGCTTCAATAAACAAATTATACAACCTGTTGAATATGTCGTTTCCATAGCATACTTTTCTAAAAAATTCGGTCTGTGGAAAATATGAACATATTTCTGTATTATTCATGCTTCTAAGACATTTTCTGTGACACATAATTTCGATATGAGGCAAGGGTGAAAAACACGAACACGATTTAACTTTTTTTCTATGACACTCTTTACTAACATTTGCAGAGTCATAACACTTACATTCACAACACATCAACAGGCCACTGTGACTCGGTGATATACTCGAGTGGCACAGGTATGTACCACATTGGCATAGGTATGTACCACACTGGCACAGGTATGTACCACAGTGGCACAGGTAGGTACCAAAGTAGCACAGGTATGTACCATTGCGGCACAGGCCTGTACCACATTGGTACGGGTATGTAACATTGTAGCACAGGTATGTACCACAGTGGCACAGGTATGTACCACATTGGCACAGGTATGTACCACATTGGCACAGGGACATTTCGCAGTGGCACGGGTCTGAGCCGCAACAGCACGTTGATATGACGCAGTACCAAGTTGATGTTAAGTAGCACATTTTACTGAAGTGACCGGAGTTTTTGCAGCAATAGCAAAGCATGCAGTAGCACAAAGACGTGCCACAGTCACACGAAGATACGCCACCCTGGTAGTCAAATAAGGCACAAACGTCCGAAGTGATGCCAGTGTCGTCCACTGGGCCACAATGCCACGCAGGTGTGCCCACACAGCACGGACTTGTGCCACTGCCGACGTGGTGTGCCGGAGCGCGAGGGCAGCATCACAAGTGCTTATGCTTGCCGTTGGCGTTGGGCGTGGAGGGGCCCAGGGCGCGATCGGCCGCCGCGGCCGCCGCGTGCTCCATGCCCTTCTCTATACCAGCTTGGTACACTGGCTTCATTACCTGGAATATTTATTTGTAAATTGAAATATATCTCTTTTAACGTATTACATAAAAAAACATTATGGTGAAGTTGTAGATGTCATCATCATTCATCATTAGCAACCCATCAACGGATCAGTACTGAGCGCAGGTCTCCTCTCAGAGAATGGTTATAGGCCATAGTCCACCACGCTGGCCTCATGCGAATTGGCGGACTTCACACACTTTCGAGAACATTATGAAGAACTCTCAGATGTGCAGGTTTCCTCGCGATGTTTTCCTTCACCGTTAAAGCATGCGATATTTAATTTCTTAAACGCACTTAACTTCGAAAAGTCAGAGGACCCGGGATCGAACCTGCGACCTCCCGAATAGGAGACCACAGTCGTAACCACTAGGCTATCACTGCTTACTGCTTATATAGGTCGTAACAAGTGTAAATGAAAAAAATACTTTTAAAAACAAGCTTTTTGTAACTGGCTCCATCATCAGAGCCTGGATATCATCTAGGACCAGAACTTGTCAAGACGAATCAAACGAGCCCAAACTTGATGGGGTTACGTAGTTATATTTTAAAGTTGCCAAAACCACCTTCCGGCTTCATCATCAGACCCTGGATATCATCTAGGACCAGAATTTGTCAAGACGAATCAAACGAGCCAAAACTTGATGGGGTTACGTAGTTATATTTTAAAGTTGCTAAAACCACCTTCCGGCTTCATCATCAGACCCTGGATATCATCTAGGACCAGAGTACTTGTCAAGACGAATCAAACGAGCACAAACTTGATGGGGTTACGTCGTTATATTAAAGTTCCGATAACTTCCAGCTCCATCATCAGATCAGCTCCATGTATTGTCATCCGATTTACATACACATGCACAGCTCAATCGGAAACCGGGAAGTGGTTCTTATTCATCTTGCAAAATGTGACTTATACATATACATACATTGCAAGTTAAATAAAAGCTTGTAAATATATGAACTAGCTGATGTGTGCGACTTCGTCCACGCAGGATAAGGCCGCGGCCGCACTGGTAAGGCGACTGGCGACGCGATAAACCATATGCCCACATTGCAGCGGCGATAATCTAGCGAATTGCGCTTACATGCGGACGCGGCCTAAGGGTTTTTGATTCCCGCGAGAATTCTTTAATTTTCCGGACTAAAATATAGCCTATTCTGGTGTATAAGCTATTACCTTGCGCAGTTTAGAATGGAATAGAATAGAAATATTTTTTATTCAAATAAACTTTTTACAAGTGCTTTTGAATCGTCAGACTTTACCACTGGTTAGGAACGCCCTTCCTGTCGAGAAGAACCAGCAAGAAACTCGGCGGTTGCTCTTTTCATAACAATTATATATGCAGTGTTTCCACAATGACGGAATTTCCAAAAATGCATACCTACTAACAATGCAACATATCTTAAGATGGGCAGACATAAAGCAGCCCCATTCCAGCCAGTGGAACCCGTTCACGAGCATGACGCATGACCTCTTGTTGCCTCGCTCAACCATATTTCATCAACATCCGTCCAGTCGTTTTTGCGTGAGAATAACAAACATCCACCCATCAGATGGATGGGTGGATGATAGATATCTACCCTCACAAACTTTCGCATTTATAATATTAGTAGGAAGTAGGATTAATATGATTCGAAATGATCTTACGAAATAACTCACGTTTTCCCATAACCAGCTGGCCGACTCGTCTATCGTGACGCCTAGCTCTCTCATCTCGCCGCTGTATCTGTGAATAAAACAAAACAAAATATATAGTTAGCAAACTCCGCAACTTGTCATCATCATCATCATTAGCAACCCATCAACGGCTCACTACTGAGCGCAGGTCTCCTCTCAGAGAAGGGTTATAGGCCATAGTCCACCACGCTGGCCCAATGCGAATTGGCAGACTTCACACACCTTCGAGAACATTATGAAGAACTCTCAGGTAGCTACAACTAGTATGAAAATACAATCAAAAATTAAAGAAAGTAGCATAACCAAGATCTATATAGTAACTATTTTTTCATCATACCTATTCGAAAAACGAATATTGACTTCAGAGGATAGCGGGAGCAAAATTTAATTTTAACCCCATGGGACTTTTCATTTCTCTCTTCTGATTGGTCCGCGTTAGTGCTTTAGCATACTAAAGCACTAACGCGGACCAATCAGAAGAGAGAATTCAAAAATGTTTGAGAAGCTGTTGTCTTCGATAAGTCACGTGATCAAAGTCGATTAGTCGATTAATATTAATGTTTAATTATTTCATAAAAATTTATTTTTTGTTTTATTTAAACTTTCATTATACGTATTGGTAATGTCTATACTCTATACATAGTAGGTTGATACTCCTAGCTTTTTCACATAGGCAATGATGAAAAATAGTATGTGTCATTCGGGGCCAAATTTTTTTGTTCTCGGGCGGAGTATATTGAATTCCTCGCTACGCTCAGGATTCTACTTTAGAATCCCTCGCTGCGCTCGGGAGTCTACTATAGAATCCTTCACTTCGCTCTGAATTCAAAATAACGCCCTCGGGGAACAAAAAATTCCTTTGGCCCCATATAACACAAATAACTATTGAATGTTCTACCATAGCACCTAAAGAACTGAGCCGCTTTTGATGAATGACGTGTCAGTCAATTCGTTATTGTGTCCGGGTGACATAGGCTATTTTTTTAAGGATGTATGGATGTATGTTCTCCTAAATAGGGGTTGAACTATTTTGACTGTTTTACTCCATAACTCCGTAAAATTTAAACTAATTTTTATTATTATTTTAACCGACTTCAAAAAAGGAGGAGGTTTCTCAATTAGTCTGAATCTTTTTTTATGTATATTCAACAATACTGTATATTACTGTATATTACTCGAAGATGTCAGAACCGATTTGGAAAATTCTTTTTTGTTTCGAAGGGTATTATACTTCCCACGTGGGAATTCCCATTTCAATTTTATCGAAATCGGTCAAGCGGTTTTTAAGAAATCGACAATAAATTATATACTTTGTAGTTGCGCGGGCTTTTGAAGTCGGTTTTTCAAAAAGATTTATTTATTATAGACAAGCTGACGCCCGCGACTTCGTCCGCGT
Organism: Oeneis ivallda; assembly: GCA_029955525.1. Classification (NCBI taxonomy): domain Eukaryota; kingdom Metazoa; phylum Arthropoda; class Insecta; order Lepidoptera; family Nymphalidae; genus Oeneis; species Oeneis ivallda. The sequence goes on from JARPMR010000024.1 coordinate 1,570,917, forward strand.
GGGTTTACTTTTAAAATCCTTCGGGAACTCTTTGATTTTCCGGGATGAAAAGTAGCCTATGTCACTCTCCAGGTCCTCAACTATACCCATGCAAAAAATCACGTCAATCCGTAGCTTCGTTGCGGCGTGATTGAAGGACAAACCAACAAACACACTTCTTCATCAACAGATATACGTCCACTGCTGGACAAAGGTCTCTTGCATGGACTTCCACAGGCCTCGATCTTGCGCCGCCTGGATCCAGCGGCTCCCTGCGACTCGTTTGATGTCGTCGGTCCACCTGGGGGGTGGGGGGGCGGGGGGGTCCTGCCAACACTGCGCTTCCCGGTGCGCACCTTGCAGCACCTTGGGACCCCAACTTTCGCATTTATAATACTAGTATGATTATCTTACCTTATGTATGCCCATAATGCCAGCGTGAGCAATGCTACGCCCATGGTGAGGTTGCAGAGGTTGGCAACAGGGTACAGTCCCACGAGGCCAAGGATGCCGCTCAGCACGTAGAACACGAGCGCGACCGCGAACAGCACGGACGGTGTGCGCGCAGCTTTAAATATGTTTTTACTCTCGTTGTGAGCACGGAACTGTTGGAACTGGTCTTCCAAATCCTGCAGGAGAGCACATTTATGAATACATTTCTAATCTTAGTCAGCGAGGTGGTTTACCCCATACAATCACAGTGGACAAAGGATAGCAGTTTGATTCTCAGAAATCGCGGAAATCGCAGAAATCTTTCACCTTGATAGGAAGGTAGTGATCTAGACAATTTAGTTTAAAAAAAAAATTGGCCAAGTGCGAGTCGGGCCTCGCTCTTTTAGGGTTCCGTTAAAAAAATTAAATAAAAATATTTTCATGTACCCATGGAAACATTTTAATTTAATTTTTTTAATTTAATTTAATTTTTATTATTTGTTGTTATAGCGGCAATAGAAATACATAATATGTGAAAATTTCATCTGTTTATCTATTACGGTTTACGAGATACAGCCCGCTGACAGACGGACGGACGGACGGACGGACGGACGGACGGACAGCGTAGGCTTAGTAATAGGGTCCCGTTGGTACCCTTTGGGTACGGAACCCTAAAAAGATCTTAAGGGGCGAAACCGATAGATTTTTGTTGATTTTGCAGACCACAAAGTCAATAACTCAATTTTTAGGGTCGATCTAGGTCAGTATAGTATCATCATCATCATCAATAGCCTATAACAGTCCACTACTGGACTAAAGGCCTCTCCCAAGGGGAGGGTTAGCCCATAATCACCACGCGGGGCAGATGGGTTAGTGATCGCAGTAGATGGTAGTAGTAGCACAGAGGACGCTGCTGCCCGTTCTCCGTTATATTCCCTTAGTCGCCTCGTACGACACCCGCGGGAAGAGGAGGGGTGGTGACAACTGTATTCTGATCTGCCGTCACTACAAGGCAAGTATAGTATAAGTAGTAGTAATTTTTAGGGACCCTTACAGGCTCGCTCCGTCGCCCGTCTGTCTGTCCGTGCGTCAAGGCCCTTTCTCTTAGTAGAAAATACCGAATATAAACGTCAACGGTCTCTTAATGTTGGAGCGTATGTAGCGTAGTCATTTCTGAGAATAAGTTCCTAACCATATTCGTGGTTCAATAGTATAATTCTCACAAGGTATAGAACCCTCAGTGCGCGAGTGTGACTCGCACTTGGCCGCTTATTCCATCTAGAATAACTTTAGGAGGTTCCAGGAATATCATGCTCTTCGAACATGCCCATAATAAATATCATGCTCTCTTCTCTTCTTCACATAGTTCGAAGAGCTGATGGTCGTTGGGGTCCCAAGGTGTTGGAGTGGCGATCCCGCACCGGGAAACGCAGTGTTGGCAGGCCCCCCACCAGGTGGACCGACGACATCAAACGAGTCGCAGGATTCAAGCGGCGCAAGACCGAAGCCTTTGGAAGTCCATGCAGGAGACCCTTTTTTTTTATTTGATGACAAGATAGTCCTTGACTGCGATCTGACCTGATGGTAAGTGACGATGCAGTCAAAGATAGTAGCGGACTAACTTAGAAGGGGTATGGCAGTGAACCTTTGTCTAGCAGTGGACGTCTATAGGTTGATAAAGAAGAAGAAGGAATATCATAAAGGTTGTAGGAACCGCACCTGTATTAGTTGTTCGCAGTAAGCCCGACTGAAGTCATCGCCTCCCATCTTGCGCTTGGCTCTAAAGGCGTGCAGAGCCTTGTCACGTATGCGAACATGCTCGGCCTCCAGCAGCTGAGCCTGTAGGTAGGGCTTCGCCCCTCCGCAGATCTCCTCCATGAGGGTCGTGTACACTTCACGCGCTTCTGCCACCGCTGTTAAATTGTTAGCTTCGGCCGTTGCCTGGAAGTAAGTAAATCGTAAAAGACACAAAAAAGACATGCTGTGACACAATTTTATTATTATAGAAGGCAAAATTAAAACGTGACTACGAAAATTATAAAGAACAAGAAGCACTTTAATAATGCCAAATCGTATTGTTTACTTGATGCACTCAGCGAGATGCAATGATGCAAGAAAAAGCAATTCTTGGCGGAAGAATTGCTTTTTCTAGAAAGAACCTAAACTTAGTAAAATAAAATTTTGGACATACAGGATCTGTTAAGTAATAGCTCAAAAAACAGTTTTTTTTTTCAAATATCACGTGGTGCGATTCTCTAAAAAAAAATTGGTTGTCCGTCGGTTTACGGACGATAATTTTACGTGATAACGAACGGGCGCTCTCTAGTCACGTACGCGGGCGTAGTCTAGTAGTGTTCATAGATTTATAAGACGTTATCACGTCAAAATGATTGCATCAGTGTTACGATTGCAATCGCCTTTGGTTGGCCGATAATCAGTCGCTATTAGCTAAAAAAAAATTGTTGCAGAAAGAACGCGATAAATTCAAGCAATCACCATAATTGAATTGGCTTACAAAATTATTCATGAAAACGAAAGCATAGAAAAATAATAATGTGCAAATAACACAACTCACCACAAGCATACTTTTAGGTTCCGGCAATTCGTTTCCCCTATAAATGTTCATGTAACTCTTGAAGTAATGTAGAAGTTCTTTAGCTCGTACTCGTTGTCCGTTTATTTGCTTGGGTACTAGGTTCTGTGGTGCCAGTAGCATGGGCACCAGCTGCTGTAGAGACCGTTTGAACTCTGGCTCGATATCTGCAGTTAAAGTTAACATAAAGTTCAATTTTAACCATAAAATATTCATGTCTTTAATAAAGTTAAAAACATTATACACAAAGTCAAATGCTGTCTTTAAATCACAAGTCGTAAAATTAAATCAAATTTTAAATTTTAATATTTGATTATATTTGCAAAACGAAAGAACGCAACGGCGCCTATAATTGCATCTAATATAGTGCGTTTAAAAAAGTTCCATAAGCTATTGGGTTGAATGTACTTTTATAATTAATTGCATTCAATATCTTTGGTGCTTTCGGTGCTCCGCAAGGTATAATTCTAGGTCTACAGTTATTCTTACTTTATATTAATGAGTTTCAGATTAGAGAAGTTCGATTATATTGCAAAACAAAAAAAAGGATAGATTGATAAATATAGATCTGTTTTCCATGAACAGTAAATTTGTGATATGATCACTCACCATTAAGTCTTCCGTCGAAGTCAGGGCTTGTGGCGACCTTCAGGCCGGGATGTGGCATGAGGAAGCACGCTATCTCCGCGAAGCACGACGTGATGTGTTTGCGAAGCGATTGTAACTCCGGATGCTGTTTGTCCGATACCTGAACCAAACAAATGAGCAAGTAATGAGCTAATGGATCAAACTATTAACCTACATAAGCTTAACCTCAACCTACATTGGTTAACCTGTTGAACTTGTTTTTTTGATAGGTTTGTATCAGCTAGTTTAAATAGGCTGAATTTATGAAATAGATCTTTTCTTTAAATTCGACCAATAGATTGTCTCTTACACGTAATAAAGTTGCAGTAAAATAAAAAGCGTATAAAAAGGAGGAAAGTGAAATATTTTTCTTAAAAGTTTTTCAGCACGTTTTTGAAACATGCCAGAACTCTTGGTTTAGGATATAAAAGTGTAAAATATATCACCACAGAGTAACATTACTTACTCTAAGTCTTCTTTGTAAAATTGTCTGTCCGCCCTGCGCGCCATAGGGCGCCTCGTACGGGAAACTCCAATCTCTGACCACAAACTGTAGCCTTTGGAAAGGCGTTCTGCCCCCGTCTTCTAGCGCTAAACGACCGTATTCTGTAAATAACTATAAAAAAAATCAAACATTAGTGGATGATGTCTCGATACACAAAAAATTTAAGAGTCATACAGGGTAATGTAGTAGCCCCTCTACTGTACCTATTCTACATTAATGATCTATTATGACGATTAGACTTGATTATAACTTAATAGGTGGCAAATGCAGTTTTCGGATGGTGGAAGTAGATAATTGGCCAAAGAAGTGAGGTATCCGAGACTACACGCGGAATTTTGCACTTTACCGTCTTTCTGTCTGGATATCTGTATTTATCAGAAACTAGCTGATGCCCGCGACTTCGACCGCGTAGATTTAATTTTCGAAATCCCTCGGGAACTCTGATTTTCCTCGATAAGTAGCCTATGTCTCTATCCAGGTCCTCAACTATACCCATGCAAAAAATCACGTCGATACGTAGTTCTGTTGCGGCGTGAAGTACAAACCAACAACACACTTTTGCATTTATAATATTAGTATGATAATACATTCTTTTTGCAAAAGTTTCTCTACAAGGTAGGTATATCTACGAATTTCTAGGATGCGACGACATAATTCGCTATAAAAAATTATAGAAAAGACAATAAGGCACCTGTAAGTGTTGCAGGTCATCCTCCTGTATGTTTTGGGAGAGGTTGTAGATCTGCACAGAGGAGAGCATCGTAGAGAGCGCGAACACGGTGGCGCAGTCGCGTACCGTTGACTCGCTGTCGAACGCGCCCTGCGTGTCCAGCAGGATAATTGCTACCTGGTGATGAGAAAAGATTAATGAAACCAGAATAATAGACGATTAATATCAGATTTAACAATTTATACTGGAGTAGGAGAAATTATATAGGCTTAACCAAACGACCTTATACCCAGTAGACGCCTAATATACCTAAGGCGAACGCTTTCGGTACAATATAATATAAAATTCTTTTTAAAAAACCGTCTTCAAACGCCCGCGCCACTACAAAGTATACAAGTTATTGTTGATTTCTTATAACCACTCGACCGATTTCGATAAAATTTAAATGGGATCACCTGGGAAGTATAGCCTTTCAAACATAAAAAAATTTCCAAATCGGTTCTGGCATTTTCGCATAAAAGATTCTGACGAATTGAGTCCTCCTTTTTCGAAGTCGGGTAAAAATGAATTTATATGGTCCTTGGCTAGTAACCTCCAGATCGTGACCGCGACTGGACCAATAAGCATTCAGTTCCTGCCGCCCGCGCGCCTCAGCTGGTAGACTGAATTTTTTTCATAACGGTATTGGTCGTCTACTTGGTACAAGGTCGTTGGCTTAACCATACTGAGGACAACCTGAATCCAGGGCGATGTGTTCCTCGATTACCAAGCTGATCCAATCCTCGTGGGTTTTTTTTGGGATTATATATACTGCAAGCACAGAAACTCTAGCAGAATGGCAATGGCTTGGGAAGATCGAAGGCAATGTCTTCTCAGGGTGAGGCTCAGACTTCATCTGAACAGTCGCGTGGGTTGGTTGGACTATAGTCCATCCGCCCCCGAGACCGTGGGTAGGACATTCAGTTCTATTGTACGTTTACCTCATGTCACTTACCTTTTCCCCGTCCTCGAGCGTTGCCTTGAATATCTCCGACCACATGAGTATGCCGGTGGTGTCCCGCTCCGAACCGCCCCGCCAGCTGAAGCCGACCAGCGGCTCTTCCTCGCTGCCCAGCCATTCGCCTCCGCCGCCGCCCGCGCCGTACTACAACACACAATACATGTTGAATAAACAAATTATGAAAGCAGAAAGAGGAAAGGGGGAAGGAAGCAGCGGAAGCAGTGATAGCCTAGTGGTTAGGGCTGTGGTCTCCTATTAGGGGGTCGCAGGTTCGATCCCGAGTACGCACCTCTGACTTTTCGGAGTCAAGTGCGTTCAAGCAATTAAATATCACTTGCTTCAACGGTGAAGGAAAACATCGTGAGGAAACCTGCACATCTTGGAGTTCTTCATAATGTTCTCGAAGCTGTGTGAAGTCCGCCAATTCGCATTGTGCCAGCGTGGTGGACTATGGCCTATAACCCTTCTCTGAAAGGAGTCCTGCGCTCAGTAGTGAGCCGTTGATGGGTTGCTAATTAATGAAAGAATTAATGAAACAAATTATACTCTCCACTTACCTACAATATCAGCCAGAAAGCCAGAAGCCAGTAAAGTCCGTTATTTCATACTTATGCGTGTATTAATTTTAGATGTAACAAATAGAAACTTGAATAGAAACGAGACGTACGTACGCTTTAGAACAATAAAACAAGCCAATAAAACATCCCTTATTAATAAGAGCAAGTGAAGCGAGCACAAATTTTACGTGACGTGTATTTGCGCTCGTTTCGTTTGTGCTCATTAACAACTAACCTTGTGATGCATATACCGGAGGAAGAAATCCAGCAGGAAGGATTTGCCCTTTCTGAAGGCGCCGGCGACGGAGATGACCACCGCCGACCTGTCCTTGATGTCGTCCCGCAGCAGCAGCTCCTCGAGCGCATCTTCGTCGAGGATGAAGGAGTGTTCGGGGCCTGTGTTCACGATCTGCACGCCGTGCGGGCCTGCCTTCAGCACCGGGGTCGGTTTTTCTGTTACTGTACAAGAAATTCCTTCATTTTTAACCGACTTCAAAAAAGGGGGAATTTATCAATTCGTCGGAATCTTCTTTTTTTTATATGTATGTTCACCGATTACTCGAAAGCGCCTGAACCGATTTGAAAAATTCTTTTTTTTTAGAAAGAAGAAGATTGGATTTTTTTTATTCGGTGACAAGATAGTCCTTTGACTGCGATCTCACCTGATCTCTGATGCAGTCTTAGATGGTAGCGGGCTAATTTGGAAGGGGTATGGCATTCATGTCCTAATCGGTTTCTACACGCCATCGTGTCGGAACGCTAAATCGCTTGGCGGCACGTTTTTGACGGTAGGCTGGTAACTAGCCACGGCCAAAGCCTCCCACCATTGTTCATTTTTGATTTTTATCATCATCAGCAACCCATCAACGGCTTACTACTGGGCGCAGGCCTCCTCTCAGAGAAGGGTTATATATTTTCGTCAGCGAGTTCTTAATCTATTCGACAATAACTAGTGCATAGTGATATTCAGGTCAAAGGGTTATCTTAGAAATTAATAGGTGCATTGTTTTTATTCTAAAAACGTGAATTTTATACCCGTTTTGACCGACAACGTTTACTAACATTTAACGGGCTACCTAAGGTTAGTTAGGTGACGCTTTCTGTCAATTTCATTTTCATGAACCTTTAGTTAACACCTAAAGGTGAAAATAACATTGGATAAGGGATTGTGTTTAGGGGCTACCTACGTAAAAGACTCCCACTTAGGGCATTAGGTGTGGTTGGTGAAAATAGGCATACGTCTAGTAGCGAAGTGATTATGGCAATGATTACACCAAAGTTATGCTTAAATGTGGGCCTCATAAGAAGGCTCAGGGTCACTCACCGAGCGATGGAGAGAGCTATGCTTGAGGTATCCCTGCGAGATCAAATCAGAAATGAAGAGATCAGCAGGAGAACCAGTCACCGACATAGCTCAGCGAGTCACGAAACTGAAGTGGTACACATAGTTCGAAGAGCTGATGGTCGTTGGGGTCCCAAGGTGTTGGAGTGGCGATCCCCCACTAGGTGGACCGACGACATCAAGCGAGTCGCAGGGAGCCGCTGGATTCAGGCGGCGCAAGACCAAAGCCTGTGGAGGTCCATGCAGGAGACCTATGTCCAGCAGTGGACATCTAAAGGTTGATAATGATGATGGTGATGATATGCCTTATGACGTAACCATAAATCTCAATATGTTTCAACCGAGATCAGATCTGGTGTTATTCAATCCTTTGTCGTCGATTTCACACGCTTCTGCTTAATGAAACTGAAACTTCCGTCTACCAGTTACTTCATAATGTGTCTTATGTCCTTCGACATAGAGTACCATGTGGAGGTTGTCTTAGCATTGTGCGGTGTCAGGTCTGTATCGTGTTTCTGTCTCGGTAACAGGTGTTTGGTTTGGTCAAGTGTATTTTTGTGGTAATCCTGTGCAATGGATAGCACTACTTTTTACAAGCATTTATTTAACTTGCAATGGTACTACATATACAGGGTGGAAAAAATTGTGGGCCCTGGAGGGGAACTACCTTAAATCCTTAAGTTAGATCATTTTACTTAAAGGAAACATTCCCTTATTTTTAAAAAGATACAAAAGTGCATTTAAAGTTTTTCAAAAATTCTCTTGTCTCACCCGGGAATCGAACCAGCTAAAAAATTAAAAAAATAAACACCCGCTATTTTATTGCACTAGTGACTAGTCGATACAGTTGATGTTAAAGATAAAATTTCTCCAAGAAACATTATGTCTTACACTCGTCTGTCGTACAAAATATCCATAAAATCGAATTTCTCTAATCAACATTCCCTAGAACTCTTCACCTTCAACAAGTAAAAGACACGTTATAATTTTCGTTCAACATCCAAAGACATTGTATGAAGTATAAGCTTGCTAATTATCTCTAAGTACCTTGTTCAACAAGATTTAGATAAAATCGTTTTTTTTTTTTTGAGAATTGAAAAAAAAGAATCGCAATTTAGCTTCTACACTGTCGAGATAATACTGTGACATGGAGTTGATCTGATGATGGAGCTGGAATATACCGCGGGCAAAAACTAGTATATAGACATACAATAGAAACAATTTACATAACAGCTCGGGTATGTCTAAATTGCTAGTAATGTAACGTCGAGTTGTGGTGGCAGCGAGTATGTCGTTACATTACAGGGCATTACCATAGTACAAACAGAATAGTAGGCTAACTTCATACAAAGTGGCCGCTGCCGGTTTGAATGTATGCGTGAGCAGCGGGCGCCGTGTACGCACGGAAGTTTCACGCACACATTCGCAAAGTCTCAACCGGCTCAATCGGCCGGCAGTACGGGCCGCGCGGCGCGCCACAGAGTACTTTTGTATATATCGCGCCGCTGTGCTAATCGCGCGCAATTGCGTATTACGTCGCACGCTCGCTCTTTTTTGTTTGTTTAATTTTTCAATAAAAGTAGTAACCTACCTATTAATAATCGCGGGCATCAGCTAGTCAAAAATAAAAGTGACAACCCTAGGCGTCAACGCAAGAGTAGGTAATTAACTCGCCGATCGGCCTTAGTTAGCCTACTATTCTGTTTGTACTATGGCATTACTGGCAGCCAGTACGTAAACACGCCGTTTATCGCTATTCGCTACAACTTGCTAACGATTCGTACCTATTGTTAACGCTAGCTGTCGTTAACCGTGTCATCCACATCACTGAGCTAAGCTACAAACTATACATTAATTAGCTTTTGTCTTCCATTTCGTCCACGTGCAGTCAAAACTATTTTGCTATAATACGCATAGCCAGAAAAATATATCTGTATGGTAAAAGGTGCTACTCTACACTCTACTCTTTCAGTAGTAGAAAAAAATACAATTACAATTTACAACGCAATACTAACACGCAACAAATTGTTTTCATAAAATATTTTTTGCATAGTAGCAAAAAATGATAACGTCTTATAAATCGATGAACACCGACTGCACGCACGAAAAAGTGTCACGTTCCGGCTGAGCCCGAGCGTACAAGCGAGAGTGCGGAACAAGCTATAGAGAGGCACGATCGGCCCAAGCATTGGCTTGTGACACATTTATTCATCAATGTTTCTTTATGACGTATTCACGTAAAACTATCGTCCGTAAACCGACTTTACAGACAACCAATTTTTTTTACTAACAATTTGTTGTTTGTATGTAAGATTGAAGCACTATAAAGCTGTTTAAGACCTTATTACTCAATCTTTGCAAATCTCTACGCATGTTTCACTCCGACATTGGAGCATATTCAGGAGATCATAACTCCAAAATAATTTTTTAAATCTCATTTGTAGAATAGATTAATAGAATAGTTTTTATTGACATAAACTTTTACAAAGTGCTTTCGAATCGTCAAGTGAATCTCACATTTATAGAGCTGAGTAACTTATAGTTCCACGCTTCATATCGCTTAGCTATGTCTAGTCACCGTGCCTTTATCAAATCAAACATGGATGCGAACTTTCGCTTAAGGTGGATTATACGGGTCTTCCCGCGAAATTCAAATTTAATTTGGTTTTTCGCAATTTGTAAACTAAATACGACAAAGTAGGCTTATGGCATTCTAATTGCGCCAGTGGTAGTATCATCTTCACAGGTTTATATAAAAAACTTGAGAGGTGTCAAGGGACACCCGGATGGAACGAAGTTCCTTTCGATTAATTAATTTGGCATTGTGCAAATTATAAAAAATTAGGGAAAAATTCCACATGTAGAAATTATTTAAAATAAAATTGATAATAGAAAATTCAGTCTGTCGAGCTGGGATTCGAACCATCGACTTTTAACTGTTTAGTGACTGTCGAAACCACAAGGCTACCGAGATCTTATATTGTACTGTGAAAATAATGAACACAATGCCAAATTAATTAATCGAAAGGAACTTCGTTCCATCCGGGTGTCCCTTGACACCTCTCAAGTTTTTTATATAAACCTGTGAAGATGAAACTGCCACTGGCGCAATTAGAATGCCATGAGCCTACTTTGTCGTGTTAGTTTACAAATTGCAAAAAACCAAATTAAATTTGAATTTCGCGGGCAGACCCGTGTAATCAACCTTAAGTGATAATGTGATTCACACACACTCGTCGCGACTCGGCTTTCTCGGAAACAAGAACCAATAGAAACTGACCCGGAATGTGCACATCCTACGGCCTACCCACTTGTTTCCATAACTCTTGGCCTAATGGGCTGCTGTACCTTCAGGTTAGGTAGGCACCTACCTAACTGCGGAGGTGTGTGTGTTCTTTGTTTGTCCTTCAATCACGCCGCGAAAGAGCTACGTATTGACGTGATTTTTGGAATGAAGTACCTTATCCGGACGGTATGGACTTGACGGATTGGGGCTAGGCGAAAAAAGTGTAAGAATTTTTCCGTCACGACCCTTGTGTGTTGCCTTCGTTTATTATACACGTTCCGTCATAGCTTTGGTGGCTTAGCGGCTAAACGAAGGAGATAAACTAAGTATATCGGTTCAGGGGTTTGAATCCTGACTTCAGATTATTATTTCGTATTTTATTTATTTTTATTATTAATTTATTATTAAAGGAACTCCGTTCACACAGTGTTCCACGACACTCAGGCATTTTTTGCACGAGTGCCTGTAGAGTGTAGAGTGACATAGGCTATAGTTTTTATTCCGGAAACAATCGGAAGGGTTGCTCGGATATTTTAAAAATCTAACTTCACGCGGACGAAGGCGTGGGAAAAAGCAAGTCGTTTGTATTAAGTCGTTAGAGGACACACCAAGGACCTCAAAATATAATATCATTTTGTGACAACCCCTATAAAAGACAAGTGTTTTTGAATTTCATTTTTGATCTTTTTTTATTGACAGGTTGATTACACTGGTCAACACTGTTTTTGTCACACGAACTTTGTGATGATTTTTGTTCATGTTGGCGTACCCTCATTAACAATATAATAATAATTTTGTTTCAATCACGTCCAGTTTTTTTGTGACAGCTACATATTCATTTCTGACCTCATATACGTGTCTTTTTTGAATAACTTTATTTAGACGACTGTATAACTATTGCATTCAACTAACTTATATCTTATATACGTGTGTTACATCGTAAAAATGCTACGAAAGTGTTTTAAAAACCCCGACCGTTTTTGTTATGTGTGTGGAGAATTAACTTTTACATCTCAAGAGTCGAAATTTCACATCATTAATTGAACAGTGCTATTTAGACTATTTCGGATTTCCTGTGAGGAATCAAGATAAATCCTGGGTTAAGTGAACCCTGATGACATCCTTTTACCACCGTTGCACATAAAGCTCGGCCTGATAAAAAACTTTGTAAAAGCTATGCCCAAAGATGGCAGTGGATTTGTATATCTGAAAGAGAAATTCCCCAAACTCAGCGAGGCAAAAATTAAAGAGGAAATATTAATTGTAGGTCCACAAATACAGCAACTGATAAAGGATAAGAGCTTTGAAGAAAAACTGAATGATCAGGAAAAACTCGCCTGGAAATGTTTTGTGAACGTTGTCCAAAATTTTCTAGGAAACCATAAATCGGAAAATTACAAAGACTTAATAAATGAACTTATAAATATAAAGCTTGGGGTGTAATATGTCCTTAAAAATACATATGCTGGACTCTCATCTGGATTTCTTTCCGGCAAATTTGGATGCTGTGAGTGACGAACAAGGCGAAAGGTTCCATCAGGACATTTCCTTAATGGAGAAGCGCTATCAAGGGAAATGGAGTCCAGGAATGCTAGCAGATTATTGTTGGAGACTTATGTCACAAGGAAACCTGACGTGTCAATTTTTTTTCATTCACATATTATTGTTTGGTGACCCTAGTACTTTCAAAATTTGATATAAGTTATCATGTGACAAAAAAAAGTTAAAATTTTGTTGACCAGTGTTATTATTGGTTTGTCTAGTGAATGAAGGTCTTAGGTCAGTCAACGACGCAGGCTTCTAGGAGGTAGTCGCGTATTGACTATGGTGCAAGCACTATATTTCCTATCAATAAAACAAGTGTTTTATTTAAACACTACAGTTTGTATGATAAAAAAATTGTGGAAAATTCACCGGAAAAGTCGGAAATTTATATGATAATCTCAATAAGCACATCTCATTTTCGTGCGAGGCCGGGGCGGGTCGCTATAGTATGAATACCCACTGAGGCGGATACACCATGAGGTAAGTTGTCAGTCAAGCGCGAAATATTATTGCCGAATTGGAGAAACAAACATAGAATACTATAATATTATGTTTCCACTGGGCCTTAGAAATAGACGCGAAGGTCAGGACTTGCGTTGTACGCTGAACCAGCCCACGATAACACCTATATTAAGGTGGAAGACACGGGTCTGCCCACGAAATTCAAATTTAATTTGGTTTTTCGCAATTTGTATCAAAATAATTTAATCAAAATACTGAGTTGGACGTGAGTTACTCACAAATTTGTCGATATTTTGATTAATTTCTTAAACTGGTCACTTTCAAGTAAAGATTTTTATGTAAACCTGTGAAGATGATACTGCCATTGTCGCAATTAGAATGCCATAAGCCTACTTTGTCGTATTAGTTTACAAATTGCGAAAAACCAAATTAAATTTGAATTTCGCGGGCAGACCCGTGTCTTCCACCTTAAACCATGTCTGTCCATATAAATGCAATTAAGGCTTTAAGATGCGTGAAATAACCTTGAGAAACGGAGCCAACCTAGACTTATTTCAACGTCACCGCCATCTAGCGGCTACGCTCGGTACTTGCTCGAGAACTCAGCAAGTACATGAGAGTACCTCGAAATATATCGACGATAAAATAAACGTGCAGAGGGAACAGTGTTTTATGTTATCCTACCTAGTATGTTTGGGCCTCACTGAGATTGAAAGAGTCTCCATTGCTTTAGCTTCACCTAGTAGGCGCAATGTACCATAACGAGCTTGCAAGTAGTTTATAAGTTCGAGGTAACTAATTCTTTTTGCTGTTATTCTTACCTTAATTATTTTTAATAGGTCTTTTAAAATCATTGTATTCTTTGATAGTTTTTAGGGTTTCGTACCCAAAAGGTGCCAACCCTGTTTTATCAAAAATATTTATTTAGGTAATAAACAAAAAATCGGCCAAGTGCGAGTCAGGCCTCGCTCTTTTAGGGTTCCGTACATAATATGACCAAATCACTTTTTTAAAACTAGATACACATTTAGATAACTTAGTTCTGAGTTAGTATTAAATTAGGAAGCAGTGTTAGCCTAGTGGTTAGGACTGTGGTCTCCTATTCGGGGGGGTCGCAGGTTCGATCCCGGGTACGCACCTCTGACTTGTGCGTTTAAGCAATTAACTATCACTTGCTTCAACGGTGAAGGAAAACATCGTGAGGAAACCTGCACATCTGAGAGTTCTTCATAATGTTCTCGAAGGTGTGTGAAGTCCACCAATTCGCATTGGGCCGGCGTGGTAGACTATGGCCTATAACCCTTCTCTGAGAGGAGACCTGCGCTCAGTAGTGAGCCGTTGATGGGTTGCTAATGATGAAATGATGATGATGATGATTAAATTAGGATATGGGAAAAGAATGCTCGTTTGTTTTGGTCACAACTTTGAAGGCCCCTATTTCTTCATTTTTGAAGCTTTTCCATGCATGGGAGCCCCCTTTATTTTTTAATTTAATTTTATTTTTATTATTTGTTGTTATAGCGGAAATAAAAATACACACTGTGAAAATTTCAACTATGTATTACTGTTTACGAGATATTATAGTCCAGTAAAAAGTTAAATTAAACCATGATCTGACCAGTTTTGGCGCAATGAGTAAAAATGTGTTCATTAATACTTAAATAAAGATATTATGAAAGAAATTTTGATTTCAATTTAGGGGAAAGGGATGAAAAAAATAAAAAAGGGGTTGAAAAATACCTTTTTTTTAAATAACTCAATAACGGTAGGAAATAGAAAAAAAAGTTTCAAGTAAAAGTTGTAGAGAAAAAAATTCTACACAAAAAAGTTCCTTTTCATTTTTTTGTTATCTGCTTTAGTTTAGCTGCAAAAAATAAAAATTAAATTTGCTTTGTAATTAATTATAAAGATGTATAAAGGCGGGAAACATAGTGCCTATCTCAATTAATTAAGTTTTGAATAACGGTAGTACAGTCAAATTAATAAGGTATTTTTTCGAAATAGAAGATACTTCCGAACATTATCCAACAGTTTTCAAAATCGGTCATCGTAGCTATTAAAACTCTAACCTGCGTGATGTCAGATTTCAGATTGAAACTTTTTCGCTTTCTATATTAAAAAGTTAGACTTTAGACTGTTTGACTTTAATTTGTTTTTAACCAATTTTTAAAAAAGAGGAGGTTCTCAATTCGCTCGCTGAGTCTTCTATTGCAAACTTCAAAAATCTAGATACTCTGATACAAAAATATAGGCCAATTATTTATACCTTTCATCCCATTGTTTATGACAATGGAGATTGGGAAATAATTTGTTAGTTAAGGCCTTAAGAAGCGTGAATGTCTAAATTCCATGGTTGTTTAATTCAAAATATCAACATAATTGTTGATTTAAGCCGTAAATAAAAAATAAAGAATGAAAGATAAAGATTCAATAACTGTTTTGGCTATTAAAAATGTTTATTTTGTTCAACCCCCTCTTTAAAAAAAACCCCAAAGAGTACCTATTTTTGACATAATTTGCATAACTTCTCCAAAAGCGCGCTAGCTTTTTAATTCGTTCTTGCACACAAAAAAAGGTATTAAAAATATGAATCTTTTCGCTATTTAACTTTATTTTTACGCCGCATTACAATCGTGTATAGTAATATTAACCTGAAATTCAACTAAATCCGAGCTGATAAACACTCGCGAGCCCCATCCACAGTCCCTGCCGGGACGTTGCGGAGGGAAGACCGCGCATCGGTTTTGCAGCGACTTCGTTGAAATTAATTTTAGCTTTTAAGGAGTTTATACCAATTTCTAAATATTTATATTAATAGATTTACTTAGTTTAGATAAAATCTTTAAGTCAGTAACTGTAAATATTTTTTTGTAAATACATAAACTTTTATAAACTTCTTAAATAATCAAAGAATAGTGAATTCGAAAATGCCAAACAGGTGGACAATTAAAAATGTATTGGTGAATATTTACCTACAATTTTTAGTTAGTGTAATATGTTATTTTTTCGATTATTACCTATGCTAGGCATAATAATGTAAGCAGTGATAGCCTAGCGGTTAGAACTGTGGTCTCCTATTCGGGAGGTCGCAGGTTCGATCCCGGGCACCATTGATTTTTCGGAGTAATGTGCATTTAAGCAATTAAAATCATCGTGAGGAATCCTGCACTCCTGCACACCTGAGAGTTCTCCATAATGTTCTCGAAGGTATGTGTAATCCACCAATTCGCATTGGGTGGATTATGGCCTGAAGCAATGCCTGGGTCATGCGACATGCCCGTGAACGGGTGCCACCGGCGGGAATGGGGCTACTTTCTGTCTGCCCGTCTTAACATGTGTTGAATTATAGGAATGCTTTTGTGGAACTTCCCCTCATTGTGGAAACAGTGCAAACATAGCATAATATCTATTATATTGTAAACTTGTTTTGAAAAGAGCAACTGCCGAGTTTCTTGCTGGTTCTTCTCGGCAGGAAGGGCATTTCAAACCAGCGCGAGCGGTAGAATCATCGACGATTCAAAAATACTTGTATAAAAGTTTATTTGAATAAAAAGCATTTCTATTCTATTATTTAACCCTTATCTAAAAGGAGACCTGCGCTCAGTAGTGAGTCGTTGATGGGTTGCTGATGATGATGATGATGATGGTGATGATGATGATATGCATGTTGATAAAAATTGCTTGAGGTCTTAGACCATATTTTTTGAATGGTCTAAGTTTGAGGTAGATACCTACATAACAGTGGATAACAGCAAAACATCAAGTCAAGCCTGACAGTATGACTTTCAACGTGCCTTATTCCTATAACAATAGGGTTGACATTCGCAATTCACTCGTACCATTGAACAGCTGTCGACTGTAGGTACCGTAGATCTTGTGATTTAGTGGTTGTATAGGTATTATACAAGACGTGGTCTAGTGGTTAGCAAATTCGACTACAGATGACGAGGTCCCGGATTCGATTCCCGGGATTATACTAATGTGTACATATTTTTATATTCATAGATTTAATATGTTGTGTGTTGTGTGTGTGTGTTTTGTAAATAAGTTAACTTTTTAATCGGTCAAAGAATAGTGTAAAATTTACACTATAAATATTTACACTGTAAATAGTGAATAGTGCAGGTCAAAAATGCCAAACATAAGAAAAAATATCTTGTTAAAAGAGCAAGAGAATTAAAAATGTATATGTGAGTATTTACTTACACTTTATATTTAGTACCTATATTTTATATTTGTTATTTTTCGATTACATAGGCATGTTGATAAAAATTGCTTGAGGTAAGTATAGATGATATATACGTAGGTACCTACTGTGGACAACACGTCATGTAATAACTAACTGCCTCGTTGGTCTAGTGGTCAGCTTGTTCGACTGCGGATGACGAGATCCCGGGTTCGATTCCCGGGTCGAGCTGCGGCCGTTAAAAAAAGTATTGCGTTTTTCTGCCAAAGAAATTCTCAGTACTGGCCCGGAGTTAGGAAGTTGGTGGTTACTGGTTAGTCACCCCCGTGCCTCGGAGAGCACGTAAAACCGTCGGTCCTGCGCCTGATCTCTCTCCGGTCGTGTCGGATTTCCGTACCATCGGACTATGAGAGTGAGGGAATAGAGAGTGCACCTGTGGTTGCGCACACACTTCTGCACTATAATATCTCCCGCGCAGATGGCTGACCTCTAAGGCGACGTTTTAGCATAGGAGGTTGGCCGCCGTGATCGGATTCGGTCGGGAGGACATCATGTAATAACTAGCTTATATGTTCGCGACTTCGTCCGAGAAGTTGGACCAAATTACAGATAGTTACGAAGTTTGATCAAAATCGGCGTAGTAGTTTTCAAGTTTATCCCGAACATACTTCGTGACTCGAGATTTTTAATATAGATAGGGGTTGACATTCGCAATTCACTCTTATTAACATAAAATAACTAGTTTTTATAAATTAATCTATACATATAATAAAACTGTAACTGGAAGATTTCTGTAGGTACATTTAATATATTTTGAAAATTTTAATTGGGGGATGCTTTACTATCGATACTGAGCCCAAAACAGATTTGTATTTAATTTTTGTATGTTTGTTTGTCCTTCTTTCACGTAAAAACTACCGCACAGATTTCTACAAAATTTTATACCGTGGTAACTTATTAATTGGGTCAACATCTAGGCTACTTTTTATCCCGGAAAATCAAGGAGTTCCCGAGGGACTTTAAAAACTAAATCCACGCGGACAAAGTCGCGGGCATCAGCTAGTATTATCTATACCTACTTATAATAAAACTGTAACAGGTCCAATTGTCTATAGTTAAGCGATTGATGGTAATCGTATTCGATGTCATTAGAGTCAAAGTAAAATAAACCATAACAGCATTGAATTAGAGCTCAATTTCGTGTATGCATTCTTATACATTTACCTATGTATGATACGCTCCATAACTCTCCATAATCGGTTGTACTTACTGAATTTGTGACTTTTTATCAATACAATCAAGGATTATTTTACTTTGACACTAAATGGATTATTAGAAGTATATATATAATTATTATTTAACTAGCTGATGCCCGCGACTTCGTCCGCGTGGATTTAGTTTTTGAACTCCCTTGGGAACTCTTTGATTTTCTGGGATAAAAAGTAGCCTATGTCACCCTCCAGGTCCTCAACTATACCCATACCATAGGTCTTACCTTGCTTTTAACCAAAATTGACAATTCTTGGTCAACCGGAAGTACCTACTCTATAGGTTTTGGGTCGAAAACCTATATGGTAGTTCTCGTTGACCTAGAATCACAAAATTTGACAAAATGCAAGGTCTACCAGCACAAATAAAGGAAAAATTACAAAAAATAAAAAAGTTGAATTTTAAAGGGTGTCCCCATACATAAATAATAGAAGCCAATTAAGATAGTCCTCCGAGTTGTATGGGCGCTCATACAATTTAGAGGTCTATCTTAATTGGCACTAACCTTAAATAAGGTAAATAAATAAAATTGTGCTATTTAGTCCAGTAAAAAGTTAAATGAAACCATGATCTGACCAGCTTTGGCGCAATGAGTACAAATGTGTTCATTAATACTTAAATAATGATATTATTATTATTATTATTATTAGCATTGATATTATTATTATTATTAGCACAGGCCGGTGTCGGGCAGCAGCGACACTGGTGCGATCAGTCTAGCCCTGCGATGACCAACACGCCTGCCCAGCGTGGTCATTATGGGCAAAACCTTAATGGATAATCACAGAAAACCATGGCCCCTAGTTCCCGGCGGCCTCGCTATTCCTGACCCTGGCAGCGGTCACGGTAATGGCGGGGCAGGGGGTGCTAAGAATCTCCGGACGAGATTCCGCTGCCAACCCCGACGACTGGACCTGGTGACGTATAACGCACGCACTTTGAGGACCGACGAGAAGATCATCGAGCTGGAAGAAGCAGTGAGCAAGTTGCGCTGGAATATTATAGGATTGTCTGAAGTCCGAAGAGAGGGGGAGGACTCGATAATCCTCAATTCCGGCAACTTGTTTTACTACCGGGAGGGCGATCAACAGTCCCAGGGCGGTGTCGGGTTCATCGTCCACAAGTCCCTCGTCAACAACATTGTACAAGTCGAGAGTGTGTCGAGTAGGGTAGCGTACCTCATACTCAGAATCACCAAACGGTATTCGCTGAAGGTTATACAGGTCTACGCACCGACATCGACACATTCTGACGAGGAGGTAGAGGCGCTGTATGAGGATATATCAAAAGCCATACACGCCTCTGCCACTCATTACAGTGTTGTGATGGGGGATTTCAATGCAAGGCTGGGCGAACGAAGCGGTGCAGAGACGAGAGTGGGGCATTTTGGGTATGGGCGAAGGAACCAAAGGGGCCAAATGTTGGCCGACTTCATGGAGAAGGAGGGCCTCTTTATGATGAACTCCTTCTTCAGGAAGCGGCCACACAGAAAATGGACATGGTTGAGTCCCGATGGTTCCACGAGAAATGAGATCGACTTCATTATGTCGACCAAGCGGCATATATTCAATGATGTCTCTGTGATCAATAGGGTGAAAACCGGTAGCGATCACCGGATGGTAAGAGGCACGTTGAATATTAATGTAAAGCTGGAAAGGGCCAGACTGGTGAAGTCCACTCTCCGACCTTCTCGTGCTCATATCCAAAATCCCGTAAACTTCCAACTCGAACTGCAGAACCGATTCGAGTGCCTAGCAGACTGCGTTTCTGTGGACGATCTAAACAACAGGTTCGTGGAAACTGTCCATACTGTGGGGTCTAAATTCTTTAAGACCCATCGCAGGAAAAGAACCGAAAAGTTCTCTGACCATACTCTCAAGCTAATGAAGGAGAGACAAGAGATGAGGCTGCAGTCATCGGCAGACGCGGCTGCCTACCGGCGGATTAATAGGCAGATCTCTAAGGCACAAACTCGCGACCTCCGTGTCTTTAATACCAAGTGTATTAAAGATACCATTGAGCGGAACAAAGGCTCAAAAGTGTTCGCGAGAGATCTGTCTATCGGACAGAGCCAGCTGACGCGGCTGAAAACTGATGACGGCCGTCTCGTCTCTTCTCGACCTGAGGTCTTGGGAGAGGTTGAGAAGTTCTATGGACAGTTATATACCACGACGCAAAAACCTGTTGAAGATTTGGCGAAAGATCCCAGAGCCAAACTGACCCGACACTATACCGAAGATATCCCGGACGTCAGCCTATACGAGATTAGAATGGCTCTCAAACAGCTCAAGGACAACAAGGCGCCAGGTGATGACGGAATCACTGCGGAACTCCTGAAAGCGGGTGGAAAACCGGTACTTAAGATCTTTCAGCGATTGTTCAATTCCGTCATCCACGAGGGCACAACGCCGGAAGCATGGCACAGGAGCGTGGTGGTTCTGTTCTTCAAAAAGGGTGATAATTCCTTGTTGAAGAATTATAGACCCATCTCGTTGTTGAGTCATGTTTATAAGTTGTTCTCGAGAGTCATTACGAATCGTCTCGCTCGTAGGTTCGACGACTTCCAGCCTCCCGAACAAGCCGGATTCCGAAAAGGCTTTGGTACCATAGATCACATTCATACGCTGCGGCAGGTTATACAAAAGACGGAAGAGTATAACCGGCCACTTTGCTTAGCGTTTGTGGACTATGAGAAAGCCTTCGATTCGGTGGAAACTTGGGCTGTGTTGAGGTCGCTGCAGAGATGCCGGATTGACTACCGGTATATCCAAGTGTTGAAGTGCTTGTATGAAAACGCCACAATGTCAGTACGTATACAGGACCAGACTACGAGGCCAATCCACTTGCAGCGTGGAGTGCGACAGGGAGACGTTATCTCCCCGAAGCTCTTTACCGCTGCGTTGGAGGACGTCTTTAAGCTTCTGGATTGGAACGGGCTTGGCATCAACATAAACGGCGAGTACATCACTCACCTGCGATTTGCCGATGACATAGTAGTCATGGCAGAGACTCTGAGAGACCTCAATACAATGCTCAACGATCTCAGCAGGGTTTCTCAACAGGTGGGCCTGAAAATGAACATGAGCAAGACGAAAATCATGTCCAATGCTCATGCACCGCTCCACCCAGTAATTGTTGAGAACTCTGCACTCGAAATTGTCGACGAGTATATTTACCTGGGACACACAGTCCAGCTAGGTAGGTCCAATTTCGAGAAAGAGATCAACCGCCGAATCCAACTCGGCTGGGCAGCGTTCGGGAAGCTCCGAGATGTCTTCTCGTCCAAAATTCCTCAGTGCCTGAAGACTAAAGTCTTCGAACAGTGCGTGTTGCCAGTGATGACTTACGGATCCGAGACATGGTCGCTAACTAAGGGCCTCATAAGTAGGCTCAGGACCGCTCAGCGGGCGATGGAGAGAGCTATGCTCGGAGTGTCCCTGCGGGATCGAATCAGAAATGAGGAGATCCGGAGGAGAACCAGAGTCACCGACATAGCTAAGCGAGTCGCGATACTGAAGTGGAAATGGGCGGGGCACATAGTTCGAAGAGCTGATGGTCGTTGGGGTCCCAAGGTGCTGGAGTGGCGACCCCGCACCGGGAAGCGCAGTGTTGGCAGACCCCCCACCAGGTGGACCGACGACATCAAACGAGTCGCAGGGAGCCGCTGGATTCAGGCGGCGCAAGACCGAGGCCTGTGGAAGTCCATGCAAGAGACCTTTGTCCAGCAGTGGGCGTCTATCGGTTGATAAAGAAGAAGAAGAAGAAGAATGATATTATAAAAGAAATTTTGATTTAAATTTAGGGGAAAGGGATGAAAAAAATAAAAAAAGGGTTGAAAAATGCCTTTTTTTTAAATAACTTAATAACGGTAGGAAAAAGAAAAAACAGTTTCAAGTAAAAGTAGTAGAGAAAAAAATTTTACACAAAAAAGTTCCACTTCATTTTTAGGGTTCCGTACCCAAAGGGTACGAACGGGACCCTATTACTAAGCCTACGCTGTCCGTCCGTCCATCCGTCCGTCCGTCCGTCCGTCCGTCCGTCCGTCTGTTAGCGGGCTGTATCTCGTAAACCGTAATAGATAGACAGATGAAATTTTCACATATTATGTATTTCTATTGCCGCTATAACAGCAAATAATAAAAATTAAATTAAATTAAAAAAATTAAATTAAAATATTTCCATGGGTACATGGAAATATTTTTATTTAATTTTTTTTAACGGAACCCTAAAAGAGCGAGGCCCGACTCGCACTTGGCCGATTTTTTTTTTGCTATCTGCTTTAGTTTAGCTGCAAAAAATAAAAATTTAATTTGCATTGTAATTAATTATAAAGATGTATAAAGGCGGGAAACATAGTGCCTATCCTATCAATTAATTAAGCTTTGAATAACGGTAGTACAGTCAAATTAATAAGGTATTTTTAGGGTTCCGTACCCAAAGAGTACCAACGGGACCCTATTACTAAGCCTACGCTGTCCGTCCGTCCTTCCGTCCGTCCGTCCTTCCGTCCGTCCGTCTGTCAGCGGGCTGTATCTCGGTAACCGTAATAGGTAGACAGTTGAAATTTTCACAGATTGTGTATTTCTATTGCCGCTACAACAACAAATAATAAAAATTAAATTAAATTAAAAAAATTAAATAAAATATTTCCATGGGTACATGGAAATATTTTTATGTATTTTTTTTTAACGGAACCCTAAATGAGCGAGGCCCGACTCGCACTTGGCCGATTTTTTTGAAATAGAAGATACTTCCGAACATCATCCAACAGTTTTCAAAATCGGTCATCGTAGCTATTAAAACTCTAACCTGCGTGATGTCAGATTTCAGATTGAAACTTTTTCGCTTTCTATATTAAAAAGTTAGACTTTAGACTGTTTGACTTTAATTTGTTTTTAACCAATTTAAAAAAAGGAGGAGGTTCTCAATTCGTCGGAATCCTTTTTTTTGTGTATGTTCACCGATTACTCGAAGACACCTGAACCGATTTGCAAAATTCTTTTTTTTGTTTCAAAGGGTATACTTCCCAGGTGGTCCCATTTAAATTTTATCGAAATCAGTCGAGCGCTTTTTACAATAACAACAATAAATTATATACTTTGTAGTGGCGCGGGCGTCTGAAGTCGGTTTTTTAAAAAGTATTTTTTAGTATAGATTATAGCGGCAGTGATCGGCCTAATTTTAGGCCTATATTTTACACACTTCTACTTAGAAGTGTGTACAATATAGGCCTAAAATTATACGCATAATATTGTGACTGGCAACTACGGAACCCTACACTGCGCGTGGCCCGACACGCAATTGGCCATTTATTATACTTTACAAATAAAACTACAAACATACTAGTTTCCAGAGTTACAAACAGAATTCGATAACATAATCAAATAAGAATCAAACTTCATTTGTGTGGGGCTCGCTCGCTGAGTCTTCTATTGCAAACTTCAAAAATCTAGATACTCTGATACAAAAATATGATTGAGTTGCACAGCACAAAACCTGACAATAGTTTGATGAAACGCATGACTTTTGTATACTTAGTTTTAAGCATGGACACGTCTCATATACTTAAGTATTTTGATATGGTATGAAATTCGTATTTTGTCATACCTCCGTATTTTTCAGGTATTTTTCTATCCGTAGTCAACCCAAGTCAACTGACTTGGGTTGACTACGGATCGAATTTTATATTACGCCTCATGCGTACTGCAAATTCACACTGCTGTAATTTTTAATTTCGTACAACTTGGCAAAAAAGTGTAGAAACTGAACTAATTGTTCTCTTTATTTTATATTACGCCTCCTGCGTACTGCAAATTCACACTGATGTGATTTTTAATTTCGTACAACTTGGCAAAAAAGTGTAGAAACTGAACTAATTGTTCTCTTTATTTTATATTACGCCTCATGCGTACTGCAAATTCACACTGATGTGATTTTTAATTTCGTACACCTTGGCAAAAAAGTGTAGAAACTGAACTAATTGTTCTCTTTATTGACAGCACTATTATGTTGTCAAGTTTCATCGCCGAAGTGTTTTTTTTATTCGATGACAAGCTAGTCCTTGACTGCGATCTCACCTGATGGTAAGTGACGATGCAGTCTAAGATGGTAGCGGGTTAACTTCGAAGGGGTATGGCAGTGAATATTCAACCCATACCCCTAATTGGTTTCTACACGCCATCGTGCCGGAACGCTAAATCGCTTGGCGGCACGTCTTTGACAGTAGGGTGGTAACTAGCCACGGCCAAAGCCTCCCGCCAGACCAGACCAGAGACAATTCAGAAATTATAAATTCCAAAATTGACCCCGCCGGGAATCGAACCCGAGACCTCCCAGTTTAAGACAACACAGCTCACCACTGAGCCTGACACTGAGGGAGGTCGTCAAATGTTATGTCAATGTTATGTTTTGAAATTCGTCAATATTTATTTGAATTCGTAAATACATACCTACGTATTAGTCTAGTCAACAAGTTCAAAAACGTGAAAAATAGAGATAAAGGTCCTAAAAATATGAGCGATGGCTCATTCGAGTCGGAATCACCTCTAGAAAAATGTTTTTGAAGGATTTTGGTGCAGGTAAAAAATTGCAATTGTTATTAACAAAATAAGATGAAAAAAAATGATTTAATAAAAAATTGGTTTAATGTAGTATACTGTATAAAGTCAAAATGTCATAATAAAAAATATGTTATAATAAAAAAAATAAAAAAAAAATATTTCGTTTTTAGGGTTCCGTACCCAAAGGGTACCAACGGGACCCTATTACTAAGCCTACGCTGTCCGTCCGTCCGTCCGTCCGTCCGTCCGTCCGTCCATCCGTCTGTCAGCGGGCTGTATCTCGTAAACCTTAATAGATAAACAGATGAAATTTTCACATATTATGTATTTCTATTGCCGCTATAACAACAAATAATAAAAATTAAATTAAATTAAAAAAATTAAATTAAAATGTTTCCATGGGTACATGAAAATATTTTAATTTAATTTTTTTAACGGAACCCTAAAAGAGCGAGGCCCGACTCGCACTTGGCCGATTTTTTGTTAATAACTCGAAAAATATTGACATTTAAGCAATTTTGAAAAAAGCTCGTTAAGAGGAGGAAATTTCCAATAAAAAAGTCCCAAGTCCCGGGATTCTATCTCCATTATTTATAATTTTAATTTGACGTTGAAAATAGGGCTCCGCGCGGCTGTTACAGCATGCGCGCGCCCCCGCTAAAGAGAGTTCAGCAATAAAAATATTTTTTTTATAACATAAGATGTGATTTTAAAAATTTGAAAAACTTCTAGTATCTTCTTAACACTTGAAAGAATCGAGCCCTGGAGAAACAAAAGTTTAACCACCATTTTTCAAAATGTTATTCAATTGTTAACTAACAAATTATTTCCCAATCTCCATTGTCATAAACAATGGGATGAAAGGTATAAATAATTGGCCTATATTTTTGTATCAGAGTATCTAGATTTTTGAAGTTTGCAATAGAAGACTCAGCGAGCGAATTGAGAACCTCCTCTTTTTTTAAAATTGGTTAAAAACAAATTAAAGTCAAACAGTCTAAAGTCTAACTTTTTAATATAGAAAGCGAAAAAGTTTCAATCTGAAATCTGACATCACGCAGGTTAGAGTTTTAATAGCTACGATGACCGATTTTGAAAACTGTTGGATAATGTTCGGAAGTATCTTCTATTTCGAAAAAATACCTTATTAATTTGACTGTACTACCGTTATTCAAAACTTAATTAATTGAGATAGGCACTATGTTTCCCGCCTTTATACATCTTTATAATTAATTACAAAGCAAATTTAATTTTTATTTTTTGCAGCTAAACTAAAGCAGATAACAAAAAAATGAAAAGGAACTTTTTTGTGTAGAATTTTTTTCTCTACAACTTTTACTTGAAACTTTTTTTTCTATTTCCTACCGTTATTAAGTTATTTAAAAAAAAGGCATTTTTCAACCCCTTTTTTATTTTTTTCATCCCTTTCCCCTAAATTTAAATCAAAATTTCTTTCATAATATCTTTATTTAAGTATTAATGAACACATTTTTACTCATTGCGCCAAAACTGGTCAGATCATGGTTTCATTTAACTTTTTACTGGACTATAATATCTCGTAAACAGTAATACATAGTTGAAATTTTCACAGTGTGTATTTTTATTTCCGCTATAACAACAAATAATAAAAATAAAATTAAATTAAAAAATAAAGGGGGCTCCCATGCATGGAAAAGCTTCAAAAATGAAGAAATAGGGGCCTTCAAAGTTGTGACCAAAACAAACGAGCATTCTTTTCCCATATCCTAATTTAATCATCATCATCATTTCATCATTAGCAACCCATCAACGGCTCACTACTGAGCGCAGGTCTCCTCTCAGAGAAGGGTTATAGGCCATAGTCTACCACGCCGGCCCAATGCGAATTGGTGGACTTCACACACCTTCGAGAACATTATGAAGAACTCTCAGATGTGCAGGTTTCCTCACGATGTTTTCCTTCACCGTTGAAGCAAGTGATAGTTAATTGCTTAAACGCACTTGACTCCGAAAAGTCAGAGGTGCGTACCCGGGATCGAACCTGCGACCCCCCCGAATAGGAGACCACAGTCCTAACCACTAGGCTAACACTGCTTCCTAATTTAATACTAACTCAGAACTAAGTTATCTAAATGTGTATCTAGTTTTAAAAATCGGCCAAGTGCGAGTCGGGCCTCGCTCTTTTAGGGTTCCGTTAAATAAAATTAAATGAAAATATTTCCATGTACCCATGGAAATATTTTTATTTAATTTTTTTAATTTAATTTAATTTTTATTATTTGTCGTTATAGCGGCAATAGAAATACATAATATGTGAAAATTTCATCTCTCTATCTATTACGGTTTACGAGATACAGCCCGCTGACAGACGGACGGACGGACGGACGGACGGACGGACGGACGGACGGACGGACGGACGGACGGACAGCGTAGGCTTAGTAATAGGGTCCCGTTGGTACCCTTTGGGTATACGGAACCCTAAAAAAGTGATTTGGTCATATTATGTACGGAACCCTAAAAGAGCGAGGCCTGACTCGCACTTGGCCGATTTTTTGTTTATTACCTAAATAAATATTTTTGATAAAACAGGGTTGGCACCTTTTGGGTACGAAACCCTAAAAACTATCAAAGAATACAATGATTTTAAAAGACTTATTAAAAATAATTAAGGTAAGAATAACAACAAAAAGAATTAATTACCTCGAACTTATAAACTACTTGCAAGCTCGTTATGGTACATGGCGCCTACTAGGTGAAGCTAAAGCAATGGAGACTCTTAATACCTGCACGTGACATCAATCTCAGTGAGGCCCAAACATACTAGGTAGGATAACATAAAACACTGTTCCCTCTGCACATTTACTTTATCGTTGGTATATTTTGAGGTACTCTCATGTACTTGCTGAGTTCTCGAGCAAGTACCGAGCGTAGCCGCTAGATGGCGGTGACGTTGAAATAAGTCTACGCTGGCTCCGTTTCTCAAGGTTATTTCACGCATCTTAAAGCCTTAACAATTGAATAGCATTTTGAAAAATGGTGGTTAAACTTTTGTTTCTCCAGGGCTCGATTCTTTCAAGTGTTAAGAAGATACTAGAAGTTTTTCAAATTTTTAAAATCACATCTTATGTTATAAAAAAAATATTTTTATTGCTGAACTCTCTTTAGCGGGGGCGCGCGCATGCTGTAACAGCCGCGCGGAGCCCTATTTTCAACGTCAAATTAAAATTATAAATAATGGAGATAGAATCCCGGGACTTGGGACTTTTTTATTGGAAATTTCCTCCTCTTACCGAGCTTTTTTCAAAATTGCTTAAATGTCAATATTTTTCGAGTTATTAACAAAAAATCGGCCAAGTGCGAGTCGGGCCTCGCTCTTTTAGGGTTCCGTTAAAAAAATTAAATTAAAATATTTTCATGTACCCATGGAAACATTTTAATTTAATTTTTTTAATTTAATTTAATTTTTATCGACCGAGCGAAGCGAAGGTCTTTGAGTTAACTAGGGCGATTTGCACTTGTCCGTCCGTCCGTCCGTCCGTCCGTCTGTCAGAGCCTTATAACTTTTGAATTACTGAACGTAATTACTTCAAATTTAGATATAATATGTAAACCGATGGCCTCCAGCCGAAAATGGCTTAAAAAGTTATAAAAATCTTTATTTCAGGGGGGCTCTCATAGAAGCGAATGCGAAGTAAAAAAAAAAAATCGCGTTACATAAAATTGTTACGTATCATTTTAAAGATAATTTTGAACTGAGTACAAAAATATTTTTTTTTTAATTTTTCCCTTAAAATTGACGAAATGGGGGGTTTTCAAAGTGGCGATTTTATACGCTCGCTTGAAGACGCTCTCTAGAAAAATCCGCTATGGATTTTCAAACTGATTTTATGTTTTTAGGTCACTTATATCCTGTACTTGAACAACAAATACTAAAATTATATGAATATTATAAAGAAACGAGATTATTTAATTTTTAATGGGCGTCAGTAATTCATATAGCATCAACATAGCTTCACAATAATGCTAATAGATGGCGCAGTCAGTAACTATTCCCATGGAACTACGAGTTAAATTCAATGTTTGATAAATAATTCAATGTTTTCACTAACGTTCCCTAACCTTTACGGGCTACCTATAAGTTAGGTGATTGATGTTTTCTGTCAACTTATTTATCACGATCCTGTACGGGACACCTAAAAGGATATTGGGACGGATGTTAGGACTTAGGATTGTATTTAGGAGCTACCTACGTTAAGAGACTCCTACTTAGGGGATGATTTAGGTATGTTTGGTGAAAACGGGCATAATAATAATGTCAGTTTTGGTTATCATGTATCGATTGAATGAATAATCATGGGATACCGTTACCGCGAGGTCTCAGTTCGGGGCGAACCACTAGTTATTTGTTGTTATAGCGGCAATAGAAATACATAATATGTGAAAATTTCATCTGTTTATCTATTAAGGTTTACGAGATACAGCCCGCTGACAGACGGACGGACGGACGGACGGACGGACGGACGGACGGACGGACGGACGGACGGACGGACGGACGGACGGATGGACGGACGGACAGCGTAGGCTTAGTAATAGGGTCCCGTTCGTACCCTTTGGGTACGGAACCCTAAAAATGAAGTGGAACTTTTTTGTGTAAAATTTTTTTCTCTACTACTTTTACTTGAAACTGTTTTTTCTTTTTCCTACCGTTATTAAGTTATTTAAAAAAAAGGCATTTTTCAACCCTTTTTTTATTTTTTTCATCCCTTTCCCCTAAATTTAAATCAAAATTTCTTTTATAATATCATTATTTAAGTATTAATGAACACATTTGTACTCATTGCGCCAAAGCTGGTCAGATCATGGTTTCATTTAACTTTTTACTGGACTAAATAGCACAATTTTATTTATTTACCTTATTTAAGGTTAGTGCCAATTAAGATAGACCTCTAAATTGTATGAGCGCCCATACAACTCGGAGGACTATCTCAATTGGCTTCTATTATTTATGTATGGGGACACCCTTTAAAATTCAACTTTTTTATTTTTTGTAATTTTTCCTTTATTTGTGCTGGTAGACCTTGCATTTTGTCAAATTTTGTGATTCTAGGTCAACGAGAACTACCATATAGGTTTTCGACCCAAAACCTATAGAGTAGGTACTTCCGGTTGACCAAGAATTGACAATTTTGGTTAAAAGCAAGGTAAGACCTATGGTATGGGTATAGTTGAGGACCTGGAGGGTGACATAGGCTACTTTTTATCCCAGAAAATCAAAGAGTTCCCAAGAGAGTTCAAAAACTAAATCCACGCGGACGAAGTCGCGGGCATCAGCTAGTTAAATAATAATAGGGTATTTGACTATAATAAAAATATCGTTTCAACTGGTGTCATCCTAAAAGATTATTAACTAAAAACATTATTCCATACGACAAAACTAAAAAATAAAGCTTTATTTAATTAGAAAACATTAAATAAAATTGCTATAATTCTGGCCATGGTCACGTGATCGAAAACGTTCCGTGATCTCGAATGACGTCACAGTCCACACCACCTATGGAATTCTCATTTTGTCAATACATTTCGACGTGTTTGTGCGGCGTAATAGGCTAATTTCGTCTGTTTTTCATCGTTACTATTTTATTAAATACCAAATAGTATGCGACACGCGGCCTAAACACATATTATAAAATTGTCATTGTTTGAAATGTGAACTGTTACGTCATGAGAGCAAATGGAACGTTTCGGCGGCAATTTATTTTTTTGAATTTATTTCTCGATTTTTATGAAAAATAATGAAAATTATGCCGAAATATAATGTTTTGTTAGCTTCAGCATAGCATTATTAACAATTTAAGATGATTTTCTAAAAGTAGTCAAATAGCCTATTATCGACCGAGCGAAGCGAAGGTCTTTGAGTCTACTTGAGTGAATTTGCACTTGTCCGTCCGTCCGTCCGTCCGTCCGTCCGTCCGTCCGTCCGTCTGTCAGAGCCTTATAACTTCTGAATTACTGAACGTAATTACTTCAATTTTAGATATAATATGTAAACCGATGGCCTCCAGCCGAAAATGGCTTAAAAAGTTATAAAAATCTTTATTTCAGGGGGGCTCTCATAGAAGCGAATGCGAAGAAAAAAAAAATTTTTTGCTTTTCATAGGTTTACAGTACGTCATTTTAAAGATAATTTGGAACAGAGTACAAAAGTATTTTTTTTTTAATTTTTTTCCTAAAATTGACGAAATGGGGGGCTTCCAAAGTGGAGATTATATTTGACCTCACAACGGAATAACCATTGAAAGCTGGGGCTTGAAAGTTTTATAATTTTAGCGTAATATCATGTACTTGAACAACAAATACTAAAATTAGATAAATGTAATAAGGACACTAAATTATTTAACTTTTAATGAGCAGCAACAACAGAACTTCACAATGATGCCAATAGATGGCGCTCTCATCTCATATAGCAAATGCAGCTATATGTAACATATATTCAATTAAAATTATTATTTAGTCATTTAGCAAACATCAATAAAACTTCACGTTGCAGTTTGTTTTTACATGTTTCCTGATCGTGTCGATAGTTGACGCTGTGTACAAGTAATTTAATTTGAATGTTCCAAAAAACTATACCTAAGTTTGATTGAGGCCTTGAGGATTTCACTATAACAGTTCCCTAACCTTTACGGGCTACATATGTTATGTTAGTTGACACTTTCTGTCAACTTTGTTATCACA
Source organism: Oeneis ivallda (assembly GCA_029955525.1). NCBI lineage: Eukaryota > Metazoa > Arthropoda > Insecta > Lepidoptera > Nymphalidae > Oeneis > Oeneis ivallda. Next base: position 1,602,644 of record JARPMR010000024.1, read on the forward strand.
AACCTCTACGGGACAACTAAAGGTGAAAATGACATTGGGATGTTAGGATTGTATTTAGGGGCTACCTACGTAAAGAGACTTCTACAAAGGGGATGATTTAGGTATGGTTGGTGAAAACGGGCATAATAATAATGTCAGTTTTGATCGTCATGTATCTATTGAATGAATAAGTAATTATGGGAAACCGTTACCGCGAGGTCTCAGTTCGGGGCGAACCACTAGTATATATACTTCTAATAATCCATTTAGTGTCAAAGTAAAATAATCCTTGATTGTATTGATAAAAAGTCACAAATTCAGTAAGTACAACCGATTATGGAGAGTTATGGAGCGTATCATACATAGGTAAATGTATAAGAATGCATACACGAAATTGAGCTCTAATTCAATGCTGTTATGGTTTATTTTACTTTGACTCTAATGACATCGAATACGATTACCATCAATCGCTTAACTATAGACAATTGGACCTGTTACAGTTTTATTATAAGTAGGTATAGATAATACTAGCTGATGCCCGCGACTTTGTCCGCGTGGATTTAGTTTTTAAAGTCCCTCGGGAACTCCTTGATTTTCCGGGATAAAAAGTAGCCTAGATGTTGACCCAATTAATAAGTTACCACGGTATAAAATTTTGTAGAAATCTGTGCGGTAGTTTTTAAGTGAAAGAAGGACAAACAAACATACAAAAATTAAATACAAATCTGTTTTGGGCTCAGTATCGATAGTAAAGCATCCCCCAATTAAAATTTTCAAAATATATTAAATGTACCTACAGAAATCTTCCAGTTAGTTTTATTATATGTATAGATTAATTTATAAAAACTAGTTATTTTATGTTAATAAGAGTGAATTGCGAATGTCAACCCCTATCTATATTAAAAATCTCGAGTCACGAAGTATGTTCGGGATAAACTTGAAAACTACTACGCCGATTTTGATCAAACTTCGTAACTATCTGTAATTTGGTCCAACTTCTCGGACGAAGTCGCGAACATATAAGCTAGTTATTACATGATGTCCTCCCGACCGAATCCGATCACGGCGGCCAACCTCCTATGCTAAAACGTCGCCTTAGAGGTCAGCCATCTGCGCGGGAGATATTATAGTGCAGAAGTGTGTGCGCAACCACAGGTGCACTCTCTATTCCCTCACTCTCATAGTCCGATGGTACGGAAATCCGACACGACCGGAGAGAGATCAGGCGCAGGACCGACGGTTTTACGTGCTCTCCGAGGCACGGGGGTGACTAACCAGTAACCACCAACTTCCTAACTCCGGGCCAGTACTGAGAATTTCTTTGGCAGAAAAACGCAATACTTTTTTTTAACGGCCGCAGCCCGACCCGGGAATCGAACCCGGGATCTCGTCATCCGCAGTCGAACAAGCTGACCACTAGACCAACGAGGCAGTTAGTTATTACATGACGTGTTGTCCACAGTAGGTACCTACGTATATCATCTATACTTACCTCAAGCAATTTTTATCAACATGCCTATGTAATCGAAAAATAACAAATATAAAATATAGGTACTAAATATAAAGTGTAAGTAAATACTCACATATACATTTTTAATTCTCTTGCTCTTTTAACAAGATATTTTTTCTTATGTTTTGGCATTTTTGACCTGCACTATTCACTATTTACAGTGTAAATATTTATACTGTAAATTTTACACTATTCTTTGACCGATTAAAAAGTTAACTTATTTACAAAACACACACACACAACACACAACATATTAAATCTATGAATATAAAAATATGTACACATTAGTATAATCCCGGGAATCGAATCCGGGACCTCGTCATCTGTAGTCGAATTTGCTAACCACTAGACCACGTCTTGTATAATACCTATACAACCACTAAATCACAAGATCTACGGTACCTACAGTCGACAGCTGTTCAATGGTACGAGTGAATTGCGAATGTCAACCCTATTGTTATAGGAATAAGGCACGTTGAAAGTCATACTGTCAGGCTTGACTTGATGTTTTGCTGTTATCCACTGTTATGTAGGTATCTACCTCAAACTTAGACCATTCAAAAAATATGGTCTAAGACCTCAAGCAATTTTTATCAACATGCATATCATCATCATCACCATCATCATCATCATCATCAGCAACCCATCAACGACTCACTACTGAGCGCAGGTCTCCTTTTAGATAAGGGTTAAATAATAGAATAGAAATGCTTTTTATTCAAATAAACTTTTATACAAGTATTTTTGAATCGTCGATGATTCTACCGCTCGCGCTGGTTTGAAATGCCCTTCCTGCCGAGAAGAACCAGCAAGAAACTCGGCAGTTGCTCTTTTCAAAACAAGTTTACAATATAATAGATATTATGCTATGTTTGCACTGTTTCCACAATGAGGGGAAGTTCCACAAAAGCATTCCTATAATTCAACACATGTTAAGACGGGCAGACAGAAAGTAGCCCCATTCCCGCCGGTGGCACCCGTTCACGGGCATGACGCATGACCCAGGCATTGCTTCAGGCCATAATCCACCCAATGCGAATTGGTGGATTACACATACCTTCGAGAACATTATGGAGAACTCTCAGGTGTGCAGGAGTGCAGGATTCCTCACGATGATTTTAATTGCTTAAATGCACATTACTCCGAAAAATCAATGGTGCCCGGGATCGAACCTGCGACCTCCCGAATAGGAGACCACAGTTCTAACCGCTAGGCTATCACTGCTTACATTATTATGCCTAGCATAGGTAATAATCGAAAAAATAACATATTACACTAACTAAAAATTGTAGGTAAATATTCACCAATACATTTTTAATTGTCCACCTGTTTGGCATTTTCGTATTCACTATTCTTTGATTATTTAAGAAGTTTATAAAAGTTTATGTATTTACAAAAAAATATTTACAGTTACTGACTTAAAGATTTTATCTAAACTAAGTAAATCTATTAATATAAATATTTAGAAATTGGTATAAACTCCTTAAAAGCTAAAATTAATTTCAACGAAGTCGCTGCAAAACCGATGCGCGGTCTTCCCTCCGCAACGTCCCGGCAGGGACTGTGGATGGGGCTCGCGAGTGTTTATCAGCTCGGATTTAGTTGAATTTCAGGTTAATATTACTATACACGATTGTAATGCGGCGTAAAAATAAAGTTAAATAGCGAAAAGATTCATATTTTTAATACCTTTTTTTGTGTGCAAGAACGAATTAAAAAGCTAGCGCGCTTTTGGAGAAGTTATGCAAATTATGTCAAAAATAGGTACTCTTTGGGGTTTTTTTTACAAGAGGGGGTTGACAAAAATAAACATTTTTAATAGCCAAAACAGTTATTGAATCTTTATCTTTCATTCTTTATTTTTTATTTACGGCTTAAATCAACAATTATGTTGATATGTTGAATTAAACAACCATGGAATTTAGACATTCACGCTTCTTAAGGCCTTAAACACGCATTCCATCGCTTTCTCGCGCGAAATGCTAGTAGAATAGAATAAAATATTTTTCGAACGAAATCCCTTATCCGACCGTACGGCCTTGGCAGATGGGGGGGGGGGGGGGGGGGGCTAGGCGAAAAAATATAAGAATTTTTCCGTCACGGCCTTTGTGTGTTGCCTTCGTTTATCACATACGTTCCGTCATAGCTTTGGTGGCGTAGCGGCTAAACGAAGGAGAAAAACTATTGGTTCGGGGGTTCGAATCCTGACATCAGATTATTTCTTATTGTATTTATTTTTATTAGTAACTAGCTGATGCCCGCGACTTCGTCCGCGTGAATTTAGTTTTTTGTTTTTTTTTTTTGTATTACCTAAAACCTTCCGTGGAACTTAAGGAACATACAAAAAAATAAATTAACCGAATTGGTCCATCCATTCTTGAGTTATGCGCTTACCAACATTCATTTTTATTTATATAGATTTATTAGGTATTTAATTTATTATTTAAAGGAACTTCGTTCCAACCGAGTGCTCCACGTCACTCACGCATTTTTTTTATTCAAATAAACTTTTACAAAGTGCACCGCGCTGTCGAGCGTTTTTGCGTGAATTTAAAAACTTAACATTGAAATGGCTATTGTTGAAATAAGATATTTTTAACCCCCGACGCAAAAAGAGAGGGGTGTTATAAGTTTAACGTGTCTGTGTATCTGTGTATCTGTCTGTGGTAGCGTAGCCGCCAAACGGATGAACCGATTTTCGTTTAGTTTTTTTTGTGTCATAGATAATTTTATCTCGAGTGTTCTTAGCCATGTTTCATGAAAATCTGTTCAGCCGTTTGAAGATTATCAGCTCTTTTCTAGTTGATTAGGGGATCTGACTAACTTCCTTATGTCCGATCGATTCGAAATTTGGTACCGTGTTACTTCAATGACATTGAAAGTATATGGTAAGGTAACCTTGACCTGATAAGCCGTTTCAAGATCATCAGCTCTTTAATAGTTGATGAGGTGATCTGACTACCTTCCATATGTCCTATCGATTCGAAAGGCACCGTATTACTTCAATGATATTGAAAGAACATGGTAAGGTAACCATGACTTTAAATATGACATGTTAGAGTAAGGTTTAGATTTCGAAGCTGGGTAATTAAATGGGATCAATTAGGCTCAATTACCACTGCGCTAACAAATCACTATAAATGCCTTCCTAATATTTATACCTACTTTAAAAAGGACTAAATAAAAGTAAAATTAAAAATTTTAAAAACCCCCCGACACAAAAAATAATCTCTAAAAACTAACAAATAATATTTTATACCTATATATAATTATTATCGTCACATATATTATGTAAGTTCAAATATTTTTATTTTCCAAGTGTCGTTGTCGCGTCGGGGGACCGCTAAGTGAGAAAAACAGGTGTAGTCGCAGATTGCAACAAAAGAATTTACTCAAAATCGACACAACCGTCAACGTCGTCTGCCCTCACGTGTCGCGCGCGGCATTACGTAGAGCGTAGACTATACATGCATGAAACTTAAGATCGCTCGTACCTAAATGTAATTCGTAATAATTAATTAGCTGTTGGAAAAATACTTTATAAACTTTAGCGGTCCCGCGACGCGACAAGACAACGACACTTGGAAAATAAAAATATTTGAACTTACATAATATATGTGACGATAATAATTATATATAGGTATAAAATATTATTTGTTAGTTTTTAGAGATTATTTTTTGTGTCGGGGGGTTTTTAAAATTTTAAATTTTACTTTTTTTTCGAAATACATAGATACTTCCGAACAACATTAAACGTTTTTCAAAATCGGTCCTCACTCCTCATGCCTGTAACGTATACAGGTGTGGGTAAGCGGAGAATATTATAATTGTGCGGGTGCCGCGATGTAGGAGCGCTCGTTGCTCAGTCGTATTTGTATCCTCGGACTGTGCGGTTGTGTGAATGGTAGTGTATATGTCAGGGTTCGAGGATATATATCAATGGATATATATCACGATATATATCCGATATATATCAAACTGGGTTCGATGATATATATCAATGGAATTTTTTAATTTGTTTTGTTACATAAGTGTAGGTATGACCATTGACTGATTAGAATTTATAAAAAAAGGTTTCATGTTTTTGAGTTGCGTTCTTGATATACATGTATAAGATTTTATGTTTTTAGTTGATTTTGCCTGATCTAAAATAAAATTTTATGTTTTGGTTTCATTTGTCTGATTTTAAGTACCTAAATAAATAAAACATTAAAACATTTTAGTTTTTTTCATAATTTTAGTATGTTTATGCACATATGCAAATAGTATTCATAAATAATACAATAAAATATTAATATGGCTTTCATGCAAAATTGATATATATCAAACTTGATATATATCGGATATATATCATAAATATCCGATATTTTGATATTTATAATAAATATCGGATATTTTCGAACCCTGGTATATGTTATGTAATGCATACATAACATACATGTTCGTTTATTGCTACTAAACGAACCACTATAATGCCAATTAGCTACAATATTGTTTAGTTAAAGCAGCGACAAGAAGCGAGCGGCAGATACTAATAGTCAATAACAACTTACAATGTTTTTTGTTACATGAGACTTGCAAGCTCAGCTTCCCGACCACTTCGTCGCCTAGAATCAAATTAAATATATTACATACAATACATCATCATCAGCAACCCATCGGCTCACTACTGAGCGCATGTCTCCTCTCAGAGAAGGGTTATAAGCCATTGTCCACCATACTGGCCCAATACAAATTGTCAGACTTCACACACCTTCAAGAACATTATGAAGAACTCTCAAGTGTGCAGGTTTCCTCACGATGTTTTCCTTCAGCGTTGAAGCTTGCGATATATTATTTCTTAAACGCTTTTAACTGAGCCAGAGGTACCCGGGATCGTTATCAGACAGAAATAAAATCAATCCACTTTCTTCTCAATTCTCGATGACAAAACAACATACTTACACTAGCGGCACGCTATGATGGCCGGTTTGACACATTACAATAGTGATGTGGAATGTCAATTTATTCTCGAACAAAAAACAATTAAGTTTTGTTTTTGTACCTGATTAAATAGGTTTAATAAAACAAAAATGTATATGTTTATTTAATTTATTTGAACGAACTGAATATTTGAATGAAAATGAATATACATACTTTATATGCACACAAGAAACATATGAATACAAAAGATACCAAAAAAGGTGCCACAAAAGGCCATAATTAATCAGATTCGTCCATACTACTATTTTCACTGTCGTCACTGCTATCACGAGCAAGGGTCAACAGTAATGCAGTATCAATATTTGAAATCCAAAGCCAGGTCAAAACTATATCACAATCGCATTGCACTGACAGTTTATACTTTTCGAAGCAACGTCAATTCGAAACTGCTTTGTTTTGCATTGAGCATTGACGCGAGTTTGCCGGAGGTAGTAGTTGTGCTAGCCAGCGATCCTATGTGACGATCGTATTAGATTCCATTTTTAAAAATTTTCAATTTAGAAAACCAAATGCCGAGTTGTGGTATATATCATATAAAAATAAAAATTTTACCTTTTGTATGAAACAGCTGATATTTTTTTGCGATTTCAGAGGTTTGTCCACATAGTGAAAATTGTTCATATTCACAAGTACATTCACCCCTTAAATGGTGCAAACTGATTTTTCTACACTTGTATACATTTTAGAAATCAATTTAATAAATAAATTTTGAGTCCTAAACCTAAAACTACATTCGATAAAATTTATGAATCTCTGCAGTTCTGCACATCACTATCGTCAATAAAGTAATACAATTATTTCCTTCAAAGTCGTTATCAATTAATACGGAACTTCATGAGCGGACAAACGTCAAACCGGCCATCATAGCGTGCCGCTAGTGTACGTACAATTTTAGCTATAGATAGCTTCAAGCGTATAGGACACGAGGTCAGTACCAGTAGTACAGTATACGGATTACGAAACTTTCCAAGTAAGAAACCAACACGATTCCTATACCAAAAGTCTATGTAAGTGACTACTACGTCCATACCTACGTCACTCAAATCTATTTATACTAGCGGCACGCTATGATGGCCGGTTTGACACATTACAATAGTGATGTGGAATGTCAATTTACTCTCGAACAAAAAACAATTAAGTTTTGTTTTTGTACCTGATTAAATAGGTTTAATACAACAAAAATGTATATGTTTATTTAATTTATTTGAACGAACTGAATATTTGAATGAAAATGAATATACATACTTTATATGCACACAAGAAACATATGAATACAAAAGATACCAAAAAAGGTGCCACAAAAGGCCATAATTAATCAGATTCGTCCATACTACTATTTTCACTGTCGTCACTGCTATCATCACCTACATTAATAATTATATGTTCGTTTTCTATAATATTATCTATTTTCACATCTCTTTCATAATCTTCCCTTATTAATTTAACAGTTCTATTCACAACCTTTTCCCAGTCTCCTTTAGTCACATGTTCACAAGCTTCTTCTAATAATTTTAGCATTTTTTTTGTGGTAAATGGGGGTTCTGTATTGTGTCTTGCAGCATATCCCTTAATGTGAGCCCACACCAACTCAATCGCATTATACTCACAATGGTAAGGCGGTAACCGTATAACTCTGTGCCCATGTTCTAATGCTATTTCGTCAATGACGTATCGGATCTTGGTTGGTTTGTTTTCTTTTAAAAGACGTACTAATTCCGCTTTTAACATATTCATGTTTGCATCTACGCCATTTTTACGAAGCCATGCGACGATATCAGCTTTCTTTTGGGATTGGGCAGGTGGCTTGTCAATTTGCATCGAGTGGTATGGGGCGTTGTCCATAATTATAATAGATGGTTCAGGGAGGCTACACAACATTGAGGTAAACCATTCAGTAAACTTTTCTCCATTCATGTCTTCATGATAGTCTCCAGTGGTTTTTGACGCAAAAGCCATGAGAGAACCTTCGACAAACCCGTTGATGGTTCCGGCGTGACAAATTATAAGTCGCGATCCTTTTCCTACAGGAACTTTGGAAGTAGATGCTGCTGTGTCATCGTTCCAAGAACGGCCTACAGTATGGTTAGCATTAAGCCATGTTTCATCCAAGAACACAACATTTTGCCAATTTTTGATTTCTTTCACTTGCCGTAAAAAAGTATACCTTGCCATCGCTATATCAAATCTTTCCATCAATATTTTGCGTTTGTTACATTTTTTGTATCGAAATCCAATGGTCTTCAAAATCTTCGTTAAAGAACTTTCCCCACCGAAGAATAATCCAGCTTCCTTCAGTGAATGCACCAACTTTTTTCTTGTTGGATACTCCTTCTGTAAATAGTAGCCGTAAACATGTCTTCGGATAGCATCGGCATCAAAGCTATCGATGCCTACGACTGGTTTTGCTCGTTTTCTCTTTTTTGGTGTGTGAAGTTTATTTTCTTCTGTGCCAGTCTCGCCATATTTTTTTTTAGTTATCCGTCTAACAGTTCGTTGTCCAATATTAAGCGCATCAGCTACGCGTTCAACCACTGACGTTATAGGTAAAATTGGCCCTCCATTTTGAGCTTCACGATCGAAATAGTTACGAAGGCGTATTACGAACTCACGTGTCTGACTATTTAGAACAGTTCTCTGCGTACGTTCGGTCATATCGACGAAATCCACAACAAAGGGCTTGAACAGAGTCCAAATTAACGAGCAAGGGTCAACAGTAATGCAGTATCAATATTTGAAATCCAAAGCCAGGTCAAAACTATATCACAATCGCATCGCACTGACAGTTTATACTTTTCGAAGCAACGTCAATTCGAAACTGCTTTGTTTTGCATTGAGCATTGACGCGAGTTTGCCGGAGGTAGTAGTTGTGCTAGCCAGCGATCCTATGTGACGATCGTATTAGATTCCATTTTTAAAAATTTTCAATTTAGAAAACCAAATGCCGAGTTGTGGTATATATCATATAAAAATAAAAATTTTACCTTTTGTATGAAACAGCTGATATTTTTTTGCGATTTCAGAGGTTTGTCCACATAGTGAAAATTGTTCATATTCACAAGTACATTCACCCCTTAAATGGTGCAAACTGATTTTTCTACACTTGTATACATTTTAGAAATCAATTTAATAAATAAATTTTGAGTCCTAAACCTAAAACTACATTCGATAAAATTTATGAATCTCTGCACATCACTATCGTCAATAAAGTAATACAATTATTTCCTTCAAAGTCGTTATCAATTAATACGGAACTTCATGAGCGGACAAACGTCAAACCGGCCATCATAGCGTGCCGCTAGTGTAGTTATACAGTCGTTGTTTTACAACAACAACACCTATACTCCAAAACATACAATCGAAATTAGCTTACATAACAAATATTCGAATCGCAAGCAATTATCGTAAATCAGTCATTGTCTGTTCAGCACTTGGAAGTCATTTTGTAATACAAAGTAAAGCATTATGACATTTATGGCTAATAAGACAAGATGCTTATTTGTGTGAATACATTTCGCAAACTAAGTGCAGAAGCTACTAAGGCCTGTAGCAGACCTCCGCGCCTAAGAAACATAGCGAAACCGCTGAAGTTCCCGAATGTGTGTTGTATGACATAAGTGAAACTGGCTGTTTTAACCGGTTTAAATTCACCGGAAAATTTGTTAATTACCTGCAGATTAAAATAATTGTTCTTCAATTTCCCGGTTAATTGATTGAACGAACCGAAATTGTATCCTAAATCCTAAACCGGTATAATCAAAGAAGTGATTTCAAAATGTTCAAAAAGCCCAACAATTTCGGCCCTATTTATTTATTCTACACAGCTATATTCAGGCCTATAGATACCCTTTAGACACAGGCGCACTCCTCACTAACATGGCCGACTGTCCTACAACATGGCCGACTGTCCTACAGACTGACGCAATGTTTGTCCGGGGACGGTGTGTTCATGGACTTTCTTGCGAGCATTGGCAAGAGAAACGACGATAAATGCATGTATTGCAGCGAAACCGATGATGCAATGCACACCATATTTGCATGTGTAAAATGGGATTGCGAAAGACAAGAACTTATAAATAAATTAGGAGAACTGGCTACTGAAAACTTAGTTAATAAAATGCTAGAAACGGAGGAAAACTGGAAAGCAGTAACAGAATATATTGAAAGTATAATGAAGGAAAAGGAAAAAGAAGAGAAAAGAAGACTATGAAAAGAATGTAGTAAAAAGACAATAATGTTGCCATGTTGTAGGCTGAAAGGCGGGTACACGGTCAACAGGGAGACAGTAGGGGTTTTTAGCCGGTAAAAGTCCGGCACTACCCAATTTCTGGGTGTCCATGAGGATTTTCCCCTACTGTATAAATAAAAAAAAAAAAAAAAGGCGCACTCCTCATTTTTTAGGTAGGTATAAAGCTACAAATACCCGGCGACGTTCCGTCCGGACGGGCCAACTCAATTGGGCAAACTTAGTGCGAAGGGATTAGAGATATGATCTCTTAACTCTTGGAATGACTGTAAGTAAGTTAGCACTATGCAACCTGAATTACACTTTATTGTGTGGTAGCAAGAGTCGCTATTATTTAAATGAGTTTTGCAAGTGAAATTTTTGCAGGTATCTACTATACACCGCGCGAATTACGGTGAAATCAAACGTGGAAATGTGACTGGCGTGTAAGTACAACGCTGAACTCAACCAAATTCGTAGTCATATCTTTGCTTTAGAAAGGAACAGAGGCAGTTTCGCGTGTCATACAACGGACATGTCACACCGGAGGAGTTATTTCAGCGGTTCCGGGGCGGAGATGTGTTAAAGGCCTAAAAGCTTTTAAATAGAATAGAACCGGGCAACAAGGTCACAGGAATCATCGCGAGGCTTTATGTAACCCGCGTAATCGTTTCTAAACAAATAACTGGTACAGCGGGCTACAATCAGCCAAATTATAATGTAGCATCTTATCACGGATGTGTATGGTTCAACTCAAAGGCGTATTTACCACGTATTACTACACGAGTAAATAAATGAGACAAAGCGTCATACAATCGACCTGTTATAGGTACATATACTAATACAGACATAATTTTAAGCCTGTCCCTCCAAATCCAAAACTATATCCTTGCAAAAAATCACGTCGATCTGTTGCTGCGTGATTGAAGGACAAACCAACAAACGCACTTTCGCATTTATAAGTTGTAAGAGTTTGCACAGATAGCCATGCAGTTTCATGACAGACAAGACGTAGGTACAAATTTTAATGAAAATCTAATAAAATAGGATTCATGGATTAAAAAAACGTACCTTTTTATTTTTCTATTTTGAGCGAGATTGATATTTATTTTGATAAAATTAAACTATAAAATACAGCAATCCGTCATATTGGCTTGAACACCAATCAGAGCGATACGTCACATACTCACATCTATCTTCAAACTTTGACAAACTACTATGAGAAAAAAAAAAAAAAGATGACGTCACCAACGACACAATTTTAAAACTTAAAATTGAAATAACAAAATTGAACCGACACTCGACACTGATCGACACTTTTTTGAAACAGACACTTTTTTGAATGTGAATTTGGCATTGTGTTCGGTATTTTCGCGGTACAATATTGGGTCTCCGTAGCCTTGTGGTTTCTGCAGTCGCCTAACAGTTAAAAGTCGATGGTTCGATTCGAATCGAACCATCGACTTTTAACTGTTAGGCGACTGCAGAAACCACAAGGCTACGGAGATCTAATATTGTAGTGTGAAAATGTTGAACACAATGCCAAATTAATTAATCGAAAGGAACTTCGTTCCATCCGGGTGTCCCTTGACACCTTTCAAGTTTTTTTTGCTGAATTATGATATCCTTTCGACAGTAGATACTTCCAAATATCATCCAACACTTTTTCAAAATCGGTCGTCATGTCAATTAAGTTAAATGCCAACTACGTCCTCTTCAATCGGTCACTGGATATTTAGGCCAATTCGAAAACCCACATTGGCGTCCAAACCACCTGTCGGCTTCCTACCCTGACGTAGGCAACACATGTATCATTATTTACTGCACTCTGGCTTCCCTCCAGCCAGGTTATTGACACCCGCATATAGTTTTTGGGAGTCGGCCAGGGTTTCTTGTAATGTATGTTTTTAATATATTAACTACATCAATTCGTGAGGATGTCTAGAATTAGGCATCTATGAATAGTTTTCAGCTTGATGGAATGCACGAATGGGTTATTGAGTATTGCGCGCACTTCGTCTGTCTTATCCCATATCCAAAAACATGTTTGGGATAAAAGTCAGTCTGACTTATCCCAAACGTTGATCGTAATGTTTTTGGATGGGTCAAGCGAAATCTATTGCTCTATTAACGGACGAAGACTATCATCATCATCAGCAACCCATGAACGGCTCACTACTGAGCGCAGGTCTCCTCTCAGAGAAGGGTTATAGGCCATAGTCCACCACGCTGGCCCAATGCGAATTGGCAGACTTTACACACCTTTGAGAACATCATGGAGAACTCTCAGGTGTTGCAGTTTTCCTCACGATGTTTTCCTTCACCGTTGAAGCTTGTGCTATTTAATTTCTTAAACTAAGAAGACTATTGTAATGATCTTAATTGATTAGCGCTGTCGATTTACAGTGAGAGGCGTCGGGTAACGGGTTCGATTCCCGGGGATGACAATTTCGGAGGTGACACTGATCTAGTCTGGTAGGAGCATGAACGTAGTTTCCTTATGGGAGGCTTTGGCCGTGGCTAGTTACCACCCTACCGTCAAAGACTTGCCGACTAGAGTTTAGCGTTCCAGCACGACGGCGTGTAGAAACCAATTAGGGTTAAATTAAAAAATCCATACCCCTTTCCAAGTTAGCCCGCTACCATCTTAGACTGCATTGTCACTTTAACCATCAGATAAGATGGCAGTCAAAGGTTTATCTTTCGTCTTTTCATGAATAAAAACATGTGGTATGCGTGAACGATGATGTAGACTTAAAGTGCTAAGCAGTTTTTTTTTAAGATATTTTGGGATTAGCTTTAATTTGTGCCCATAAGAGTCAGAAATTGTTCAGGCAGCAGAAAAAATAGTTGGATAGTGTCCAAAGTGGCGTTCATACTTTCATTCTGCATTTTTCTCGCGTCTATTTTAAAATAGAATTTGGGGCATTTTTTTGGAAACGTGCGAGTAGGTACATATAGGTGGCAAGTCGATAACCTTAAATTATTTCTTAATCTTAACTTAAAATAAATAGTAGGTTGCGAAGTATACCGTACTCAAGTTATAAGTACATTTTACGTCCGCGTGGAATTAGGTTTTTTTTTTAAATCTCGCGCGAACGGATAAAAGAAAATTGTGTCATTCTGCAGGTCCGCGACCATAAACTATTGAAGAATCGAAAGCCAATCGATATAATTTAAAAATGGCGGATTTTAATATAAATTTTCACCTGTTAAACGACTTTGGGAGTGGAACATTGAAAAACTGTGAAACCAACGAGAAGATTATGGCGAACTTTCAGGCATGCAGGTTTCTTTAAAGCAAGAGACGTTTAAATATTTCAATTTCAATTTCTTAATTGCGAATTTGGGTTTTACAGGTGTTAAAATATACAAGAATACTAGCTGACCCAGCGAACTTCGTAGCGCCAGCAAAAATATTTAGGGGTGAGTCACCCTTATCATTTAGGGGTATGAAAAATAGATGTTGGCCCATTCTCAGACCTACCCGATATGCACACAAAATTTCATAAAAATCGGTCCAGCCGCGGTGTAGGAGGAGTTTGGTAACAAACACCGCGACATGAGAATTTTATATATTAGATATGAGCAGCCAAACTCTGCCTAAATACAGCATGCAACATTAAAAAAAATATATACTTATATTTAAAACGCACATAGGTAAGTCTGAAAGGTCAGAAATGCGTGCCTGGGATCGAATCGCCGACTATGGGGTCTCCCGAAATGGAGAGCAAAGTTTTAAAAACCACTACACTATCACAGCTTCTATCGGCGTAGGTATCCTAAACCCTAACAATTTATTTTTAACCGACTTCAAAAAAAAGAGGAGGTTATCAATTCATCGGAATCTTTTTTTTTATGTATGTCCACCGATTACTCGATGACGCCTGAACCGATTTGGAAAATTCTTTATTTGTTTGAAAGGGTATACTTCCCAGGTGGTCCCATATACATTTCATCGAAATCGGTCGAGCGATTTTTGAAATATCAACAATAAATTATATATTTTGTATAGTGTGTGTGTAATGTAGTAAAGCGGGAGTCGGTTGTTTAAAAAGATTTTTTTTTATATTAAATTATTTCCGTTCTAAATATCATCGTGTTTTGTGGACGAGTGGTCAGTAAAAACCTGTACACACGAAGGTCTGCAAGGTGAGAGAACAAAAAATGACCGCAAGATATCGATGTAGGTACCTCTACCTACCTAACGCTATGTATGATCGAATTCTTTGTGAACCTACAGTTACCTATACATATTACCTGTGTTCATGAAAATTAGCTTTTGCATAATATATATTGCTTAATTTAATTTACAATTTGTTATTTTCTTTTGTTTGCAGTGTGTCACTCACACACATTGTTGCCATGCAAATCTACATATATAAAAGAAAGTGGTGTTAGTTACACTATTTATAACTCAAGAACGGATGAACCGATTTGGCTGAAAATTGGTGGAGAGGTAGCTTAGGACCAGGAGACGGACATAGGATACTTTTTATCCCGTTCGACCGCGTTTCCGTCAAGTCACTATAAGACGTGGTATAACATAGAATAACAAAACGTTAGTGACAGCTAAACGTAATTTTGTCTTTGGTTAAGTATGGTAAAAAGTTTGACAATTATAAAAAAAAAGCCGGCCAAGTGCGAGTCGGACTCGCGCACCTAGGGTTCCATACTCCAAAAGTAAAAGTAAAACGATAATATATATTAATTTGCTTATTTATCGTTAACTTTGTTTGTAGAGGTTTATTGTTAATATAAAAAAACTATGCTAGTTAGAGCGTTGGTTTTATTTTTCCTGTAAAATATACATAAACCTCTATTTACCATAATTATTTCAGATTTTTCGATTGGTAAACTTCGGAGATAAGGGAGGGGAACGGTATTTTTTTCGACATTTTGGCCGATTAATCAGAAACTATTATATTATCTATAAATAAATAAAAAACTGTTTTAGAATGCACCAGTAAAGGCCTTTCATATGATACCCCACTCGGTATAGTTATCTTACTTTGAAATTTCAAACCCCCGATTTTCCCCCTTTTTTAATCAAACTAAAATAATTTTCGCGTTGCTTTTATTTTTCCTGTAAAATATACATAAACTTCTATTGACCATAATTATATCAGATTTTTCGATTGGTAAACTTCGGAGATAAGGGGGGGGGAACGCTATTTTTTTCGACATTTTGGCCAATTAATCAAAAACTATTATATATAGAAATAAATAAAAATCTGTTTTAGAATGCACAAGTAAAGGCCTTTCATATGATACCCCACTCAATATAGTTATTTTACTTTGAAATTTCAAACCCCCGATTTTCCCCCTTTTTTTACTAAAACTAAAAATAATTTTCGATTTTTTTTTATTCTAATGATTTTGGGCCACTATTATACACAACTATGCCAAATTTCATGTCGATAGCTTTAATAGTTACTGAAATAATCGACTGTGACAGACGGACGGAGAAAGTCTCACCATAAGGGTTCCATTTTTACCATTTTGGTATGGAAACCTAATGATAGCTAAACGTAATTGATAATATCATCAGTAATATGTTTTCTCTTTGAATCATCATTAACAATGCCGCGAGCAAGACGATCAAATGTTTCCTGCTACAAAGCTACGGATTGACGTGATTTATTGGATAGGTATAGTTGAGAACCTGGAGGGTGACAAAGATTTCCCGCGGGATGTTATGAACTAAATCCACGCAGACGAAGTCGCGGGCATCAGCTAGTAATTTAATATAAAAAAAATCTTTTTAAAAAACTGACTTCAAACGCCCGCGCCACTGGATATAATTTATTGTTGAGATTTTGAATACGCTCAACCGATTTCGATAAAATTTCAATGGGACCACCTCGGAAGTATGCCCTTTGACACAAAAAATGAATTTTCCAAATAGGTTTAGACTTCTTCGAGTAATCGGTGAACATGAACATACATAAAAAAAAAAACAAAAAAAAAGATTCCGACGAATTGAGAACCTCCTCCTTTTTTGAAGTCGATTAAAAATCAAGTCGATCCGTTGCTCCGTATCTGTATGATTGGAAGACAAACACTTCGCTTCGCACGCGCGTTCTTTTCTATAGCTTTTCTATTGACAATCGAATTTTATGCTATTGCGCCTTACTTTAGATTACCTAACTAAAGGAAACTAAGGGAAATTTATAACATAGTACTTTATTGACTAGCTCTTTCTCGTAACCTTGACCTTGAGGATTTTTAAAAACCACGTTGGATTGGAACTCTGTTTTCACGAGATAGAATAGAATATAAATGTTTTTTATTCAAATAAACTTTTACAAGTACTTTTGAATCGTCAATGAGTCTACCACTGGTTCGGAATGCCGTTCCTGCCGAAAAGAACCAGCAAGAAACTCGGCAGTTGCTCTTTTCAAAATACTTGTACAATATACTTAATAGATATTATTCTATGTATGCAGAGTTTCCACAATGAGGGGAAGTTCCACAAAAGCATACGTAATTATTTCTAATTATAATTCAACACGTGTTAAGACGGGCAGGGCATAAAAAACCTCAATCTTCGCCCGTCTCCAATCAAAGCCAAACATATTTTACAGTTGTTTTAGACTTGTTTCTTAAAGCTGTTTTATAGTTTGATTCGCTAAACAAGGCATAGTCAGCATACATAATTATTATGAATTGGAAAGGATATTTAGAAAGCTGGTAACGCGTGTAATGTGTAGTTTGTTTTAAACGGCGGATACGCGTCCGTTAGGTCGACCTCTTGAGACGTTACATCACTTTTTATGTCGCCGGTTCACGATAGAAGGCATTATTTTTAAGCTATTGCATAGCTTTTATCGCGGGCTTTGAACGAGGACAAACAGTTTGAGCGCGGCGACCGAATCAAGAAATTCCGTAACGAAAAAAACCTAACACCGCCGTTCAGTAAGCGTTCAACATTTTAGAGGTTCACATTTAGCTCTGTTTGGCGCAGTGGGCGAGCGGCCGCTTTCTTTAGATGTCGCAGGTTCGAATCTCACTCGCCAAGTAGTGACAGTGCGCTTTTCTTGTTTGTTTGTTTTTTAATAATTTTTTTGCATAATTTTTATTATGCAAAAAAAAATATTGCATAAATATTATAATTGCATAAGTTGATAAAAAATGCTATGCAATAGCTTTACCGCGGCAGTCCCCGAGTGCCACTTAATTTTTTAACTACATACATGTTTAATACACTTATCATGGGTGGTTGTGAGGTGATAATAATATTAAATGAAAAATTCTTTTCAAAAACACACTTCAAACGCCACTACAATGTACCTATAATGATTTATTCAAAAATAGCTGAATCAATTTCGATAAAATTTACCTGTATGGGACCACATCTGAAGTATGAGCTACCAAACAAAAAATAATCATCAAAATCAATTCATAAATTGGCTGAATAATCTCGTCACAAACATACAATCGAATTGAGAACCTCCTCCTTTATTGGAAGTCCGTTAAAAATCCCTTTGTGTTTTTGTTGCATGCATATAAATTATTATTATAATATGCCTTTAGCCCGCGATTTTGTCCGCGCTTTTCTTTTTTCCTGGGCAGGAGGTAGCATAAATGAGTTCCACTAAAGCATACCTAATTATAATTAAACACATGTTAAGACGGGCAGACAGAAAGTAGCCCCATTCCCGCTGTTGGAACCCGTTCACGAGCATGACGCATGACCCAGCCGTTGCTTCGCTCAACCATTTTTGAGGGAACGTAACAAGCCGCATCACACGACACCACCACAGAAATGTTTAAAGAGAGCGTGACATACTTACGCTACCCATGTTAAGGCATCGAATTGATACTAATATTCAAATACTCATTTTAAGACATCACATCAATGCATCTATGTGTAATATGTGCATTGATAACGCATTTTGTTTTATCTCACGGGTCACAAAATCACCTTATCGCGACCGTCGTCGTCAGATCGCATTTAAAATAGAGTACGTACTTTCTTCAGTTTTTTGTACACGCTGTTGGCATAACTTAAGTCACTACATATTATAAAACAAAGTCCCCCGCCGCGTCTGTCTGTCTGTCTGTTCGCGATAAACTCAAAAACTACTGAACGGATTTTCATGCTGTCTTCACCAATAGATACGGTGATTCATGAGGAAGGTTTTAGTGTATAACTAGCTGATGCCCGCGACTTCGTCTGCGTGGATTTAGTTCATAACATCCCGCGGGAAATCTTTGTCACCCTCCAGGTTCTCAACTATACCTATCCAATAAATCACGTCAATCCGTAGCTTTGTAGCAGGAAACATTTGATCGTCTTGCTCGCGGCATTGTTAATGATGATTCAAAGAGAAAACATATTACTGATAATATTATCAATTACGTTTAGCTATCATTTGTATAGTTGTCAAATTTTTTACCATACATAACCAAAGACAAAATTACGTTTAGCTGTCATTTACGTTTTGTTATTCCACTGTCATTTGCGTTTTGTTATTCCATGTCAGATGCGTTTTTGTTATACCACGTTTTATAGTGACATGACGGAAACGCGGTCGAACGGGATAAAAAGTATCCTATGTCCGTCTCCTGGTCCTAAGCTACCTCTCCACCAATTTTCAGCCAAATCGGTTCATCCGTTCTTGAGTTATAAATAGTGTAACTAACACCACTTTCTTTTATATATATAGATTTGTTAAGGTTTTGTGTAAATTGATTGAAATATGACGATAATAGGCTATTTGACTACTTTTAGAAAATCATCTTAAATTGTTAATAATGCTATGCTGAAGCTAACAAAACATATATTTCGGCATAATTTTCATTATTTTTCATAAAAATCGAGAAATAAATTCAAAAAAATAAATTGCCGCCGAAACGTTCCATTTGCTCTCATGACGTAACAGTTCACATTTCAAACAATGACAATTTTATAATATGTGTTTAGGCCGCGTGTCGCATACTATTTGGTATTTAATAAAATAGTAACGATGAAAAACAGACGAAATTAGCCTATTACGCCGCACAAACACGTCGAAATGTATTGACAAAATGAGAATTCCATAGGTGGTGTGGACTGTGACGTCATTCGAGATCACGGAACGTTTTCGATCACGTGACCATGGCCAGAATTATAGCAATTTTATTTAATGTTTTCTAATTAAATAAAGCTTTATTTTTTAGTTTTGTCGTATGGAATAATGTTTTTAGATAATAATCTTTTAGGATGACACCAGTTGAAACGATATTTTTATTATAGTCAAATACCCTATTGTTGACAATGTCGGAAAAATTCAAGCCGCCTGGGAGCTATCAACGAAAACTCTGCCTAAACCCTTTGGGATATAACAAAACAATGTAGGGTGCTGGTATGGTGGGATAAGTCTTTACAGAAAAGTCCACGATGGCATATATCTATGTGTTAAGGATAGCTTACTATACCCATTTTACTTTCTAAAAAATGGTCACATACCATGCGGTAATTGGAAATCTATTTAGACCGATACAATATTAATCTTTATCAATTTAAATAAGTTAGTTACCATGAGCTTATTATAATCCCTTACAAAATATAATTTAAATGAATGTCTTAGGAGTTATCGCAAAATAAAAACGATCGCGCGCCAAAATAAATTCAGGCATTTTCAACCCGCGCGATGGCGATGACGGGACTCGCTCGCGTGATGCGACCTTGCTCCGCGCTGTTGCTTTAGGCTGAGCGATATTATAATTCTTTTATAAGCTTAGGTATTGTTCAATATGCTGTATCGAGGTACACTTACACTTACACAGGTAACTTATGGAACACTCAGAGGAGTTTGCAAAGCATAGGCGTATTATGCTCTACTACCCGTGCGGAGCCGGGGCGAGTCGCTAGTTAATAATAAAAAAAGATGTGTAAGTACACTTGTATAACAGTACAAAAAATAATGTATACTGAATTTATTAGTTACAAATACTTCTTGTATTTGTAAGTATAAATAAATTAATTAAAAGCAGAAGTACAAACTGAAAAATCAATTTCAAAGTATCTAAAGCATAATAAGTTCCTAATATTTTACTTATGTTTGTTTATTCGGCATTCCGAACCAGTGGTAGACTCATTGACGATTCAAAAGTACTTGTAAAAGTTTATTTGAATAAAAAACATTTCTATTCTATTCTATTCTATTCTATATCCTATTTATTATAAAGGAAATAGGATTTTTATTAAAAAAGAAATATGATATTTTTATATAAAACTAGCTGATGCCCGCGACTTCGTCTGCATGGATTTAGTTTTTAAAAATCCCGCGGGAACTCTTTCATTATGTGAGATAAAAAGTAGCTCTCCCGGTCTGAGGAACCACGTAATTGTCAAATTTTTTACCATACTTAACCAAAGACAAAATTACGTTTAGCTGTCATTTACGTTTTGTTATTCCACTGTCATTTGCGTTTTGTTATTCCATGTCAGATGCGTTTTTGTTATACCACGTTTTATAGTGACTTGACGGAAACGCGGTCGAACGGGATAAAAAGTATCCTATGTCCGTCTCCTGGTTCTAAGCTACCTCCCCACCAATTTGCAGCCAAATCGGTTCATCCGTTCTGGAGTTATAAATAGTGTAACTAACACCACTTTCTTTTATATATATAGATGAATAGTTAACCACTTATGTGATTTAGCCGTCCACTTTCCAAAAAAGGTTCAATGAATCAGATATTCATAAGTTAAAACCTAAAGAATACCACTTTTCTCAACAAACCCAAATTCAAATTTTTCAAATTCAAATTTCAAGAGGAATCATCTGAGAAAGTCAAGAACATTTTCAATACTTGAGTACAATTATGTAGATAATGGTAGTAATTCTCTAAATTAAATGACATATCTAAGAATAGTGCTATCCTTTTCATAACATTCCTTGTGGAACAGGATAGCATTTAATTTAATTTAGAAATTATGTTCAACAGAATTTGTGCCAATATTGAGTAAACTTACTTATCAATTCCTACTAATTTTATAAATGCAAAAGTGTGTGTTTGTTGGTTTATCCTTCAATCATGCAGCAACAGAGTACAGAATTATGTGATTTTTGGGATTGCTACTAATTTTTATAGTTAAGGATGCGGATAGTGACAACAAGCTACTATTTAGCCCAACAAAAAAGGGTTTCAGTGAAATTTATTAAAAACCATACTGCACATGCAAGAAGTCACTGGCCAAACCCAACTAACAAAATGGTCATAACATTTTAACCTTTTATGACTAATTCGTCCTATAAGTATCGTATATTAGCAAGTTTTAAAACTTGACGTTGTACAGGCGTCATGTATATTGCATTTATGTTTTAATGCTATTTGGTAATAAAATGTCCTCGTACAAACGTTTGTATGACATAGCTATAAAGCAATTTAATCGCAGAAAATAAACAGTCATACAAACGTTTTAGCCAGGACATTTTGGCTGGTATTACAAGTTATATATGACACCTTATAGCAATTTGGTTATATTAAAGCTTTTATATCCGCAACTGTAAGACTAGTCATAATTTCGGTTTCTTATGAATGTTACATGTCAATAAAGTCATATAAATGTCATATCCGAAACCACTGTATGACTAAAAGCTAGTGCTTATGATTTGTTTGGTTCAAAACGTCAGAATTCTGACATTTTAAATAAACGCGACAGAGAGTGATGGTTCCGTACATAAACCGTAAAATTATGAAAGAAGAAAAAGAAAAAATTATGAAATTGATTAAAATTGATTAAAATTATGAAGAAGAAAAAATTTCTTTAAAGTTAATCACATCATACTAATATCTAAATATATAAAAGAAAATGGTGTTAGTTACACTATTTATAACTCAAGAACGGATGAACCGATTTGGCTGAAAATTGGTGGAGAGGTAGCTTAGAACGAGGAGACGGACATAGGATACTTTAAAAAAAAAAAACAGAACAGCGGATTGATGTGATTTTTAGCATGGGTATAGTAATGGATGTAGTAGTGGTTCCTCAGACCGGGAGAACTACTTTTTATCTCGGATAATGAAAGAGTTCCCGCGGGATTTTTAAAAACTTATTCCATGCGGACGAAGTCGCGGGCATCAGCTAGTAATATTATAAATGTGAAAGTTTGTGATGATGTAGGTATGTATGGATGGATGGATGTTTGTTACTCTAACGCGACAAAGAATGAACCGATTTGGTTGAAATTTGGAATAGAGATAGCTCATACCCAGGAAAGCACATAGGTTACATTTTAACCCGAAAAAAGAGTTCCCGCGGGAATTAAAAACCCTTAATCCACGAGGACGAAGTCGCGGGCATCCTCTAGTTACTAGTATAATAAAACAAACCTACCATGGTAGTACTAAATATACTTTAATTGCTTCTTGATTATCTACTCGTTACAGATACATTCATCGCATGGATAATGATCATAAATAGCGAAATCTTTGCACTGCTGGCACCAAAAAAAATTATAGTGAAGCAACATTATTATATTTTTGTTATTTGGCATGACAAAATGTTTAAGCATTGTGGATAGAGTTGGAAACCGACAATTATGACATTTTTCGACTTTGACAAAATGTGTTTTTTGCCACGGCCATTTTAATTCTCTCAATATTTCAAAATCGCTTTTCTTAAGAAAATCGTCCACATCCAGAAAGGCCACGTCTATATTTGAAATCTAAAAAAAATAGTAGGTAGGTACTAGTTATAAGTACTTGATGCACAAAAATTTACATTTAGGTAAGTATACCAACTGTACTATACTATACTGTACTATATTATAATTCTTAAAATACAATTGCGACTAAAACGTTAGGCGAGGTCTATAATATACCTATCTATGCAATAGTTATATTCCCAAAAAAGTTATGTTCTCTAAAATGTTCTGATAATGTAAAAGAACTATGTTTTGGAATGACAAAAGACGGATTACTAAAATGTTTTAAGGAACTCTGATAGGTTTGTAATGATGGCGTTCTTTAAGTTTTAACTCTTAAAACCGCAGTATTTATCGTATATAAGTATTTTGTAACTCATAATGGCATTATGAAGGAGTTTTTACTCTTAACACAGTATTATTTATCGTATATAAGTATTTTGTAAATCATAATGGCATTATGACAAATAATAATTTATTTTTATTAAAGAAAAATATAATTAAATTTAAAAGAAATCAATTTAAAATTTATTAATAAACCTAAAAAGTTGGTCGCAAAAGTGACATTCGCATTAAGTTTTCCTAACTTAAAAATAAACACATCCCATTTCAAACTTGTGAATATTGATTACACTGAAGTATAAAATATTAAATACATATTACTCTTTGTTTTTTAATTTTTTGAAGACGCCGAGCTGCTCAGACAATAGAATTTATTAATATTACTTATGATTGAAAGCGCTTCAATACTGCATCAAAACGAGTCATTGGTCAGATAAACGTCTGCGCTAATCATAGCGATAGCTAACTATACGACTAAATACTCATACAAATAATAAATTACAACACTACTATGACGAAATATACTTAAAATATTAATTTTATAACACCTAATTGACTAAACGGGTTTGCTTATGACTTTTGAATGACAGCTGTACGACTTAATAGCCATAGTAACTGCGCCAAAATCGCGTTGTATAAACGTTTGTATGACCATTGTATGACTCAATTGCATACCATTCAGTTATATCCAAAACGTTTGCAAAACTCTTATATGACTTATTTTTGCTAGTTGGGAAGCTATTTAAATAATAGCTTGCATACAAAGCAAAAGTCACTATTAAATACAAGCTTTTGCAAGGTCTCATCTCTTACTTCAAGTTGCAAGGTAATATTGTAAGACCTTGCAAGATGATTGATTTTATTAATAATGTGCTAATATTATGTTGTATCAAATAAAAAAAACTCTGTATTGTCTATGAAACTTTGTATTGAGTAAATAACTTTATTTATTTGATGCCTTACAATCACAGTAGTTACATATTATTTATCGTATATATGGTATAAGAAAAAGGCAGGTCAACCCCTGAACTAGTCAAAACTGTATCACAGTGGGTTGACCTTCCCCATGCCAAAGTACTCAGTAGGTAAGTAGTACTGCGAGGTCAGACATTCAGTCTTATTAATAATATAATATAGCTATCTACACAATTCAAATTAGGTATCTTATAAAATTCTTTACCATAAGTAGCCATACATACTCATTATTTAATTTGCATTTAAAGTTATGGTATTTAAGAATTCATTAAAATGCTTTGTCATTATAAATTGAATATTAACTCTCTCCTTTTTTGCCTTTTATGAGGTACCTATGCCACAAAACTTTTTTTTTTCAATTTTTAATTGATAGAAGTCTAAAATATGTTGTTATAAGTACATTAAATAAGTTGCAAAAACTAATATCTAAACAATTGAATGAATCATTTGTTTTGTTGAAGTCTAAAGTTGTAGCAGATAGTGCAATGTAATGATTGTTGTTTTTGTAAGATTATTTAATTAACTAATCAAGTATTGACTTAACCCTCTTACTTGATCTCTCATACATTGTAGTCTTTAACTAATTAATATTCAATGTTTAGAAATTCCCAAGTAATGTGTCTGTCTATTATCTATGCTATTGTAGTGTATGTAACATATTATTGGAATTTTTAATGATTTTATCTTAGTGATTAGCCTGGATTTTCCAACAAAACTTTGTAAACAAAGAATGTTCGACGGTGCAATTACGCGGCAAATATTTATACTTGGAAATTTATACGTTTCTCAATGTGAAACTGAGCGTTATTAAATCTGTTCGCTTAGATATCGTCTTAAGTTACAACAAAAACATTCGTTACCTACCTGAGGCCAGAGTCCTGCCGCATCCCCCCGTCATCGCAGCTCGTGTGCCGCCACTGCGTCACTCAACGCTTGATGCAGCGAGCACACTCTGTTCCTTGAGGGCCAGCGCCAAGATCCAGGCAGCAATTATAAAAAGAACCCATTTTTCAATGTCACAATAACACGAGGGAACAGCACCCACCCGACGTTCGCGCCACGCACGTACGCAGCACGCGTACTAAACAATAATATTTCAACAATAATTATTACCTTCTCCCTCATGGAAATTTATATCCCGATGTTTATGTCCTTCGGTTTCAGCCATGACCAATTTTATTTATTTCGAGACCTGACTTGACTGAACATAGCGACATGCAATTTTTCCAACACGACGACGCAGATTGACAGTTGACAGCTTGCTGACAGCAAAAGGGAAAAAGACAAAAGACGTGTCAACGGTGTCTCTGGTATACCATTAATCCATGAAGGTAGATTTCCTACCTACCATGCATTAATCTGTGACGGTGTCAACAGCCAATGTCACTGCCAAATAAATTCCGTTTGGATTTTAAACTAAAGCTATTCTAATAATATTTAGTTTTTCCTTTTTAATAAAAATTAAAAGGAAAGGACTAATAATAACTAGGTATAACCCGTGTCATTAAAGAAAGGAATTGTAAATGGCGGCGATTATCATTCCCTCTCACTCGCACACGTCGTTACAGCACGCAAAAAAATTATCAGTCTGTATCTGCTTGCACACTGTGTTTTTGTTACTGTTCTTTGTCTTGTTTCTGTTAAGTTTTTTCGTTGTTATTGTCGTTCGTATGCTGTTTATTGATCAATAATTATCTTACGTTTAAAAAATAAGCTTTAATTTAATGAGCGTTTACGCAAAACGAGGAAAGATTCTTCGAAGTGATGAGGGTGAAATCGTATATAATGTTACAAAATATTATGAAGAAGAAATATAAAATACGTTGCGACCTGACGCGAAACATACAAGATAAGTTAGAGGACTTAAAGATAACAAGAAATAAATAAATACCTAGAGATATTAAACATGTGCTAACTATATAAATCAATAGTAATATATAGGTATATTTAATAACATAATATAGGTACATAAATGAATAAGGTATCAACACAAATACTAAATAAATAATATAAACATACAATGTGTGTCTGTATAGCTACATATATTCGTTCGCTTCGCTTCGTTTTTTGCTGACGGTCCAACCTGTGCCTGTCATTATAAGTACAAGCCGCCATTTCAGATTCCTTTCTTTATTGACACGGCTTATACGTCTACGCATCAGACAAATTAAATGCCCACCAAAAAAATCGTTGCATTCCGCGCTGAACATTTAGTATTGCCATATTTTCAACATGTCCTCTTTATGCGGGAACATAAATAATAGTACTATATTATAAGACAAAAGTGAGTCGCAAATGAGGTTCTGACATCAGCTGTAACTCCTTAATGTTGCAACGATGGGTGCGGAATGAAAACTGAAATATCAACGATTCATCATTCAATACACCACAATATATTGTGACACCTTGTTTTAACACAAACTTTGAGAATAGTTGGAAGCATGGAACTAGGAATTACGACTTAGTCTTCCTATTTCTATGGTTGGAAGAGAAAGAAGAACAAGTTAGTGTGACTTCTTGTGTTCTTATAAAAAGGAAGGTATTTAATATTTTATATAAATATTAAATATGTTCCTGTTTTATAATTTACTAAAAAAAAATCGGCCAAGTGCGAGTCGGGCCTCGCTCTTTTAGGGTTCCGTTAAAAAAATTAAATTAAAATATTTTCATGTACCCATGGAAATATTTTAATTTAATTTTTTTAATTTAATTTAATTTTTATTATTTGTTGTTATAGCGGCAATAGAAATACATAATATGTGAAAATTTCATCTGTCTATCTATTACGGCTTACGAGATACAGCCCGCTGACAGACGGACGGACGGACGGACGGACAGCGTAGGCTTAGTAATAGGGTCCCGTTGGTACCTTTTGGGTACGGAACCCTAAAAAATTGGTTGTCTGTAAAGTCGGCTTACGGACGATAGTTTTACGTGATAACTTCATAAAGAAACATTGATGAAAAATTGCATACTTTATGAATTGAATTATTATAAATGAATTATCATTATTTTGTATAACACAAAGGAGTTAATTGAAAATTACAATTTTCTCTAGTCACAAGAAAACGCTTGGGCCGATCGTGCCTCTCTATCGCTTGTTCCGCGCTCTCGCTTGCACGCTCGGGCTCAGGCGGAACGTGACACTTTTTCGTGCGTGTAGCCGGTGTTCATCGATTTACAAGACGTTATTATCACGTCGAAAATGAAGAAATGGGGATCCGTCAAAGTTTTCGGTTTTAGACCACTTTTGTTACTCTTAATTAAGAAAGGGGGAAAATCAGGGGTTTGAAATTTCAAAGTAAGATAATTATACCGAGTGGGGTATCATATAAAAGGCCTTTACTTGTGCATTCTAAGACAGTTTTTTATTTATTTCTATATATAATAGTTTTTGAGTAATCGGCCAAAATGTCGAAAAAAATACCGTTCCCCCCCCCTTATCTCTGAAGTTTACCGATCGAAAAATCTGAAATAATTATGGCCAATAGAAGTTTATGTATATTTTACAGGAAAAATAAAACCAATTCTCTAACTAGCATAGTTTTTTTTTATATTAACAATAAACCTCTACAAACAAAGTTAACGATAAATAAGCAAATTAATATAATATTATCGTTTTACTTTTACTTTTTGAGTACGGAACCCTCGGTGCGTGAGTCCCACTCGCACTTGGCCGGCTTTTTTTATACTAACCTTGCAAATAAGGGTGAAACCACATTTGTGAAGATCGATTCGGATTTTGCCTATACTACTGTCATTTTCCATAGAGCACGACTCTATGGAAAATACGCATCGAAAAGCCGATTTGATCCGTACACGTTTCTATGGAAAATGACAGTTTTGTATGGGCAAAATCCGAATCGATCCTCACAAAATATGTGATCTCACCCTAAAATGAGGAAATTATAATTTTAAATGGCAACTATGATCTCGTGATTCTATATTTCATTCTCTGTAGTCTGTGATTCATTCATTTTGGATCAGGGCTCATCATTACCCTATGTAGTATATTATCTATGCTCATCAATAGTTTATATTAGCTGATCCACCATACATAATCAAAACATCTTTCTTTTATTCGCAGTAAATGGGGTAGATTTAATTAACTATCCTCTAATAAATATGTCGTCACACTCACATCGTCTTTATAAAGATGTATGTGTATCCGATCGTAGTAACAGCCCATTTTGCCATATTGGTACTTCTCTTTCTAGCTTATGTATTAAACCTTTGCTAGAATAGGATAGACCTTGTGAGAACATTAACAGGGTCCGCCATACGCGGTGGTACTTCACTTTCTAGCTTATGTATTGAATGTTTGCGAGAAAAGGAAAGAGCTTGTGACAAATATAACATGGTGTCACAATATAAAAAATAACAGTTTTTATCTCATTCTAACAATGGTTACTGTCATAAGCATGAATAGAGAAAAGCTTGTGACTGTGAATAATAGGCATTTTGGTATCGCTTGGAAGTTGGAACAGGAACTGTTTTTTCAGATATCTAGTCACAGTTACAGAATGCTTTTTTAATATACCTGTTGTTTTTACCTGTTACGATAAATACGCCTCAATCCTACTCATATTTGTAGTATCCTGTAATCTGTGCTACTCATCATAGTAACGGTACGAAAGGAAAGGTGTCATATTTCTAATTTGTAAATATTGTCAGAATTTTTAAAAACGCTAAGAAAATAGAACATAAATAAAGCTGAAAATGCAGGTATTACAACAAAATTTTTATTCATAGAAGCCTTTTATTCAGGAAATTATAAGTATAAACAGTAACATTTCTAAAGAATAAACCCAAAGTTCATTATCATTTTTAGAATCCAAATGAAGATACAGAATGGAATGACGTCCTGCGCTCCAAAGGGATCTTGCCTCCGAAGGAAAAGGAGATTTCCGAAGATGAAATCGTCAATATGATCGAGCAAACCATACAGAAAAAACAAGAAGAAAGTAAGCTGAACACAGATGTTAGGTTATGTGCACCTGTAGTATTAATTTTCAAATAGCCTATAAATAAGTTTACGATGAGTGCTTTTTCTCTAAATAAGTCACATAAATCACAATATTAATGATTTTTTTTAATGATAAACTTGCATGAAAGTAAACTTGCTGGTTCATGGTTTAGAAGTGTTTCCAACATCCTCCCTAATCTTATTTAAACTTCTTTCAAGAGGATAAACAACTCTCGGAACTAGATCTGGATGGTTTGGACGAGCTGGAAGATTCAGAAGATGAGGCTGTCATAGAAGAATATAGAAGGAAACGGATAGCTGAGTTAAAGAGGCTGTCAGAGAAGCCAAGATTTGGGGATGTGCGAGAGGTATCTGGACAGGACTATGTGCAGGAGGTGAACAAGGCTGGTGAAGGCATCTGGGTGGTGATACACTTGTATAAACAAGGGTGAGTTTATTGAACTGTCTTTCTGCATAGTATTTGTTACTGAAAGGGTCATAGTATGAAGAAGTTTTATTGCAATATATTATTACTACATGATACCTGCGACGATGTCCGCCTGGATTAAGGTTTTTTAATTCCTGTGGAAACTCTGTAATTTTCCAGGATAAAAAGTAGCCTCTGTGTTAATCCTGGGTATGAGCTATCTCCATACCAAATTAGTTCATTTGTTGTGGCATTAAAGAGTAACAAACATCCATCCATCCTCACAAACTTTCGCATTTATAATATTAGTAGGCTAGTAGGATAGGAAGTAGGATATTACTGATGCCACCTACAGCCTGCTTTACACTGTAGAGGAAACGAACAAGTATAAATTATTCATCTGTTTCTGACATTTCTGACTTAGGGCAACTGACACACCCTTGCAGTAAACACTGGACACAGCAGTATTTTATCTAGTTTGCTTGTGGTCTGAGCACCTGGAGATGTTATTTTCTATAACAAGCATATTATATTGGACATAGTCATTAGTCATCATCATTTCAACCAATAGATGTCTATTGCTGGTCTGCATCAAACGCCTGTCAGTGACTCACCTGTGATCATGCATCCACCTAGTGACAATGACATTATGACAAACATTCCATTAATAATAATTTACCATTGTCATGAATGAGACTACATCATTTCGTCATGATAACAAAGACGTATCTGAATTTTACTAACTTTAGAGTAGTCATTTGAAATAATTTAAAATTTAAATTTAAATAATAAAAAATATGTTGCAATGAAATTTCGCAATGTTAAATTTAATTGCTACACATGTTTTATTTAGAAATTTTATGGCAAAAAACATCAGAAATTATTTATAATGGCTGTACTGTAAAGTTAGTAAAATGCAGATATGTTGTTGTTCTATTTAGTTTGCCTTTTCTGAACAAAAGTTAATACAAGTGGGTAGATAAATTATTTCAGTGATTTTGTATGTCATGTCTGCTACTTAGCATTATAAACATATTTCTATTAATTATTATCATATTATTAAAACTTAATACTTTGTTTGCAGGATCCAGCAATGTGCCCTCATAAACCAGCACATGAAACAACTAGCAGCCAAGTTTCCATACACCAAGTTTATAAAGGCCATAGCACAGACTTGCATACCAAACTTCCCTGAGAGGAACCTGCCCAGTCTGTTTGTGTACTTTGAGGGGGACATGAAGAAGCAGTTTGTTGGACCACACGAGTTACGGGGAACAGCTCTGACTTGCGATGGTGAGATATTTATTACTATTAAGTGGCTAGCTAAGCAGCATGTGACAGGCAATTCTCGGTGAGCTCTGTGAGGTTTACAAATTGAAAACTATAGTTCCAATTTGAATAATTTCAATGCAATATGTAATTTGGGTATCTTAACTAAATTCGCTTAGAGATAGAAACATGATTGGAAAAAAAATCTCGATAGAAATTTTTCCCAAACTTTGATCCAATAATCTCCTTTTTTAGGTTTAAACCTTGTTTAAACAGAAACGGTAGGTTTTTTCCTGCTATTTTTTTGTGTTGATATAATTACTAAAAGCGGTGAGAAAAATTCTTTGAGTATTGGCATCCATAATTTTTTAAATCAATTTTAAAGATTTTTTTCAATTCCCGACCCCTGAATCCATAATTTCCATCTCTTTCCTAGCACTGCAAAATATATAGCTCTATCCCACTCGTAGGACCCAAACAATTTAGAATCGTTATAGCCCCTTAAAAGGCATTGAAGATTTTGGCCTACTATGGTCTGCCATTTTCCTTTTTTTGTTTTTCAAAATACCGGCCACATATAAAACTTGTATAAATCAATAGCTGGCATGAATACAAACAAGTATTGTATGAGACAAAATCTTCCAAGTGTCACATTTTCGAGATATAAAGTTGTACTGGTGGTGTCATTGGTTAATAAACTTAAAACTAAAATTAAATCTATATAAATAAAAATGAATGTTGGTAAGCGCATAACTCAAGAATGGATGGACCAATTCGGTTAATTTATTTTTTTGTATGTTCCTTAAGGTCCACGGAAGGTTTTTTTATTATTATTTATTTATTATTCATGGGACATCAAACAGTCTAGCACTTAAACATTCTAGTTAAACATACAAATTGGCTCTAAATTTTACCCTCAAGGGCTACAGGCAATAGGAGGTAGGGGATAACTAATTAAAACATCTTAGTTAGATCAATATTTTAGTAAATAGTATAAAATAGGAATCATAGGAAGTAGGATCCTTTCCCTTATCGTTTGGTTGACATTGACAGTTGATCGAGACTTGAATGATCATAAAAAAATATGTATGAGCCAATTTGTATGTTTACTTTTTGTACATGAATAAACAAGAAGAAGCATATGTGTTTCAGAGGCAGTTAATTTGATATCGCAGACAGATAGACAAGATAGATTTCATTTATTTGTATAGATACAAATTTGATTTTCTAATTGCAGAGTTGGAATACATTCTGGGTCAAGCAGGTGCAGTGGACACAAAGATAACAGAGGACCCCAAACCAAAGATCAAGGACAAACTGTTCACAGACCTTGGCTCCAATGACTGGTGACTGAGTCAATAACAACAGCACTGATCTCTATAAATTAGTCTGTGATTGACACTGTCCCTTTACAAATGACGTCTTAATAGGCTATTTGACTACTTTTAGAAAATCATCTTAAATTGTTAATAATGCTATGCTGAAGCTAACGAAACATATATTTCGGCATAATTTTCATTATTTTTCATAAAAATCGAGAAATAAATTCAAAAAAATAAATTGCCGCCGAAACGTTCCATTTGCTCTCATGACGTAACAGTTCAAATTTCAAACAATGACAATTTTATAATATGTGTTTAGGCCGCGTGTCGCATACTATTTGGTATTTAATAAAATAGTAACGATGAAAAACAGACGAAATTAGCCTATTACGCCGCACAAACACGTCGAAATGTATTGACAAAATGAGAATTCCATAGGTGGTGTGGACTGTGACGTCATTCGAGATCACGGAACGTTTTCGATCACGTGACCATGGCCAGAATTATAGCAATTTTATTTAATGTTTTCTAATTAAATAAAACTTTATTTTTTAGTTTTGTCGTATGGAATAATGTTTTTAGATAATAATCTTTTAGGATGACACCAGTTGAAACGATATTTTTATTATAGTCAAATACCCTATTATGGATCAATTTGAAGCGCCACATTTTACATACGAGTGTCTCTGGAACTAATAAATCGCAAATGAAATGAAATCTGGAACTAATAAATACCAACCATATGAAATCATTGTTTTTATAGAGGTTGGTGCACCACTTACAATATTATTAGTTCCAGAGGTACCCGTATGTTATGCTTACAGTGACAAAATGGCGTCAATGAAGTCTAAAATGGCGTCAAATCAATCAAGGTCCAACAAAAATGACGGCAGCCTCTACAGTATTAAATAATTATGTAGAGCTCAGTGCTAAACAGTCTTTATACATGAAATGTTTACTTTAAGATTGGTGTGAGTGACTTTAAGCTTTAGGAGTGCGGTTTCTTTGCTTTTGTTGCAGAATATTTATTTATTTTAGAAGAAGAATGAGAGAACCATATTTATTCTCAGCACTGGACGCTGGTCAAATCGGCATTAAAAAAATACAAATGTAAATAAAGCCTCAAAGGCTCTTAAGTTATTTTAATTACTCGATAGAGAAGGGATTTAGTTGGAAACAGTTAGTAGATACATAATAGTAGCCAAAGTGGTTGTTGAATCTTGTTTTAAAGAGAATTATTTATTTTAATATTTGTATTATTAACACGAAAATTATTATTATTAAAAATACTTTTTTACTGCTTATTATTTGTTTTATTTTTAATAGTAGAACAATAATTTACAACTAGAAAATATTTACATACATAACTATTCTTAAATTACAAAACAGTATACAGTAAAGCTACATTTTGCCACTCTTGCCAACAACTCTTTCAAGGCGCTCAAAGAAGCTAAAATATTCTTTTGAATAATTCTATGGAATATAATTGAGAACCTGCAGTGGCATATTTTTCTACTTTTTGTATCGAAAAAAAAAATTAAGTTCCTGCAGGATTTTTAAGAACATACTCCATGCTGAGACCATAGTTCCTTAGGTTACTAGCTTTTGACGACTTTTTTTTTGAAAATCCTGACTGTTTCTAAGTTAAAAGTAGCCTATGTCATTCTCCAGGTCCTCAACTATAACCATGCAATATCCATCGTCGATCCATCGAATCGAATCGGTCAAAGGACCAACAAATAAATCCATTTTCGCAATTATAATATACTAACTAGCCTTTGAATTGAAACTAGCCGTGGCTTCGCTTATGTTAAGTTCAAATTCAAATTCAAAATTTTTTATTTCACGTAGGCCAACCTGTGGCTCTTATGACAAGTCATGACTCTACCACCGGTTCGGAAAGCGGATTCTGTTGAGCTGAGAAGAGCCGGCAAGAAACTCAGCAGTTGTTCTTTTCAAAATAGTTCAATTTTTTCAAGGTTGTTAAATTTTCAAGAATCCTTTAGCAGATGCCTACGTCATAATAGCTATCTGTATGTCTTTCAGCCCGATCCGTCCAGTGGTTTGAGCTGTGCGATCAATCAGTCTGTCACCTTTTCCTTTTGAATATTCATAAGTAAGAATAGCCTTGTGTGGGTCACAAAAGTGACCGACATAGCTCTGAGGGTTAGCAAGCTCAAGTGGCTCGCAGAAACGACGGCCGATGGGGCAGACGTGTTCTGGAGTGGAGACCGCGTACCGGTAAGCGCAATGTAGGCCGACCTGCAGAGCTGGCGGGAAGTGGGTGGATGAGGAAGGCGGAGGACCGTGTTTGGTGGCGCGCTCTCGAAAAGGCCTATGTCCAGCAGTGGACGCACACAGGCCGATGGATGGATGGATGGCTAGTCTTGCGGTATCAGCAGCCCCTGTTGAGGTTGATGGTGGCGACGCACTTGGCGATGCACTGCTCGACCGGCAGCCGCGACTTCATGCCCAGCTCGAACACGCGCGTCAGGATCCGCGCCGCGTGCTCCTGCATGCCCACCACTAGCTCCGGCAGCTTGTCGATCACCGACTGCGCTATTTCAGGCTGCTCAGAGTCCAGGCACTCGAGGATGGCCTGCAGACCTGGAGCAATGGTATTGGCTTATTAAATTAATCAAAATAGTAATACTGTTAACTATTGGGTCCACTTCCACCAACCTGCTAATTTATTTATTTTAAGTTTTTAGTATTTATGTAATTTGTACATTGACTGCAACAATATTGAATATAAATATAATAATATATGAAAATTCTTTTAAAAAAAACCAGACTTCAAACGCCACTGAAAAGTATAAAATAATTTCAGTTTGTACACGTATGTTGAAGTCAGACGGGCCTAATCAGAAACGATGAAACGAATGCGCCAAGCTAGCCAAAATTTTAGTTTGTAGGTCCAGGCACAGAATATAATAGTTCTTGGTACAGGTACGTTGATGTCGGTCCTCCTCTTTCTGTATTTTTTGAAGTCGGTTAAAAATAAGCAGTTCAGTGCAATTCGACTTTATTATCGTAAAACTGTGCTATTCTCTGAGCCCTATAATTAATCTATGATTAACATAGAGGCTGCTGTCATATTTTTTTGGACCTACTTGATTGACGCCATTTTGGACTTTATTGACGCCATTTTGGCGCTGTGAGCAAGCAAGAGTGTCTGGAACTAATAATATTGCAAATGGCGCATCGACCTCATTAATTAATCTATGATTTCATAGATTAATTAGTGGACGATACGCGATTTGTGTTATTCCAAAATTATTAGTTCTAGAGACAGTCGTATGTCACATGTGGCGCATAAAATTGACCTATAATTAAGCTGTCATTTGTGTAGAGACAGCTTATCCAGTGTCAATCATAGTTTAATTATAGAGGTCAGTGGTGCTATTAGATTAGGTTGTTACCAGGGTGTAGGTCTGGCGCCGCGGGCAGCAGCTTGGTGAGCAGCGATATCGCGGAGGTGCGCAGCGGCGCGTGCGGCGACGCGGCCAGCGGCGCCACCGCGCGCAGCAACGCGTCCGCAGAGCGCGCGCCGCCCCACGCGCCGCCGCGCCGCACGCCCCACGCCTCCACCTCCTGACATTAACAAAACAAAGTTAATACCTATTTTATAATCTTCATTATTTACGAATCGAATTTATCATAATATGAAGATTAAGAAATAATTATAGATAATTTTTAAGCTATTGCATAGCTTTTATCGCGGGCTTTGAGCGCGGCGACCGAATCAAGAAATTCCGTAACAAAAATAAACCTAACACCGTCTTTTCAGTTTGGCAGACTCCGAAACGGTGTTTGTGTGCGTGCGACTAGAAAATGTTATGCAAATGTCTTACCGCGGCAGTCCCCGAGTGCCACACATATTTTTTTTTTAAAACCGACTTCAAACGCCATTCTTCTTCTTCTTCTTCTTTATCAACCGATAGACGTCCACTGCTGGACAAAGGTCTCTTGCATGGACTTCCACAGGCCTCGGTCTTGCGCCGCCTGAATCCAGCGGCTCCCTGCGACTCGTTTGATGTCGTCGGTCCACCTGGTGGGGGGTCTGCCAACACTGCGCTTCCCGGTGCGGGGTCGCCACTCCAGCACCTTGGGACCCAAACGCCATTACAAAGTACAAAATAATTTTAGTTTGTGCAGGTATGTTGAAGTCGGGCGGGCCTAAATAGAATCGATGAAATCGATGCGCAACGCTAGCCTGATGTTGCAGGCTGATTGAGAGTAGATCACAGATCATAAACTAATAATAGCAATGTTTACACCAAGTCAATTTGATGTAAGTTGCGTGCACTACACGGCGTTACCTGTCTTTTAGTTCTCGAAGTCGTTCTGAGACCGTCGGTTATATAGGCAATTGTATGGCACCTAATAAAGTTTTTGTTGTGAAAACTATGCAGTGTGTAGTTATTTGTGTGGTGAGTGTACAAGCAATATATAGTACCTGTATTAGCCAGTTTAACTCCGGAGGCGGCGCCACTCGTCTCTGCAACGCTTGTAACGCATGCGGGGGCGGCGCAACGGATGCGGGGGGCCCCTCCGCAGTCATTAGCCCGCTGAGCGCTGCCTGCGAACTGAAAATGAGTCCTTGTTGTCTATTACACATTCAATCTAGTACACAACGGTGAAAGTAGATGGCGCTGTAAGATTCACAACGCTGTACAAAGCGAAATCGCACTACAACAGGAGATTCTACATCGCGGTAGCGAAATAATGAACTCATAAAGGCTATATAGAAAATAAACAATTTTAAAATTTAAATATAACTAGCTGATGCCCGCGACTTCGTCTGTGTGCATTTAGTTCATAACATCCCGCGGGAAATCTTTGTCACCCTCCAGGTTCTCAACTATACCTATCCAATAAATCACGTCAATCCGTAGCTTTGTAGCAGGAAACATTTGATCGTCTTGCTCGCGGCATTGTTAATGATCATATTACTGATGATATTATCAATTACGTTTAGCTATCATTTTTATAATTGTCAAATTTTTTACCATACTTAACCAAAGACAAAATTACGTTTAGCTGTCATTTACGTTTTGTTATTCCACTGTCATTTGCGTTTTGTTATTCCATGTCAGATGCGTTTTTGTTATACCACGTTTTATAGTGACTTGACGGAAACGCGGTCGAACGGGATAAAAAGTATCCTATGTCCGTCTCCTGGTTCTAAGCTACCTCTCCACCAATTTTCAGCCAAATCGGTTCATCCGTCCTTGAGTTATAAATAGTGTAACTAACACCACTTTCTTTTATATATATAAGATGTAAAGAGGACCAAGCCGGTCCCCAGTCGCAACACGAGCCTGGAGGAAGAATTTCCTATTGTTAGGGTCGAGCCCATGTATATGTCGGAAGTCTATTCCACTAGGCTGATAGCTGACCAGTGACTTCTATAAATAAAATTAATTTATGATTAACACTGGACAAGCTGCTGTCACATTATTTTTAGTCCTACTTGACTAACGCCATTTTGGCGCTGTAAACAGTAACGAGTGTCCAAGGAACAAAAATTTGTTAGGGTACTAGCTGACAACTGATAGTTGATAGTTTTTGGCACTTCCTGCATGTATATAGTTCCAGACACTCGTGTCAAATGTGGCGCTTGAAATTGATCCAAAATTTAAGCTGTCATTTGTATAGGGACAACCAGTCCAGTGTTAATCATAGATGAGTTATAGAGGTCAGTGATATCACCGGTGCCGCTGTGTCGGTACGCACTACGCAGTACTGTGTTACGTTCCCTCAAATATGGTTGAGCGAAGCAATGGCTGGGTCATGCGTCATGCTCGTGAACGGGTGTCACCGGCGGGAATGGGGCTACTTTATGTCTGCCCATCTTAAGACAGAAGTTAGTCGGTATGCATTTTTAGAACTTCCCTCACTGTGGAAACACTGCATATATAGCATAGTATTTAATGTATTGTAAATTTGTTTTGAAAAAGAGCAACCGCCGAGTTTTTTGCTGGTTCTTCTCGGCAGGAAAGGCATTCCGAACCTGTGGTAGACTCATCGACTATTCAAAAGCACTTGTAAAAGTTTATTTGAATAAAAAATATTTCTATTCTATTCTACTCACGCCACAGTGTCGCGGTGCGCGGCCAGCAGCGCGGCGGCGCGCGCGGGGCGGGCGGCGCGGTACCGCCGCAGCAGCGCCGCGACGCGGTGCGCCAGCGAGCCGCTGCCGGCGCCGCCCTCCTTCACCATGCTCAGGAAACACTCCAGGATGTTGTGGATCTCCTCACTGGAAAACAGACACACCATTCAAATCCTCTGTACCAAACATTTTTGATAGCATCAGATCAAAAACAATTAAAAAAAAATTAAGTGGCACTCGGGGACTGCCGCGGTAAAGCTACTGCATAGCATTTTTTTATCAACTTATGCAATTATAATATTTAAGCAATATTATTTTTTTGCATAATAAAAATTATGCAAAAAAATAATTAAAAAACAAACAAACAAAAAAAGCGCACTGTCACTACTTCGCGAGTGAGATCCGAACCTGCGACATCATACACCATACGGTAAAGAAAGTAAAGAAAGCGGCCGCTCGCCCACTGCGCCGAACAGAGCTACTTGTGAACCTCTAAAATGTTGAACGCTTACTGAACGACGGTGTTAGGTTTATTTTCGTTACGGAATTTCTTGATTCGGTCGCCTCGCTCAAAGCCCGCGATAAAAGCCATGCAATAGCTTAAAAGAATATCAGCCAAGCAAAAGTTGACTTATATCCTCCTATCTCCTTCAAATAAGCGGAAAGCTCGTGCTAAGAGTGGGTACTACAATAGTGGAACGGGTGGTGGTTACGGTCGCACCCGTACCTGACAGTTTTCGCGAACAGCTCCTTGTCGGGCAGTATCTCGAGCGCGGCCAGCAGGTGCTGATAGTGGTGGTGCGAGCGGCCGCGCACGCCACGCAGCAGCGCGCCCGTCAGCGGCAGTGCGCGCTCGCCGGCGCCGCGCACGCGCGCCCACACCGCGCGCACGTTCGCCTCCGTGCGCCACATCCTGAATATACGAAGTCACAATAGTCAATAGTGCGAATTTACGAAAGGATCACAATTCACAATCGATAACACATAATACATATATTGTTTGAACATCGTCCCTATCATACCGCGAGTTAAAGACGTGTGGCGCCATCTAGTTTGCGGGTTGGGTACTAAAGTCGGTGTTACAGTCTCCCCCTAAAACCCTTTTTAAATTGATGACGCTACTAGTACCTACGAGCAACAAATCCTAGGATTTATTTTAGTTTGACGGCTGCAGGGGGGGGTCAACTTTGTATGGAGCAGCTGTAAATACCTACTAGGGCAGAATCCCAGAGTACAAAATTACTCACAAGGAGCAAAATTGCCATTGCCGAAAAATTCTGATGATATTTCACAATTTTTTATGTAATGCAACACTTACTTTTCTAATAAAAAACGCGTCATACTTTTTTAATGGCGTCTTCGTTGTTGTTTGGTTGTTGTTTCGTAAATCGTAAATAACAATTGATTTCTTGCAATAATTCTCTTGTACGTCGAGTCGAGCTTCTGTTCCTCCGTATAAGTGTTTTAAAGAAAAGTGAAGTGCTATTGTATGAGATATTGACTCTTTTGTGTTATTCAGACTCGTTTGTTTTGTGTTTTATATTGGCTGAGAATTGACTCTTTTGTTTTATTGAGATAGGACTCGTTTGTTTTGTGTTGTATAATGGCTGAGAAAAAGAGTTTTATAATTGCTGAACACCGGAGGAAATGTTTTAAATGTGGCTGCTCTCCGGCTAAAGACAACATTAAGTTGTTTATCTACTCCAGCATCGAAAAGTTCCAATTTCGAATTAGACAGCTGAATCGAAATGAAACCTCTTTCGATTTTGCTTCTCATTTCGATGCAGCTCGTTGTATGGGAGCTGAATCGAAATGGTTATCTTCTTAAAATAGGATACGTAAAGCTAAGGCTCTGAGTTTTGACTCTGGCACTTTTGTACCGTGCATACGACAGAGGCGCCACAGGCGGCTGGTGGCGGCTTACGGAGTTACTTTTTGTTACTTTATTGAGCCTACGGCGTATTTTGTTAATGATTTTATTTTCCTTGTCGTAGATAAAATCTTGTATGCAACTGAACGTAATTAGTCATTTTAATTCTCGTACTATCCTATTTTGATACTCGGCAAGCCTCGTATCAAAAAACATCACTCGAATTAAAATGACCCTCATTACGATGCAGTTGCATAAATAGCTATTAGATTTCCTAATCCTGGTGTAAAGAATCTTATGCGGTAGGTACCTACAGTTAAAATTCATTCTCTATTTCATATATGCACGCCTCTGATGAGCTTAATGCTATACCTAGTGACGATGCGCTCGTGTTTATGGGTGCTTAAATAAAGAAACGGGTGTCCGGTACAGACAAGGTCGGTATGAGTCGGTACCGACCGGTAGTCGGTACATATTCAACCTACATAAAGAAGCAGGTAAGTTTCAACCTGTCTTTATGTGAGAGTGCATATGATAACATGGGCCTATTGCACCCGCACCGATCGGTACCGGGTACCTGCTTCTTTATGCAAGCACCCTAAATCAAGTACATCCCACGCTTTACAGATCCCATCCCAAAACCTTAAGATATAGCTTACTTTAGAATATTTCTATTTTGTAGAATATTTCTCTGAAGTAACAACTAAATAATAAACTAAACTAAATAACCTTGGACCAATAGGAAAAACTATTTACTATTAGCACACAATAGAATTATCACGCCTAGCAATGCAGTAGCTGTGCATGTAGTGTAACCATTTCATAGTAGCCTTAAATTCAAAAAAATAATTTTAAATAATAAAATGGTTTTTATTTTCAGATGTGAACTATGGGCTCAGTACATTTTTCCTGAAAAAGCCTACTCTTCATCATCCCTGCAGATGAAATTGTACAAAGAACATAGAATGCTGTGTCAGAATCATTTTAAAGACACAGCGTTTACTGATAGCACTAAACAGGCGTTAGTAAGAACTGCTGTTCCATGTGATGTAAGTACAAGCTTTTAAATTGCACTGGTTGGCAAAAAAAAATAAAAACCTGGGAGCAAAAACTCTGCTATGTGATTCTTATGGGCTTTAGTTTGCTGAGTCTAAATCTGCTCACAGATTTATGCCATCACACCTAGTTTTTGAGATACCTTCAATGAAATAAAATACCGGTATTGGTACATTAAAAACATATTTATTTAGGAAAAAAATTAAGTCTTACATAGATTTTATAGATGGTGCTTTGGTGACATTAAACTCGATATCAATTTGCTCATCCAAAGGAGGAATTGGCCTTTGCTCCGAAGAAAGATTGAAATATTTTATTTTATGTTTATTTTTCTAGAAAATTCTTCGATATCAGTCATACAAAAATACCAGTCATTTGAATGGTTTTGTTGCTCCCTCCAGATCATAGGACAGCTAAAAAGTAACTATTTAGTCCCTTTCAACCAACCACTCAGAATTATACCACAGGTTTTGCAACATATTTTTGGCAACCAGCTTTTGTCTGTCAAAACAAAATAATTTATAGATAATAATCCTTTTTTATTAAAGGTGTGTGTGTTACTTTACTTACTAAGGTTACACCACAAAATATAACAAAAATTGTTTGATGAAATTACATAAATTCTTACCTATATATTATTTTAATAATTTTAAGTCTAAATGAAACAATTATTGCAGAAGAAGAGAAATTAAATTCTTCAGCTTTTGTACACTATCATGGTGAAAGTATGTTATTCATTTTCAGAATGAACATGTCAACATACACTTTGCAGCAGAACCTCAACCAAGTCCCTCTCAAAGAAGTCCTTTGAGAGAAATAACAAATGCTCAGGATGTTACACAAAGCGTAGCACCCAGGGCCACAACATGTGATATTACAAAACTAGCGAGGGAGCAAATCCTCCATGAAAAATGTAGGAAATATTTAAAATCTATTTGCCGGCTGCAAAATCGTATAAAGCATCTCAAAGCAAAAAGGATCTTGAGTATAATCAGTGAAGATGCTTCTGTCAAAAAGCTATCAACAATGTTA
Source organism: Oeneis ivallda (assembly GCA_029955525.1). Taxonomy (NCBI): domain Eukaryota; kingdom Metazoa; phylum Arthropoda; class Insecta; order Lepidoptera; family Nymphalidae; genus Oeneis; species Oeneis ivallda. The sequence continues at coordinate 1,645,350 of JARPMR010000024.1, forward strand.
ACTCCTACATTTGCACTGCTGTTGCAAGGCCAAATAAGAAATTATAAAAAGAAGGCCACTGGGCGGAGATGGACTAGACCAGAAAAGATAACAGCACTGCGACTTTATAAGAGATCACCAACTTGTTATCGATTAATTAGAAGGCTGTTTCCTCTGCCATCACCGGGTACATTGAAAGTGCTACTTAATAAAGTACCTTTTAAAGTAGGACTCAACGAACCAGTATTTAAGGTACTAAAAAAGTTTGCGCAAATAGAAAAGCCATCAAACAATACATACACTTTAATGTTTGATGAGATGTCTTTAAAAAAACATCTGCATTATAATGAGAAAGAGGATATCATAGAAGGCTTTCAAGACCATGCATCGCAGGGAAGGGCTCCACTAGTTGCTGCTTATGCATTAGTATTTATGATTGCTGGAGTAAGGCTCAGAGTCAAACAGCCTATTGCTCATTATTTTTCTAGCGGATTCTCTACTGCAGATAGACTAGCAGTGCTAATAAAAGAGGTAAATTTTTTGTTATGAATATGTATGCTTTACGTGTATGTACTGTACCACTTTGAGAAATATGGAAAACTCACCTAGTAGTCCAAAATAACTTGAACGTAACCCCCAAAATAAATGTCTTATTAGAATTTAGAACCAAAACTTGTCAGAAGTACTTATGCCATTTGTGAATATGTAGTCATTGTTTTTAATGAATTACTGAAAAACAAAAACAAAACTAAAAACACCTCTTACTCCTTTATTAAAGAACTCTTTATTGTTTTGTTCTAACATAATTGTTATATTATTTCAATTTTTGTTTTTATTTCAGGTCTTGCAACAATGTTTTCAAGCTGGCATAAATATAGTTGCCATTGTCTGCGACATGGATGGTGTCAACAGAAGAGCTTTAAACATCTTGGGTGCATCTGTTGAACACCCATACATAACATTCCTGAATAAAGAAATAGTATCGTTTTTTGACACACCACATTTGCTGAAATGTTTTAGGAACCTCTTTCTTAAATATGACATTGAGTGCACAACTAATATATCATCTAATGACAGGAGTGGAAGAGGTAAGTCACATCTTCACTACAATTATAAAATTAAGTCCTCCGCTGAGTCTGTCTCTCTGTCTGTTCACGATAAACTCAAAACTACTGAACAGATTTTCATGAGATTTTCACCAATAGATATGGTGATTAATGAGGAAGGGTTTAGTGTTTGGTTGAAATATGATGAGATATGAAAGATGAAGAGATACAAAACAATGTAGCGTGGTGGTATGGTGGTATAGGTATCCGCTTTCTGAACCTGTGGTAGAGTCATGACTTGTCATAAGAGCCACAGGTTAGCCTACGTGAAATAAATAATTTTGAATTTGAATTTACATAAAATCATTAAAATGCACTATTTCAAAGAAGTTACAACTAATTTGCATAAATAAATATAAATAAGAATCAATTTAACTGTTTGTTGAACTGTATTGGTTGTCCGGTTGGCACAACTAAAAGCCATTGCTTGGGAATTGAATTGAACTATATTGGTACTAATTCTGTTGTGCACAATCTGTAAACTAAATTAAAATAGGTCTAAAAGCAAAGCTGTACTTTTCATCAGGAGCATTATGAATAGGGTAGCACTACATTTAAACCTGTCCTGTATTTATTTTTTACTTATTATATTATATATTCATATTTTTTACAGGCATTGCTAAGTGGTCCCACATTAAAGCATTTTATGAAGCTGACAACTCTAACCCAAACTTTGTATTTGCTCCAAGTCTGAAAAATGACCATATAAATCCAAATATTAAACAGAAAATGAAGGTCAAACTTGCAGCTCAAATCTTTAGTCATTCTGTTGCAGCTGGAATGTTTGCCAAAATATCTGCAGGTATCTAAAGATTTAACATTAAACATATACTACTACTACATATAACACTAGCTGATGCCCGCGACTTCGTCCGCGTGGATTAATGCCGCGGGAACTCTTTGATTTTTCGGGATGCTTATGTCACCCTCCAGGTTCTCAACTATACCTATCACGTCAATCCGTAACTTTGTTGCAGCGTGATTGACGGACAAACACACTTTCGCGTTTATAATGTGTATTAGTAAGGAAGAATTAATACTGCGATAATGAAAGGCGATCTAATTTAATTTTAGAATACAAAAGCTACTACTGTGACTTAAATATGATAGTCAGATTTATATTCCCTTGGGGACTTTTTTATAGGGAATAATGATTACTTTAATCATGTAGTACATAATTTTTATGTATCATCAATAGTTTTATAAGCATATGCCAAATAATGCATTTTATATGAAAAATTTTGCTACTTTGGGTTACATTATTGCAATTTTCTTAAGGGTCTCTAATTTTTTTGAAAATAAATTATAGCCTATGTTACTTCCTAATAACTTAGCTGTCTATTGGTGAAAAAATGGTTCAAATCGGTCCAGTAGTTACAGAGCCTATTCGGTACAAACAAACAAAAAAATCTTTCCTCTTTATAATATTAGTATAGATGTATGATAGCTATGTTTATCCAATTCATCAGGAAAACAATATTAAGAAAAGATGATCATTAAAACAAATTTATTTCAATACTTTCAGGTGAACTCACAGCAGAAGCAACAGTAACAGCCAATGTTATATCCAATATGGACAAGTTATTTGATGCTCTTAATAGCGATTGTTCAGATCTAAGGCGCGGAAAACCATTGGCAACAAATATCAAACAAAATACTCAGCATCTTAAATTTTTTGAGGAAATGAAAATATTTTTTTCTACTTTGAAATACATTGGAAGCCCACGTACGCCACCGTCACAAGAGGGCTGGATTTGGAGCTTAAATGCGATGGAGAGATTGTGGCGAAATTTAGTCCAAGCCCACAACACAAAAAGCCTGGCAACCAGGAGACTGCAGCAGGATGCTCTGGAAAATCTTTTTGGCTGCATACGTGGCAATTGTGGATCCAACACAAATCCAACATGTGGTCAATTCCTGGCTGGTTTTAAAACGGCTATATTAAGCAATTTGGCACATATTGGGACAAAAGGAAACTGTGAAAACGACAGCAATGTAGTAATCAATAATTTTGAAACTCTGTTGTCAACACACTGTACAGAATCCTCACAAAATGTATCAGATGCCCTATTTCAACTTTCATGTGAATTGCCAAATGTTGATGAAAATGATTCCGAAATACAGGCATGTGCATATGTGTGTGGATTCTTAGTAAAACAAATCTCATGTGATACTTGTAAAAACGTACTGATATCTAAATCTCTTCAACAGCATCACACATTCATTGAATGCAAAGAATACTCAGATGTAAAAAAAAGTCTAAATTATGTGACTAAGGATTTTGTCACGTGTGTGGAAAGCTGCGCTTCTTTAGTAAATATTTTTTTAAAACAAAATGCACATACAATGCATCTTAAAAAAAATATTATAGAGAAACTAAAAGAGTCATGCAATTTCGAATTATTGAATGGATGCCAAATGCATAAAGAACACAATATAGACAGCATTGTAAATAGTGTGTCATACATATGCATTAAACGATTCTGTACCTTAAAAAATAGGTCATTTTCTGAAGAAGCGTCAGCCGCCGCACTCAAAAGAAAAATGAACATCATTACACATAAATAAACAATAATTACTACAGAGTGGCAAAACAGTGATGACCAAAGACAAAATTTAGATTCCTCCTATAGTATAGTATGCTCCGCGATTTTCTTATTTTCCGAGTTATAATTTTTTTAGTTTTTTTTTCGTGTTTTCTTATTGAGGAAGCGGTTTTAAAATTTCTTTTCTTTCTGTAGTTTTCCATATTTTTCATTTTGTTAAAAATTACTATTAGTAAGTGTACTACTATGCATAAAATAATTATTGTTCCAAAGGTGGACATCCGATCATCGCGACAAGCGTCAGTCGCCCGCTTCAGCGACGGAGCGCCAGTGGAGCTGCGTCTGCGCTTCCGTACTATGCACTATGTCAAACTAGGGGAAGCCATTCGACCCTGGCACCACTTTCGCCAGACGTGCGCATAAGTGGCGCTAGGGTCGAATGGCTTTTCCTAGTTTGACGTAGTGCATAGTTTTAATGCGCAGACGCGACGCGACTGACGCTCGTTCACTGCCGCAGGCTACTGACGCTTGACGCGATGATCGGAAGTCTACCTCAAAATAGAATAGTTAGTAGTTAGTAGTCTATAAGTTAGACATCCGATCATCGCGACAAGCGTCAGTCGCCCGCGTCAGCGACGGAGCGCCAGTGGAGCTGCGTCTGCGCTTCAGTACTATGCACTATGTCAAACTAGGGCAAGCCATTCGACCCTAGCGGCACTTGCGCCTGACGCGCGCATAAGTGGCGCTAGGGTCGAATGGCTTTCCCTAGTTTGACTTAGTAGATAGTTCTAATGCGCAGACGCGGCGCAACTGACGCTCCGTCACTGTCGCGGGCTACTAACGCTTGACGCGATGGTCGGAAGTCTACTTTAAAATAGAATAGTTAGAAGTCTATAAGGTAGACATCCGAACCTCGCGTGAAGCGTCAGTCGCCAACGTGACGCGTCAGTGTCGTAGCGTCAGTGGTGCCGCGTCTGCGTGTCTGTATTATGCAATAAGTAAAACAAGGGCAAGCCATTCGATCCTAGCGCCACAAACGCGTGTGTCAAGCGTTAGTGGTGCTAGGGTCGAATGTCTACAGACGCGGCGCCACTTACGCTCCGTCACCTAAGCTGGCGACTGACGCTTCACGCGAGGATCGAAAGTCTACCTTTAGAACAATAATTATTTTATGCTTATTAGTAAACTTCTTAACAGTAATTTTTAACAAAATAAAAAATATTCCAAGCTACGGAAAGAAAAGAAATTTTAAAACCGCTTCCTCAATAAGTTAACACGAAAAAAACTAAAAAAAATTATAACTCGGAAAATCGCGGAGCATACTATACTATACGAGGAATCTAAATTTTGTCTTTGGTCGTCACTGTTGGGCCACCCTGTATTTATTGTTTATTTATGTGTAACAGTAGGTTGCCTAGCAGAGATCACCCTTAGGGCCGATTTCACCAACGTAAAATAAGTCTTATCCGAGCGTAACTTTGATATTTTGACCGTATTTTCAGTACAAAAACTGTCAGAACGCCCAATTTATTCCTAGGATAAACGTCACTAGAAATTGGTGAAATCGGCACTTAGTGTATGTATAATATTAAACTTATTATTTATTTATGCACTATAGCTGTTTAAATAAAAATAAATGTGCACTGTTAGAACAAAAACCTGTTGTTTTGTTTTAAACCTGAAACCTTATTGATATGGTATTTTGACTCTAAAGAGAACTTGTATTTTAAAAATACCAAGTTCTCTTTAGAGTCAAAATACCATATCTAGAAATTTAATATGGATATGTAGATTAATTCCACATTTGAATCTCCCGCCTTCAAAGAGTTTTCAAAGGGTTGAATGTAGATGGCACTAGTGAGAACGGTCCCCTGTTTTTTTTTAAACCTGAAACCTTATTGATATGGTATTTTGACTCTAAAGAGAACTTGTATTTTAAAAATACCAAGTTCTCTTTAGAGTCAAAATACCATATCTAGAAATTTAATATGGATATGTAGATTAATTCCACATTTGAATCTCCCGCCTTCAAAGAGTTTTCAAAGGGTTGAATGTAGATGGCACTAGTGAGAACGGTCCCCTGTTTTTTACTATGAAGTTGTCATTCTTCTCCGCTAGGAGTAATAGTGTTCTGTGGACGGCTGTCTCAGCACGCACACGTGTTGTGAGACTTGGTGGCGCTTTGTAAATACTTTCAAACTTTGTAGGGGCACGTCCTCACACGCCGCCGGGGGGCGCTCCTCGCACTATAACGTATACCATCACCACGGCGCTCACTTCTGCGAGTGCTCCTTGGAGTGGTGCGGCGGCGCGGCGGCCAGCGTGGTGAGCAGCGCGTGCGACACGCGGTCCGTGGCGCTGGTGGAGCGGCGCGCGGCCGCCATCATGTCGACGGGCGCGATGTCCTCACACGCCGCCGGGGGGCGCTCCTCGCACTCGCGCAGCAGCTGAACTACCTTTGGTACCTGTGCGAAAACATAACCACCTGAGAAATCAACTCTTCCGAATTAGGTTATAAATCACTGATCTGTATTTAATCTATGATTAACACTGGACTAGCTGACCCTATACAAATGTCAGCTTAATTATGGATCGATTTGAAGCGCTAAATTTGACATACGGGTGTCTCTGGAATTAATAATATTGCAAATGGCGCACCGACCTCTAGAAAAATTATCTATGATTTCACATGAAATCATGACTCAAATTTTCACATGGAATCAGGCACTCGTGTATCTGCTTACAGCGTCAAAATGGCGTCAATCAAGCAGTTCAAAAAAAAGACAGCCTCTCCAGTGTAAATCACAGATTAATTGTATAGAACTCAGTGTTATAAACGGATCTTCAGCGCCACGCCGTCAACTGAACTCAAGCACGTAAACGGAGCGGGTAAGCACCTCCAGCACGTCGACTTGGCTACGGTCGACCACTGGTTAGCGTAAGGGCGACGGTGGCGCGCGATTTAGCAAACAGGCTGTGGGCAATGTCGGTAACTTTGGTTCGGATTTCTTCGTTCCAGATTTGTGCATCAGAAATACGCCCAACATTAATCGCATAGTGCGCAAAACAACTTTGAATCTGTGGACGAGGCCAGCCGTCAGTGTCAACATTTCCGCTTCTTACGTCATCAACCTTTTTTGTTTTCTTTCGGGGAGGAATAAATGCCTACGGACTTCTACCAGGGCGTCTCCACTTACACAGACTAAAGAACCTCCCTATTTCTTCTTCTAAACGTGCCGTCTCCTTGCGAAGGTTGGCAATCATTAGGGCGATTTCAACTTTTGACACCGCTGCTCTAAAGTTATTTTGTACTCTTTCCGAACCACTGGCGCAAGTTTTTAAGCCAAGATATCCCTTCTGCGGCCAGGCCTCCTTCTGCCTGCCACTTTCCCCTGCATGATAAGTTGAAGGAGTTCATATTTCTTGGTGTTAGGCCCTATTTCTTCTGGATCAGCAAAGAATTACTTCATGCTGATCTTCTGAATTCCATGTTTTGTTTTCCTTTTTTTATCATTATAGCTCTAAGCATCCCCCAGGCATTCATCATCAACAAACTCACCTTCATATAAAGCAGTAATAGCAGCAGTGGATGCGCCTTCGAAGCGGCCAAAGCTGCGGCCAACAGGGAGTGTGGCGCGGAACAACATCGCAGTATTAGAGGAAGCCGCGCTTCGATGCTTCTGCGCGCTGCTTCCATTCCCTCCGCCGCTTCTGCTTCACTCGCTTCTTCGCCCACATACTGGATCAGCACGTCCAGCTGAAAAGAAAAATTCTTGTGATTGGGCGTATTGTTCAATGTACCCCCAATTTATATTATAATCAATGTACCCCCAATTTTTATAGTATCCAATCTGTATTATATTTAATGTACCTCCAATTTGTAGGATTAATTATCAATGTACCCCCAATTTTTATTACAGATTTTGCAATTCACGAAGGCGAGTGAGCTTTACTTGGGGTTACTTCGTGTACATGCACATTGCATAAGTGTGCGTGCCTGTCAAAGCCTAGGTGGGAGCGGGCAGGCGCAAGCATTGCGCTCGCTCACACTTATACAGATACGACACACACACAACCAACCATAAGTCAGTCGCCCTCGTGAATTGCAAGAACTATATGATTAAAACTAGTCTGAGATTCCAAGAAGCTGTAGTAGCGAGCTCGATTCTGAAAGTGCAGTATTGGCGGATTGCCACCAAGTGGCGTTCAGCTCAGGCCACTGTGGCGTCCAATTCAGCCGTTTCAAAGATTATAGCCTGTACAAATTATTATAACACCAAAAATAAAAGTACATCAAATTTTAATGATGTCGCAGTTGACTATTTCATACATGCTACCATACTATTTTCGCGTAATATTCCTCTTCGAGGTACTTGCAAACTAGCAAGCGAGGTGTTAGTTCGAGGAGGACCACTAGTTTTTTTTAATAATGTTTCGCACTCAGTTATCCTCTGTAGCGTTTCCCCCTGGATCACTTATAGAGGGAAATCCCTACCCGGACTATGGTCCGAGTTGGTCGTGCGTTGTGGATCCAGTGAGAAAGCTAACAGAAGTTCTGTGACTGTGTGACTAGGAATGTGAAAATAAAAATCTTTCCCTAACAAGCTATCTTTGTTTATTTAGACATAGGTAACACACTAGGTTATTAGAATTTAGAAATAAACACAGATTAGAATAATTATATCACAGACTAATATTTGACCCACCAATACCTACAACAAACCTTCGGTTTACCCATCAATCCTGGTATTGCTTGAGTCGAGTGTTTGTACGCCTTGCATACCTCACAAGCATTCACAAATTTTAACACATCCTTATGCATACCTGGCCAATAATATCTCAGACATAAACGTCTGTGTGTTTTAAAAATACCGAGGTGTCCTGCAGTCGCTTCACAGTGATTTTCACGAATGATTTCAGATCTCTTGTTCCTAGGTATAACCTCTTTCCAATCAAACTCGCTGGTGAGATTATATTTACTTTTACTAAATCGGAAAAGAGTGTTATCTTTAATCATAAAATTTGGAAAATTAGTAGGATAAGATCTGCAACCATTATATAATCTGTCATACCATTCATCATTCGCAGGGGATGTAGACGCTGATGGACTTGATTGGATCGCCTCTACTTTCATCAACCGAGACAAGGCATCTGGAACTACATTGTCCGTGCCCTTCCGATGTTCGATTTCGAAGTTGAACTGAGACAATCGGCAACCCCATCTAGCTAGTCTACCCGAAGGGTTCTCCAAATTTAGAAACCACTTCAGTGACGAATGGTCAGTAACGATTTTGAATTTTTGAGATTTTTGAATTTTTTTGATTTTTTTTTTTCTGTCATTTCACATTCCTAGTCACACAGTCACAGAACTACTGTAGCGTTTCCCCCTGGATCACTTATAGAGGGAAATCCCTACCCGGACTATGGTCCGAGTTGGTCGTGCGTTGTGGATCCAGTGAGAAAGCTAACAGAAGTTCTGTGACTGTGTGACTAGGAATGTGAAAATAAAAATCTTTCCCTAACAAGCTATCTTTGTTTATTTAGACATAGGTAACACACTAGGTTATTAGAATTTAGAAATAAACACAGATTAGAATAATTATATCACAGACTAATATTTGACCCACCAATACCTACCCGTCAACTCATATCATGGGCTAACTCCGGCTGGCGGAAACCTCAGGGGTGTGTCCGAACGGACAACGCACTAGGAATGTGTTGACGGAGAAGCAGGTTGAGACAATGATTTAAACTCATTAAACTAAATAATTAGATTTAATTGAACTAAAAAGAAAATTTCATTTACAAAGGAGGTTATGTCTTTGTGTTCACCATATGTTATCAACTAATCGTGTCATGCTATTTTATAAAACTCATAGTTAATTAAAAGGTTACTATTTAGAATTATACTTTCATAGAAAAACAAAAATGAAAGAAAAGAAACGAATCCACCTGGTAAGAGTGCTGTCGACTCGACGCGAAGACCATGACGTGGCCGAAATATGTCCTCCAAAGGACGGCACGCCCCTCGTTGTCGATGATGCACCACCGAATCCCGCTTACAAGCGAGGATGCGCAGGATAGGCCCGGATGTAAAGGTGTGACGTCACAGATGAAATCACGCCATCATCACCAACAAAACTTTCACTAAATTTCCGACGAATTGCGTCGGAATATGAAATCCCACGCTCGCTGCATTTTCGCAGTCTGCGTTTCCCCACCCAAACACCACAATTAGGTCAAACGTTAGGTATTCATTTACAATAAAATTTTCACTCCAACAAGGTATGTCCGGCCATGTTGTACAACTCAATGCTTTCTTAACCTCTCCGCGGCATGTCTGCCCTCCACGATGGTCAACCAACGAAAAGAAAAACTCAGAAATCAATTTCGGGTCGAACACCGAATGGGTTCTCCCGAACTTGATTAAATGTTAACTCGCGTAATGCCTTCTAACCTCTTCCCAAAGCGAAGGCTGTCAACTGTCCTTGATTAACAGCAGATCAATGTCAACTTATGTTGGTGACATCTGTTTCTTACCTTGTTTTTAAAACAGCGCCCTCTTTCGGCGCTGTGGCAAATTACGAGACTTCAGACGTCTCGACAGGAGCTTACGCACCCGTGGTCCCACAGATGGAGTTAGCAGTCTCACTTTATACATAAAATAATTGATTTGTTTTTTACGAAAATCTTAAACGAACTGATATTGAAAATATCATGTTACACCTCTGACATAGTGTCAGAGACCTTTTTAATGCGAATTTTGCTCTGAATAGGTACCAACTCACGATGATCGTGAAAGTGGTGACATTTGAAAATTATGTGGGGTAAGATTTTTTTTGTTGTTTAGTGTGAGTGGCACTGTCTTCAATGGTCATGAGTGCTCCGACAAATGTTAAAATAATAATAATGAATATATTTAAAGTATGTATTTGTAGTAATAATAATTATTGTAATATTAATATTAATGTATGATACAATATTATATTTTATTATTAGTATGTATTTGTAGCAATAATAACTAGTTAATTCATATTAATTCGATTCCATTTTCGACTTTTAATGTCAATAATAATAAATATAATCAATTTAAAAGGTTAGGTATGTTAAATATATAATTCTTCTCTGGTTATCGTGTTATTCTGTTAGGAATAATATTGTAAAATGATTATTTTGAAAAGAGCAACTGCTGAGTTTCTTGCCGGCTCTTCTCAGCAGAATCCGCTTTCCGAACCGGTGGTAGATTCATGACGCGTCATAAGAACCACAGGTTGGCCTACGTGAAATAAATAATTTTGAATTTGAATATGAATTTGGACCACTAGTATAGGCATAGCTGAACTCCACAGAGAAAAACTGGAGCGCTGTCAGAGGGCCATGGAGAGAAGCATGACAGGAATAAGGAGAAGTGACAAAATGAGAAGAAGTACAATAAGAGAAAAAACCAAAGTAACTGACATTCTCACTCGAATAGACCAAATGAAGTGGAGATGGGCTGGCCACATAATTAGAGACAGACAAGGCAAATGGAGTACAAGGGTCTGCGACTGGTACCCCAGAGACGGCAAAGGGGACAGAGGACGTCAACAAGCGAGATGGTCAGATGACCTGAGGCTCACGGCTGGTCACCATTGGAGAAGGGTAGAGCAAGACAGAAATCAATGGAAAACGCTAGAGGAGGCCTATGCCAAGAGGCACTCTGAATTACGAGATATCATATAAACTAACTGTAAAATTCCTTAACTTTGATATTCAGAATAAAGGGCTTATTTATTTATTTATTATTTTTATTTATACAATATGTAACAAAAACCCTGTTTTTCCTTTTAGCTATTGTATACATTAACATGTAGGTGTACCATTAAGGAAAATCTTATTAAAAAAATCAAGAACTGAAACGTTACTGTTCATAGTCAAGACAGTTAATAAAATAGACACGTAAAAAAATGTTAGTAACATCTGCTAATATGTTCGACGGATACTACTAGCTATCTCTCTCGCACTTGCTCTCGCTCGTGACACCTCGCGTAATTGCAGGGGTGAGAAATCATTTACATTTTACAAATAATAACGATTTAATATTTAATTTGAATATTTATAAGTCGATTTTCAATGTTTGAAAACCGATTCTCATAATGCAGCTCACAGGAACAACAGTGTTTTTGTTACACAGTGTATAGGCATAGCTGACCTGTGCATGGGTGAGTCGCAGCGAGTCCTCTGGCGTGTGGTGCTTGGGCGTGGCGCGGTCGCGGCCCTGCCACACGCGCGGGCTGCCGATCAGCGTCTCCGCGAAGTCCAGCACCGACGTCGCCGACCAGCCCCTGCGTGCGGGAGAATAAAATAGAATTGAATTGACGTGATAACCTCTTATCTTCTTCTTCTTCTTCTTTATCAACTTATAGACGTCCACTGCGATGGAGAGAGCTGTGCTGGGAGTGTGCGGGATCGAATCAGAAATGAGGAGATCCGTAGGAGAACCAAAGTCACCGACATAGCTCAGCGTGTCGCGAAACTGAAGTGGAAATGCCGCCCATTTCCACTTCAGACCTGCGCTCAGTAGTGAGCCGTTGATGATGATGAAACATGAGACATACTGACAGCTCAGCGAGTCGTGAAACTGAAGTGGAAATGGACAGGGCACATAGTTCGAAGAGCTGATGGTCGTTGGGGTCCCAAGGTGTTGGAGTGGCGACCCCGCACCGGGAAGCGCAGTGTTGGCAGACCCCCCACCAGGTGGACCGACGACATCAAACGAGTCGCAGGGAGCCGCTGGATCCAGGCGGCATAAGACCGAGGCCTGTGGAAGTCCATGCAAGAGACCTTTGTCCAGCAGTGGACGTCTATCGGTTGATAAAGAAGATGAAGAAGACGTCCACAGCTGAACAAAGGTCTCCTGCATGGACTTCCACAGGCTTCGTTCTTGCGCCGCTTGCATCCAGCGGCTCCCTGCGACTCGTTTGATACCTAGTTGGAGGTCTGCAAACACTGCGTTTCCCGGTGCGGGGTCGCCACTCCAGCACCTTGGGACCCCAACGACCATCAGCTCATTGAACTATGTGCTCTGCCCATTTCCACTTCAGTCCACCACTAACGTCTTATACAGTGCCACAAGTATAAGTTGGCGGTGGCGTTTTGAGGAACTAATTTGGTCATCCAATTTTTATACTCCATGGGCATCTTGAAACTTCACTATTGGATTTCGTTGTATGCTGTTGCGTTTATTGTGTAAATTAAAAATGGTTTTTTTTCCCCAAATTTAGTCTCATGTTCTCAATAGCAATAGTGATGTTGAGCACAGTGGCGCACAGGCGCGCCAAGTTATACTTGTCGCACTGTAAATTGATGAACACCGGCTGCACGCACGAAAAAGTGTCACGTTCCGCCTGAGCCTGCGCGTGCAAGCGAGAGCGCGGAACAAACGATAGAGAGGCACGATCGGCCCAAGCGTTGGCTTGTGACTAGAGAAAATTGTAATTTTCAATTAACTCCTTCTTTGTATTATACAAAATAATGATAATTCAGTGATAATAATTCAGTTCAATTCATAAGAGTATGCAATTTTTCATCAATGTTTCTTTATGACGTTATCACGTAAAACTATCGTCCGTAAACCAACTATACAGACAACCAATTTTTTTACTCAAATAAACTTTTACAAGTGTTTTTGATTCGTCGATGAGTCTACCACTGGTTCGGAATGCCGTTCCTGCCGAGAAGAACCAGCAAGAAACTCGACGGTTGCTCTTTTCAAAACAAGTTTACAATGGGTACTATGACTGGCTTCGGTCACATTAAGTTCGATTTTTTAAGCCCCTATTTTAACCCTTTAGGGGTTGAGTTTTCAAAAATCCTTAGCGGATGACAACGTCATAATAGCTATCTGTATGCCAAACAGTCCGATTCGTCCAGTGGTTCGAGCTGTGCGTTGATAGATTAGTCAGTCACCTTTTCCTTTTTAGATTATTACTAGCTGACCCAGCGATCTACGTACCGCCAACAAATATATTTAGTGATTGGTCACCCTTAACATTTAGGGGTATGAAAAATAGATGTTGGCCGATTCTCAGACCTACCCGATATGCACACAAAATTTCATAAAAATCGGTCCACCCGTTTCGGAGGAGTAAGGTAACTAACATTGTGACACGAGAATTTTATATATTAGATTAGACACTCACCCCTCCTGCAGCAGTGCGGCAAGGCACCCGTGCAGAGTGCGCCACGAGGCGCGGTGCGCCAACAGAGTCACCAGCAGCGGCCGCCAGCTGCCGCCGCCGCGCACGAACATTAGCCGCATCTGCAGCAGCGGGGACATTGAAAGTCTCTCAGTGACGCACTGAGCTCTATCCCTCTATTAATCTATGATTAACACTGGAGAGTAGTGATGTGCCGGATCGTTAAAAATGTATATCCGCGGATACGGATCCGATACGGATATTTGGTGTCAAGATCTGCAGATTCGGATACGGATCTTAACTTTCTTACGCAATCGTTTTGTGTACCTTTTCAATAAATAAATTAAAAAAAAACTTGAGACGTGTCAAGGGACACCCGGATGGAATGAAGTTCCTTTCGATTAATTAGTGAAGGAATTGAATTTGGCATTGTGTTCAATATTTTCACACTACAATATTAGATCTCCGTAGCCTTGTGGTTTCTCTACAGTCGCTAAACAGTTAAAGGTAGATGGTTGGAATCCCAGCTCGACAGACTGAATTTTCTATTTTCAATTTTATTTTAAATAATTTCTACATGTGGAATTTTTCCCTAATTTTTTATAACTTATAAGTTATATAGGGATTTATTTATACTAACCTAACCATTTTTGAAGTTTATTTTTAAATTTATCTTAAAAAAATATACATTTACCTGTGTGCCGAGCGTCTCTCGCTGCAGCTCGGAGAGCCAGTCCAGCAGCAGGCCGCACCCCAGACCGCGTACAGACAGCACGTGTACCGGCAAGCGACTGTACTTTTCCTCTTCCTCCACCTTTACCTGTAATGGAATCATCATCATCATTAGCAACCCATCAACGGCTCACTACTGAGCGCAGGTCTCCTCTCAGAGAAGGGTTATAGGCCATAGTCCACCACGCTGGCCCAATGCGAATTGGCGAACTTCACACACCTTCAAGAACATTATGAAGAACTCTCAGGTGTGCAGGTTTCCTCACGATATTTTCCTTCACCGTTGAAGCAAGTGATATTTAATTGCTTAAACGCACTTGACTCCGAAAAGTCAGAGTGCGTACCCGGGATCGAACCTGCGACCCCCGAATAGGAGACCACAGTCCTAACCACTAGGCTATCACTGCTGTAATGGAATAAGCATTATTTATTGATAGTAAATACATATAAATTTACAATATACAATAGTCCCTAACATCTGCGCTAGGAAAACCTGTGTTACAGAAGATAGTTTCTTCCACAAGACAACATTCCTTAAGTACTAATAAGTATAAAGCTATCTTATAATATAATTATGACTCAACTAGTATTATAATTTGGGAGAAATTAAAACCACGTTTTACATATTAGCTGTCAAAAGACCATTACTCCATAGAGCGGGCAACAGACAATTTTAATTTTATAAATTCAGGACCACAGATAATATTTAGCTCTATAACTAATTAGATTCAAAGACAAAGGAATAAAATTATTATAGTTCCTAACAACTAGATGATGCCCGCGACTTCGTCGGCGTGGATTAAGGGTTTCTAAGCTATTGCATAGCTTTTATCGCGGGCTTTGAACTAGGACAAACAGTTTGAGCGCGGCGACCGAATCAAGAAATTCCGCAACGAAAAAACCTAACACCGTCGTTCAGTAAGCGTTCAACATTTTAGAGGTACAAAAGTAGCTCTGTTTGGCGCAGTGGGCGAGCGGCCGCTTTCTTTACCGTATGGTGTATGATGTCGCAGGTTCGAATCTTACTCACGAAGTAGTGACAGTGCGCTTTTCTTGTTTGTTTGTTTTTAATTATTTTTTTGCATAATTTTTATTATGCAAAAATATTGCATAAATATTATAATTACATAAGTTGATAAAAAATGCTATGCAATAGCTTTACCGCGGCAGTCCCCGAGTGCCACTTAATTTTTTTTAATTCCCACAGGAACTTTAATTTTCCGAGATAAAATGTAGTCTATGTGTTAATCCCGGGTATGAACTATCTCTATTCCAAACAGCCAGTCTTTTTTAGAGAATACCCTGCTGAGTCCTGATACATAACAGTATTAAGGCAAAAACTGGAGTCTTACCGTCACTTCGTAGCAGTTCTTCTGGTTTTTATCCAGGAGTTGGGTGATCGTGTCAACAACTACTTGCGTATCCTGAGATTCGATGATCTTGTTACCTACAGCTTCCAGCGTGCTCGGTGTTGTGGACTCGAATGCTTGAAACGGAAGAGACATGAACGTTTACTTCTTGTTATCACGCACGCACACACACGCACGTTCGCACGCACTCACACACAAGTTGAAGCCATACAGTAGCATTCTACACAAATTATTTTGTAATTTTTATCATGCACCTTTGTAATTTCATTAAAATTACTCTTACACCTCATCGTTTCATTTACCGTCCGTTTTGTAATAATTGACCAAGCGAAGCAAAGGTCTCTGAGTCTACTTGAGTGAATTTGCACTTGTCCGTCCGTCCGTCTGTCAGAGCCTTATAACTTCTGAATTACTGAACGTAATTACTTCAATTTTAGATATAATATGTAAACCGATGGCCTCCAGGCGAAAATGGCTTAAAAAGTTATAAAAATCTTTATTTCAGGGGGGCTCATAGAAGCGAATGCGATTTTTTTTTTTAAATTAGCGAATGCGAATTAAAATTTTATTACAGCGTTACTTACGATTGCGGTATATAATTTTAAAGATAATTTGGAACAGAGTACAAAAGTATTTTTTTTTTAATTTTTTTCCCTAAAATTGACGTAATGGGAGGCTTTCAAAGTGGAGATTATATTTGACCTCGGAACGGATTAACCGTTGAAAGACCGAGCTTGAAACTTTTATAATTATTAGCGTTATATCATGTACTTGAACAACAAATACTAAAATTAGATGAATATAATAAGGGAACCAAATTATTTAACTTTTAATGAGCTGACGTATTTTTAACAGAACTTCACAATGATGTCAATAGATGGCGCTCTTATCTCATATTGTAAACACAGCTTTACGTAAACTATTATTATTTTAAATGACAAGTACTAATACATATAATAACTTATTAATCAATTAAAATTATTATTTAGTTAAATATCAAACATAAATAAAACTTAACTTTGCGGTATATTTTTGCATGTTTTCTGATCGTGTCGATAGATGTCGCTGTTTTAATTTTAATGTTCCAAAAAACTATACCTAAGTAGGTGGTAGCTATAAATTGATGCCTGATTTCACTACAGTTCCCTAACCTTTACGGGCTATCTATGTTAAGTTAGGTGACGCTTTCTGTCAATTTTGTTATTACGAACCTCTACGGGACAACTAAAGGTGAAAATGACATTGGGATGTTAGGATTGTATTTAGGGGCTACCTGCGTTAAAAGACTTCTACTTAGGGAATGATTTAGGTAAAAACGGGCATAATAATATGTCAATGTCAATTTTGATCGTCTTGTATCTATTTTGAATGAATAAGTAATTATAGAAGACCGTTACCGCGAGGTCTCAGTTCGGGGCGAACCACTAGTATATACATATTTTAATAGTATACACATATAACATGTGTACATTTGTACAACAGTCGGTCTGAGCCGCCGCCGCTGACATCAAAAAGGGTACCTGCAACGAGTTGTTCTTTGGTAGCGCGCGGCGGTATCGCGGGCAGCGGCGTGTCGCTCAGCGCGGCGGCGCCGGCCGCGCAGCGCAGCGCGTCCGCCACGGGCCCGCGAGCGAGCTTGCACTGCAACAGCAGGCCCTTCGCGACCTGACACCGTGCCGGTGATAGTAAACTTACATATACTTTGTTCACGACGATAGATGGCGTTGTACTGTATTGCATCGCGGTATTACCAATCTAGATTTAAGCGTATAATCCATCCCAAGGCTTATCTTGTCATCGAAAATGATTTTTTATAAAAAAAATTTAAACAACCGACTTCCAAACCTTCGCTTAACGACATTGTACACCGAGTCGACTGATTTCGATAAAATTTATACATATGCGACCACCTGGGGAGTATACCCTTTCAAACAAATAAAACTTGAGAGGTGTCAAGGGACACCCGGATGGAACGTAGTTCCTTTCGATTAATTAATTTGGCATTGTGTTCGGTATTTTCGCGGTGCAATAATGGGTCTCCGTAGCCTTGTGGCTTCTGCAGTAGAGATGAGTCGTACTCTATTTATCACGTACTGAGTCTTACGAGTACGAGTACATGTATACACTTGTTCCAAAGACTAGCTCCACGAGTATTTAGAAGTATGCGTCTGTGTCACCGAACTAAGAACTTTACGTAGACCATGCGTAGACAGTGAACATAATAAACCGTGGAACTAGAAACTACGACTACTTTCCTATTTCTATTTAATAAACCTTACATGCAAGCGAGTTATAGTCACACAAAGAGTATGTAAACAAAATATAAATAAATTGAAACTTGCTTTCATACAATATTTACAGACTTCGGATTGACAGCTTATTTTATTCAATACTAGCTGATGCCCGCGACTCCATCTGCGTGGAACGAGGTTTTTTAAGGTTACCGCGGGAACTCCTTAATTTTCCGGGATAAAATGTGAAGGTGGATTATACGAGTCTGCCCGCGAAATTCAAATTTAATTTGGTTTTTCCGATTTTGTAAACTAATACGACAAAGTAGGCTTATAGCATTCTAATTGCGCCAGTAGAATTATCATCACAGGTTTACATAAAAATCTTTACTTGAAAGTGACCAGTTTAAGAAATTAATCAAAATACCGAGTTGGATGTGAGTTACTCACAAATTAGTCACCACCATAAGAAAAGAAAAGTTTATTTTAAAATAAAAATATACCTAAAACAAATAAACACTAATATTTACAGTGTCAAACCGTTAACTGTTTATATATACACCACCACCATTCATACAAAGTTATTCTATTACAACTAAACTTAAGTTCTCGAATTATTATTACATCAAATTGTTTAATAAACACCACCACCGTTCATAATATCCTAAAGTTAATATTTATTAAGTCTAATTGAACTCACAACAGTTTAAATTACTTACTTATTACATAAAAACATTGTGCACCGCGTTCGCAAAACCGTCAAATAATTTAAATTTGAAAATACGAACGGCGTACTTATTCGCAAAACTTTGGAATGAGTGAGAAAAAATTTAGCTATCTATCCCGTTTTATCTATAAGCATCATATTTATTAAAACTGTCGTAATTTCTCAGCAATAAGGTATATTGTCAATTGTCAAAAGAGTTCCTCGAACGCGTATTGCAAGATACGCGTTCGGGACAGAGTATTAAGAGTTCACTGTTCAGTGGATTTAAAGACTGTCTTAATAGTTCAGCAATAAGGTTGATTTTCATTTGGTTTTTGCAAGCACCTCACGACTTTCTAGTACATACTTCTAAATACTCGAAACGCTTTCGTACGCAGAGGATTTAAAGACTGCCTTAAGATTTCAGTAATAAGGTTGATTTTCATTTGGTTTTTGCAAGCACTTCACGACTTCCATACACGTAGTAGCCAGTAGGTACATACTTCTAAATACTCGAAACGCTTTCGTTCGCAGACGAGAGACTCTGTACTCATACGTCTTGGGTGAAACCTAGTTTTGAAACCTGTTACAGTATATACGCCTCATCTCTATTCTGCAGTCGCCTAACAGCCAAAGGTCGATGGTTCGAATCCCAGCTCGGCAGACCGAATTTTCCATTTTCAATTTTATTTTAAACAATTTCTACATGTGGAACCAAAAAAAAAATTGAAAATAGTAAATTCAGTCTGTCGAGCTGGGATTCGAACTATCGACTTTTAACTGTTAGGCGACAGCAGAAGCCACAAGGCCACGGAGACCCAATATTGTACCGCGAAAATACCGAACACAATGCAAAATTCACATTCAAAAAAGTGTCGGTTTAAAAAAAGTGTCGATCCGTCTAGCCCCCTTCCGAGTTCCGCACCGCGCGATAAGGAACTACGTTCCAAAAAATTTTTCAAATCAGACGTCTTCGAGTAATCGGTGGACATACATAAAAAAAAATTTAAAGTCGGTAAAAAAACCAGACTCAAAGCGGACATCAGCTAGTACTGCGGTAGTACTGAATAAAAGCTCCGTCTTTAACGTGCCCACTGACCTCGGTGAAGCCCTTGGGCCGGGCGTGCACCAGCGCGCGTACGAGCGGCGCCGCGTACGCCGGCTGCCGCAGCAGCCCCGCCACGTTCGCGGTCAGCAGGAACGCCAGCGCGGCGCGCGTGCACGGGCCCTCCGCGCCGCGGGCCTCGTCGGCGATCAACTGGCAACACGTCACATCATTGATCTAACTCACTGAGCTCTATCATTTTATTTGTTTGTTTATGGACTCAACAAAAAATTAACACAATTTACACCTTAATTATCTACCAAAGCGTTAGACAAGAAAAACACTTAAATTAACTTTTTCAATTGAGCATTCAAAAAGACCTCAAAAGAAGGTTGTACAAGAGTTCAATTTGTCAATCGGGCCACGAACTTACTCTCACAAATAGCGCTAGAGGGGGTTACTTTACAATATTATTTAGTGTAAGTTTTTGTCTGTTTATATTTTGTTTGTTCTTAAACACTTACTCGTTGTTAAAAGCTGAATAAATGTTTATTTATTTATTTTATTTTACGCTACATCGTGTCCTCAGTGTCTGAGTTATGTGTGTTTAAGCAATTAAATATCACTTGCTTCAACGGTGAAGGAAAACATCGTCAGGAAACCTGCACTCCTGAGAGTTCTCAATAATTTTCTCAAAGATATGTAAAGTCCTCCAATTCACATTGGACTATAGCCTATAACACTTCTCTGAGAGGAGATCTGCGCTCAGTAGTGAGCCGTTGATGGGTTGCTGATGACGATGATGAGTTTCTTACCCCGTGCAGCTGCCTGAAGGCGGCATCCAAGTCCCCTCGGAACACATCTGCTGTGGAGAACGTGGTGGCCAGCAGGGCGCTGATCGAGCCGGCATCCAGGCGCACGGGCTCACGGGGACTCGCCCAGGGGTCCTCCTCCTCTTCCGGGAGGACCTCTTCCGTGAACAGCGTGTCATCTGGGCACAAATGTCCTCGAAGTTCTTATTTAAATTGTAATAAGGTTGATTTTATAAAATTCTGTCAAGGTCTGATGTCACAGCAAAAATGTCAAAGGGTTTAAACGACAAACTACTATAACTACAACTAGCATTTCAGGAAAAATCCTAATTCGCTAGTGTAACACGTCTTACGTCGTGTGTAGTGTAACTAGTACAAATAACTTATTTATTCATTATTATTATTATAACATTTGAACCGTGCGATCAAAGAGCTAAAAGATATTTTAAAAACAACCTCGAACAATTTAATGAAAAACAATCTAGAGCAGATGTGTCATACTGGCCGAGGCGAGCATTCTCTATGGAAGGCTACTAAAACACATTAAACGAACCCAAAAAGCATTTGCCTCCCATCCGAACTGGAAATTCTTGGGCGCGAACCGACGAAGAGAAGGCGGAAGCTTTTGCCACTCATCTAGCATTAGTATTTAGGCCAAACGAGCCCCTTGATTCAGATGACAGTGAAATTGACGACATTCTTGCGCAAGATTTACAACTCTGTCTGCCCTTGAAACCAACTTCCCCCAGAGAAATTTCCCAAACTATCGCTCTTCTCGACTCCAAGAAAGCCCCTGGTTTTGACCTGATAACATCAAGAGTACTGAAAGAGTTACCTAAAAAGTGTCTAACCTTTTTGGCCAAGCTTTTCAATGCCATATTTAGAACATGCCATTTTCCTGAAGTATGGAAAATATCTCAAGTCATTATGATACCCAAGCCAGGAAAACCTGTGGAAGAGACTTCATCCTACCGCCCTATCAGTTTAACACCGGTATTATCCAAACTTTGGGAAAAAAAATTCCTGACCAGATTAAAGGTTTGTCTCGACGAAAGCGATGTCACAAATGTCGGCTTTCGTCAACAGCACTCAACGGTGGAACAAGTACACAGAGTGTATCACGCAATCCGCCAATGCCTAGAAAAGAAGGAATACTGCTCTGCAGCCTTCCTAGATGTCCAGCAAGCTTTTGACAAGGTTTGGCACAAGGGCCTTCTGTGCAAAATAAAGCTATTTCTACCTCACTCTGTGTACTTAATACTGGAATCATATCTCAAAGACAGGTTCTTTCAAGTGAAACAGCAAGATGCGAGATCAAACTTCTACACCTGCATGGCCGGCGTTCCCCAAGGGTCGGTTTTGGGTCCCGTCCTGTACAACATATTTACGTGTGACCTACCTCTCTCGCCAGATGTTATTGTTGCAACCTTCGCAGACGATGCTGCCTTCCTATCTTGCAACAAAGATCCCAATCTAGCTAGCTTTCAATTGCAAAAACAGATGGACAAAACTAGTAAATGGCTTAACAAGTGGCGCATCAAACCAAGCGCATCTAAATCACAGCACATTACCTTTACTTTGAAAACCGGCGATTGTCCTGTCATAAAATTGGGCGAAGAAGAATTACCTAAGACAACATGTGTAAAATATCTAGGATTCTACATGGATCGACGTCTCACATGGAGAGACCACATAAAACACAAGCGTGATGAACTAAACAACCGCTTTAGAAATTTACTGTGGCTTCTAGGTAGACAGTCTACTTTGTCCCTCAGTAACAAAATAATGGTTTACTGCTCAATCCTCAAACCCATCTGGCTTTACCCCATACAAATATGGGGTACCGCCAGCAAATCAAATATACTGATCATACAAAGAGCCCAAAATAGTATGCTTAGAATTATAGCTAATGCTCCTTGGTTTGCACGTAACACAGAAATACACCAGCACTTGGCACTACCAACAGTAATTGAGGAAATCAATAGTTATAATTCAAAACACAGAAAACGCTTGCTTAGCCATCCTAATCCATTAGCAAATAGCCTCTTAACTATGAAAAAAGTAAAGCGATTAAAGCGGGCAAATGTGCTTGACAATGTGCAGATCTGAGGGCAGTGGTCCTTTCATCTGGAAAAGTTATTACAAATCCCAACAAATCTGATTAAAGTCTATCGACTGATTGCAGATGTCACCAGAGAAAAAAAAAATTATTATAACATAGTATGGACCGTATTATTGCAATATCATACGAAAGTATCTGGCAGAAAACTTTCTTGTCATTCTTACGGCGAGCATAACGGTCGGGAAAAATTCTAATAGTCCTAAAGTCCTACGGAATATCCAACTCAACCTGCTGGACGGGGTCATTCGTGGGGAGGTGGGCCCAGTTTACTATCAGGGTCTAGTCTCCTCGGAGGAAATGATCGGGAAACCACGGCAGTAAGCACACCAGTGGCACAAGAGATGGAACAGCGAGATCGTTGGCCGGAAAGTGATGTTCGGATCCGGATCGCGACGCGCGCGGTGATTCGGTTCGTGCTAGTGATCGTCTGATCCAGAAAGGGGAGTGACTCCCTACAAGTTCTTTTTTGTCTGATCCCTGCCAATATAAACAAAAAAGAACTTTTAAGGAGCCAAGCAGGCACACCATGAGACGCGCCACAAGCAAATACCGGGCGTCTTTTCTCGGTTTCGGCCCATATAATCCATTTCGGTGGATACTGCGGCCTGGACAGGCGGAGAGCAGCAGCGAACGCGTGGCCTCCCACGGCGCCGCGCGCTCTCTGCACCAGCAGCAGCTGCGCCATGTAGCCGCGCTCCACGCCGAGCCGCACCACGGCGCCCGCGGGACACGCGTCCAGCGCTTCCAGCAGCGCGCTGGTGGAACAGAACATACCCGGTGGATACTGCGGCCTGGACAGGCGGAGAGCAGCAGCGAACGCGTGGCCTCCCACGGCGCCGCGCGCTCTCTGCACCAGCAGCAGCTGCGCCATGTAGCCGCGCTCCACGCCGAGCCGCACCACGGCGCCCGCGGGACACGCGTCCAGCGCTTCCAGCAGCGCGCTGGTGGAACAGAACATACCCGGTGGATACTGCGGCCTGGACAGGCGGAGAGCAGCAGCGAACGCGTGGCCTCCCACGGCGCCGCGCGCTCTCTGCACCAGCAGCAGCTGCGCCATGTAGCCGCGCTCCACGCCGAGCCGCACCACGGCGCCCGCGGGACACGCGTCCAGCGCTTCCAGCAGCGCGCTGGTGGAACAGAACATACCCGGTGGATACTGCGGCCTGGACAGGCGGAGAGCAGCAGCGAACGCGTGGCCTCCCACGGCGCCGCGCGCTCTCTGCACCAGCAGCAGCTGCGCCATGTAGCCGCGCTCCACGCCGAGCCGCACCACGGCGCCCGCGGGACACGCGTCCAGCGCTTCCAGCAGCGCGCTGGTGGAACAGAACATACCCGGTGGATACTGCGGCCTGGACAGGCGGAGAGCAGCAGCGAACGCGTGGCCTCCCACGGCGCCGCGCGCTCTCTGCACCAGCAGCAGCTGCGCCATGTAGCCGCGCTCCACGCCGAGCCGCACCACGGCGCCCGCGGGACACGCGTCCAGCGCTTCCAGCAGCGCGCTGGTGGAACAGAACATACCCGGTGGATACTGCGGCCTGGACAGGCGGAGAGCAGCAGCGAACGCGTGGCCTCCCACGGCGCCGCGCGCTCTCTGCACCAGCAGCAGCTGCGCCATGTAGCCGCGCTCCACGCCGAGCCGCACCACGGCGCCCGCGGGACACGCGTCCAGCGCTTCCAGCAGCGCGCTGGTGGAACAGACACATCAGACATCACACACATCCAAGACTGTTTGATCTATGCAGGATCTTCTATTCTATCCCAAACATATCAAACAGTGCAGTTTTCAAATTTCGACTTTTCTTCAAATTTTTATTGACTAGCATCTTAAAGGAATGCATGGACAGTGAGAGCCTTTGAGACGGCTTGCCTCATAGAACCGCTTGCAGCAGAGGCTTGGTTCCATGCCAACCGCACCAGACCCAGTCCTAACCAGTCCGTAACATTATGGCTTCATCGGAGGTCTCTGATACAAAGGCTTTGGGATGCATCATTTCTCACAGAAATTATCGTTTTTTTTTTAATCTAAAAAAAGGCTAGTCAAATGACTCCCGTTCCGAAACTTAAGATTGTTTGTGGACAGAATGAAGCAAGCTAATCTGTCTGAACCATCCCGTTTAACCCCAAAATATCATATCATTTATGAGGCTGACGCGATTGTATATTGGATGGAAACAGGCGTTATTTAGCGGAGTTCCATGATACTCAAGAAATAATTTTGTTTTTCCTTGCGACAGTTTAAGTCTAGACAGGAATATAAACTCACCTCATAGAAGACACGGGCATCCCAAAAGTCTGTATGAACAGTGCGAGCTTGTGGGCCGGCAAGCCTCTCAGGCCCGCTTCCAGCAGAGGCTTCCGCGCCGATCGCACCAGGCTCAGCCTCAGCCAGTCCGGCAACAGGACCGCTTCGTCAGGGGACTCGGATACAAAGGCCTCGGGCGCGTCGCTGCCCACCCAGGTGGACTGGAGCCAGGAGTACATCTCTTGGTTTGTGTCCACTGGAACAAATTGGCTTGATATTTTTTCCAGATATTTGAGAGTAAAAAATGGAAACCGTTATTTGGTTACCAATACCGTACCGTTTTGATGTGAAACATCCATAGCAGCGAGTCAGACCGTATGTATGTAGTATGAAACAGTGTTGTTTACTACAATGCACGTCACCTGTCTATTACTTAAAAGAAATTATTTTAACAAAAAAATATGTCTGATAGTGATAGTTTAGAAAGAGTGAACATTTTTGCGTGTGCTAAGCTCAATATTACCTGTACTGTACTAACTGTACCTGTAATAATTTCTTTAATTACCGTACAACGGAGATTGTATCAATTATTGATGCAGGTTTTACGCAATCGATCAGCTGATTTATTACAATTAGCCTGATTTATTGCAATATGTCTCCTGCACTTTCATTGTGTGCTAAACCATTTTTCCCGAACCAGGGCGGGCAGAGTTGGTAAACCTCCCTAGACGGGCAATCTCAGGCGAGTCGCTGGGTGCACGGCGCAGGATCATGTTCTGTAACCTATGTCCACTGTCCAGCTGTGGACGTTTATCGGTTGAGATAATGATGACCGGCCACTATAAGCCAGGAAGCACGGATTGGGAAGAATTCAATTCAATTCAAATTCAAAATTATTTATTTCACGTAGGCCAACCTGTGGCTCTTATGACACGTCATGACTACCACCGGTTCGCAAAGCGGATTTCGCTGAGAAGAGCCGGCAAGAAACTCAGCAGTTGCTCTTTTCAAAATAATTATTTTACAATATTATTATGTAGCTATTACATTGTAATAAGTTTTTTGTGGGCAGCTGGATGCCAAGCCGATTTAACCCATGCAACTTTGTTAGAAATTTCCACAATGAGGGGAAGTTCCAAAAAAATTTACTATAATTCAATTCATGTTAATCCGGGGACAAAGAAAAGGTCCAACTTCTAATTCTGACAGTGTACTTACAGCAAGAGGGTCCATAGCACAGCAGCTTGAGATGTGCGTGCGCGACCACTACGTGTAAAGTCGCCCGGCGCCCGTTGGCCCACTGTAGAGTGACTTTCTCGCCCGCGTACAGCCCGCTCGCACCTTCCACGCCTTCTTCTAATATTTCTTGGGCTTCAGTTGGCTCCGTAGATGACAGCATCTGACGGAATAAGTTTAAACATTTTGGACTGTTCATTACAACCGAATATCCATTTGGTTGAATCGAACAGTCCAAAATATGCTCCCTAATGAATTGATTTCTTCACGATTTTGTACTGTAGAATTTTCTGAGTACACTTAAGTTTTAGAGGATTTATGTGGTTTTGTTCTCAAAAAATTAAAGATAAATTGGTGTATGACGTACATACAAGAACTTTTTGTACATGGGAAAATAAAAGGCAAACAGTAGATTAAGAATATCTTGGTTTAACATGAGCTCTAGGTGATTTTCAGAGTAGTGGCAAAGAAAGTCCAAGTAGGCTTAATGTTTGCCAACCTCTGCTAGTTCTGCTAACCTCTCCTACGATAAGAAGATGGTAATAAATTGGTATATTCTACTCTACTAATATTATAAATGCCAAAGTTTGTGAGGATGTATGGATGGATGTTTGTCACTCCACAACGAATGAACTGATTTGGCTGAAATTTGGAATGGAAATAGCTTATACCCAGGATTAACACATAGGCTACTTTTTATCCCAGAAAATTACAGAGTTCCCACGGGAATTAAGGAAAATACATTAATCCACGTCTTCATCATAGTTCTTACTAAACTAACTAGCTTTTGCCCGCGGCCTCGTCTACGTTTCTGTGATTTAAGGACAAACCAACAAAAAGAAACACACTTTCGAATTTTTTTTAAACTCTTATCCCATCCTTACATCCTTAGTAACATAATATTACTAAGGATGTAAGGATGGACCCGTTTCTGGACATGCGGCGCGTGGTGCGTCGCGTCGCGCGGTAAACTCAAACATACGGCCAAGTATGACAGCCTTCATGCAGAAGCGTTCTGGCGTAGTACGTGGCGACGGCACGCGCAACGCGCCGCGTGTCCAGAGACGAGCCCTAAAGTCCACCTGTCTAAGATGCGTGTAGAAGATGGTGGTGAGAGAGTGCAGCGCCTTGTGCTGCGCGCAGTACAGCTCGTCGCGAGGGACCTCCTTGGCGTCCACCGGCGGCAGCACGTAGCCCATCACCGTCGTTCGCTCCATCAGCACTTGACTGAGGTCCTGGCAAATACAACAGCTTATCAAAAATCTCCAATTTTGAAGTAAAACTTCTTTACGCACGCTTGACTTGGGGAGTAAGCTGGTGAATGCGTTACGAAAAGTGTGATCGGGCGAGGCGAACGGAAGTTGAGAGGGAGATATAAGTTAGTGAAGAGAAGCACACATTTTTTTCTCTCTTCCTCTCATAGCCAGTTGCGTTTCGTAAGTTTTACTTCAGTCGTGTGGTCTAAAGCACACTCGTTTTGCTCCCTCACTTTTGGCAAAATTGCATCGTTACAGCAAGAATGGCATACATTTAGCCCATCATCACAATTTAGACTTTCCTGAATGAACCAACAGTGCCCACTCACCAGCACGATGTCGGTGAGGTCGAGCGGCGAGGCGTGGCACGCGAGGAAGTGTAGATACGCGGCCACGTGCAGCGGCACGCACTCCACGAGGCACGCGGCCCGCACTCGCCGCACCGCCTCGCCTCGCAGCGCCTCCCAGTGGACGAGTGACGGTAACAGCGGCAACCAGGATCTGCAGACGTGACGTGATAGTTTCTATTAAGTAACCAAGCCTTTATGCTCAATTGAAAGCCGCGTGATTGTCAAAAAATGATTGTAACAGAATGATGGCCTATCGCCATCACTTCTGAATACCCGTACTCTATTCCTATTGACTAAAATGCATTTTTTGCTACAAGAATGCCATAAATTCAGCCAACCGAGACTGTAAAATGCTTGATATAGCTTTTCCGAAATCGAACAATGGATCCCAAAGTAGTGCTATCTCGATTCTCGACTCGATCCCGAAAAATTTGTTAAAATTTAAAAACTTACTCGGGGCTGACGTCTGCGTTGTAGTCCATATCCGTCGCGTCGTCAGTCTGAGACAGTACCAATTTCAATCCCTGAAAATCAACCATTAACATTAAAGTCCGCTTGCATCAAGCTGTTTTAGTTCAATTTAGTAGTGCTGTCACATTTTGATAAGTTTATTAAAAGTTTCGAAGCCACGAAGTCGAACTACCATAAGGGCGGCCGCACACTGGGCGACACTGAGGTATCTAAGGTTATACACTGCAACACATTTCTCTTACACTACTTACACGACACTACTTACGCCTGAAGGTACCTTCTGAAGAACCCACAACTGGAAACCCACTACCTTTCCATTATTATTTTCCATGGGTCATGTTGGACCCGACCCTCTGGTTGCCCGTTGGGGGGCTACTGATGGGCCCTAGCTCGCTCAACCTTTGTCGGGGCAACTGAGGGCCTTATTATTGCTTGTAGCAGAGCGTGGTTCAAAATGGCGCACGTTCAATTACGTTCAAAGAATTCGTCTTCAAAATTCACACACGTCGTCACACGCGATAGATTTCAAAACAGTCCAGCGCGGCGCGAGTGTGAACCGATTCTGGTTAGCGTCGGCGGTGCCCGCCCCGCGGGGCGGGGTAATTTCAAATCAGTTTCAAGCGCGCAAGTTAAAAGACCGCCGCCAGAGCTATTGTTGCCGGGCAGCGGGGGCGCCAGCGCGGGCGACGCGATAGATTCAAACCAGTTCCGAAGCGCGCGCAAATGACCGTCACAGATTTAGCGTAAACAGATATGATGACGATAGAAAGAGGAAAAGAAAACGTCAAAATTATTTTAGAAAATTAAAACCATTAAAAATAAAACTATTAAATATTATTAAATTAAGTTATGTGAACGGGCTAATGGTGGAACTCAGCAGCAGTAGGTTGTTGGATAGTCGGCGTTTGCGTGAACAACTTAAACTATGCCAGCGATAATATGGTGTTGCTGGGTGAATTAAATTGACCCTCATTACGATGCAGTTGCATAAATAGCTAAATTAGGTGCAAGAGGTTTTTTTTTCAAACGTCTGAAATGTTAACATTAAGGTGGAAGACACGGGTCTGCCCGCGAAATTCAAATTTAATTTGGTTTTCGCAATTTGTAAACTAATACGACAAAGGAGGCTTCTAACTGCGCCAGTGGAATTATCATCTTCACAGGTTTACATAAAAATCTTTACTTGAAAGTGACCAGTTTAAGAAATTAATCAAAATACTGAGTTGGACGTGAGTTACTCACAAATTAGTCGATATTTTTTTATTGTCACGGTTGTCAAAGCAGTCTACTCTGTTTTAGGACATACCCGGTTGGCCGACTGCCGCGTGGGCTTGTGCGAGTGCGCCAGCCGCTGCAGGTAGTAGTGCAGCACGGCCCGCGCGCCCTCCTCGCTGTGCAGCGTGCGGCGCAGGTGCGCGCACAGCTCGCCCGCCTTGCCCGCCTCGCCCGAGCCCGCGCCGCCCGCCGACAGGAACTCGCACAGGCACTGCACCGGTAGGACGCTGCCGACAGTATACAACACTACAGTGCCACCAAATTATCTGTTCAGGCTTCGTTGGTTCTTCCCGGATGTCGCCGGTCGGCTCGGGCAATCTGGGATACACTGGACTACGAGACTTTGCAGGTCCTTAAATTGGTTTCGTTGTGAGTAGTGCGTGTCTGTGTGGGCAGGCGGCGGAATACCTCCACCATGTCCTTTGGAAGTGTGACCTTTATGGGAATCTCCGGCTCAACCTGCTGGATGGAGTCGTTCGCCGGGAAGAGGATTCAGTGTACTAGCAGGACCTCGTCTCCTCGGAGGAAAGCTTCGGCGAGCTACTGGAGTTCGCGCACTAGTGAAACAAAAGGCGGAACAGCTTGGCATCGTGATCGTGGACCAGAAAATGGTGACCGGACCCGGACTGCTAGGCTATGTTTTGTAATAGTCTGCCCCAGAAAGGTGAGAAAGACGCATAGGGACAAGGAATAGAGAAAAAAGAATGTGTAGGGTGTCAAGAAGGCGCACCGGGAAAAACGCCAAGAGCAAGTACCGGGCGCCGTCCCGCGGTTTCGGTTTATATAACCGTGAGGTTGGAGGGCCCATGGGAGGAGGAGGGCTATTCAGGTCACTTAGCTTCGTTGGTTCTTCCCGGATGTAGCCGGTCGGCTCGGGGCAACCGGGTCGCACCGGACTACAAGACTTTGCAGGTCCTTACTTGCCACGGGTGCTTTAACAGGCGCCTGCATGAAATGTGTCTCGTTGCGAGTAGTGCGTGTTGTGGGACCTTTGGGAGTGAGAGTGACCTTTATGGGGATCTCCAGCTCAACCATTTGAATGGGGTCGATCGCCGGGAAGAGGGTCCAGGTTACTACCAGGACCTCATCTCCTTGGAGGAAAGCTACGGGAGTACGTGCACCACTGGCACAAGAGGCGGAACAGCTTGGCATCGAGATCGTAGACTGGAAAATGGTGATTGAACCCGGACCGCTAGGCACGCGGAGGTCCTTGAATGTGTTTGTAAACGTCTGCCCCAGAAAGGGGAGAAAGACGCATAGGGACAAGACAAAAAAGAATTTATAGGGAGTCAAGAAGGCGCAGGAAGCACACCAAGGCCAAGGTACCTGGCGTCCTCCCGCGGTTTCTGCCCATAGAACCGTGAGGTTGGAGGGGCCATGGGAGGAGGGTTGTGCAGGTGAACAAAATTGGAACTAATGCCGCTAAAAACACGCGACTGTTGCGGGCAAGCAGGTAAAACAATCGGGTAAAACAGAAGACAGTAAGGGAAGGCCAAAATTTTTTCAATCTTGCATTTGTAGCGTTCTCATGTCGCTACAGCGTCTGACTGTATTGCGATAGTAGCGATGCAGAATCGTGGTTAGGTGGGTGAAGTTATACGACCAGCCGGCAGCATCGCGATTGTATCGTCGGCTATTGTATCGCTAAAAAAGTCGACGTAACTTGAATCATTGCACGGAGCAAGAAAACCATTGTTTCTTATTACATATGGCGTCGCTGAACATACCTGAGCTCCAACCGGTCGTGTCTCAACAGCTGATGCAACCAGGGCATCGCGCGCCGCGTGCCGTGCCTCTCCACGAGCTGCAGGAGCAGCGCAGGCTGTCGACACAGCAGCCGCCCCAGCCGTAGCTGGCTGCTGAGCGTCTGCAGCGCCTCCAGCACGCCCGCCGGGGGGCGCCGCGCCGGACCCAGCGGCTCCAACGTCGTCAACTGTTATTCAAAATCAGTATAGATATATAAATGTGGGATATATATTTTTTGTTTTGTTGGTAACATTGAAAACTTATACATTACTGATAGATTTATCCAATCGTCAAATTGAAATTATAAGATGTCAGCAGTTGTTGTCAAAAGAAGAAAGATGTACCATAGTGTGTTTTTGTTACTTTATTTTTAAGAAATGGAGTAAAAGTGAGTGTTTTGTCTCAAAATTTTTGGAATATCTTCTTTAAGTTACCGATACAGTAAGAATGTCATATTCAGGCAATCAGAGGTGATTGCGATCGTCACACTGTAGCAATAATTTTTAAGAAAATTCCACAGCAAGATGCGTGTCGAGGGCCCACTCCCCCTCCCCCATGCAGTTCCACTCGATGGACGGCTCGCTGTTCCCGACACCACCGCATCTAGCGCCGTAAGTTACCTGCGCCAGGAGCCTGGAGGAGTGCTCGGTGACGGGCAGCTTGGCGTTGCTGGCCGCGGCCAGGTGCGTCTCGAGCTGCAGCACGGCGGCGCGCTCCGCTTCGGCGCGCTCCGTCTCCACTGTGCAGTTCCACTCGATGGACGGCTCGCTGTTCCCGACACCACCGCATCTAGCGCCGTAAGTTACCTGCGCCAGGAGCCTGGAGGAGTGCTCGGTGACGGGCAGCTTGGCGTTGCTGGCCGCGGCCAGGTGCGTCTCGAGCTGCAGCACGGCGGCGCGCTCCGCTTCGGCGCGCTCCGTCTCCACTGTGCAGTTCCACTCGATGGACGGCTCGCTGTTCCCGACACCACCGCATCTAGCGCCGTAAGTTACCTGCGCCAGGAGCCTGGAGGAGTGCTCGGTGACGGGCAGCTTGGCGTTGCTGGCCGCGGCCAGGTGCGTCTCGAGCTGCAGCACGGCGGCGCGCTCCGCTTCGGCGCGCTCCGTCTCCACTGTGCAGTTCCACTCGATGGACGGCTCGCTGTTCCCGACACCACCGCATCTAGCGCCGTAAGTTACCTGCGCCAGGAGCCTGGAGGAGTGCTCGGTGACTGGCAGCTTGGCGTTGCTGGCCGCGGCCAGGTGCGTCTCGAGCTGCAGCACGGCGGCGCGCTCCGCTTCGGCACGCTCTGTCTCCACTGTGCAGTTCCACTCGATGGACGGCTTGCTGTTACCAATACATAAAATACGGTAATAAAATAAAGTTCGGAGAATGAGACGCGTCAGTCAGGATGAACTCAATGTTGTGGGAATAATTTCATTTCATTTTATGAAACTCGGTAGGTAACCGGTTAAAAAGTAAATTACTTACAGCGATCACATATAGTAATGTCTATGGAGTCTCACCTAGTGATGCAGCATTCGATAAGGGCCCGCAGAGTCGGGTAGGCGGCGGCGGCCCGCTCTGCGAACCCCTGCGGGTTGTGGGCCGCCAGCATCGTCAGCAGCATCCAGCCGCGCCAGTACAGCGACGTGATGGCCAAAGCAGGGGCCGTGTAACTGTACAGAATTCAAACAATCAAGATTAGTCATAAAGAAACTCGACACTACTTTTACTTCGGCCGACACGGACACGCCAGCCCCATTGTAACTTGTGTAAAGGCAAGTCTGACTGACTGGAAGACAAGACTGGAATTTTATTACTGAACTAGCTGATGCCCGCGACTTCATCCGCGTGGATGTAGTTTTTAAAATCCCTCGGGAACTCTTTGATTTTCCAGGATAAAAAGGAGCCTATGTCACATTCCAGGTCCTCAACTATACCCATGCAAAAAATCACGTCGATCCGTAGCTCTGTTGCGGCGTGATTGAAGGACAAACCAACAAACAAACACACTTTGGCATTTATAATATTAGTATGATAGTATGATGACACGCCCATTCCTACAAACGACCTTCTGACTTTCGAGACCTAGTTGAAGAGTCTCTAGTCTATTTGGATTTCTCATTTATCTATCGTGTGAATCATCCTTTTTGGTGAGTCAATGTTTTTTCTGCAAAGTGCAGGAGAGGTAAGAGCCCTCGAACACCTCCGTGGTGGACACGGGGATCTCCTCGGTAGGAGCCCTCACCTAGCAGGCAGGGTGATGTTGTCGGGCGGGTGGAACTGGCACAGCTGGAAGATGTACTCGGCGATCTCCAGCTTGTCCACCTGCAGCGGCTGGTCCTCGGGCGGCAGCGCGCACGCGCGGCGCACCAGCTGCTCGATCAGCTCGAACACCTCCGTGGGAGACACGGGGATCTCCTTGAGACAACAGAAGGATACAATTTTCTTCGCCATCCATCAATCCATCAACAACCCATCAACGGCGCACTACTGAACGCAGGTCTTCTCTCATATGAGGCTTCTAAGCTATAGTCCACTACACTGGTCCAATGCGAATCGGTAGACCTTCGAGAACATTTTGGAGAACTCTCAGGTGTGCAGGATTCCTCACGATGTTTTCCTTCACCGTTGAAGCATGTGATATTTAATTTCTTAAACGCACATAATTCGAGGTGCTGGATTTAGAAACAATAATGAGATAATGTTATCCCGGCGCGGAGGGTGCATTGAGGGTACGGGCACTTCCTAGTGTGGACCCGTAACATTAATCACCTTCTAGCGGAGCATCCTCATGCTACCGGGCGGGTCGGCAGATTGTGGATAGCCGCGTCTGTCTGCGGCCGGAGCGCAGCCTGCATGCGGACTGTGGTCCGGTCGTAGGCACCCCGAACAAGAGGTTCAGCCAATGACACTCCCAACGCTGGCTGGAATCCTTCAGACCCTTGTCCATGATCCCCTCCTATAACCTTCACCCTAAGTCCTACTGTCCCCATAAATAAAACATACACTCATACACACTAGTACACACATTAACACTCTACAATCCACACAAACCTTCGGAAAGATGAAAGCGATATGTAAAGAGATACTACCCCAGAGGGGTACCGACTCCCATGTTGGAGCCGGAGAATCCCCAACTGTGGCTCTGCCTCCGGCAAAGAACGGAGACAGGGCCACAGGCAGCCCCTCGTACTCTGGGGGGGGCCAACAATCGCTTTGTGCTATGCACACCCGACAACCACAGGCAAACGAACGGACCACGACGGACACTCCTACCTCTTTGACCCCAAGCTCTGACACCCGGATTCCGAAGGACCCGCCCCACATATCTACTAGGACTGACAAACGGACGCCCCCGCACACACATAGACCTCTAGACCTGGCCTCCATAGCAGCGGTCATCCCCGAGACCCCCTCTGCCCAAAATCCATGGGTACTGGTTGAGGCCAGGGTCAAGAGGAAGAAACCCAAAAAAAGGAAGACCACCCGAAAAAGCACAAGACGGACGGACTTCCCTACGGGTGAAAGTGGCGGCAGGCCAAGACAGGAACTCGGAGGGACGGCGACCGCGAGCGAACGCGCTCGGGAGAGAGGCTTGCATGGACAAAGCGGAGGTGGGCGGCCGCCCAAACAGGGCCGCTGCCCGCCCGCGGAGACCGTCGTCTCTAGCCAGAGCGTGGGCGCAGAGGACGCCGCTCAGCCGGGAACCAGCCGAGGCCCGCCCGCGGACACCCGACAAAAACATGATACCACAAGTGAGAACACTCCGGCCCAACGCCGGCCGCACCCTGTCGCCCACCGGTCGAATACGTACTGGAGAGGGCGGAGCAGCGGCGTGGCAGGCGATGGGCCCAACGACCCCGTACCGTCGACGGGCCAGTCTAGCCAAAAGCGAAACAGGCCTGACGACAACACCCCTCCCCGGGTTGTACAGAAACGTCGAAGAACAGACAGACCGACGCACCCAGCAGGCTCATATGCCCGCGCGGCGAAATCGCACCTGGACGTAGCGATCACGCTGGTGCCTCGAGGCAACATGACTCAACAGGAAGCAGACAGCATACAGGGTTCGATCCAAAAAGAAATCTTTGCTGTCTGCATCAAACCACCAACACCAGGCACCACACCTTACGCACCATCCTTCGAGGGGAGAGCCTTCCTCGGCGAGGGAGTGCTTAAGCTGTGGTGCACCGACGAACAATCCCTCTCGTGGCTGCGAGACGTCGTTTCACGACTGAAGTCGCCAAGGGAGGGCACAAGGCTCATGTTGATAAACCAGGCCGACATACCGGTGCGGGTTAGGTCGGCACTCTTTGTGCCGAACTACGACGAGGCAATAGGACATTTACACCAAATCCTGTCCCTCCAAAACCCCTGGTATGAGGTCTCAACGTGGACCTTGTATACTTACCAAAGAGTACAAGGTAAGACTCCTGGAGTATTCCTCGTATTGGGAATACCCAAGGAGCAAATAGAAAACATCCTCGCACGGGGAAGGAAAGTGTCGTACTCCACAGGCACGATTTACATCCGTTTCTTCACCAAAGAAGGAGCGAGCGATGTACCGCCCAAGGAAGCCTACCAACCCGAAACACGCATGGACACCGACGTGCCTACTGACGCGACAGACGGAAAGAAAGGCACGCAGACAGACACACAGACAGAAGATGACACACCCGCCGTCGGTGCTCCCGTGCCCTCCGTCAGCACTGTACTCGAGAATATCGATGCAATGCTGACGGATGAACCCTCGACTCCTCCACCTAACACCGCGTGGAGAGAGACGCAGGAGTCGGACATGTCAGACTCGACGGACACGACAGCTCTTACAATCAAAGAGCTGTTGGAAAGGATGGTCCCTCAGACCAAATAACAACAAGGGCCCACGTTCTCTAGTATAAGGGTCCTTCAAACCAACCTCCAGCATAAACACCTCGCGACGGCCACTTTACGTAAGTATCTGGAGGTTGAGGCCGAGACCATCGCCCTGATCCAAGAGCCGTGGATCCGGGCAAATCGCATATGCGGCCTTGGCAACTGTGATGGTAAGATTTTCTATAATAGCTTGCAAGAGCCGCCTAGAACATGCATATACATACCACGCTGTATAACGGCGACACTACTAACACAGTTCTGTTTCAGAGACCTAACCGCAGTAAAAATACAGAACGGAATACAACAACACAATGGGATGGCACCTAGACCAATAGTCCTGGCATCTTTATACCTACCCATTGAAGGCCAGATCCCCACAAGACAAGTCGCGGACCTGGTAAACCACTGTGAAGAACATAATACGGACCTTGTTATCTCGGTCGACAGCAACGCGCATCATACCCTCTGGGGAAGCGCTACGAACAACAGAAGAGGTGAGGAATTAGTATCTTACCTTCTAACTACTAACCTTAACATAGTAAACAAGGGTACAGAACCAACGTTTGTCTCGAGCCGTTTTCAGACAATCATTGACCTGACCCTTGCATCACATAACATAACGGATCAAGTCAGAAACTGGCATGTGAGCGACGAACCATCGCTCTCTGACCATAGAAGGATATCTTTCGAACTGGCTCTGATCAAGAAACCAGAGGTACCTCGTAGAAACCCAAGGAAAACAAACAGTAAGCAATTTAAAGCACTGATAACACGACACATAAAGGTAGCGGACAATCTCAAAATACAAAATGTGTCAGAAATAGACAGTAACGTTAACAACTTAAAGGACAACATCAGGACATGCTACGAGCTAGCATGCCCAATGCTAATACGCAAGACAAAACAAACACAAAAACACAGTTTGTGGGGCCCCGACCTTGAGAAGAAAAGACAAAGGTTGAGGCACCTATTCAACAGAGCTATGAACACCCGACAAGAAGAAGATTGGGACAACTACAAAGTAGCACAATCCCAGTACAAAAAACTTGTTCGAAAAAAAGAAAACCAATCATGGCAACGTTTCTGTTCAAACATAGAGACGTACGACACGGCTACTAGGATCCGGAAGATCCTAGCCGAGGACAATAGCCGCACACTCGGCTCACTTAAAAAAGCCGACGGTAGTTACACCACGGATGACAAAGAAGTCAGCCAGACACTAATGGAGACACATTTCCCAGGCTGCAGGATTCTGAACACAAACTCAACTGTGTGGACAGAAGAACCTCAATGGATACCCACAGAGGCCGACTGGGAGATAGCTAACAAAATAGTTACACACGAGAAGGTTCAGTGGGCCATAGACACCTTCCAACCCTTTAAGTCAGCTGGGTCAGACAATATTTTCCCTGCACTCCTACAATGGGGAGCAGCAAAAATAATACCATGGCTAGTGAAGATATATTCAACCTGTATAGCCTTTGGATACATACCTCTATTATGGAGAGAAGTCAAAGTAGTATTCCTACCAAAACCCGGTAAAAATGACTACACACAGCCGAAATCATTCAGACCTATCAGTCTTACATCGTTTTTGCTGAAAACATTAGAAAGACTTGGTGACCGCTTCCTTAGAGACGGGGCACTGAGACACATACCAATACATCGAAACCAACACGCATACAGCACTGGGAAATCCACGGAGACAGCGCTCCACTCTGTAGTATGCAAGATAGAACACGATTTGGACAACAAACTGTCAACTTTAGGAGCCTTCATAGACATTGAGGGAGCCTTTGACAAGACGACTTTCAGAAGCATTGATAGCGCTCTTGAGAGATACGGAACACCACCGACACTTCGAAAATGGATAAGAACCCTACTTGAAAAAAGGGTAATCCAATTGAACATAAACGGCACAACTAGAGGCATAGTAGCCAGAGGCTGTCCACAAGGAGGAGTATTGTCCCCAATCCTGTGGAACCTCGTAGTTGATGACCTGATAACAAAATTAAACAAACGTGGCTTCTTCACAATAGGATACGCGGATGATCTAACGATCCTCATAAGCGGAAAACATGAAAATACGCTGAATGCGATAATGCAAAACGCACTAAAACTCATAGAGAAATGGTGCAAAGAAAACGAACTGACGGTTAATCCTAAAAAAACAGAGCTCATTCTGTTTACTAACAAAAGGAAGCCGGACATCCCAAACATGCCAACACTGTTTAGCACAAGTCTGGCACTATCAAAAAAAGTGAGATACCTTGGGGTAGTGCTAGACAGCAAGCTAAACTGGAAAACACACGTAGATACAAAGATACAAAAAGCTACAATAGTCCTAAATCAATGCAAACGCATGATTGGGAAGACCTGGGGTCTTAAGCCACAGATAATGAAGTGGCTCTATGTATCAGTCGTAAGAAGCTCCCTAACATATGCGTCACTAATATGGTGGCCACGAACACTCCTTACGACAACCCAACAGGAACTACAAAAATTTCAAAGACAAGCGTGCCTAGCTATCACAGGCTGTATGAGCACCACACCATCAAACGCATTAGAGGTAATACTGGGAATCACACCTCTACACCTATACATAAGGGAAGAAGCAACCCTTGCAGCCCTCAGAATAAAAACCTACGGGCTGTGGAAGGAAACTATCACACCACACACCCGGATACTATGACATGAACAAATGAAGTGTCCACAACTAGGGTGGGTTTGTGACAAAACACAAAAGATACATGAAATAGAAAAAACTTACAAGATCAACATGGAAGACACAGCAACACGGTCATCTAACATAGATACCATCGAAGTGTACACTGATGGATCCAAAACAAGCTCGGGCACCGGGGCTGGTGCCTACTGTCCCGAGCTAAATATCAACATTGCCTACGCCCTCGGTAAGAACAACTCAGTTTTTCAAGCAGAGTGTGTCGGCATCACAGCAGCAGCCATTGCTATGGCCCAGAGGCAGGTAACGAATTTTAATATAAACATTAATACGGACAGTCAAGCAGTTTTGAAAGCCCTAGCCAAAAATACGACCTGCTCAAAACTCATACTTGACTGCCAAAATGCACTACGAAAGATTACAAAGTCAAACATTGTCACACTACGCTGGGTAAAAGGTCACAGTGGCAATATTGGAAACGACGCAGCCGACGAACTAGCACGGCGTGCCGCAGCGATGAAGGTGATGGGACCGGAGCCGATGGTTCCCATACCCTTCTGTGAATACAAAACGTGGTTGCATAACCAAACAGTAAGTACACATGCCGAACTTTGGGCAAATACTACAGACTGCAGACAAACGAAAGAGGCGTTTCCACGCCTCAATCAACGCCTCACAGCGAAACTACTACAACTAAACCGAACCAAGCTAAGGGTAGTTGTAGGCACGATCACAGGACACTGTTCGCTTAACAAACACCTTTTTATTTTAGGTATTACCGACAGTCCTCTATGCAGAGCATGCATGGAGGACGACGAGACACCGGAACACGTACTGCTTAAATGCAGGGGTGTATCCAACCAACGAGAAAAGTACATTGGCTCTCCAGCAACACTTCCGGAAGTCCTCGCCGACCTGGGTGGCCTGCTAGGTTTCTGGAGGGAGCTCGGCTGGATGGAGTGATCCGGCGGAGGGCCGCACCAGTGGAACCA
This sequence comes from Oeneis ivallda, assembly GCA_029955525.1. Classification (NCBI taxonomy): domain Eukaryota; kingdom Metazoa; phylum Arthropoda; class Insecta; order Lepidoptera; family Nymphalidae; genus Oeneis; species Oeneis ivallda. The sequence goes on from JARPMR010000024.1 coordinate 1,685,288, forward strand.
CGCAAAACGGGCGGTCACGCCTACTTGCGGAGAAAATTCCCAGGAGTAAAGAAGGAGGAAGGAAGGAAGGAAGGAGATAATGTTATGTCAAGTCAATTTAAGATCAAGTGTAAATTGAAAATTGAAAACACCCCCGACATGACGATTATACTGGCACGCGTGAAGCACTTAATCGAGTAATCATACGCCAAAAACGCCAAAAGAGCTGATACTCTTATACGGCTGGACCGATATTAACCAAACATTAACACCCCTCTTTTTGCGTCGGGGTTTAAAAATGAAGTCCACTGACGATCGGAAGGCTGCTATGGGATTATCTAAAAATGACTGCTACATTGTGGCAATCAGATCACTAACCTCCGATTGGATGAATTTAAGATTTTTTCTTCATATCATTACTAGAATATAGAAGTAATTTACCAATCACTTACCTTAGAGAGGCCAATAAATATGAGTCGCAGGAGCGTGTTCTGTGGCAGCGGCGTTTCGCAACACAGACGATAAGTTAGCGCGCGCTCCGACTCCGGCGGCCAGTTGTCCACTTTACTGTACGTCTCCGCTGGCTCCACGAACATTATCTACAAGAATAACGAGTAAGTAAATAGCACTAATCTCCATTTAATCTATGATTAACACTGAACTGGCTGTCATTATACAAATGGCAGCATATTTATAGATCAATTTGAAGCGCAACATTTGACATACGAATGTCTCTGGGACCAATATTGCAAATGACGCACCGACCTCTGCAATTTATCTACAATTTCATAAGAAATTCATAGATGATTAAAACTGGAGAGGTTGCGATTATATTTTTTTGGACCTACTTGATTGAAGCCATTTTGGACTTGATTGACGCCATTTTGGCGCTGTAAGCAGTCAAACGAGTTTCTCTGGAACTAATATTATAGGGATGTAGGAAGTGCCAAAAAGTATCAACTATCGGTTGTTAACTAGTGCCCTCACTAATTTTAGTTCCTTGAACACTTGTAACTGTTTACAGCGACAAAATGGCATCAATCAAGTACATAGACAGGTCCAAAAAAAGAAACCAACCTGTCCAGTGTTAATCATGGATTAATTATAGAGGGCAGTGATTGAGATGAATGAACGAAAAGGCGAACATCCTACCTTAATGTAAGTGCAAGTGTACCGAGTGAACTGTGAGCCGTAAACAGTAACTACATAATGGGGTAATCTGAAACCCCGAATCCTAACAGTACCTTGTGTAACACGTGTAAGTAGTCATGTCTCGCAGGTCGATAGACGGTTGCTGCAGTGTGCAGTGAGCGCCATCAGTTCCGCGCGATAGTCAGCTGAGTGAACTGTGTGCCACTATCAGCAACTATACATTAGGGTAATCCTTAACAGTGTACCTTGTGTAACACGTGTAAGTAGTCATGTCTCGCAGGTCGATAGACGGTTGCTGCAGTGTGCAGTGAGCGCCGTCAGATCCGCGCGATAGTCACCTGAGTGAACTGTGTGCCACTATCAGTAACTATACATTAGGGTAATCCTTAACAGTGTACCTTGTGTAACACGTGTAAGTAGTCGTGTCTCGCGGGGCGATAGACTGTTGCTGCAGTGTGCAGTGAGCGCCGTCAGATCCGCGCGATAGTCACCTGAGTGAACTGTGTGCCACTATCAGTAACTATACATTAGGGTAATCCTTAACAGTGTACCTTGTGTAACACGTGTAAGTAGTCGTGTCTCGCGGGGCGATAGACTGTTGCTGCAGTGTGCAGTGAGCGCCGTCAGATCCGCGCGATAGTCACCTGAGTGAACTGTGTGCCACTATCAGTAACTATACATTAGGGTAATCCTTAACAGTGTACCTTGTGTAACACGTGTAAGTAGTCATGTCTCGCAGGTCGATAGACGGTTGCTGCAGTGTGCAGTGAGCGCCGTCAGATCCGCGCGATAGTCACCTGAGTGAACTGTGTGCCACTATCAGCAACTATACATTAGGGTAATCCTTAACAGTGTACCTTGTGTAACACGTGTAAGTAGTCGTGTCTCGCAGGGCGATAGACGGTTGCTGCAGTGTCGCGCAACCAGCCTAGCGCCTGCTGCTGGAGCGCCGTCAGTTGCGCGCGAAAGTCGGCCGAGTGTTTGCTGTGAGCCGCTGTTACCAAGCAACACACGCAGAACAGATCTGCTATCGACTGGAACGCGCGTTCGCGGATCTGTGAAGAAAACCAGGTTTTAGAGAACATGGCTTATTGAAGTCAATGGTCTAATCGAAATCAATATGAATACTATTTACTGAAACAGAACACATTTTATTGATTCGAACGAAACACTGGATCTTTTAAATTCACTTAACATTTCATTCATTTCAGCAAGACTGTGGAAAGAACCTAATTATTATCTTTTTATATATCAACTTCTTTATCAACCAATAGACGTTCTCTGTTGAACAAAGGTCTCTTGCATGGACTTCCTCAGGCCTCGATATTGCACCGCCTGAATCCAGCGGCTCCCTGCGACTCGTTTGATGTGGTCGGTCCACCTAGTAGGGGGTCTGCCAACACTGCTTTTCTCGGTGCGGGGTAGCCACTCCAGCATCTTGGGACCCTAACGACCATCAGCTCTTCGAACTATGTTTTCCGCCCATTTCCACTTCAGTTTCGCGACTCGCTGAGCTATGTCGGTAACGTTGGTGCTCCTACGGATCTCCTCATTTCTGATTGGATCTCGCAGGGATACTCCGAGCATAGCTCTCTTCATCGCCCGGTGAGTGACCCTGAGGGCTCATGTGCACTTCCTCTTGTCCGATTCGTGATCATGTTCGTGAAGGTGCGCTTCGAGTGGTCGTCATACAAAACTAAATAATAAAATACGAATACGAATTGAATGAGTGCACAAGCGCATGTACATTTTGTATGTAGACCACTTCGAATCGTGTTTTCACGAATCGCGAAAACGAATGGTACACGAGGAAGTGCACAAGAGCCCTTAGCCCTCTTATCTGCTACAGTTTTTGCAATTCACGAAGGCGAGTGAGCTTTACTCGTGGTTACTTCGTGAACATGCACATTGCGTAAGTGTGCGTGCCTGTCAAAGCCTATAGGTGGGAGCGGGCAGGCGCGAGCATTGCGCTCGCTCACACTTATACAGATACGACACACACATAACCATAAGTCAGTCGCCCTCGTGAATTGCAAGAAATATATCAATTTAAGGTTGATTATACGGGTGCAGGCGAAATTCAAATTTAATAAGTATAAATAAGAATGCCGTAAGCCTACTTTCTCGTATTAGTTTACAAATTGCGCAAAACCAAATTAAATTCGAATTTCGCGGGCAGACCCGTATAATCCACCTTAACCTACCTCCTGCGGCGGGTCCATCGGCGGTGGGTGTGCCAACGCGCACGCGAGCGGCAGCAATGCGGCCGCGTCCGAGCGCGTCGCGCGCACGCACTCACGCGTCAGCGCACGCAGCGGACGCAGGTAGTCTTCTGTGCGTACCACCAATTCCTGCAAGAGGGAAAAAGCTGAAGAACATTTTCAACCAACTACAAAAAAGGAGGAGGTTCTCAATTCAACGCGTTTTTGGCGATGTTACTCCATACCTAAGTCATAACTACGTCAAATCTTAACCGATTTAAATATTTTGGAACGTAGTTCCTTATCGCGCGGTACGGACGGAAAAAATTAAGGAAACCGACCCTCGACACATTTTTGAAACCGACACTTTTTTGTTGAATGTGAATTTTGCATTGTGTTCGGTGTATTCGCCTTAGAACAAGGCGTCTGCATGGCCTAGTGGTTAGAGCAGTCGCCTATAAGTTCAACGTCGATGGTTCGAATCCCAGCTCGACAGACTGAATTTTCTATTTTCAATTTTATTTTAAATAATTTCTAAATGTGGAATTTTTCCCTAATTTTTTATTGTATAAATTGGATATCGCCATCTGTGAAAAAACAGTAACTCCACCAGAGTAACTCTTTGGTTTTGTAACAGTGCAATAGAAATAAACTAAAAATAATTCATCGTAGTTAATCAATTTAATACTAGATGACACCACTAGTTTATTACAATTCCTTCACTAAAATTAATCGAAAGGAACTAACTACGTTCAATCCGGGTGTCCCTTGACACCTCTCAAGTTTTTATTTTATAGGACATAATATCGTCAAGTTGGTCCTAATTAAATTTGGTCAAGATCTGATGAATATCTTCGGTGATCGAGGATGTAACTCCTCAATGAACAAGAGCAAATCGCTCACGATTATTTTATACAATGTAGTGTCGTTTGAAGTCATTTTTTTTTAAAACTTTTATGTTATTATTTAACTAGTGGTTCGCCCCGAACTCAGACCTCGCGGTAACGGTTTCCCATTATTACTTATTCATTCAATAGATACATGACGATCAAAATTGACATTATTATTATGCCCGTTTTCACCAACCATACCTAAATCATCCCCTTTGTAGCCCCTAAATACAATCCTAACATCCCAATGTCATTTTCACCTTTAGTTGTCCCGTAGACGTTCGTAATAACAAAGTTGACAGAAAGTGTCAACTAACTTAACATAGGTAGCCCGTAAAGGTTAGGGAACTGTTATAGTGAAATCCTCAAGGCCTCAATCAAACTTAGGTATAGTTTTTTGGAACATTCAAATTAAATTACTTGTACACAGCGTCAACTATCGACACGATCAGAAAACATGTAAAAACAAACTGCAACGTGAAGTTTTATTGATGTTTGCTAAATGACTAAATAATAATTTTAATTGAATGATAATATGTTACATGTAGCTGCATTTGCTATAAATGAGATGAGAGCGCCATCTATTGACATCATTGTGAAGTTCTGTTGTTGCTGCTCATTAAAAGTTAAATAATTTAGTTTCTTTGTTACATTTATCTAATTTTAGTATTTGTTGTTCAAGTACATGATATTACGCTAAAATTATAAAACTTTCAAGGAACAGCTCTCAATGGTTATTCCGTTGTGAGGTCAAATATAATCTCCACTTTGAAAGCCCCCCATTTCGTCAATTTTAGGAAAAAAATTAAAAAAAAAATACTTTTGTACTCTGTTCCAAATTATCTTTAAAATGAGGTACTGTAACTCTATGAAATGCAAAAATTTTTTTTTTGTTTCGCATTCGCTTCTATGAGAGCCCCCCTGAAATAAAGATTTTTATAACTTTTTAAGCCATTTTCGGCTGGAGGCCATCGGTTTACATATTATATCTCAAATTGAAGTAATTACGTTCAGTAATTTAGAAGTTATAAGGCTCTGACAGACGGACGGACGGACGGACGGACGGACGGACAAGTGCAAATTCACTCAAGTAGACTCAAAGACCTTCGCTTCGCTCGGTCGAAAAACTTTAATTACAAAGGAATACAAAAAAAACTTTAGTGGCACTCGGGTCTGCCGCGGTAAAGCTATTGCATAGCATTTTTTTATCAACTTATGCAATTATAATATTTATGCAATATTTTTTTTTTGCATAATAAAAATTATGCAAAAAAAAAATATAGAGCTACTTGAGAACCTCTAAAATGTTGAACGCTTACTGAACGACGGTGTTAGGTTTTTTTTCGTTACGGAATTTCTTGATTCGGTCGCCGCGCTCAAACTGTTTGTCATAGTTCAAAGCCCGCGATAAAAGCTATGCAATAGCTTAAAAAACAAGATTTTGGACGGATCATACCTGGTAAGTGTCGGCCATAGCAGCGGGCACCAGCTGCGGCTGTGCATTTATAAGTGCGGCGAGTACCGCCATGTTGTTAGGCGAGCGCACGTTCGACAGTTCGTTGTAAATCGTGTGCGTAACGACGCTGCGTAGTAACGCCGGGCTTTCTGACACCATCTCTCTGCACAGAAAACAAATATTTTACCTATCACACTCTTGATAAGAGATAACACGGACATGAAAGGAAGATTTCAGAACAAAACCATTCGAAATAGCGTAAAAACTTAAGAAGACTACTACATTTCCCATCCTTCTCTCTCGCCCATTCAAATATTTTTAATGATTGTAAAAATGTCAGATACTTTTGACGAATTTTAGTCAATTATTCGACAGTTAAATTACGAATATTTTAGACATATTTTTATCATCATAAACCTGGTTTTTGATAGAGGATAAGAGCGATAAAAGTTAATAGTAGTTTTCGCTATTTTATGTGCATTTAAAAAAATTTAAATATCACAAGCTTCAACAGTGAAGGAAAACATCTTGAGAAATCCTGCACACCTGAGAGTTCTCGAAGGTGTGTGAAGTCTGACAATTTGTATTGGGCCAGCGTGGTGGACTATGGCCTATAACCCTTCTCTGAGAGGAGACCTGCTTTCAGTAGTGAGCCGTTGATGGGTTGCTGATGATGATGATGATGACGATGAATGCATTTTGAATTGAATGCATGTCACGCCGCGTTATCGTCTAGGATCCGCTTAACAGTTATGTTACCTGAGGCAGGATTGATAAGCAGCTTGTAGAGGCTTGGTCTTCAGCCTCATGCGAGCCAGTTGGGCCAACACCTCGTGGTCCCTGGCGGCGCTTGGCCCGGAGGCGGCCGCGTTGGCGCATACATGTGCCAATAGCTCTTGAGCCGCTCGCCACAGCTTGCCAGAGTGCAGCCAAGCTTCCAACCGTGAAGCTGCTATCATTCGGATCTGGAACAATCATACTGATTACTAGTGGTTCGCCCCGAACTGAGACCTCGCGGTAACGGGGATACCGTTATTCATTCAATCGATACATGACGACCAAAACTGACATTATTATTATGCCCGTTTTCACCAAACATACCTAAAGCATCCCCTATGTAGGAGTCTCTTTACGTAGGTAGCTCCAAAACACAATCCTAAGTCCTATAACATCCGTCCCAATGTCCTTTTAGGTGTCCCGTACAGGATCGTGATAAAGAAGTTGACAGTAATCATCACCTAACTTATCATAGGTAGCCCGTAAAGGTTAGGGAACGTCAGTGAAAACATTGAATTATTATGTAGGTACTAACGAGTGAAAACGGGTTAGGGGCATCTGTACAAATCGTCATCTATCGACGCGAATAGAAAATATACAAAATGCAGCAATTAATAGTTTATTGAAGTTTGATATTTAACTAAAGAATAATTTTAATTGAATAATATGTTATTATATTATGTACCTAAATAATAATGCTCGACGCAAAACTGTTTTTGGGATAGATCGTAGTCGTAACTCCTACGAGTAGTTCAATGGAATATTTAATGACTGCGCCATCTATTAGCATTATTGTGAAGCTATGTGAAATTTACTGATGCTCATTAAAAATTAAATAATCTCGTTTCTATAAAATATTCATATAATTTTAGTATTTGTTGTTCAAGTACAGGATACACGTGAAGTAAGAAAATAAGTAGAACTTGAAAATATATAGCCAATTTTCCCAGAGAGCGTCTTCAAGCGAGCGCATTAAATCGCCACTTTGAAAGCCCCCCATTTCGTCAATTTTAGGAAAAAAATTAAAAAAAAATACGTTTGTACTCTGTTCCAAATTGTCTTTAAAATGATACACAGAAAACCTATGAATAGCAAAAAAAAAAAATTTTACTTCGCATTCGCTTCTATGAGAGCCCCCTGAAATAAAGATTTTTATAATTTTTAAGCCATTTTCGGCTGGAGGCCATCGGTTTACATATTATATCTAAATTTGAAGTAATTACGTTCAGTAATTCAAAAGTTATAAGGCTCTGACAGACGGACGGACAAGTGCAAATCGCTCTAGTAAACTCAGAGACCTCGCTTCGCTCGGTCAATAAAAAAATCTGGCCTCATAAGAAGGCTCAGAATCAATCAGCGAGCGATCGAGAGAGCTATGCTCGGAGTATCCCTGTGAGATCAAATCAGAAATGGGGAGATCCGTAGGAGAACCAAAGTCACCGGCATAGCTCAGCGAGTCGCGAAACTGAAGTGGAAATGGGCGGTGTACATAGTTTGAAGAGCTGATGGTTAAGGTCCCAAGGTGCTGGAGTGGCGACCCCGCACCGGGAAACGCAGCGTTGGCAGACCCCCCACTAGGCGGACCGACGAAATCAAACGAGTCGCAGAGAGCCGCTGGATTCAGGCGACCGACCGAAGCCTGTGGAAGTCCATGCAAGAGACCTATGTAGAGCAGTGGACGTCTATAGGTCGATAATGAAGATGAAGAATATCATAAATGCGAAAGTGTCTTTGTTGGTTCATCCTTGAATTTTCAAAAATCCTTTCTTAGCCTACATCATTATAGCTATCTGTATGCCAAATTTCTGATAGATCCGTCCAGTGTTTTGAGCTGTGCATTGATAGATCAATCAGTCAGTCAGTCGATCAGTCACCTTTTCCTTTTATTTATATTCAGAAGAGACTAGCTGATGTGTGCGATTCGTATGTGTGGATTTAGTTTTCAAAAACCGCCCCGCACCCTGTGACTCAGGGACACAGCCGCCGTGTCGGGTCAGAGCGTGTCGGTGTCGTGTCGTTGAGCACTGTTGGTGTCGTGTCGTTGAGCACTGTCGGCGTCGTATCGTTGAGCACTAGTCCGTGTCGGGGCGAACGCCCAATGCTGGAAAGCAGTTTCCTATCACAGACCTCAGGAAAACCGCACGTAGCCGACAGCAGCTTAAGGAAGCCCTTGCCGATAGCGTCGGGAGCAGCTCTGCGCTGGATCTGCTCTCGGATAGCTTCCAGCACCAGCGCCTCGACGGTCTCGTAGCTGCTGGAATACCTGCCGACAGAGAAACGAATGAAAGACAAGAAAGACAGAAGAAAGAAACTTTTTGAAGTAAATCTTCTTTACGCACTTGGAGAATAAGCTGGTTTACGAAGTGTGATCGGGCGAGGCGAACGGAAGTTGAGAGGGAGATATAAGTTAGTGAAGATAGAAAGAGAGAGAGTTACGTTTCGTATATTACTGTAGGGGCAATAGAGAGAGGTGCGAGCACACATTTTCTTTCTCTCATAGCCAGGTGCGTTTCGTAAGTTTTACTTCAGTCTTGTGGTCTAAAGCACACTCGGTTTTTTATTTCATCAACACAATCACAACAGGCATTAAAGTTTAAAAACGCGACTCAACTTCGAAAAATTGTATGTAACATGTCATATTGATTTTGTTTGTATAAAATATTCTTTTTCTTTATCAACCGATAGACGTCCACTGCTGGACAACCAACCCAATAATCATCAGCTCTTTGAACTATGTGCCCCACCACACTTCAGTTTCCACTTCAGTTTCGCGACTCTCTGAGCTACGTCGGTGACTTAGGTTCTCCTACAGATCTTCTCATTTCTGATTTGATCTCTCAGATATACTCCGACGATAGATCTCTCCATCGCCCGCTGAGTAACCCTGAGCCTTCTTATGAGGCCCATAGTTAGTGACTATGTCTCAGATCCGTAAGTCATCACTGGCAACATGCTCTGTTCAAAGATCAAATTTTACCCCAATGTTAGGCGGTATCTTACCTGGGAAACACGGAATATTCTAGCTCAGTGTTATCTGTGTCTTCTTCAGTGCCAGCCATCAAGGGAGATCCAGAACCTGATGGGGACATAGTGCCTAGAAAGAAAAATGGTTACTCTTACAAAAATTCAAAGTGCATGCACATTATCTACATTATTGTGGTGGTTAATCTTAGAATGAAATTCAATATACTTTTTCTTCTGACCATATACATGCTGTGTATTCCACAGACATTGACATTGGCGGAATTATTGCGGACCAATTTAAATTGAAAATTATTTATTTAACATAGACCAACCTGTGTCTCTTAAGACACGTCATGACTCTACCACCAATTAAAAATCAGATTCTGCTGGCAAGAGCCAGCAAGAAACTCAGCAGTTACTCTTTTAAAAACATAGCTTTACAATATTATTATGTAGTTACATTGTAATGAGTTATTATACTATCATGTGGACAGCTGGATGCCAAGCCGATTTCTCCCATGATACTTTGTTTATTATACATTACGCAAGTCATAAACATTGTAATAACCGCGACTCAAAAAGTGAGTTTCTATGTATTGTTTAAATTTCTGCAGTGGCAAATCTATTAATTCCTTCAGAATCATAATATATACAAGCATTCTCTCGACCCCACAAAGGGTGTCACTTTGCGCAGGTGACGATGGAATTTCTAGTTTATGACGATTTCTAATAAGTCGATTTTGTGTATCTCCTCTTTGTTTATGCAGATGAATATACCATTAGAGAAAAGAGTGCATTCTTTACCTTTTTTCATAACAGAATAATGTAAGGGACTTATTCTGAAAAAGCTCTAATTATTAAGTAAAGTAAGGGACATGTAATGAACAAAAAATTTATCAATGAGATTTACTTTAATTCTCATTTTACAATAAAAAATAAAGTCCCTTAAATTAAATTTTCTACCAAAAATCGGTCTAGAATGTCCGAAAATGTTACTGTAAGGGACATTTTTTTGAACGATATCGAAATTTCAAGTATACCAGTCGATAGAGCGCAAAATTCCAAATCCAGTGATATATATAACTCATTTTGGGCAAAATGTCCCTTACGTTAATTGATACTTCTGGTACCTATCGATATTTTGTCTCACAGACTATATTATTATAAATATACTGTGAAGCTATCGTAAGCATACCAATCTCTTTAAATCCACAGTACCAAAGGCCATAGAGAAGCAAACAACAACACATTACCTAACGTGTTGTCGCTGGGTATGAGGTGCGCGGCCGGCTGCTTGGTGCCAAACGCTGTGACGATGTTCTCCACCAAGCACTTGCACCACGCGCAGTCCACCCACCAGCGCTCGTTCAGCGCGTCCTCTATGTACACCTGGGAAACAGATACTTGTGAAATTATTTAGAAAAAACCCACTTCGAAGTTCACGGAATTTTAAACCCTAAACGGCAATCTGATGCGAAGATGTTGGCTGTTAGTCTTGCACTCCGCGCCTTGCTCTCTCTTCAGCAATTTGCTCAATATTTGTATCTTTGAACAAACAATGAATGCCTGGTCAGTTGATGCTGTCGTGGTGTCCCGCGTACAGCATGTTGCAGGTCAGCACAAACACAAGCGGTTTACCCTAGCTCATGAAAGCCGCGCCTTGCTCCCTCTTCAGCAACCTGCTCAATTTGTGTTGTAGAGTAAGTGTTACCTTTATGAAAGTGTCCAGCCAGCTATTGGGAGGTCCCGCGTACAGCATGTTGCAGGTCAGTATGAACACAAGTTGTTTACCCTAGCTCATGAAAGCCGCGCCTTGCTCCCTCTTCAGCAACATGCTCAATTTGTTTTGTTGTGTTTAATGAAAGTCTCCGTCCAGCTGTTGCTGTCGCGGCGTCCCGCGTACAGCATGTTATAGGCCAGCATGAACACGAGTGGGCTTGAACACCTTACCTTGCTCCCTATTCAGCAATATACTCAATTTGTGTTGTTGAGTAAGTGTTACCTTTATGAAAGTGTCCGGCCAGCTGTTGCTGTCGCGGTGTCCCGCGTACAGCATGTTGCAGGCCAGCATGAACACGAGCGGCTTGCCCTTGCACTTGAACGCCTCGCCTTGCTCCCTATTCAGCAACACGCTCAATTTGTGTTGTTGAGTAAGTGTTGCCTTAATGAAAGTGTCTGCCCAGCTGTTGCTGTCGCGGTGTCCCGCGTACAGCATGTTGCAGGCCAGCATGAACACGAGCGGCTTGCCCTTGCACTTGAACGCCTCGCCTTGCTCCCTATTCAGCAACACGCTCAATTTGTGTTGTTGAGTAAGTGTTGCCTTAATGAAAGTGTCTGCCCAGCTGTTGCTGTCGCGGTGTCCCGCGTACAGCATATTACAGGCCAGCATGAACACGAGCGGGTTGCCCTTGCACTTGAACACCTTACCTTGCTCCCTATTCAGCAACATGCTCAATTTGTGTTGTTGAGTAAGTGTTACCTTTATGAAAGTGTCCGGCCAGCTGTTGCTGTCGCGGTGTCCTGCGTACAGCATGTTGCAAGCCAGCACAAACACGAGCGGGTTTCCCTTGCTCTTGAACGCCGCGCCTTGCTCCCTTTTCAGCAACGTACACAATGTTTGGGTTACTGTCTCGTGAGCAAACATGTTGGGACGGATCTTGGTTAAGTAGAGCATACTCATGCACAGTATTGGGTCTGGTTTTGAACGCTGAGACTTGAGGAGTCGTATTGAGCCTGTGAGAAGGCCCAGCTGTAAAAAAATAAAAGTTAATGAACTACAATAAAGACCACTTAAGTTGAAATAGAGCAACATAGTTTAGCATCTGAACTTATTTAATAGCATTATATTTAGTGTAAATAGTAGAATCTAAGCATTTATCTCCTGTGGTACTACCAGTAGGACCACTGGTAAGCGCATAGGTATATGGAACTTGAGGAAAAACATTGTAGATATAAATATTTTGATCACATGCAACATTCAAACAACCCTGATGCCACTTGTGACGCCACACCAGCAGAGTGGCATGCAACACATCAAATCACAACTTTAAAGTGCAGCAACAAGAACTATCATACAAAAGTATCCTTACTAATATTGCAATATACACGCAGCAATGGCGCAACAGATTGACTTAATTTTTTGCAAAAGTATAGTTGAGGATTTGGAGTGATAGGGGCTACTTTTTATCTTGGAAAAACAGAGGGTTCTTGAAGGATTTTCAAAAGCTTCCAAAAAAAAACTCCAAGCAGACAAAGTGCAGACAAAAGCTAGTGATATTAATGTGAAAGTGTGTTGTCACCTAGCAATGAATCATCAGATCAAAGTGATTCTGACAGGATTTTAAAAACTAACTCCACTAAATAAGGGGCCATCCATAAATTACGTCACAAGGGGAAGGGGCCAATAAAATGTGACATTGGCTGACAAGGGACAGGGGGGAGGGGGGGGGGGGGGGGGGGGTTAAAAGATTGTGACGTCAAATGTTGAAATCTAAAATACTAAAATGCGAAATTAAAATATTATGTAGTTACCTACTAGTATCTCCATTATCTAAAATATTTGACTTTATTTTAATTCTATTAAAGATTATTTTTGATTTAAATAAAAAATAATTTGGAAAATTGGCTGTTTTAATTAAATTAAATAAAATAGATTTAATACGTAATAAAAGTTAAAAAAAATTTAAGTACTTCCGACATATACAATTGAAAAATATGTGACGTCACACTAGGGGGGACGGGGTTAAGTGTGTGTGATCACCTGTGACAAGGACGGGTGGAGGGGTCAAAAAACCATAAAATTTGTGTGACGTAATTTATGCATGGCCCCTAAAGTTGTATGCAAAAAGTAGTAAGTATTGAGAATAGCAAACCAATTTATCAGAGTTGTGTGTGTCCAGGGCTTGTAATACATTGGGCACCAGGTCCACAGGGTCTACTTCCAGGGAGGTGCCAGTGACAGCTTCCGCTGGGGAGCCAATGCGGGCCCTCTTGCTCGGAGGCGCGCTGCCGAACCCTGACGTATCACGCTTTCTTTCACCAACACCTTTCAAGATTTAGAATAGAATAGAATTTTGACGACCTCCCTGGCTCAGTGGTGAGCGCTGTTGTCTTATAACTGGGAGGTCCCGGGTTCGATTCCCGGCGGGTCAATTTGGGAATTTATAATTTCTGAATTGTCAGTTGAACCAGACCATAGTCTGGTTTGGTGGAAGGCTTTGGCCGTGGCTCGTTACCATCCTACCGTTAAAGACGTGCCGCCAAGCGATTTAGCGTTCCGGCACGATGGTGTGTAGAAACCAATTAGGGGAATGGGTTGAATGTTCACTGCCATACCCCTTCCAAGTTAGCCCGCTACCATCTTAGACTGCATCGTCACTTACCATCAGGTGAGATCGCCAGTCAAGGACTAGCTTGTCATTGAATAAAAAAAAAAAGGAATAGAATTATTTTTATTCAAATAAACATTTACAAGTGCTTTTGAATCATCGGTGAGTCTACCACTGGTTCAGAATGCCTTTCCTGAAGTTCTAGAAGAACCAGCAAGAAATTTGGCGGTTGCTCTTTTCAAAACAAGTTTACAATAGGTACTATGCTATGTATGCAGTGTTTCCAAAATGTGGGGAAGTTCCAAACAATACAAATTACAATTCAATACATGTTAAGACGGGCAGGCAGAAAGTAGCCCCATTCCCGCCCGTGGCACCCGGTCACGAGCATGATACATTTCAAGTTACAGTTAAAGTAAGCACTTGTATTTATAGGTTATGGTATATTCTAGGTTAGTTTCGCAGAAATTCAGACAGAACTTTGCTTAATTGAGTGCGAATGTGAATGTAAGCAGTGATAGCCTAGTGAGTAGGACTGTGGTCTCCTATTCGGGGCTCGCAGGTTCGATCCCGGGTACGCACCTCTGACTTTTCGAAATTAAGTGCGTTTAAGCAATTAAACATCACCTGCTTTAACGGTGAAGGCAAACATCGTGAGGAAGCCTGCACACCTGAGAGTTCTCCATCGTTCTCCGTGTGAAGTCTGCCAATTGGCATTGGGCCAGCGTGGTGGACTATGGCCTATAACCCTTCTCTGAGAGGAGACTCGCTCAGTAGTGAGCCGATGATGGATTGATAATGATGTGAATCCAGTTACTCACTGGTTTACATAAAGTGGTTGCCAAAGTCTACATACAGTGTGAGTGTTGCAATTACCTATGATTGACACTCACTCACTTTAAGCTAAAATGCATTGTTGCAGAAGGAACGCAGTGAATTTAGCCAGTCACAATTATTTAGACTGTAGCAATGATAGATGAAGCCCCAGAAGACAACCTCCCTGGCTCAGTGGTGAGCACTGTTGTCTTATAACTGGGAGGTCTCAGGTTCGATTCCCGGCGGGGTCAATTTGGGAATTTATAATTTCTGAATTGTCTCTGGTCTGGTCTGGTGGGAGGCTTGGCCGTGGCTAGTTACCACCCTACCGTCAAAGACGTGCCGCCAAGCGATTTAGCATTCCGGCACGATGGCGTGTAGAAACCAATTAGGGGTATGGGTTGAATGTTCACTGCCACACCCCTTCCAAGTTAGCCCGCTACCATCTTAGACTGCATCGTCACTTACCATCAGTTGAGATCGCAGGCAAGGACTAGCTTGGGGTAAAAAAAATCGGCTTGCCGGCTTCTGCAAGTTTTATTGCTAGTGGGCATACACCTACCGCTTGTAGAAGGTTTATGAATGTTCCTCTTCTCTGAGTCTCGGGACACTACAACAGTGGATTTACTTCCCAAAGCGAAGATATCCTGAGGATGCTGTGGGGCCTTGCTCTTGCCGCCTCGGCCGGTTGAAGACATTTTGCCTCGTTCCATATTTCTTGATTCGCTTCTTTTAGCACGTTATTGCGCTTAGATCATTGTAAAGAGGTTTCTATTGATAAAAATGTTTTCAACGTCATGAAAATAAACTCGCAATAATATTTTGATTTTAGTTGTTTTGTTTCGTTTCACGAATTCACGTACAATCACAGATTAGGTATTAGTTACAATTCGTAACGTAAATTATACATTCACGCTACCCCACAGACCAGCGACCGCCGACCGGTTAAGAAATATATCAATCATTAAAGGACAGCATCAATGTCAAAACATGGTTTTGGCTCCACGTATCCACGTATGTTTTGACATTGATGCAGTACACTATCGATACAATTTTTGTATGAACCTGTGGTATGAACATTGCTGAAAATTGGTTCCACGTAAGACTTTTGAAGTAAGATGTCGTTTTAATTTAAAGACTACGACAAAAGTTACGTCAAACTAGGCTTTCATTGAAGCCGTGAGGTGAGGTGTTCTTATCGGTGACATAAGGTGTCCACTAATCGTTTTACTACTCATATTTTCTGTTAAAGTGTTTTAAAAAGCTTTATTAAATAATTTGTCAAATTAGCAAAGCAATTAGTAGTATTTTAAGAAGTATGTTCAATCTTAAAATCATTGAAGAATAATTTTTAGATTTAAAGGTTACTTTTTGACACTTTCGTATGTTTATGGGTAGTTTAAAGAGCATGGAACTAGGAATTACGACTACGTCTAATTAAAGAGTAATCTCTGGTTTGCCGTCTGAAAGTTTGTTACGAAGTATAGTTTAAAAATCTGAAATCATAAAAATAGTTTGGTGTTTGGGTGGCATCAAACTCGCAGTTGTCATCATTGTTGGATTAATTAACGTAGTCGTAATTCCTAGTTCCATGAACTAGCCGCATAGGTTAGGTACATAAATAAGTATTACTATTATATATTTTAAGTATGTATTACTATTTACTACGATTTATGTATATACGGATATACCTACATAATATTCAATAATATTTGCGCCTGGGTAAATTCTGTCTGTGATGCGGGAATAAGTTTTAGTTTTCGAAATAGAAATTGAAATGTTTTTTATTCAAATAAACTTTTTACAAGTGCTTTTCACCGCGGTTAATTGCCTCATCTGGTGACATAAGGGCTGGCTCATTTTTTGTACAAAGGATCAGCCTGGCTGTCCAGCGCGGAAATGCAGCCAGTATTCTTGGCACCATTCCACGCGGGCATGATTTGTATAGTAATTAGATTACTTTAGCTATAAGTTCTTTTTGTAACATTTTAATTTAAAAAAAAAAAAAAGTGCTTTTGAATAATTGTCAATGAGTCTACCAAGTTTTATATGTGTTTATGTGTAAGAAGTACCATCCTATTTAAATACTTAAATATTGCATAAATTATTTGCAGATATTAAATATTTAATCAAAAAGCAATTATTATTAACTATGGCAGTTATTAATTATTTCAATTGGTATAACGCAGTAAAATTTGGAAGACTGCTATGGCCGTATAGATTGCTTGATTATCATAGATGTTCAAATTAGTCGGATTATACGTATGACCCACCACTAAAATATCGATAGTCACGTGATAGTCACCTGATTGCGACCTATTGCTACACTCCTGAAAAAGCTTACGCGGTACCGGTTATAAGGACTGTAACGATAACGATCCTTAAGGATATTTTTGGATGTGAGATGTGAGACAATAGTTACGTGGTCGACCTGGAACAACAAGCCAACAAGCTTTGCTGAAGCTTTCTGCTTTGCTTTGGCTTTGCTCAAAGAGTATAATAATATATATGGCTTTGCTACAATTTGAATCATAGTCCACGAACACTTGTTTGCATGTTTGACACCCATGGAACACGCTAACATTAAAGAGTATTGACAAGACAACGCAGATTGGCAATGACCTATGGACCTAGTAACTCATGGAACTAGGAATTACGACTACGTCTAATAGTTGCCAGACTCTGTAGGGTTGATTTAAGGGTCTGCTCGCGAAATTTTTAAATTAATTTTGTTTTTGTAAACTAATACGACAAAGTAGGCTTATGGCATTCTAATTGCGACGATGGCAGTATCATCTTCACAGGTTTATGTAAAAATCTTTACTTGAAAGTGTCCAGTTTAAGAAATCAGGCAGAATATAGAGTTGGACGTGAGTTACACACAAATTACTTAGTCGATATTCTGTCATAATAAATCTAAATATAGGTACTAGTCGTTCGCCCCGAACTGAGACCTCGCGGTAACGGTATCCCATGATTATTCATTCAATCGATACATGACGACCAAAACTGGCATTATTATTACTAGTGGTTCGCCCCGAACTGAGACCTCGCGGTATCCCATAATTCCCATAAGGTAGTTTTAACTATATTATATTGTAATTAAAACGCGCCGAATCTGATGACGTCAATCGTCATCTGCTTTCGTGGATGGGATGCATATTTACAATATTAAAGACAGCGCCATCTAGTAACAGTATAGTGAAGTTTTGTTAAAAACATTGATGCCCATTAAAACTCAAATAATTTCGTTTCTTTATAATATTTATCTAATCTTAGTATTTGTTGTTCAAGTACAGAATATAACTCAAATTATGTGTAAGTTTTAAGTTTTAAAACAAAGTGGTTTTAGAAATCTAGCCTCGAATACAATCTCCACTTTGAAAGCCCCCCATTTCGTATGGGAGCCCCCCTGAAATAAAGATTTTTATAACTTTTTAAGCCATTTTCGGCTGGAGGCCATCGGTTTACATATTATCATATCTAAAATTGAAGTAATTACGTTCAGTAATTCAGAAGGTATAAGGCTGTGACAGACGGACGGACGGACAAGTGCAAATCGCTCTAGTAAACTCAGAGACCTTCGCTTCGCTCGGTCGATTATGCCCGTTTTCACCAAACATACCTAAATCATCCCCTATGTAGGAGTCTCTTTACGTAGGTAGCTCCAAAACACAATCCTAAGTCCTAACATCCGTCCCAATGTCCTTTTAGGTGTCCCGTACAGGATCGTGATAAAGAAGTTGACAGTAATCATCACATAACTTATCATAGGTAGCCCGTAAAGGTTAGGGAACGTCAGTGAAAACATTGAATTATTATGTAGGTACTAACGAGTGAAAACGGGTTAGGGGCATCTATACAAATCGTCATCTATCGACGCGAATAGAAAATATACAAAATGATATTTAACTAAAGAATAATTTTAATTGAATATGTTATTATATTATGTACCTAAATAATAATGGTCGACGCAAAACTGTTTTTGGGATAAATCGTAGTTATAGTTCAATGGAATAGTTAATGACTGCGCCATCTATTAGCATTATTGTGAAGCTATGTGAAATTTACTGATGCTCATTAAAAATTAAATAATCTCGTTTCTTTATAATATTCATATAATTTTAGTATTTGTTGTTCAAGTACAGGATACAAGTGAAGTAAGAAAATAAGTACAACTTGAAAATATATAGAAAATTTTCCCAGAGAGCGTCTTCAAGCGAGCGTATTAAATCGCCACTTTGGAAGCCCCTCATTTCGTCAATTTTAGGAAAAAAATTAAAAAAAAAATACGGTAGTACTCTGTTCCAAATTGTCTTTAAAATGATACACAGAAAACCTATGAATCGCAAATAAAAAAAATTTCTTCGCATTCGCTTCTATGAGAGCCCCCCTGAAATAAAGATTTTTATAACTTTTTAAGCCATTTTCGGCTGGAGGCCATCGGTTTACATATTATATCTAAATTTGAAGCAATCACGTTCAGTAATTCAAAAGTTATAAGGCTCTGACAGACGGACGGACGGACGGACAAGTGCAAATCGCTCTAGTAAACTCAGAGACCTCGCTTCGCTCGGTCAATAAAAGGCAAAGGTGACTGACTGACTGGTCTATCAACGCACAGCTCTAATCACTAGACGGATCGGGCTGAAATTTTGCACACAGATAGTTATTATGACGCAGACGTCCGCTAAGAAAGGATTTTTGGAAATTCCAACCCCAAGAGGGTTAAATGGGGGTTGACCTGACAGATAGTTATATAGACGTCCGCTAAGAAAGGATTTTTGAAAATTTCAACCCCAAGAGGGTTAAATGAGGGTTGAAAGTTTGTATAAAAGTCCGTCATTTATCAAATTATTTTTCATGTAATATCCATGAAACTTTAATTTTTGGGCTTTCGATAAAAAAATAAGAAATACGTGTTTCGCAAATTTTGAAATTTCCACACCCAAAGACTTCAAATAGGGGATGAAAATTTGTATAAAAGTCCAGAATTTTAAGTTAATTTTCAAGTAATATCCATCAAACTTGGTAAGTATTTTAGCTTTCATCTAAATATATATAAAACTTAACGTGAGCTAACCAACCGCTAAGAAACCATTTTTGAAAATTCAACCTCTAAGGGGGTAAAATAGGGGTTTGAAAAATCGAACTTAACGTGAGCGAAGCCGCGGGCAAAAGCTAGTTATACATAATTTCGTTCATACGAAAACTTTCGTATGAAGAACACTGAGATAAAAGGCGAAATTTTGTGTCTGTGTGTGTATGTTTGTTACTTTTTCACGCAAAAACTACTCGATGGAATTGGCTGAAATTTGAAAAGGAGATAGATTGTACCCTGGATTAACACGTAGGCTACATTTTATCCCGGAAAGTTAAAGAGGTCCCGTGGGAATCCAAAAACCTTACAATCTACACGGACATAGTCGAGGGCATCTATGTGTATTTATGCATTTTAATGTCACTTGCTTCAACAGTGAAGGAAAACATCGTGATTATTCGTGAGAAAATCTGCACATCTAAGAGTTCTCCATAATGTTCTCAAAGGCGTGTGAAGTCTGCCATATCCCACTGGGCCAGCGTGGTGGACTATGAAGTATGAACTATCTACCCTTCTCTGAGGAGATCTGCGCTCAGTAGTGAGCTGTTGAATGGACCCATAAACTGGAGAGCTTACAAAATAATTATAAAAATGAAAATCCAGCCATCTGTCAAATCATTTATTAAATGTATCAAATTATTTATTAAATGTATCAAATCATTTATTAAAAGTATCAAATCATTTATTAAAAGTATCAAATCATTTATTAAATGTATCAAATCATTTATTAAAAGTATCAAATCATTTATTAAAATATCAAATCATTTATTAAAAGTATCAAATCATTTATTAATTCTATCAAATCATTTATTAAATCTATCAAATTATATTATTATTTATTAACTAAACATTGAAATAAAATTCACTTCTAAAGATTGCTATGTCGTATTCCACGAGGCCTAGATTTTTTTATTTAGATTTCTTGGATCCCTTGGATTTAAAGAATCGCCGTTCTTTGGTTGTCGTTTTAGAACCAGCTGTGGCCGCATTCTGAAAAAATTATGGCAAAATATAAATACTTATTGAATTATTTTGATTCAAACATAATATTACATCATTTACATTTATATACAATTCTTCTTGCAAATAAATACATTTAATTTCATTTCAAAATCTTTCATTTTAAACCACGGTCGCAAAAAGTGTGGTGTTATAAGTTTGACCGCTGTGTGTGTGTCTGTGGCACCCTAGTCCGTAGCTTTTAAACGAGTGAACCGTATTGTTTACGTTTGGGTGCGTATTTTTATTTATAAGCAGGTTTTCTAATTCTATAATTCTATCTATAGGTGCGAAGTCAGAGCTGAGCAATGACTTGGGTGACCTGGATAAAAGAATAGAATAGAATAGAATAGGATAGGATAGGATAGGATAGGATAGGATAGGATAGGATAGGATAGGATAGAATAGGATAGAATAGAATAGAATAGAAATATAGAATAGAAATATTTTTTATTCAAATAAACTTTTACAAGTGCTTTTGAATAGTCGATGAATGTACCACTGGTTCGGAATGCCCTTCCTGCCGAGAAGAACCAGCAAGAAACTCGGCGGTTGCTCTTTTCAAAACAAATTTACAATACAGTAAATACTATGCTATATATGCAGTGTTTCCACAATGAGGGAAGTTCCAAAAATGCATACCGACTAACTTCTATCTTAAGATGGGCAGACATAAAGTAGCCCCATTCCCGCCGGTGGCACCCGTTCACGAGCATAAAAGCAATGATAGCTTAAGGCCACGTTTTCGCATAGGCGTGGCGTTGCGCGTCGCGCGGCGCGTCGCTCGCTCGCTCTCGCTCGCCCTCATACCTTGGCCATATCGCGCGACCGCTCACGCGACTCGACGCGCCGCGAGAAGCGCAACGCCACGCCTATGCGAAAACGAGGCCTTACGGTTAGGACTGCAGTCTCCTATTCGGGTGGTCACGGGCTCTGTCCTGAGCTCGGCCTATGACTTTTCAGAGATATATGTGCGTTTAAATTCTAAGAACTAAGATATATAATACTTATGTATCTAGTGTTAAAAAAAGTGATTTGGTCATATGTACGGAACCCTAAAAGAGCGAGGCCCGACTCGCACTTGGTCGACTTTTTACTCATCGTAGAAAATTACACGCGAACATTAACCAAAAAACAATTACTTACTAATAAAAAATTGGCAGTCATAGGGTCTGCCGATAGAAGTGAAAACTAGATTTGCTAATAATTAAAAACAAATAAGAAAAGCGCACTGCCATGATTTCGTGAGTGAGATTCGAACCTGCGAATTCATACATTCAACGATAAGGAAGGCGGCTGCTTGCCCGCTGCGCTGTACAAGGTTGCTTGGGGACTTCTAAAATGTTGAACGCATACTGAAATCTTCAGGTGACGATGACGCGAAATCCATGTTTTTTGCTCACCCAAAAAAGTGTTCAACGCGCCTAAAGAAGTTTTCACTTCAAGAACTTGACAAAAGAATTTAAAATGTAACAAAACAAAAGCAGAGTAAAGATAGATAGAGTACGGAAACTACCTATAAACGTTCGAAACGGCTCACTCACACAAACATGCGCATCGACGAGACCAAATACCGGTCCTCAGTACTGACAGCACCGCGAGGCCCGCTATTTGGCTCGTCGATGCGCATGTTTGTGTGAGTGAGGCCGTTTCGAGCGTTTGTAGGTAGTTTCAGTACTGGTTATAATTCTACTGTGACAAAAGTTTGAAAAAAAAAAACACGGTACTTCCAATCGCGAGCGGTACGTTGCTATCTGTACTAAGTGGGTCTGCCTTGAGGTGCGGTGCGGGGAGGTGCGACGGGAGGTAGCGGCCAACTTGAATCGGACATGTAGTAGGTACATACCGAGGCGGGTGTGTCATTTTGTTTGGCAGCTCGGCCCATCGGTGCGTCGGGGCGCGCTCGTTTGGCCGGTGAAGGCAGCGCCGCGCGAGTCTGGTCTGCCTGGGATTTGGTCTGGAGATGCAAATTAAAAATATTTTCTACTAGCTTAACGTAATTCAAATTTAATTTGGTGTTTCGCAATTCGTAAACTAATACGACAAAGTAGGCTTATGGCATTCTAATTGCGACAATGGCAGTATCATCTTCACAGGTTTATATAAAAAAATTTACTTGAAAGTGTCGAGTTTAAGAAATTAATCAAATTATCAACTAATTTGTGAGTAACTCACGTCCAACTCAGTATTTTGATTAATTTCTTAAACTGGTCACTTTCAAGTAAAGATTTTTTTAAAGTATTTTTTTTAAGATTTGTAGAAAAGGCGCAATTAGAATGCCATAAGCCTACTTTGTCGTATTAGTTTACAAAATGGGAAAAACCAAATTAAATTTGAATTTCGCGGGCAGACCCTTGTCTTCAACCTTAATGCCCTCAACTTATAAAATCTGCACGAATTCTATGTTTTCGCGACATTAAAACCCTAGATGCTTTAATTTTATATTCGACAGTGTAATTGAAAATTCAAAACACCCCCTATACGTGAATATATCTAATGCTTGGAAGATGATAAAAACCGAGATTTGATCAAGTCCCGGAAGATGTTAAAATGACAATTTGATTTTGCCATTTACAGACTAGTCTTAGCCGTTGATTTATGGCAGAGGAACCCACGCTCTGGGGCCTATCTTATCCATCGTCATTCCTGGGTGAAACCTCAGGTCCCAGGAGGTACCCGGTGGGCTTACCACGGGTGATTATGTTTTTTGTAAAAAAAAAAAATCCAAAATTATTTATTTCACGTAGGCCAACCTGTGGCTCTTATGACAAGTCATGAATCTACCACCGGTTCGGAAAGCGGATTCTGCTGAGAAGAGCCGGCAAGAAACTCAGCACTTTGCTCTTTTCACCTAATTACTAAAGAATGTAGTCGTTGAGCGTAAACAAACAACGTAATACTGTAAACTGTGGGATATTGTGAACCAAACTGAGCGCACATATTAATTTCAATATTTAATTTCGAGTGTTTCTGGAGTGTTTTTAATCTAGAAGCTCACGAAGGATGTATTGAATGAAGCGAGCTAGGTTTAGCAAAGTAGGTGAAGCCTATTCGATTTGTACTGTACCTACCCTACAACTACTGTGTTGTACTGTACAAATACTGTTCTTTACAAATCAAATGGGCTACGCCAGAAGACTCGCTCCGTCGCCCCTTCATTCAGCTTCACCTACTCGACCTTCGTTCAGGACCTCCTGTTCGAGCTTCTGGCTACGCGCTTTAAAAACACGCCAGGTTTAGGGCAGACAGGACTACGTGGAGTCGGAGCGTTTATATTTAGTTTTTTATCAAGCGAGACATAGCGCTCTGCAATTCTTGACTCATTTATTTCATCTTCTCACTAAAACATTTTAGGGATTTGATCAAATCACTGATTTTCTTCCGGGAATTCAAATTGTCATTTTGACATTTCCCGGGATTTGATCAAATCGCGGTTTCTATCTCTCTGCGACACATAAGTATGATATATATCTATGCTTGGTAGCCGGTTGGCCGGCAAGATACGTCAAGCATAGGAGACCGGCAAGCCGGTCTATGTTTGGTATATTTATACCTAACATCCCGTTACCCAGACCATTCTAATGAGCCCAAACACACTAATCTACTGTAAGTTAAATTTCAATTACGTTAGCTTCCAAACAGAGGAAACAGCATCAAAATCGGTCCATTCATTAGGGAGCTACGAGGGAACAGACAGACACTCAGATACTTTTTTCGTCGGTATTGTACGCACCGCTGTGAAGGGCGCGTAGCGCACTCGCTGGATCGCCTCCGGCGTCGGTGACGCCTGACTGGGTGAGCGCATCTCCGACGCCCACGCGAAGTAACGCTTCTCTGTCGCAGGCTTGGGCAGCGGCCGGATCTGTAATGGTTATTCGTGTTATATGGGGGCCTAAGGAATTTTTTGTTCCCCGAGGGCGTTATTTTGAATTCAGAGCAAAGTGAAGGGCTCTATAGTAGAATTTACATACAAAATTTCACAGGAGAGGAGTCAGTCAGTGAGTAAATCAGCACGAGCAGCTATATATATATATAGTAATATAGTAGCTAGAATGTAGTTACATACCGCGGCGGCCGCGTCATTGCGTCTGGCAGCTCGGCCCATCAGGGGCGTGTCGGGGCGCGCTTGCTTGGACGTCTTGGTCAATTTCGATAATTCCTCCACCGATGACGTGAGCTGGGATTGGGACTGGAGCTGTAAATTAAAAATATTTTCAACTAGCTTTACATGCCCTCAACTTATAAAATCCCGCACGAACTCTATGTTTTCGCGACATTATAACTTTCCGATGTCACTCTCTAGGGCTTTAATCTTAATACTTATATTCAACACGTGTTTAAATGAAAAATTTAAAACATCCCAAAATGTGAATCTATGCTCGATATATCTGTCGCAGGAGGATGATCCAATACTTAAACCGAGATTTGATCAAATCCCGGGAGATGTTGATTTAATGACAATTTGATTTTGCCATTTCTCTGAAGAAAAAAGTGATTTGATCAAATTCCTAAACTGTTTTAGTGAGAATAAGAAATAAACGAGTCATATCCATTGATTTATGGTAGAGCATCTGCGACCCACGCTCCAGGCCCGAGGGCCTATTTTATCCATCGCCATTCAGGGTGAACCCCAGGAGTTACCCGGTAGTGTTAAGATTAGGATTTTTTTGTAAGTAGGCAGGTACTACTCAAGAATTTTATTTTATTTTGGATTTTAGTTTATTTTATAGATAGTCCTTGAACGTAAACGAACAACGTAAAATTGTAAACTGGCGGGATATTGTGAAAAAAACCGTGCGCACATAAGTAGGTATGTATTTTTAATAACGAATTTCGAATATTACCTAAAAACTAAATGCAATTGCTCGGACTCCACGCAGTCTTGTCTGCCCTATGCCGGCAGCCGGTGGGTCGGCATATCAAGCAAAGATATAAGACCGGCCCGCCCGCCGGTCTATGTTCATACATCTACATCTGGATGTTATACCTAACATCCAGATGGATGATTGATACTCCTCCTCTAACCTCGATCATCATATTTAAAACCTACTCATTGAGACCATTCTAATGAACCCAAACATACTAAATATCTGCTGTAAGTTGCTGAGGAGTTTGGTATTCCACATAAATACTCGATGCCTGAAGCATCAGCTCAAGGTCTTGGGTTGGAAATAATCCGCAGTAACAGTGCATCTTCGAAATCAATCGCACCTGTGAACGCTTTTAAGACCCTTTTATCAAGTGAGAAATAAGCTGATCATCTTCAAACGCCTGAGCAGATCTTCATAAATTATAAAAAAAGTCAGCCAAGTGCGAGTCGGACTCGCGCACCGAGGGTTCCGTACTCCAAAAGTAAAAGTAAAACGATAATATTATATTAATTTGCTTAATTATCGTTAACTTTGTTTGTAGAGGTTTATTGTTAATATAAAAAAACTATGCTAGTTAGAGCGTTGGTTTTATTTTTCCTGTAAAATATACATAAACCTCTATTGACCATAATTATTTCAGATTTTACGATTGGTAAACTTCGGAGATAAGGAGGGGGGGGGGGGGGGGGAACGGTATTTTTTTCGACATTTTGGCCGATTACTCAAAAACTATTATATATAGAAATAAATAAAAAACTGTTTTAGAATGCACAAGTAAAGGCCTTTCATATGATACCCCACTCGGTATAGTTATCTTACTTTGAAATTTCAAACCCCCGATTTTCCCCCTTTTTTAATCAAACTAAAATAATTTTCGCGTTGCTTTTATTTTTCCTGTAAAATATACATAAACTTCTATTGACCATAATTATTTCAGATTTTTCGATTGGTAAACTTCGGAGATAAAGGGGGGGGGGGGGGAACGGTATTTTTTTCGACATTTTGGCCGATTACTCAGAAACTATTATATATAGAAATAAATAAAAAACTGTTTTAGAATGCACAAGTAAAGGCCTTTCATATGATACCCCACTCGGTATAATTATCTTACTTTGAAATTTCAAACACCTGATTTTCCCCCTTTTTTAATTAAACTAAAATAATTTTCGCGTTGATTTTATTTTTCCTGTAAAATATACATAAACTTCTATTGACCATAATTATTTCAGATTTTTCGATTGGTAAACTTCGGAGATAAGGGGGGGGGGACGGTATTTTTTTCGACATTTTGGCCGATTAATCAAAAACTATTATATATAGAAATAAATAAAAAACTGTTTTAGAATGTACAAGTAAAGGCCTTTCATATGATACCCCACTCGGTATAGTTATCTTACTTTGAAATTTCAAACCCCCGATTTTCCCCCTTTTTTAATAAAACTAAAAATAATTTTCGATTTTTCTTTATTCCAATGATGTTGGGCCACTATTATACACAACTATGCCAAATTTCACGTCGATAGCTTTAATAGTTACTGAAATAATCGACTGTGACAGACGGACGGACGGACGGACGGACGGACGGAGAAAGTCTCACCATAAGGGTTCCATTTTTACCATTTTGGTACGGAACCCTAAAAACCGGTCAAGTGCGTGTCGGGCCACGCGCAGTGTAGGGTTCCGTAGTTGAAAGTCTCAAATATTATTGCTGACCTAGGATAGTGCTTTTACTTTATTTATGAATATTGAATACATTTTGAGTTCCATGGTTTAAATACTATAATATACTACAAAAGATGCAACTTACACTACGTGTAATATCTAACTTAGAAAAAACAGACATAAATCCTTAACTAATGAACCCTACTTATCCGTGATAGTTTTCCTTTAAAATTCATTATATGTACTACTGCTGTGAATTTTTTATTGTATCCTTTATACAACCATTTAGCTGGCAGAGGGGGGGGGGACACTTGACTCTAATAAAATTGAGCACTTTAAAATATCATATTTCACAAACGGATCCCTGAATTGAAAAATGGTGTTCCCACACCCACAATATTTTTCAACGACACCCCACACTATGGGATAGTCGAGAAAAAAAAATTCATCCCCACTTTACATGTAGGGGAGGTACCCTAAAAAAAATTATTTTTCAAAATTTTTTTTCACCACTTTGTTGGCGTAATTGATATTTATACACTTGTCAAATTACAGATTTCTAGTACCAATAGTCTCTGAGCTAAACCGCGGACAGACAGACAGACAGACAGACGGACGGACATGGCGAAACTATAAGGGTTCCTTGTTTACTACGGAACCCTAAAAAATGGTTGTCTGTAAAGTTGACGATAGATTTACGTGATAACGTCATAAAGAATCATTGACGATGACTGGCCGGCGGCACATGCCAACGCTTGGGCCGATCGTGCCTCTCTATCGCTTGTTCCGCACTTTCGCTTGCACCCTCAGGCTCAGACGGAACTTTTTGACGTTTTCACGTCAAAAAACATCATCAAAATCGGTCGGTCGGAGCTACGAGGGAATAGTCAATAGACAGACGTGACAGATGCACACGTCAAACTTATAAACACCCCTCCTTTTTTGACGGGGGTTAAAAATTGTACGCACCGCTGTGAAGGGCGCGTCGCGCACTCGCTGAATCGCCGCCGGCGTCGGTGACGCCTGACTGGGTGAGCGCATCTCCGACGCCCACGCGAAGTAACGCTTCTCTGTCGCAGGCTTGGGCAGCGGCCGGATCTGTAATGGTTATTTGTGTTATATGGGACCTAAGGAATTTTTTGCTCCCCGAGGGCGTTATTTTGAATTCAGAGCGAAGTGAAGGATTCTATAGTAGACTCCCGAGCGCAGCGAGGGATTCTAAAGTAGAATCCTGAGCGTAGCGAGGAATTCAATATACGTAGCCCGAGAACAAAAAATTTTGGCCCCGAATGACACACACTATTTTTCATCATTACCTATGAGAAAAAGCTAGGAATATCAACCTACTATGTATAGAGTTACCAATTACGTACTATGTATACATTACCAATACGTATATTGAAAGTTTAAATAAAACACAAATAATTATTTATGAAATAATTAAACATTAATATTTATGTTGGTATGTATGTATGTAGTATGGGCGTTTATATCTAATCGACAAAGATCACGTGACTTATCGAAGACAACAGCTTCTCAAACATTTTTGAATTTCGACACATTTTTGAATTCTCTCTTCTGATTGGTCCGCGTTAGTGCATTAGTATGCTAAATCACGAACGCAGACCAATCAGAAGAGAGAAATAAAAAGTCCCATGGGGTTAAAATTAAATTTTGCTCCCGCTATCCTCTGAAGCCAATATTCGTTTTTCGAATAGGTATGATGAAAAACATATTTGCAAATATTTTTTTGCCTGTTGCAAATTTTTTTTTTTCTAAAAAAAAATATATTTGCAACTGGCTTATATGCCCGCGACATATCCTACGTGGAGTATGGCCATGGGTTTTTAAATAGCCTCAATAACTCAACTGTTCAAGGTGCAGACTGAAAACTGAAATGTTCAAGGTTCTATCTCCACCCGTTGCACTATTGTCGTACCCACTCCTAAGCATTCCGCTTAGTTGCAGGACTTGCAGGGGATAGGCGAATATAAGTTATGGTCAGCGTACTTTCTTTTTTCTTTGTTTTAATTTAGTTATTGTAAATATTATTAAAAGTGTGTAGCAATAAAGAATTTATCTATCTATCTATGTTGGCTAAAATATTTTTTAAAATAAAACAGTTTAAAAAACTTAAAAACACGCTTTTGTTGATAACCGAGCTAAAAAAAATATTTTTCGCAATTTTATTTCACCACAGTTTTCTTGGCGTGATTAATATTTATACCCTTGTCAAATTACACCGACGGACGGACGGACATGGCGAAACTATAAGGTTTCCTTGTTTTCTACGGAACCCTAAAAAGGTCAGAGTGTGTGTTTGTGCGTGTGTGTGTGTGTGTGTGTGTGTGTGTGTGTGTGTGTGTGTCATGTGTGTGTTCAATACTCACGCGCATTGAGTCGAAACTTGGTTCGCTGAAGTTGCTGTCGTCATGTAACTGAAACTAGTTTTTAAATACATATTAAAACACAATGCCACATTTTTCTTTTTAAAATAGCTTAACTAACTTAAAAAAAAATAGATATTAGACTGTGTATCTGACTGTAGGTTAGCACTTTAATAAAAATAAATATCTTTATCTACTCCCATGCTTTAAATCCTCTACATACATATAAAAGATTCTGAAACAGTTAGCTTATTGCCAACATTAAAACACCCAATGTCCTAATCTATACTAATATTATAAAGAGGAAAGATTTTTGTTTGTTTGTTTGTACCGAATAGGCTCTGTAACTACTGGACCGATTTTAACCATTTTTTCAGCAAAAGCTAAGTTATCATTAAGTAACATATAAGGCTATAATTTATTAAAAAAATTAGAGATCCTTAAGAAAATTGCAATAATGTAAACCCAAAGTAGCAAAATTTTGCATATAAAATTCACTATTTGGCGTGTGCTGAGAAAACTACTGATGATACCTACATAAATTTTTTTTATGTACTACATGATTTAAGTACTCATTATTTTCTACAAATCTCTTCAAAAGCTCAAATATGGTTGAGCGAAGCAATGGCTGGGTCATGCGTCATGCTGGTGAACGGGTACCACCGGCGGGAATGGGGCTACTTTATATCTGCCCATCTTAAGATAGAAGTTAGTCGGTATGCATTTTTGGAACTTCCCTCATTGTGGAAACATTGCATATATAGCATAGTATTTACTGTATTGTTTTGTTTTGAAAAGAGCAACCGCCGAGTTTCTTGCTGGTTCTTCTCTGCAGGAAAGGCATTCCGAACCAGTGGTAGATTCATCGACTATTCAAAACCACTTGTAAAAGTTTATTTGAATAAAAGATATTTATATTCTATTCTATTCTACAAAAAAAGTCCTCAAGGGAATATATCTAACTATCATATTTAAGTCACAATAGTAGCTTGTTGAGTATGCAGTATATATATATATATATATATATCTGACTCACCATCATGGCGTCCTCGTCAGTCTCGTTGTTCTGTCCTTGGTTGGCTTCACGGTAAGTGGACAGTGCCCAGTCGCTAACAGCATCCTCATCGGGCGCTGGTTGGAAGGTCGGAGCCTTGGTTTTGGAAGCCATCTCCCCTATGTTCTTAATCCTCTGCTCCAAGCCTTTTATAACGTCTTGGAGAGCAGCTTTTTCCCTTTCCTGATATGCAACACGTTTGAGTTGTGTATAAAAGAAAATAATAAATCATCATCATCATTATCATCATCTCCTTGTCCTTGTCCCACGCTATGTGGGGTCGGTACATGTCTTGTAAGGCATGTTGTAAGTGATTCGGCATGATATTTTACCCAACCCTCTTTGGGAATGCTTTTGTCGGTGGAAAGGATAGAACCGCCACCTTTCGGTTCATTAGGTTAAAGTAATTGGAACCCCTTTATTTTATAATCTTCAGATTAATAAAATAATACCTAATCTTAAATAAGTACATAACAATAAAAATTTTTAATTCCTAGAGTGAGATGAGACTAGAAGTGGACCAGCGATTGAGATGATGATTTAAAGTATCAGTAAGAGAAGTAAAAGTTTTCACAGAAAAATAGTGATCACGTACCAGATCGGTTTTCTTTTTCAAGAAGTCTGCCAACACTCGTGAGTGCTCTTCTTCTTTAGCCTAAAAAATAATATAGCTATTTATGCAACTGCATCGTAATAAGGGTCATTTTAATTCAAGTGCTGTTTTTTGATACGAGACTTCCCGAGTATCAAAATAGGATAGTACGAGAATTAAAATGACTAATTATGTGCAGCAAATATTTTATCTACGACAAGGAAAATAAAATCATTAACAAAATTACGTAGTCTTTATAATTTTTTACTTTTCTTTACAATTAATAAAAAAGTCAAATCAATAAAAATTGCACAAGTTGCAAAAGTAATGCCGTTTGCCGCGTAAAGATTTTTAAATTTTTTTTAGGTTTGATATTAATATTGAGTGGCAGTACCAACCATAGAGTGGGTTGGGTATCAACTTTAATACATTTATATATGAAGGATACAAAAGTGCCATCTAACCCAGACCGTCTTAGCTTTAGGTATCCTATTTTATGAAGATAAAACCATTTCGATGCAGCTCCCATACAACGAACTGCATCGAAAAAAAGTGCGTTAAGCAATTAAATAAATATCGTGAGAAAACCTGCACGCCTGAGAGTTCTATATCTACATACACTACAGTTCGGGGGGTCGCAGGTTCGATCCCTCTGACTTTTCGGAGTCAAGTGCGTTTAAGCTATTTAACATCACTTGCTTCAACGGTTAAGGAAAACATCGTGAGGAAACCTGCACACCTGAGAGTTCTTCATAATGTTCTCGAAGGTGTGTAAAGTCCGCCAATTCGCATTGGGCCAGCGTGGTGGACTATGGCCTTTAACTCTTCTCTGAGAGGAGACCTGCGCTCAGTAGTGAGCCGTTGATGGGTTGCTAATAATGATGATGATGAAATGGTAAGTATATGATTACCCTCATCCCCGCTTCCATTTTCGAAACCATTTCCTTTTGCTGTTCTCTTAAGGTATCCATTTCAATTTCAAATTCCCTTTTCTGGTCTACAAGATCGCTCTCTATTTTGGCGCGCGCTTCCTTTTCCTCAATCAGGGCAGAAGTCTTGACTTCTAATTCACGACCCCTTTCTTCTAAAGAGGCGGTTATATTTTGAAGTTCTACCACTAGATTCGCGCGTTCTTCCTTTTCAGATAGCAGTTCCTTGTTTGCCTGCATAGCGGCAGAGCTGTGGTTTTCTATTTCCTGGCATTTTTCTTGTATGGTTTCTGCGAGCGATTTCAGTTTTTCTTCGGCTTCCTCTCTGGTGTTTAAAATTTTAAACGAAAATTAGAAATACTTTTATTTTAGTAGTAGCTGATGCCCGCGACTTCGTCCGCGTGGATTTAGTTTTAAATCCCGCGGAGATTTTTTGAAAGCCCCTAGGAAATTCTCAAGAATGCCGAAAGCGCCTAGGAAATTCTCAGTAATTCCGAGAGCGCTTAGAAAATGAAGAATGCCAAATGCTCCTTGGAAATTCTTAAGAATGCCGAAAGCGCCTAGGATATTCTTAAGAATGCCGAAAGCACCTAGGAAAGTCTCAGTAATGCCGCGAGCTCTTAGAAACTGAAGAATGACAAAAGCGCCTAGGAAATTCTCAGTAATGCCGAGAGCGCTTAGAAAATGAAAAATGCCAAAAAAAGCGCCTAGGAGATTCTCAGGCATATCAAGAGCACCAACGGCTTTGTACTAAGGAATGTATGAAATTCACCTTAAAATCGAGGCAATTTATATCATCATCATCATTATCATGTGCCTTCCTCGTATTGAAGTTTGGCGATCATCATGCGAAAAGTTTTCTATTTAAAGCCGCATCTTATTTATTAATATCCATAATTATTATTATTTATTAATTAATATCCATTTTATTAACATCTATTTTACTTACTATTGACTGTAATAATATTATAATACTCGAAATCTACGATCAGAGTCTTTCATTGAGACAGAGAGAATAAATAAAGACCTACTTACCTGTAATTTTTGAAATCATTCTGGGTTTCAGAGAGTGTTTTGCTCAGTGTTCCAATTTCTGTTTCCAATTTTTCGATTAATATATTCTTATTTAGAGACTCTTCGATAGTTTTATTCAGTTCTAACGTAATTTTGTCAAGGTTAAAGCCATCGTCCAAAACACGTTGTCTGTAAGATTGTAGCTCTTCAGTGTATACATTTAACAGCTGTAATGAAAGTTAAAAAATTATTCGTTAGGTAAAACAAATTCAAATTAATAATATGTTAAGAAATCGACTATAGTCTAGTCAAATAGGTACCTAATTACAAATATTTATAATTATAAATATAATTTAATATAAAAAAATATTTTTAAAAAACCGACTTCATACTCCCGCGCCACTATACAAAAAATAATTATAATTTATTGTTGATATTTTAAAAACCGATCGACTGATTTCGATAAAATTTTTATGGGACCACCTGGGAACAGTACTTACCTATACCGTTTGAAACAAAAAAGATTTTTTCAAAGCGGTCAGGCGTCTTCGAGTAATCGGGTGAACATACATAAAAAAGATTCCGACGAATTAAGAACCTCCTCCTTTATTGAAGTCGGTTAAAAATGCATAATAAATTCGATACATGAACCCCGACATGTGAATTTATGGTCGGACTATATAGGATATATCTGACGCCCTGTTACCCTGTTTTCTGCTCCATCATCAGATCCGCCTCCTCGATCCTCGATCATCATATATCCAACACCAACTCATTGAAACCATTCCAATGAGCCCAAGCATACTGCTGTACGTTGTTGAGGAGTTGGGTGTCACGCAGACTCCTTGATGCTGCAGCATCAGCTCAAGGTTACCATGCCTTTGAAATAATCCGAACTAACAGTACACCTTTCAAATTCATCGCACCAGTGAATACTTGTAAGACCTTTTAATCAAGAAGGAAATGAGCTGATGACTTCAAACGCCTGAGCAGATCTTCATAAACTTTAACTAAGATCCATCTCGATTAACTTAGCTTTCAAACAGAAAAAACAGCATCAAAGTCGGTCCCTTGGGTAGGCTACGAGGCCTAATGACAGACAGATACACACGTAAAACTTGACACTCCTCTTTTTGTCGGGGGCTAAAAACGACGTGCGTCATCACTCATCTAGCAAGTTCAATGAACACTTTGATTGTAAGTAGGTAGTTATGATTGTTTACCTGTTGCTTTGCATCTATCTCCTTAGTTAGAGCTTCGTTTTCATCTTTTATCATTGCCATATTATTTTTAAAATTCTCACATATAGAGGTCATCTCCTATAACAATAATAAATTATCACTTTTAAAAACTCCATTATTTTTTTAAATAGCTATAGAATAGCGCGATCGTGATCACACTTGATGGTAAGTGAAGATTCAGCCTACAAAATGGAGCATAGAATATGCCTATTGACTCTCCGGTGGTTGTGTATCGGTTGACAAAAAAAGAAGTCTATATTATACTAGTAGGGCGCGTGGGTGCGCGGCCCGCAAGCGGACCGCGGTTTTTCTACTCGTCTAGTAGACTTTCAGCTCCTGATCATTTTCTATCACAAAACCACTCTTCCATCTTTTATACTCTCCGAGATAGACACCGTTGAAGTTTGTATGGCCGCCATCTTGAATCCGCCATTTTGGATTTTTTTCAGCTCACTGCCAATTGGATGAGATTTCGAGTGACTTTTGTTCGAGCACCCCCACCTATCTACATTACCATGGCCGTGCTCCTCACCCACCTTCCAAACCCTCGATCATCATATGTCATCATTTGTCATAATGAAAATTCTTCAATAAAAAAAAATCTTGAAAAGGAATTGTATCAAAGTCGTGCATGATTCCCGGCTTCTAGTCTCTTCAATATTCGCCATATATTTTTGTATGAAGAAAAAAAAAATTCCGCCATCTTGAATTTTTTTTCTGTTCGTCAAGTAGACCTTAGGGTCTTGATCAGCTTTTGCCAGGAAACCACTCTTCTATCTTTTATACTCTCCGAGATAGACACCGACGAAATTTGTATGGCCGCCATCTTTTTTCCGCCATTTTGAATTTTTTTTCAGCTCACTGCGAATTGGATGAGGTTTCGAGTGACATTTGTTCGAGCACCCCCCACCTATCTTCAATACCCTGGCCGTGCTCCTCATCCGTCTCCGAAATCCTCAATCATCAGCTCTCTCCATAATTTTCCTCCGAATGAATTTTTGTCCTCTATACGAAACCATCGGTGGAAAAAAAATTTTTCATACAAAATTTTACAGGAGAGGTGATCAATCAGTCAGTGAATCAGTGAATCAGCACGAGCAGCTATATATATATTAATTAAGGAATGGATTTTGGATGGAAGAATTGGATTATCTTGACATCGAATAAAAAATTCTTTAAAAATAACAACTTCAAACACCCGCGCCACTACAAAGTATATAATTTATTGTTTATTTTTTAAAAACCGCTCAACTGATTTCGATAAAATTTAAATGTGACCACCTGGGAAGTATGCCCTTTCAAACAAAAAAATAATTTTCCAAATCGGTTCAGTAGTCTTCGCGTAATTGGTGAACATACATAACAAAAAGATTCCGATGAATTGAGAACCTCCTCCTTTTTTGAAGTCAGTTAAAAAAAAATTATAGCTAAACTAATTTAATTACCTACTATACAAAACATGCCCGAGTGGAATGGTGCCAAGAATATTGGCTGCATTTCCGCGTTGGACAGCCAGGCTGGTCCTTTGCGGTCCTTTGGGTGCAGTAATACACCCGTATCAATTTAGAATAGAATAGCATAGAAATGTTTTTTTTCAAATAAACTTTTTTACAAGTGCTTTTGAATCTTCGATGAGTCTACCCCTGGTTCGGAATGCCGTTCCTGCCGAGAAGAACCAGCAAGAAACTCGGCAGTTGCTTTTTTCAAAAGAAGTTTGCAATATAATAGATATCATGCTTTAAATGCAGCGTTTCCACAATGAGGGGTAGTTCCACAAGATCATACCTAATTATAAAATTCAACACATGTTAAGAAGGGCAGACAGAAAGTAGACCACATTCGCGCCGGTGGAACCCGTTCACGAGCATGACGCATGACCTTTATAACTCACCTCCAGCTTCTTCTTATAGTCATCACTGTTCGCCACAGCTTGCTGAAGTTGTTCCTCGCAGAGCGCCAGCTTCTCTAGCAGCTCGTTGTTGCGATCGCATTGCACCTTCGTGAATTCTTCCTGGTTGCTGAGTGCCTTCTTCAAAGATTCTATCTCATCGGCTGCATTCTTCAGGCTAAGTGAAATTATTGTAATAGAACTAGCTGACCCAGTGAACTACGTACCGCCAACAAAAATATTTAGTGGTTGGTCACCCTTACCATTTAAGGGTATGAAAAATAGATGTTGGCCGATTCTCAGACCTACCCGATTTGCACACAAAATTTCATAAAAATCGGTCCACCCGTTTCGGAGTGGCGATGGCGTAGCGGCTAAACAAAGGAGTGAAACTGTCGGTTCGGGGTTTCGAATCCTGAATTCAGATTATTATTATTTCTTTTTATTATTAATTTATTATTAAAGGGAACTTCGTTCTAACCGCGTGTTCCACGACAAATGACAAGCACGCATTTTTATCATAGTCGCTAACTAAGGACCCATAAGAAGGGTCAGGGTCACTTATAGTGGGCGATGGAGAGAGCTATGCTCGGATCAGAAAAGAGGACATCCGCAGGACAACCAAAGTCACCGACGACGACGTAGCTCAGCGAGTCGCGAAACTGAAGAGGAAATGGGCACATAGTTCGAAGAGCTGATGGTCGATGGGGTCCCAAGGTGCTGGAGTGGCGACCCCGCTGGCAGACCGACACAGGAAGGGAGCCGCTGGATTCAGGCGGCGCAAGACCTTACACTTCATGAGGTACAGCCTGCTGACAGATGGACGGACGAACAGCGGAGGCTTAGGTAATGAGTCCCGTTGGCACCCTTTTGAGTACAGACTAAGGAACCGTAAAAACTATTCTATCTATCTATGTCAACCGATAGACGTCCACTGCTGGACAAAGGTCTCCTGCATGAACTTCCATAGGCATATGACTGTCGACGTGTAATTAACATATTTCAATTTGCAACAATAATTATTGATGTCAATAATTAAGATAAAAACTATCCTATCTTTTAAGTTGGACCAAATTACAGATGGTTACGAAGTTTGATCAAAATCGGTTCAGTAGTTTTCGAGTTTTCATTTTCATTAACAGTCATATATATATATATATATATATATATATATATATATATATATATATATATATATATATATATATATATATATATATATATATATAAACAGTTCGAGATTTAGGTTTCTGGGCAACCTAGCAACCTAAATCTCGAACGATGTTAGATTGCGGTTGTCTAGATTGTGTTATAATTTTGCATTACTGATTTTATAAATGCGAAAGTGTGTTTGTTTGTTGGTTTGTCCTTCAATCACGTTGCAACAAAATTGATGCGATTTTTTGCATGGGTATAGTAATGGGTGCAGTAGTGGGTCCTCAGACCGGGAGAGCTACTTTTTATCTCGGACAATCAAAGACTTCCCGCGGGATTTTTAAAAACTAAATCCATGCAGACGAAGTTGCGGGTATTAGCTAGTATATTATTATAAACGTATATTCAGAACTCAATTGGTAGATACCTACTCTTCTTCTTCTTCTTCTTTATCAACCTATAGACGTCCACTGCTGGACAAAGGTCTCCTGCATGGACTTCCACAGGCTTCGGTCTTGCGCCGCTTGAATCCAGCGGCTCCCTGCGACTCGTTTGATGTCGTCGGTCCACCTGGGGGGTCTGCCAACACTGCGTTTTCCGGTGCGGGGTCGCCATTCCAACACCTTGGGACCCCAACGACCATCAGTCCTACCTACTCATCATCATGATATTATACTAGAAACTTACTCATTATCCTTTTTCATTAAAATGTTTTTCGCCTCAGCTAGCTGGCTGTGGATGTCGACGGCCATGTTCCTCATTTCGCGTTGGAGGTTTGAAATCGTGGCCCCATTCTGAAAAATTTTTCTTTGTTGTTATCTAGGTCAGTAACTACAGGTTTACGGTGTAAAATGATGACTACACAGAAGATATTAGGGTAAAGTGTGTAAGCCTACATAGATGCGCTCTCTATTCCCTCATTCTCCTAGCTCTGTACAGCGACAACCCTACATGACAGGATGATCTAAAAGACATCGAGTGCAGGAACTTTGTAAGTAATCACTCTAGAATTATACTAAACATTAAAAAAAACCCGGCCAAGTGCGAGTCGGACTCGCGCACCGTTGGATCCGTACTCCTAAAGTAAAAGTAAAACGATACTATTATATTAATAAATTCATCGTAGCTTATTCATCATTCAGTCGTCGTTCTGACTTTTTGGAGTTATGTGAAGAAAGAGAAGAAGAAGAAGTAAAAGAAAATTCATCCCCCTTTACATGTAGGGGAGGTACCCCAATAAAATTATTTTTTTCAATTTTATTTCACCACTTTGTTGGCGTGAATTCTTTCACTAACAAAAAAAGAATGAATGAAATCGGAATACGCCTTAATAAATCACAACTAAATACACATTTTGACTTTCATCCCCTCTCCCAAGGGAACCGTGCTGAATTTCGGGATAAAAAGTATCCTATATTATACCTCGTAGTATGAACTTAAATCATCAAGTTTCATTTAAATCCGTCCAGTAGTTTCGGCGTGATGCGCGGCCAAGATACATACAGAGTCAGACAGACGGACAGACAGACAGACAAAAAATTAAAAAAAAAAATGTTTTGGCTTCAGTATCGATTATAGAGTGCCCTCAAAAAAAATTCAGAAATTCAGTACAGTACCTCAATACAGAATTGGATCTGTTACAGTTTTATTATAAGTATGGATTATTATGAGTTACTTACCTTGTATAGTTCATTAGTTGCTGCTTCGAGTTTGTTCTTAGTGTCTCCTGTAGACACAAAGAGCTCGTCGTATTTAGAGCGCGCCGCTTCAAGTTGGCTTTGCAGCGTATGCAACTGCACCTGAGAGTCTTGGTACTTTTGGATCAATTTCTCTTGCTGCTCACTCTTTTCTTTCACTGAACAAAAAGATAATATTTTAATTGATTGTTTTTTATGGTTCCGTACCCAAAGGGTACCAACGGGACCCTATTACTAAGCCTACGCTGTCCGTCCGTCCGTCCGTCCGTCCGTCTGTCAGCGGGCTGTATCTCGTAAACCGTAATAGATAGACAGATGAAATTTTCACATATTATGTATTTCTATTGCCGCTACAACAACAAATAATAAAAATTAAATTTAATTAAAAAAATTAAATTAAAATATTACCATGGGTACATGGAAATATTTTTATTGAATTTTTTTTAACGGAACCCTAAAAGAGCGAGGCCCGACTCGCACTTGGCCGATTTTTTATTTTGAATTATTAAGAATTTTGTCTATAACATATATTTAGGTAACTAGGTATATCTATAAACTAGCAGTTGCCCGCGAATTTGTCCGCGTACAATTTCTGATTTCCTATGAGATTATCTAAGATGATACTCACCCTCTAAAAAGAACCTGCCTTCCTAATTTCAAGTTAACAATGACAATATTTAGCTTAGGTGAAACCGAACCTTCGATCACGAAGAGGTCTTAGCAGCTGAATCACAAATTCGTAAGGATTTTAGCTTAGCTGTTGGCAAACCCCATTTGTAAGATCATGACATTGGATTAAATAAATGATATTATTATTATTAATAATTAGAACTTTCCCATTATCCCATACAAACTTTCATCCCCTATTTTACCACCATTAAAGGGGGATTTTCCAAGATAACATATATTTTTGACGAACTCCCTGGCTCAGTGGTGAGCGCTGTTGTCTTATAACTGGGAGGTCTCGGGTTCGATTCCCGGCGGGGTCAATTTGGTCAGTTTTATATTATTTAAAGCTTGACCTAAATGCCGATTTTCAATACTCAAACTTTAAAAAACATACTTAAGACTTTAGGTATGCTTTTGTGGAACTCATTGTGGAAACACTG